>OX439481.2:1912269-2529036 GCA_949320105.2 Crepidodera aurea | reverse complement strand
GTAAGGGGTAGTCTCACACTATCGGGGAAGGGAAGAACCTTTACCCGACGTGCATAAAGCATTTCCACCAGTCAAAAAAAAAAAGATTAGCTTTAGGTTAGGTTAGATCTTTGTAATAAATATAGAAAAGTACGATACGTGTGATATTTTGACATTTGTTACATTTTGACAGGTATCATATTTTGACAGTTGTTACATTCTGACACGTATCACATTTTAACAGTTGTCACGTTTTTACAGGTGTCACATTTTGACAAGTGTCCATTTTAACAGTGTTACTCAACGTTCCTATAAATATTTACCTAAATTGAATTGGCAACGTTGTATTTTCAACTTTGAATTTATGAGATGGCTGTCATTTGATGGACAAGCAAATTATTTATGTCCGTCAAATGAACCTTTCCTTTTTTATATAAAGCGGCAAATTTAAAATTGAATTCTTTCAGATTAAAACGCCAGAAGTTAAATAAAGTCAAACCTTTTTACTACTATAGGTACTATACAGAAGAAAGGAGTGCAGTATTTAATTTGCAAAACGTAGTACAGGTTCAAGAGGTAGAAATTTTATTTTTACCTCATCCTTCAATGCTTATTTGTAGTTAAAATTTAAATTTTAATACATCTGTTCGGCCTAATATAGTTATTGTATAGATTTAATCTTGTTTCCATGGTTTTTACTGTAATAAACCTGTTCTTTTGACAGATAAGTCAGACTTTATTTATTCATAGCCGTATCGTAGGTATTTTAATTGATTCCTTGAACGCAGAATTATTAGTAATAGCAAGGCAACATAAAAACAAATTCAAAAAATATATTATAGATGAGATGGCCAGAGAAAAAGGAATTAAAATTCTCAGATTGCCTCCTATGAGGCGCCGGGACAAAATACAACTTCTTACAATATATATTTTTTTTTCTACTTAAACTATTATTGAACAGTCACGAAAATAGTTTAAGTAGAAAAAATTCGTGGGAATCAGTCAATATAAAATAAATTAGTTTGATTTCTTCGTTTTGGTCAAGCTTTCGAAAACGTTTATTTTCTTTTTCAAGACTAATAACATGAAATACGGAAAAAATTAAATACAAAAAGAAACATCGGTGTTAAAATATTTTAAAATGACAAAATGACAGTTTCCAAAAACTTCAGAATACAATTGTAACATACAGAGTGTGATTATAAAAAGTATAAGAATGTGTAAATATATATATATAAAAAAAAAAAATAATAAATATCAATTCAAGGAGGACGAGTTGAGAAATTTTCTTTATGTTTTTTTAATAGAAATGTGTATATTGTACTCAGGTCATTGATGTCTGTTCTTTTATTCATTGAATTTTGATTGTTATTTATATGAACCATTTCAAGAAAGAGACGCTTATTGAGATTTCGTTCATTATCGAGAATTTTGACATTATTATAGTCAATCACATGATCTTTATCTATTACATGTTCAGCAAGGCGACAAGATCTCACATTCCTTCTGCATTCCACATATAGATGGTTTGACATCAAAACTCATACATTTGTTTAAAATGAAGACAATATTAAAATAGCTAAAACCAATTTGAAAACTATTTCACAAATACATTCTAAATTGAAAACACCCATACCAGTCAAAAATAAATCAAATATAATTTATGAAATCCCATGCAGCAGCTGTGATGAAGTATACATTGGTCAAACAAGTAGGATGCTTAAAGATAGAATAACTTCTCACAAAAGTGACTGCAGAAGGAATGTGAGATCTTGTCGCCTTGCTGAACATGTAATAGATAAAGATCATGTGATTGACTATAATAATGTCAAAATTCTCGATAATGAACGAAATCTCAATAAGCGTCTCTTTCTTGAAATGGTTCATATAAATAACAATCAAAATTCAATGAATAAAAGAACAGACATCAATGACCTGAGTACAATATACACATTTCTATTAAAAAAACATAAAGAAAATTTCTCAACTCGTCCTCCTTGAATTGATATTTATTATTATTTTTTTTTATATATATATTTACACATTCTTATACTTTTTATAATCACACTCTGTATGTTACAATTGTATTCTGAAGTTTTTGGAAACTGTCATTTTGTCATTTTAAAATATTTTAACACCGATGTTTCTTTTTGTATTTAATTTTTTCCGTATTTCATGTTATTAGTCTTGAAAAAGAAAATAAACGTTTTCGAAAGCTTGACCAAAACGAAGAAATCAAACTAATTTATTTTATATTGACTGATTCCCACGAATTTTTTCTACTTAAACTATATATATATATATATATATATATGTATATATATATATATATATATATATATATATATATATATATATATATATATATAATAATACACCATATATATAAAAAAACCATATATATAATAATATTGCACAATATATAGAAGAATTCCTTATATATAATGTTTTCATATAGAGTTCTAATCCCACTAATTACCGCAGCTATCCCCACATGTAAATTAGAATCATAAATGCAGTGTTGCCGATCTGTGGGAAATTATACATCATTGAATGATTATTGAGGGATAACTTTTTTTGGGTAATTCATGGCCATTTTCAATACCATATCAGACAAAAAAATTGTTGAAGAAAGTTCTTAAAAGAAAAGTGGAAATTGGGGAACTGAATGGAGAAAATGTAATTTTAGCCGATAAAGGGTTTGACATTAAATCCATTTTAGAAGATATTGGTATATGTTTAAATATACCAACTTTTTGTATAAGAAAAATAGCGAGAGAAAGGATTCATGTAGAGAGAGCTCTCCGAAGAATAAAAACTTAAAATTTTATCAAATAAAATTCCTATTAATACGTTGTATCGATCAAATTTTTACAGTATGTGTCTTGCTTACAAGTTTGATGTATGAATTAAAGAAATAAAATATATTTGTGTTTTTATGTATAAAATAAACTACAAAAATTGCTTTTTACAAAAACAAAATATGTGTCTAATCAATGCACATATCTTTTATTTTTAAAAATAAATTGTGGCCCTGAAGAGAGCCCTTTGCATTTACAGTTTTTTAATAAAACTAAAATTAAAGTCTTTATTAAAAACATACACTAAATAGAAATGAATTTCCATTAATTTTATTGCTTTTAGATGAAATAGTTTAAATTTATATGTTACGCAGAATTGGTGAGGATTTTTTTTGCATTAATTCAGATATCCTATTATATTAAAAATTGTGGCCCTAGAAAGGGCCTGTTGCGTTAAAAATTCTTTTCTTTTGATTAAACACAAATCACTTTTAAAATAACCTAACCTAACTGACAAATATTAACAACATCAGAAAAAATCTGGTAACTTTAAGTTCGCGCACAAGCACTTCAACGAAAAGATATGAGATGGGTCTATATAATGACACGATAAAAAACTGTAAAAGATCATTATACAAATGCGCTGTTGCCAAAAATGCGAATTTTCCCCAGAAACAAGGAAATCCCAAGAAAAAGGTCATAAGGAATGGATTTTTTCCTTTTTTTTACGTCAGATGGACTTCTCTCAATTATTCATAACAATCGTGATGATATTTGATGTTTATTTCTGAGCGGCACTGCTATCTTAATATTAAGTTAGCAGAGCCACCCCCTAGAAAAAAAAACTAAGATCGCGACAAATGTTTTTCGTTCACTACAAATTGTTCAGTTCATTTCTGGATGAAAAAATAACAAATCAACAAAGTTACGTGTGTGTATTACTGTGAAAATGTAATATTTCTATTATTCATCATTAAAACGTAGTATTTTTTGCTTTTGGGACATAGGAGAAAAAACTGTAAAAGATCATTATACAAATGCGCTGTTGCCAAAAATGCGAATTTTCCCCAGAAACCAGGAAATCCCAAGAAAAAGATCTGAAGTGATTTGAACACTTTAGCAGCGGTGTACCAGTACAGCCATGTCTTGTTGACTTTTTAAACCCTGTCTTGATTTTTGTAGACTTTCGAAAAATGGACTGTATAAATTGTTGAAGAAATCGTTCTCCCTTCTTTCCAGTAGTTCCCAATGAAACATCAGGCTTGAATAACACTTTTTATTTAAAATTCTTTAACGAAGAAAATAGGAACAAACATTTAACAATAAAAACTTAATTAAAAATAACTAGTATAATGGAACTAAAAAAAATAAATAAATCACCATCACCAGATGAAAAAGTTGCCAAATTTCAAATATTTTTCATCATATTTTAAATACTCCTTATTTTTAGAATAAAAAAAGGTTTTTGATAAGAAAATAAAAATGTAATAATAATAGTAACAACAACAAAAAACGTTATTCATTTTTTAAATCCATATTTTTATTATGCTTTTTTAACATTTCTGGTGGTATATCATAATAATTATAATGACATATTTAAAGTAGGGTTAGCCATATGTGAGTAATAATTATTGAAGGTATGGAAGAAAAGGTCCTTTTTATCTCACAAGTTATTTATTAGAAGGTGCGACCGGTTTCGGCGATCAAATCGCCATCATCAGGCCCTGCGTGGAAAAATTATGGAGTTAAAAAACAAATTTGTTATTTTTTGAAATAAATTCTAATATTTAAATAATTATATTACCTATATATGTTAACGCCACCTACCTCATATTCAACAAACCATATGTTCGATTACAGATAACTTTATCATCTTATTAACTATTGGTTAAAATATTTTATGACGTCTCATTTGTATAAAAACTTTGCTGATAAAGATAATATTTATTCCTTTGTTTAACCAGCTAATTTTTAAAATGTCTCTTTTGTTAGTTTAATTTTTAATTTGTATGTAAATGTCCTTATGACTGGTTTTTTTAAAAAAGTTTTAAAAATCTTATAACAATATTTTAAATTCATATAAATTACATTTATAATATATTGGGACCTGTACAATTCGTTCCTCATTTTCTAAAAGTAGAATTGTAATTGATTTATGTGCTGACATGTTGTTGGTGTTTTTCCTGTGGTAATTCCTACGTGGAAAAGTTATGGTGAGTTTTGCTTTTTTGAAATAAAATTACATTAAATTAAAAATAAAAATAAATACCTAAAAATCATGTAACTTAACAAATTTGTTTTTTAACTCCATAATTTTTCCACGCAGGGCCTGATGATGGCGATTTGATCGCCGAAACCGGTGGCACCTTCTAATAAATAACTTGTGAGATAAAAAGGACCTTTTCTTCCATACCTTCAATATAATGACATACTTTGCCATCCTTACTAATAAATGATTCTTTTACTATGACCACTTACGTAGTTGCACTTAATCTATTTCTTGGATTAATAATAATATCGTCTGTATTAAACAAATATATATATATATATATATATATATATATATATATATATATATATATAAGTACATATTTGTCCTGGAATGGCGAAAATTAGCTAATAGCTATTCTTTATATAACTCTTAACCTTTCCAGTTAACAAAAATATATATACGGGTGGTCCTTAAGTAATTGTACAGGGTGGCCAAATAAGAATGCGCGGTACTGTATCTGGGAAACTATCCATCGCAGAGGCTTGCGGAAAAAAAGTGATTACTAAAACGGCCAAGAGAAAAACCTGGAAAATATATTCAAGTTTCTGAAATGGCCGCTAGGTGGCGTAACTGCAATCTTGAATCTAAGAAATTGATGTTTCTGTGAATTCCGCTATATTAACCTAACAAAAAATATCGGATCTTTAAAGTAAAGGATAATCTGAACCTTTTTTGTTTGACAAGTTTTGCTGTATCTCTAAAAATAAAGTGGTGGGGGGTATTCAAAGGTTTCAGGAAAAAACACCCTGTATATTCGAAACGGCTGAGCCGATTTTAACAAACTTGGACTACTTGAAAAGAGCTATTCTTGGGCTACAAATGTTCTAATATTTGAAGTTTTGTTAGTTTCACATGTCGCCGGTAGAGCGCTTTTTTCGACATTCCGACAGAAATGGTTAATTTTCTCAAAAAAATTAAATACATTGGTATGATTTCTTTTTCATGAAAAAGTAGCTAAATGATGCCTAAATAAGCTCGTGAAAATCGCATCTCGATATCTTGTTCCTAACCTAAAATTTAGGCCAAAGAAAATTTTATACGGAAATCCCTTAAATTTTTATTTTTTAAACTAATTAATTCCTTTTATTATGTAAGATGTGGGCCTACAAAGTACCCATTTAAAAAAGAAAGGTTTTTAATGCCTCCTTAAATGCTCTAAATGCTGACCATCACGCTCTATGCATTACTGAAGCCTCTCATGGGTAGACAAAACTGCAGCTTCAATTTCGGCTCTCGGTATGTTACATAATGCATTACGAATTCGGTTTTTCATATCTCTCTGGTCGTAGGTTGAGTCTGAAAATCAAGACAAGTTAAGTCTTGTGATCGCGCAGGCCATGGAAACAGATTTCCTCTTCCAATCCACCTCTGTTGTAATACATCATACCAATGCATTTAATTTTTTTGAGAAAATTAACCATTTCTGTCGGAATGTCGAAAAAAGCGCTCTACCGGCGACATGTGAAGCTAACAAAACTTCAAATATTATAACATTTGTAGCCCAAGAATAACTCTTTTCAACTAGTCTAAGTTTGTTAAAATCGGCTCAGCCGTTTCGAATATACAGGGTGTTTTTTCCTGAAACCTTTGAATACCCCCCACCACTTTATTTTTAGAGATACAGCAAAACTTGTCAAACAAAAAAGGTTCGGATTATCCTTTACTTTAAAGATCCGATATTTTTTTGTTAGGTTAATATAGCGGAATTCACAGAAACATCAATTTTTTAGATTCAAGATTGCAGTTACGCCACCTAGCGGCCATTTCAAAAACTTGAAAATATTTTCCATGTTTTTCTCTTGGCCGTTTTAGTAATCACTTTTTTTCCGCAAACCTCTACGATGGATAGTTTCCCATATACAGTACCTCGCATTCTTATTTGGCCACCCTGTACATAGAAGTATGGTAGATTCCTCACTTTAAAATATTACGATTTGACCCAACTTGCTCTAATAAAATGTTCCTAATACGAATTATACAGGGTGTTAAAGGTTAAATTTTAAGATTTATTTTTTGCAATAACTTTAGTGTTTTTGGATATTTATACATAAAAATTTGGAACTGGGGGTTTTTGGGCACGAGAAATCAGAATATGGTACCTACTTCGATGTAATTTGTAGAGGGTGCTAGTTATGCCACATTTGTGGCATAAATGTGCGATAAACTTTTTTGCTATTTAGGTTAGCGCTATTTTTGAAAAAGAATATTAAATCCACGTTATTTTAGAAGAAAAAAAGCATACTAGTTATTAACCTTAAAACTTAACGGTTTACGAGATAATCGCATTTTAGGGATCAGCTGCATGATTACACTGGTAGGCAAAAAAAAAATTTTTTCTGGTCCTGACACCATTCTTGCTCTACTGAATCCGAATATGACTTCAGTTTCGCCCCATCACCCACTGTTTTTTTTTTCATCCGATAGCGATAAAAATACGATAAAAATAGGTGGGGGGGAGGCACCTCCCGAAAACGGTGAGTGATGGGGGAAAGCTAAGGTCATTTTACATAAGAATCATCAAGACTGGTGTCAGACCCAGAAAAAAAAATTTTTTTGCCTACCAGTATAATCATGCAGCTAACCCCTAAAATGCGATTACCTCGTAAACCGTTAAGTTTTAAGGTTAATAACAAGTATGCTTTTTTTCTACTAAAATAACGTGGATTTAATATTCTTTTACAAAAATAGCGCAAAAGAGCAAAAAAGTTTATAGCACATTTATGCCACAAATGTGGCGTAACTAGCGCCCTCTACAAATTACATCGAAGTAGGTACCATATTCTGATTTCTCGTGCCCAAAAACCCCCAGTTCCACATTTTTATGTATAAATATCCAAAAACGCTAAAGTTATTGCAAAAAATATATCTTAAAATAAAACATTTAACATTATATTCCTTATTAGCAATATTTTATTAGAGCAAGTTGGGTCAAATCGTAATATTTTAAAGTGAGGAATCTACCATACTTCTATGTACAATTACTTAAGGACCACCCTGTATACTCTTTATCTTTTAACTTGGCGAAAGGAAGACGTACTTGTTTTCCGCTAATACAAGCTTCGCAGAACGAATCAATCTGATTAATATTCTTTAAACAAACATTATCAGAGGCTAATTCATTTACTTTAATTTTTGTCAATTTTTCTTTACTTATGTGACCCAATCGCTCATGCCACATTTTATTTTTATCAATAATATTTGCCTCAGCCACGTGGCCCACAGCCCGTGCTGTATTATGCGCATTTTGTACTATTAATTCTATAATATACAAATTATTTATGCGCTTACCTTTTCTGATCTCCACATGTCCATTTTCCGTAAATAATACGGACATTCCAGCTTCCTGGATGCGCCTTACGGAGATGAGGTTGGTTGGTACACTTTTGCTGTAGAGGACATTCTTCAGCTCGCCATTGTAGCCAAGTGAAGTTTTTACTTTTATTATGCCGATATGTGTCGCCTCAATAAGTGTCCCTAGCAGGCGACCCTTCCCAAATAGCCCGGCCCTGGCTCCGCAAACCTTACCAGCAGAAAATTTTAAATTCGGGCATTTAATGAGCCTTTAATTGTCCATGTACTGATTTTTAATTCTGCTGACTTTTCTGCTAGCTTAAGAGACGTGGTTTAAACGAAAATACCAAAATCTGAAATTTTTAATGACTTCAACTTCAGTAATGCGTGGAGCAGAAATCGATTATAAGTGTGGTTTTTAATCTACTTGTCGAGATCTAAAAGATGACGTATACGAAAATGGCGAAATTTGAATATTTAAACCCTGATATCTATAAAATAGCGGTTAGTTTTTTTTCCATAAAGACAAATTCAATCCATAATATGCCCGTCGGTTTTCTACTGATTGCTATATACTAGAAAAGTTCTTGAAAATTGTGGATTAAGCAAGGGCGGATTTAGCTTTTTTTTATGGGGGGGGGTGTAAAACTTACCACGTAGTCCAAGAAAGCTAGTAATTTTTTTTGTAATATCGAGCAGAAACTAGTAACTGATCAGATCGACTTAATTTTTTTTGCAAATTGCTAGTAAAGGTGTCTAGTAGTAGAAAACTTTCGTTAGTTGCGTTTTAAGTGGTGGCAGGTGGGGGTGTGAAAAAAAAGAAAAAAAAATTCGTAATTGATAAATTACCTTTTTTAATGAATTAATGTTCCCTCCCGAGTTATAGTGCGCAGAAAAATACGATATTCACCACAATATTCGTACATTTCTAAAAAAAATGTATTTTTTTGGCTGATAATATTAAATAATGTAGAATAATCCATTTTAAAGCTTAGGATATCGCCGAAATATCATGTTATGACAAACTTTTTTATTGGAATGACCGTTTTTTCAATATTTGACCCGAAAAAATGACATTGATGTTTATAAACGCAAAGATAAAAAAATGGTAATTATTCGGAAGAACATTTGCTCAAAGCCTTGTCTCTTTAATTTTTTTTCAAAAATCAATACTTTTCACGGTATTGACCAAAAATTGAACATGTCATAAAAAACAAAAATTTAGCTCAACTTTAACAGACCAAAACTTAAAAAATAATTATCGATAGGGCTAAAAATTACTAATTGTAAAAATTGTAAAAACATATGTTACGACTTTCTGCAAAAGGATTTTTTTGTCAAATACCACAGTCTAGATGGCGATAAAAAAATAGCGTAAAAAAATTGAAAAAAATTTATTTTGTCCATAACTTTTTTTCTGCTTATGTTAAACGGTTCTGAATGGTCTTAAAATGTTCCCAATGTTGTTCTCTCATTAAGATGTTATAAACATTTTTTTGTGGAAGTCATATTTTTTCAGATATTTACGCTAGAACAGCGATTCTCAAACTTTTCAAATTTTGTACCACATAAATATGAAACAAAAATATATGTACCACCATAAAAGCATTTCGCCGTTAAAAATCAATATGTCGCGAAATTGTTCGAAGTTTTTGGAAAAGTCGTCATTTCAATATTAAAGCTAGAGCCGTTAAAGTCAAAAACTTGAAGAAAAATATATGTGTTTCTGAAAACAAAATGTTAAATGTTAAATTGTACCACTAAAACATTGTAATGTACCACCAGTGGTACATGTACCACAGTTTGAGAACCCCTGCGCTAGAACGATCCAGTTTCTTAAAACAGCCATTTTTCAATTGCCAGATCTTCCTTCGTATTAATCGTAGAAAAATAAAAAAAAATTATTTTAATTGTTAGCTCAAGGCCATAAAATTAGTTCATATAAATTTTTACGTAATAATATCAGATTTTCGGTTATATTTAAAAAACTAGAAATGTACGATTTTTATGGTGAAAATCGTAATTTTTACGCCCTATAACTCGGGATGGGTTTATTCTCATGAAAAATTGTATTTAACATTAATTCATTAACAAAGGATAATTTATCGATTGCGCAAGTTTATTTTCTTTTTTTCCCTCACTATCGAAAGTTTTCTACTTCTGAACTAAACACCTTTCCTAACAATAAATTTCAAGTCGATCTGTTTAAAAAAAAACTTTATTAATACTAAGGAGACTAGGAAAGTACTTAGAAGTGGTTAAAACAAAAAAAAAACAATTTTAAACTGCTGCTATTAACAGTCTAGTAAAATAAGGAAGCTGCATACATTTTTTTTATCGCGTGATAAGAAGCACCACTTTCTTTATGATGTAAAACAGTTTTGTGTGTATTATGTTTTATAAATTTTTTTATAAATTACAATCATGGGGGGGTAATTACCCCCCTGTACAACCCCCCCCCCCGTAAATCCGCCCTTGGGATTAAGGTAAAAAAAAGAATCAAATTCTGAATGCACAAACATTTTAATATAAACTTAAAAATCGTACAACAATATGAAAAATTATAGACTATTATACACATATTACTTACTTATTTAATAACGGGATGGAAATATCCGTTCTCACTATATTTTAATATATAGCTAGGTAAGTATAGATCAAATGTTCTACTGTCCACAATATAGTAGATATTAATTTTATGAATTTAATTAGAGATGTAACAAACTAACACAGATAATGACATTCACATATATTTATAAATATTTCAATAGTCATGTCTACAGGATTTTTCAATTTAAGTCCTTTAGTCTTCAAATATATTATTGCTCTCTTTGATTATCGTAGATTTTAATCAATTTTAATTCACTTCATTATTTGCAATTCTAAAACTGTTTGCCATACTGTATAATTGTCATATGTTAAAAGTTTGACATTGAAGTTTTTTATAACAATTGAGGGTCACAAAAGAATATTTTTTTGCAATTTTCTTTCGTTTTAAATTATCTGATTTTTTTCGACTGAAAATCCAAAATTTCAATTACTAAAAATATAACGAAAAAAATTGTCTTCTACAAACTACGTGATGAGTATTTTATTTTAATAAAATAATTCTTCAAATTAAAAAAATTCAATACTTGTTAAAAAAAAGGGCGACTGTGAATAAAAAATCGAGGAACAATGACAAAAACAAAGCAATGGACCAACTAAATTACCAAATTTAAAACCGTTAGGGTAAAAACATAGTGAAGCCTCGCCTCAAGCATCAAAAACAAATACATGTATTAAACGGTAACCGTTCATAGTACAGAATCCAGCATCGAGCATCGAGCATCGCCGTTTCGGGGAATCAAATCAGTTTGATTTTCAAGACTCTTCTCAGGACTTATGCCCAGCCACTACCCGTATTTTGTCAGTATCGTAGTTGTTAAAGTGAAAAGAGGTAAAGTATATTGTTGTGTTCAAAATATATGTAAATGTTTTGAAAGACATTCTCATGTATTCTCGAAATTTGCCAGGAAAACGTTTTCGTTCAGTAAAGAGTCGATGATATTCACCAAATTGCTTCCGCAATTGGTTCACCGGATGGACATTATATTCTCGTCCATTACAGTTATCAGTTATCCACCATTTTAACGCTTCATTTTCAGAAAACATATTATCTATATAATTAACTATTTCCTATTTCCAACACCTCACTACGACTGTGGATTCATGATTCTTACAACTGCTACTATAGATGCCTCACTATATGTGACCTCTGATGCCTGGCTTGGGTTTATGCTTGAGGCGAGACTTGGTGCGATGCTTCACTATGTTTTTACCCTTAGTTATTTTACTTATACAGGGTGTTTCATAGTTAAACCGACATACGTTAACTGTAAATAGAGCGTACTTAGGTGATTCCAAATAACCTTGGTTAATGGGTCTAACGCCTTTAATAACCGAGATACGGGGTGTTTCATCCATTTAGGCCAATATTTTGATAAGCCGTAACTTTAGAACTACCCTGTAGATTTCTCTCATACTTGGTACAGGTATAGTGTGTTAATAGCCCAATCCTATAGTGTAAGAACTACAATTAAAACCCAGATCCGGATTAAGAAGAATTGGCAAAATTTGAAAATCCCCAAAACAACACCCTGTATATCAGATATTTTAAAATTGGAATTGATATTTCAAAAGAACGGAAAAAAATGAGTTAAACTGAAATTTTTTTTTAAGTGCACATCCCATTCTACTACTGGGGTTTTAATGTCAAATTACATCAAATGCATTTTTTTCATTTTCACAAGCAGTAACTTTTGAAATACCTGGTAGATTTCTTTCATATTTGGTACAGGTATCATTTTTAGTAGCCATCCCAATTTTAAAAAATCTGATATACAGGGTGTTGTTTTGGGGATTTTCAAATTTTGCAAATTCTTCTAAATCCGGATCTGGATTTTAATTGTAGTTCTTACACTATAGGATTGGGCTATTAACACTCTATACCTGTACCAAGTATGAGAGAAATCTACAGGGTGGTTCTATAGTTACGGCTTTTCAAAATATTCGCCGAAATGGATAAAACACCCCGTATCTCGGTTATTAAAGGCGTTAGACCCATTAACCAAGGTTATTTGGAATCACCTAAGTACCCTCTATTTACAGTTAACGTATGTCGGTTTAACTATGAAACACCTTGTATAATTTCTCTCTCTTTCCACTGGATTAAAACCACTTAGTGCTTTTAATCCAGTGGAAAGAGAGAGAAATTAAAATACAAACCACTATGAGCTTCCGAAATGAATTACCTTGTATAATAATATGTCGGATGTAGATATCTTTCTTTTAAATTCCAAGGACTTAAACATTTTCCTGTTACATGTTATTAACCTACAGGATAGTAAAAAAGAGCCATCACATTCCTTGGGGCAGTCCCTATTCATAGTTTTTTTAATACTTTCTGAATTTTTGTAACATGGCTGACAGATGTTTATTATCTTGGTATAAAAGTAGAAACTACTAAAACGTTCACGTTTTCTTTAAATATCTCGGTTCGGACGAATTAATATTTTTATACATGACATTTAACTTTTCCCTAAAGGTCTTTAACATTACAAGATATGGCAATTCCGCATTAATTATGCTCTCGTCAGTAACCGAAAATAAACGGCAGCAGTTATAAACAATTGTAAATTAAATATTTCTCACGCTCGCTCGTTTTGGAATCATCCAAGTGAATAATAGCCATTCTACACAAGTAAAAGACTATACTTTCTCCACGACTATGTATAAAAAATCTTTCATTGGGAATCGAACCTCGATCGCCCGCGAAAGAGTCAAGTATCTCTACCAGCTTTCTACCACATTTATTTATGAAAATTTAAAGAACATAGATATAGGTAACTCAATTTTTAGTAGAAACCTTTACATTTTTAAATGAAATTATAACATTATTAGGAATAATAATAGAAATAACATAAATATAGGTACTTTATTTAGACTCATTCTTTTGCAAAATTTTTCCATACCATAAATGTTTCATTAATCTTATTATAGTCTTGCTTTGATCTGTTTAATTTCGGGAGGCGTACATATTAACTCTTCACTATCGCTACGTTGTCCATTTTGTTCTCTATATATACGTAAAATTATGATTATATGATTATTTTGACGTTTCAAACGACGCGCTGTCAGAAGCGATTTCCGTAGTTAGGTATTTGACGTTTTAAAAGAGACGATTTGATTTATTCATTTTAGCGTGATTTCTGATAATCATAGAATGTGAATTCTTTTTCATTCTTCACTTGTGTGAAGAATTTATGTCATTATTCAGCTAAATATGTAAAAATAATTTGTGCATTATTATATAGTCGTGGAGAAACATATTTCTGTTTGAAGAATTCTAGAATAAATTCAATTTTCGATTTTTTAAAAAGGACTTCGACTTCGACCAAAAAAGTGCGTTATTATTATTATTTTTTAATATTGTCTAGTAGTTTTATATCATATTTGTGACCCATAATTGGATGATTGGTTAGCCATCCTCTTCTGGTATTTCGACAAACTTGTAAACAAATCCCTAAACAAGAAAACTTAAACAAAGCATTTCTTTCGAAATATTTTTTATTCCATTTCTACTCATATACCTTGACGAAGACGAATAAGCGCCTTTTCATGTTAAGTGCAATCTCTGATTTGTTTAGTAACAAATCCAATGAAAATTATCTAGGTAAAATGTTCTACACGTTTTGTATATACGATTGATTATAAGATTACATGAATCGTAAACAATAAATTAATTTAATGGAGGATCACAGAGAATTGTCATTTCGACAAGTTTCTTCAATATATCTTTCGATATTAATCTTGTCCCAGAACTGGTTATATACGCCAGCCGCTCTAGCGGAATTTTAAGTAAACAAACATAATTATTAACTTACGGGCCGCGCCACAAGATGTCGCTTTGAGTCCACATTTGCGATCAACTAGGTTTTAGAATTAATACTTGGATTATAGTGTTACTGGGTTTCATGCAATGTACACAAGTTATATTGTGGGAATAGTGACAGTCAATAGCAAATCTTTGATTAATTTCTTTATTAGTGACAGTTTATTATACAGATCTATAATATTACCGACACATAGGATTACCAGTGCGTTTTGGACGAGAGTTCATGTAGCAGTCGATCAGCACAAAATATAACACACATGGGACCCAACGTTGGCGCCAACTTTGGCTCATGTTCGCGGTATCTGTTAAATTCTGTAAGAACATCCACACATTGGAGCTAACAAACATGCGACTGCCGTAACATAACCTCACAATATAATAGGAAATAGGAACATGTCTGACTAAGAAATTGCTGTGGGTGCGATTGCTTCATAATCACACAACAACAATAGCAGGTCAGCAGCCTACCCGCGCCAATGTGTGGTCGGCAACACGAATATTGGGGCCAATCCCTTTGATGTGTTGTCGAAAAACCGACAAGAGACTGCCAACTTCCAACGTAGGCGCGAATCATAAAAACATTGGCTATTTTGTCGGTACACACATTTGACGAATGCTGTTGGCTCCAACGTTGGGTCCCATGTGTGGAGCCGGCGTAAGAAATGTGCGCGACGGCGTATCAACTATTCTCTTGTACCACTCTACATTGATGTGTCTCCGTTAAGGTCCATTCACGGTCGTTTCAATCCATCGTTCCACGCCAAACCAAAGAATTTTTTTTTTTATTCTATAAATCAGCAATCAAAATACATGGTATTCTATAAGCTAATGTGCTGGCATATGACCTAGCTATGGAAAGAAGCTAAGGTCAACTAGCATGATGAGGTCCTCTCCAGCGAAGGGACCTGCTGCTTCCTGTTAATTTCGCAGGTCAGTTGGCCATCGTCGTTTTATTCTTCTTATTACATCATTTTCAAGTAGCGGTTGTAGTAAAGGATTTGTGTGGGCTTCTAGTTTCTTGTGGTGGCTAGCACTTCTTTCAGGAATGACTTATTTTACTGTTAAGATCTTCAGATCATTGTGGATCATTTCATTTGTTATATACCAGGGGGCATTAACAATATTTCTTAGTATTTTAGACTGGCTTCTTTGTATAATTGCTATGTTGGATTTACTGGCGCATCCTCATATTTCGATCCCATAGGTCCATATAGGTTTAATTATTGCCTTATATAATAGAATTTTATTTTCGATGGAAAGAGGAGACTTCCGTCCAATTAACCAGTAAATATCTCTACTTCTTAGATCTATTTGTTTTCGTTTCTTCTTGATATGTTCCTTCCAGTTCAATTTGGCATCTAGATGTAAACCCAGATATTTCACTGATGTCGATTGTGGGATTTGTGTGTTATTTAGCTGTATCGGAGGACATACGTCTTTTCTTAAAGTAAAGGTTATATGTGTAGATTTTGTCTCATTTATTCCAATCTTTTAACCACTTCTCTAATTTTTTAAGATATTCTTGGAGGATATGGTGGGCTTGTAGTTAGAATGACAGTGTCGTCAGCAAATGTTCCTATTGTGATGTTTGGTGATAATGGGAGATCTGAAGTGAACAAGATGTATAATAGTGGACCAAGGACACTGCCTTGTGGTATACCCGAGTTGATTGGCAGCATAACAGAAACATCTCCTTTTATTCGTACTCTGAATTGGCGATTGTTTAGATAAGATTCCAATAGTTTGAAGAAACCAAAGAATAAAGGTACTCAAGAAAGCGTTCTCAAATGTCAAACAAATTGAATGCGATATGATCTTGAAATTATATCTTCAAAAAACACTTCAAATTGCTCTCAGATCGCTTTTCAAACAGGTAGATTCATTTCCTATGAAAAATAACTATTGTCTGTTAACCTTAAATTGATATATTTTTGCTTCGAAATCATCCGGAGATAAATCTGGTGATCTGGAGAAGCCACTAGATCGTACCAAGTATAGATAGATATTAATCGATCAGGAAACGTGTCTAGGAGAAATTATGTCACTGGTCGTGCATTGGGACTTGTATAACCACCCTGTTCAAATCAAATGTTCCCAAAATTAATTAATAGGAACGGTTGGGATAACGATTTTGCAGGAACTGTAGATATTTGACAGCATTTGACTGCGATTGATTTCAGTAGACTGAGTGACAATATCGCGAATCAGATTGTTGAGACCACAGACATAACCTTAAACTAGACGGCTAATGTCATATAATAGAAATTGATCAATTACGAGGATGACTGGTGTCCATAATGCATGCGCATTGTGTTTGTCATATTCACCGACATAACCTTAAAGTCTATGTTCCGACATTGGCGTACCTTAGGGAAAATGATTGGGTCTAGAACGAAAATAAGTGGAATGATGAAAACAATTAGGATTTAGGTTGGAGTTTCCATTTACTGATTGGAAATAGTATTATTCGTGAGAACAGAATGTTTTTTATTGCAAAATAGTATAGCTGTATCGTTCGAGTAAGACATATAGTATCCTCAATTTATATCATTGAAATAACTTTCTGAAGCAAAATGCTCTGAACATATTCTTGTTGACGAGTGCGGAAGCGGTTCTAAAGGTCTTCCGATGGCTTTCAACCATTCATTACGTTGGTCCCTTTTTGGTATAATAAATGTGTGTAAATCAAAGTTGTTGAATAGAGTATATAACAGTTTTATTGTGTGTTTCTTATATTGACTTACCTATGAAACATAACACCTTTGGGATGGTTTGTTGAACGGTTCTTACACCAAAGTACAAAACACTTCATTTTTACAATAAATTCACTATTTCTCTATCGAATATCGGTCAAACACCAAACAGAACAGTGCACGCCTATGAACAAAAAACAATATGTCTCGAATCGGCAAAGCTCGAGAACCGAAACCCAGATGTTAGACGTACTGGTGTCCACTGCGCATTTCGCAGAGACGTTTTCGGAATGTTCAATTGGATGAGTTTCTTGTGTGGTGGGAATATGGATATTAGCCGTCTAGTTTAAGGTTATGTCGGTGGTTGAGACAGACAGTGCAGGAAGGGGAACAGTGGTTCAATTAAATTTCTTATATTTTGTGCTGGTCGACTGCTACATGAACTCTCGGCCAAAACGCACTGGGAATAATATGTGCTGGTAATATTATTGGGACGAGGAGGCTTATGTTTTGAATTTTTCTTATTATATATATTTTTAAAGAAACATTTATGTCGCAATGACTCATCTGTATGATCACCATATTTGTAACTAGGGCTATATACAATTCTTTGATAAAATGCAAGTACTTACAAGCAAGTATATAAAATAAATCAATAATCTATATTATGAATCATGTACATTGTGTAGCTTTGTGACTTTTTGAATAAAATAAGATATTTAACCTGATTTTGCAAGAAGGGAACCCTTTTTCGAATCAATACAGTTTTGCCAAAGAGTATTCAACATGTCAATTTTAACATTTGTCTCAAATAATTGTGATCTACTAATAAAATCGATAAGTGTGAGAAAAATTGTCAATTGAGTTATTTATCTGGGGGAAATTGCTATGTGGATAACTTTTTAGCAACTTTTGTATAATTTTTCCACACTTTAAAGCTTTATATTTAAAATGCAGGTAATATCTTAAAATATCATCTTGTCTTTCTCAGGTAACGCTTACACCATTGGCGAGTATCCTACCACAAGTTTGCAACGATGGTAGATATTTCTCCCGTATATCAAAACCCCCACGGCGCTTTTCAGACGCCATATTGAAGCTTAAAAAAATACTTTATATCACTTGGAGGGAGACTAGTAACTCTCAATAAGTGTACTTGTTTCGATTTTTTACTACTATACCAAATTGTGCTAAATATCTTGAAGTATACTATAATTTCACTACGGCCGATATCGCCAGCCACGATTTATACGTACATAAAGATCATTTTTTGACTTCTGGCAATATAACTCATGCATTTTTGACCACTTGATCTCCAATAATTATTCCTGGCGCTTGAAAGTGGGCTCCTTAAGTTATTAATGATTAATGAAGCTTAGAAGTGAGTTTTTGACAACTTTACAAAGCAACATATTCCAACTTGCTTTGGTGGTTGCATACCCAATTAGCATTGGGGGTTGCAAATATTTTTGACCGATTCTGGTCAAGATGTCACTCTCTTCTTCCGTGCGACAAATAAATTTTGCGCAATACAGACCCCCAAAAAAGTGACGTTTAAGTGACAGATAAATTTAAAAATTAAAATTAGTAATTTACAGCAATGAGTTTCGATTTTATGATGATACCGGAGACTGATCATCATCTTCTCGCCACATTAGTAAAAAAAATTGTATCTGTTACTCGTTCGGTATTGTCGATAGTCCCCTCGTGCGAACGAGCACACTCACTTCGATTGTGCGCTAAACTTGGCTCTCGTGGGCAATCGACAACTTAGCGCACTTGTTGCACAATATACTATTCGTTTACTGAAGTTATATAATTATTTCGAAATCAGTCGAGCGTTATGAATACTCAAACAAGAACATTTATCGAAATTTTCGAATAAGCAAATCCACATAATAGGTATAGGATATTTATTTTAACGAGACCATGACGTCACGCGTAAAAAATTTGCGGCGTTCACTTACAGATAAAATCGTGCCAGTTATTTTTTTCCTAGCTTGAATATGCTTCTAATGTGCTATCAACTTGATTAAAGATTCTAATAGATATAAAAAAGAATTGCTATATTTTCAATTTTCAATAGTAAGAAAAGTGTTTCAAGATTCCCATAAAAATTAATAGTTATGTAGTTTTGGAATTTTTATTGTAATATTTTACAGTACATTGACACGTTGGACGTCAATTTGTAAGTGAGTACCTTTAAAAGTTCATTTCTCCTGTACTTAAATTTAAATCGTATTTGCTCTTAGTCTTGTCTTGCTAAAATAAATAAGAAATAAGGTATAGTCGAACTCAATCCTTTATGAGAATAAAAAAATAGAAAAGGATTACCGCCAATAGAACAAATACTGATTGATCTGGACATTTTTGAGTATTTTAATGTCGAAAACACCGCACCCTGTCCATATACATAAAAATAAAATGATATTTTGTCTATTAGGACCTCTGTGCAAAGATTCAATAACCAACTTAGCTGGATATTGTTATAGGGGAGAATGGCGTATAATTATTAAATATCTGGTCACCGAGCTTCGCTCTTAATATTCAAATCTACATTTTTAAGCAGTCCAATGAGTATATAATTTAAGTATATTTATAACCTGACAAATTATTAATTAATTCGTGAAAATCACGGAGTGGGCGACATCTACTTGAACTACAGAAAGGTAGATAAATAGAAAGTAGGCGGGAAAATTAAAAAAGCTGTCAGTGTTAATTTTCAATTTGCTGCAGGTGTTGTTGACGTTTATCAACTGCTTGTCCCAGAGGTTAGTTAAATGCATTAAAAGTTGCCTAGTTTCTGGAGATTTCACCCTTTTGGGGCAACATCTACTGACGCTTGATCTTCGCGAATAGTCACGGCGGACAGGCCCCGTTTCCGGGACGGGCAACAGCAGCGTGTAGGGCATAGTGGTTTCAGTGGGGTGGTTTTAGTGAGTAACCGTAAGGGGTAGTCTCACACTATCGGGGAAGGGAAGAACCTTTACCCGATGTGCATAAAGAATTTCCACCCGCCAAAAAAAAAAGATTAGCTTTAGGTTAGGTTAGATCTGTGTAATAAATAAAGAAAAGTACGATACGTGTGACATTTTGACATTTGTTACATTCTGACAGGTGTCATATTTTGACAGTTGTCACATTCTGACACGTATCACATTTTAACAGTTGTCACGTTTTGACAAGTGTCCATTTTAACAGTGTTACTCAACGTTCCTATAAATATTTACCTAAACCCATGATTTCTGAAATTGAATTGGCAACGTTGTATTTTCAACTTAGAATTTATGAGATGGCTGTCATTTGACAAGCAAATTATGTATGTCCGTCAAATGAACCTTTTCTTTTTTATACTTTTCAGGTTTATTCTGGTTATAAATTGCTACTTGGGCATTTGCAGAATAAAAAAATGTGAAAAATATTTTTCCGCGCAAAAATTTCTATTGCTAAGTAGGTATATTGATTTTATCATGTTTTATAGCATCTGCGAAAATTTCATGAAAATCCCAGCCGGTCCCATTTTCTTAACGTTTAACCAGAGATGTGCGTGTCAGTAGTTGTCAAAATTTGTAGGTCATTATGGATAAAAAGCGGCAAATTTAAAATTGAATTCTTTCAGATTTAAACGCCAGAAATTAAATAAAGTCAAACCTTTTTAGTACTATACTATACAGAAGAAAGGAGTGCAGTATTTAATTTGCAGAACGTAGTACAGGTTCAAGAGGTAGAAATTTTATTTTTACCTCATCCTTCAATGCTTATTTGTAGTTAAAATTTAAATTTTAATACATCTTATCGGCCTAATATAGTTTTTGTCTAGATTTAATCTTGTTTCCATGGTTTTTACTGTAATAAACCTGTTATTTTGACAGATAAGTCAGACTTTATTTATTCATAGCCGTATCGTATGTATTTTAATTGATTCGGAATTTTGTAATAAAATATATATTTCAAAATGGCTTCATTCTAAAAATATTATCAGTCCTCCTAAATCCTTGAAGGCAGAATTATTAGTAATTCAAATTCAAAATTCAAAAAATATATTATAGATGAGATGGCCAGAGAAAAACTAATTAAAATTCTCAGATTGCCTCCGTACCACGCAGAGTTAAATCCCATTGAACTGATCTGGTCACAATTATTAAAAGATTATGTTTCTCAAACCAATAAAACATTTAAATTTCCTGATGTGCGAAATTTGTTTTTGAAGGCATTTTCAGATGTAAATAGAGAACATTGGGGAAAATGCATTGATCATGTTAAAAAGGTGGAAAATTCATTTAGGAAAGTATATCCACTATCAATGGATAATTTAATAGAACCTATAATAATAAACCTCAGAAAAGACAATTATAGTAATACCAGTAGTTTTAGTGAAGACAGTGACTTTTATAGGTAGTTCTTGAACTAACTTTTTTTTTAATCTTTGAGTTTAGGTAAGTACTGAAAAGCTTTACTTTTAATGCCAAGAGATTAAAAACAGTTTAATCCCAACATATAATCCTCCTTGTTATTTATTGGTTAAATTTAATTCGTTCAATGTTAAAGTGTCAGATGCATAAGGTTTATTTTTATTTTTTGTAAATAATATAACTTCAAAATTTAATCTACGAAATGGGTATATATATTTTATATGCTGTGACCTTATTTATATTATAGAAACTTATTTTGCAAAGTACGCCTATGGAATGTGACGTTATATCCTCTCTCCTTTATAGTATATTACTATAGAAACAAGTTGCCGTTGCTAGGAAATAAAACTAAAAGCTTAACTTTTCTTGTAAATATCTCGGAAGATCGAATTTTCACAGACATGAGACCTATATTTTCTGTCGATTTAGATAGGAATTAGTCTACCCTGAAAGTTTCATTGAATTCTGACGAGTGGATTTCGAGATCCTCTGGACACACATACACACACACACATACAAACCTTGCTCGTTTAATAGTATTTGATTATGAGTTTAATATGAATTTACATTTTAATTTCTATAACGCATATTAGATCTGAATTACTAATTAAAATTTTGTCTTAAATTAATTTAACTAAACTGTGAGGTTACACTCATAAGAGGAGACGATGGAAGTGTGGTTATAGTTTTTACATTTTCAATTGCAGAAACAAAATTCTCAGATGTGCAGACAGGTTACTTTGGCGGCTTGTAGATGTGCCGACAAGTGGCTTTGTCGGTATTAGCGGCATGTAGATGTGCCGACAAGTGGCTTTGTCGGTATTAGCGACTTGTATAAAGCGGGATCATTTTGTTCTGCAATTAAAGTAGGAAGTAGGAAATATTGTCTTCCAGTGTTGCCAGAAAGGACGACAAGTCGTCAAAATGACGACTTTTTACGTCTATGAGAGAAGGACGACAATTTTCAATAAAAACCATATTTTTGACGACTTTTTACAGGTGAAAAAATTTCGGTATTCGTACAGTGTGTCTACTTAAGTTGGAACCATATGGAAAATATTTTTATTATTGGTTTTGTGAAAAAATTTATTCTTCATAAAAAGTTGTGCATGGTCCAAAACTTAAAATGCAACCATCAGATACCATTTTTTTAAATCCATATACGAGGTTTGTCAAAAAATATGAATTTTACTCAAAAGTAAAGTACCTTTATTTTTTTGAATTTGAAAAAAAAACTTTTTACGTCAACATACCGCTTTTGAAAAGATATTCCGACTTTAAGAAAATTTTAGTTTTTAATATTTTTATGACACCCCCGTAACTGACAATTTTGATTTCATTTAAACATTTAAGACCTACAAACCCCTACTAGACTCCCTTTTATAAGGATTAAATTCATCCGGATTAAAAATTTTGCTTTTCCCTGTATACCACTAAATATTCTGCAAATTTGATTCCTGCTTAATGATTATAATGTGCAGAACTTTTTATGAAGAATAATTTTTTTGAAAAATCAATAATAAACGAATTTTTCATTGCATTTTCATACATACTAACCACACCGTCAAACATTATTAACAAAAAGTCGTATGGAATTGTTGTCTTTTCGTTCCTTTTAAACTTTTTCAATGAATTTAAAATTGTCAGTTACGGGGGCGTATCAAAAAATATTAAAAACGAAAATTTTCTTAAAGTCGAAATATCTTGTTCAAAATCGGTATGTTGACGTAGAATATCATTAGAAACAAGTTTTTTTAATAACTTTTTATTCATATTTCAAAAATAAAAGTACTTTATTCTTGAGCAAAATTCATATTTTTTGACAAACCTCGTATACGCCTGCAAATATTTGACATCTGATAGGTGCATTTTAAGTTTTGAACCATGCACAACTTTTTATGAAGAATAAATTTTTTCACAAAACCAATAATAAAAAAGTTTTCCATATGGTTCCAACTTAAGTAGACACACAATATTTTTAATCGTTTTATACGATACATAGGAAGAAATAACGTTATACTTAATAATAATTATTATTGTTCCGAAAGATTTCTCAAAGAGAATAATCTGAACGCGCCACGAATTGTACCTGATGTAAGGGACTGGATTAAGCGGCATTTTATTTTATATGTTTTATGAGTGTGTTTACTTTTAATGACTTTTGCGTGTATTCACTGAATTCTTTGGTCACTGGCGATACTGAAATGAGTGATATTACGATATATTTTAGCTCGGCGTTAAATTTTGTTAAAAGATACAACTGGTGCTTATAGCAGTAGTTCTGATTCTGATGAAAGTGTTTCATCACTTCAAGAATGAAGAATAATTATAATGATTCAAACCAGGAAAAAATTAAATCAGATTCACAAAGTGAAACCTGATTAAAACAATTTTTTTAAATTTTTTAGCTTTGTTTGTTAAATTTTTATTCTTTGTGTTACTTTAATAAAGTTTATTTTGGTTTGTTCCATAAAAACAAAATATTTTATTTAATACTGACCCCAATATCTCAAAAAAGCTGTGACGACAAAGTGACGACTTTACATACTGATCGATGACGACTTTTGACTTTGTTAGCCTGGCAACACTGTTGTCTGCAGTAGTGAGGGCTAGGAAAATATTCATACAGTGATACGCTGTGCTTGTGTTCGCATTTGTGGCGTTAGTTTATTTCAATTAATATTATTCTTGGCTTCCGTGTATAGGGGAGATTAGTCGAAGATGGCGCAGCTGCTAACATGACGCACCCCTACTTTTTGGTTGTTGTAACACTATACACTTCTTAATTCAAGTTTCCCGCCCTCATCTCTTACCGCCAAGTGTAAGGTAAACGGTCTTGCATCGTAGTATGAGACGAGAAGCCAAAGTGTATTGATTTAATTGATTGATGTAATTTCAGTGGCCAGTTTCAAAGGAGGTAACGTACCTAAATTGTTTTTAAATCTAATTGTAATGAATACACATGCAAAGTACATTCAATTGTGAGTATTTGTGGTACATATTGTTTATGTATTGCATGCGTAAATATTTTTAAATCGAAAAATTTTTAAACTAACCTCAAATAGGTTAAGATCACGCACTGACTTAAGGCTAAGATGACGTGCGTCATCTTACCTTCGATAATAATATACTCTGTATTTTTTTAGATGGGGAAATATATAAGAAAAACAAATAGAGGAATACATTTAGATCGCATTGCCGCGGCTGTAAACAAGGTTGTAACAGAAAATAGGAAAATACGTGAAGTGGCAAGGCACTATGAAATTCCAGAGGCCACTCTAAGACGTCACTTAAAAATTAAAAATAATGTAAGATAACAAAAATCAGTTTCATTGGGCAGAGCACCCATTTTTACTCCACAGCAAGAAAATGAAATTTTGCAATACTTACAAAACATGGCTAAATTATTTTTTTGGATTACCAAAGAGGAATTGTGTCGACTGGTTTATAAGTATGCAGAAGCCAATAATATTAAACATAATTTTAACCGCACTAATCAACCAGTCATGGCTGGCCATGACTGGTATAAGAACTTTTTGAGGAGAAACAATGGAATAAGTTTAAGAAAACCGGAATCAACTAGTGTATATCGCTTAACAGCATTCAACAAAACCGAAGTCAATCAATATTTCCAAAACTTAAGAAATGTCATTGACAAAAACAACTTTCCTACAGAAGGGATGGATAATGTGGATGAAACTGGGATTTCTATTGTTCCAAAAGAAACAGCCAAACGTTTGGGACCCAAAGGAATAAAACAGTTTGGAGTAATTGCATCGGGAGAACGTGGTAAAAATGTTTCAGTTATTTGTGCTGTAAGTGCAGTTGGATCATATATACCTCCCTTATTTGTTTACCCCAGGCAAAGGATGACTCCTTTATTGGAAAAAAATGGTCCAGCAGGTGCACTGTACTGTTGTACTAACAACGGCTGGAGTTATGAAGACATATTTTACAGATGGTTACAGCACTTTCAAAATCAAGTTCGAGCAACAAAAGAAAATCCGATATTATTAATTTTGGGTAACCACAGTAGCCACATCTCTTTGGAAATATACGAATATTGTAAGAAAAATTTTATTGTAATCGTTAGTTTACCACCCCACACATCACATAAGCTCCAACTGTTAGACGTGACATTTTTTGGTCCTCTCAAGAGCGCTTACAGCAGACATGCCCAGCTTTTAATGAGATCTAAAATTAATTCTGCTTCTGACCAGTACAAACTAACTCAATATGATATAGCAGAAATATTTAATTCTGCATATGAACAAGTGGCAAATATAAAAAAAGGTGTGTCCGGATTTGAGGCAACTGGAATTTTTCCATTCAATGACGAAAAATTTTGCGAAGATGATTTTGCTGCATCGCGTAATTTTGAGGAAGACCAAGATAAGGAGAATGTGAACATACTTAACAACTTAGTTGAGGCAGAGGAGCCAAACACTCTACCACCATCGGTTGAAATTGAGCCTGCCAGCACTTTGAATGTGCTTCCACCAACAACTGATTTAAATAGCAGCCCTCAACCGTCAACATCCAGAAATGATCATCAAATTAGTTTAAAATCAAATCTTAAGGCACATGTGAGTATTTCAACCATATCTCCTGTACCCACTGCATCAGCAAATAAGAAAAATAAGAGGACTTCAAAACAACATTCTGAAATTCTAACATCTACCCCAATTTTAGATGTGCTACCATCTATGGTAAGAAGAGAGTATTGACATTAAATTTTGACTGAATCTAGTCAAGATGTCACTCTCTTCTTTTTTATCCCTTTCAGAGATTAATACAAAGTGAGTAAACCAGTAAGGAATTTTAATTTATTAGATTCGACATCCTAAGACCGGTTTCTGTCTTTCGACTTCATCAGTTAGGCTTTTCGAATCCAATAAATAAAATTCCAAACTCGTACAAGTCAATAGCTATATCCGCTATAAGATAACATTTTTAGATGTGCTACCATCTATGGTAAGAAGAGAGTATTGACATTAAATTTTGACTGAATCTAGTCAAGATGTCACTCTCTTCTTTTTTATCCCTTTCAGAGATTAATACAAAGTGAGTAAACCAGTAAGGAATTTTAATTTATTAGATTCGACATCCTAAGACCGGTTTCTGTCTTTCGACTTCATCAGTTAGGCTTTTCGAATCCAATAAATAAAATTCCAAACTCGTACAAGTCAATAGCTATATCCGCTATAAGATAACATTTTTAGATGTGCTACCATCTATGGTAAGAAGAGAGTATTGACATTAAATTTTGACTGAATCTAGTCAAGATGTCACTCTCTTCTTTTTTATCCCTTTCAGAGATTAATACAAAGTGAGTAAACCAGTAAGGAATTTTAATTTATTAGATTCGACATCCTAAGACCGGTTTCTGTCTTTCGACTTCATCAGTTAGGCTTTTCGAATCCAATAAATAAAATTCCAAACTCGTACAAGTCAATAGCTATATCCGCTATAAGATAACATTTTTACTCACTTTGTATTAATCTCTGAAAGGGATAAAAAAGAAGAGAGTGACATCTTGACTAGATTCAGTCAAAATTTAATGTCAATACTCTCTTCTTACCATAGATGGTAGCACATCTAAAAATGTTATCTTATAGCGGATATAGCTATTGACTTGTACGAGTTTGGAATTTTATTTATTGGATTCGAAAAGCCTAACTGATGAAGTCGAAAGACAGAAACCGGTCTTAGGATGTCGAATCTAATAAATTAAAATTCCTTACTGGTTTACTCACTTTGTATTAATCTCTGAAAGGGATAAAAAAGAAGAGAGTGACATCTTGACTAGATTCAGTCAAAATTTAATGTCAATACTCTCTTCTTACCATAGATGGTAGCACATCTAAAAATGTTATCTTATAGCGGATATAGCTATTGACTTGTACGAGTTTGGAATTTTATTTATTGGATTCGAAAAGCCTAACTGATGAAGTCGAAAGACAGAAACCGGTCTTAGGATGTCGAATCTAATAAATTAAAATTCCTTACTGGTTTACTCATCTACCCCAATGAAAAAAATTCTGGAAGATAAGAGGAGAAGAAAAGAGTGAAGTTGAAAAAAAAAGAATCGGACATCTAAAACCAAAAAATCAATTCAAACGAAAAGACAGGTTCAGACACCAAAAATGAGAGTGAAGAAAAAAGTGTTCGATAGTGATAGCAGTGACGCAGATGAGATAGATGAAAGTCAAATTTGCGATGACAACGAAATGGATGACCTTCCTGGTTCCTCTGAACTGGATATTTGTGTGATTTGCGATGAGTTCGGAGTAGGAAATGAACCTTGGTACCGGTGCACGATGTGTGGTAAATGGGCACACAAAGAATGTAGCGGAGTCGAGAGTGCTAAAAATTACAAATGTGATTTTTGTAAATAAATGACTCAAAATAATTTGGGCCAATATTAGGAAAATAATTTTATTTTTTAGTTACCATGATTATATAGACTTAATTTGTTTATTTTTTGTAAGATTTTTATGTGTTCAATAAAGATTTTCATAATTCATGTACAAATCAAATCAAAATTACCCTACCTCTTTTTTGCGTCGTCTTAGCCAATCGTCTGCGTCATCTTTGACAAGCTACTGGGAAAGACGACGCATTGACACTTTTTCTAAAAAGGCAAATTTATCATACTTATGATGAAGATTTCTTTTTATAAATTCGAAAAATACTTTGTAAACATGACAAAGTTTACTGTGTATTAATGCGAACTTTCTACTATAGTTTTAGTGGTCAATATGATTTTTTTTAATTAGATGCGTCATCTTCACCTGATCTCCCCTATACATGATTTTTTTTTTTTGAAACATTGTTACAGTGTACTTCTTATTTATTTATTCGGTGTCAATTTCAATATCTTTCGTCCTTGGGAAAATACAGTTTTTTTAAGTGGATCTAAAGAATCACTAACTGATATTCCAATGGATTATGTGGTATCAGGTTGTAGTACCAAAGATTCCTGGCATCAAAAAGGGGCCACGAGGTATTGCGCCTTCCGCCCTATTTTTGTGTATTTAACCCCATAGAATTAATTTGGGAACAACTTAAAAAAATAATAAGGCGTTATAACGTGTTTCTCAAATTTGATGGGTTGATAGCAAATTTGGTAAAAGAAGAAATTAACAAAATTTCAACTGATGATTGGCAGAAAAAAATCAAACATGTCATCAAAGAAGAAAATTCTTATATAACAGAAAATGAAGCTATAGGCCAGGTGGAGTGGTCAACCTCTATTCAAATCTAATATGCGTTATAGAAATTAAAATGTAAATTCATATTAAAGAAAGTTAATCAATATAGAAATTTTACGCAAATTACCCCTAACGATCTACAATAACTTGGTTATTGAATCTTTGCACAGTGGTCCTAATAGACAAAATATCATTTTATTTTTATGTATATGGACAGTGTGCGGTGTTTTCGACATTAAAATACTCAAAAATGTCCAGATCAATCAGTATCATCAGGTATCCTTTGCTGTTTTTATAGCGTTTTTTCTTTCTCATAAAGCGATGGGTTATACTATATATGATGTTGTATAAGCAGTTAACACTTGCTTTTCTGGTATTTTAGGAACAATCTAAATTTTCTTGTTACTTAATCGGTACAATTTTCTACAATTACGTTGGGCGTCACAAATATTGCATTGTTAAAAAAAATTTCTCACTTCTGTCATTAGTAATAACTATTTACCCGATAACGAAGTTTCGATATAATTTTGGTTAAGTGGTCAAAATTTCAATCGCCTTAAATAATACCATTAACATTCCGTCTTACCACGCAAATAACATGCAAATCACATGCAGAGTGTAGTTTAACTACAGATTCTTATTCAACCATCATTATTTGCACGAATATCACGATCAGAAGTTTTATATCACTTGGAGTGATATTTTTTTTACTAAAGCAACAATCACATTTAATGAAAATTCCTTTTTGGGTAAATTTTCCATTTTGTAGGGCCCAGTTACATTTACGTTTTACAATTTCATCTTTGTGTAGGCGAACTGATTTTGTTTTTATCGTGTAGAAAGTTGTCTCTCAAAAAATAGTGCTAAGAGGTAGTAAGTGTATATTTTTAAATTCCAGATGTGACTATATAAGAAAGAATCCATAAAAATGGCTCTAACTAAAACTCATAGCCAATTTTACAAACTTAAATATGAAGTATTAGTCCAATGAACCTGTCACGGCTCCAATGTTAAATTTGACAAAATTCCAACCCGAAAACAAAAAATTGGGTCGGTCGTACAGAGAAAAAAAATAATTGCCTAAAAAAATCGCAAAACGGTTTTCGCGAATAAAAATTAGAAAAAGGAAATGAGAAAGTTGTAGATAATAAAAATATTTTTCGATTCATTTTTTATGTCTCGATCGAGATGTAACTTATTGAGATATATCGAAAAAACCGTCCAAAATAAATTTATTAGTTTTCGAGATATTTCGATTTTTCGAAAAAAAGGCTACTCTTGCTCGAGGAGTGATGGTAGAATAACGATCTTGAGCTTATTTTCTTCGGAAAGACTTAAAAAATGAATAGAAAGATATTTTTCTAATTTACTTTTTACTTTACCTTAGGTAAAGTCAGAGCTGGGTAAAGCACTTTTGGAAAGTGCTTCAATTACCAAGCACAAAGCACTTCAATCGAGTGCTTTAGAGTTGAACGGACCAAATACTTTTTATTTTAAAAGTGCTTTTACTGTCAAGCACCAAGCATCAAGCATCAAATACTCATAAAGTTTTTAGATGTGCTACCATCTATGGTAAGAAGAGAGTATTGACATTAAATTTTGACTGAATCTAGTCAAGATGTCACTCTCTTCTTTTTTATCCCTTTCAGAGATTAATACAAAGTCGAATCTAATAAATTAAAATTCCTTACTGGTTTACTCACTTTGTATTAATCTCTGAAAGGGATAAAAAAGAAGAGAGTGACATCTTGACTAGATTCAGTCAAAATTTAATGTCAATACTCTCTTCTTACCATAGATGGTAGCACATCTAAAAATGTTATCTTATAGCGGATATAGCTATTGATTTGTACGAGTTTGGAATTTTATTTATTGGATTCGAAAAGCCTAACTGATGAAGTCGAAAGACAGAAACTGGTCTTAGGATATCGAATCTAATAAATTAAAATTCCTTACTGGTTTACTCACTTTGTATTAATCTCTGAAAGGGATAAAAAAGAAGAGAGTGACATCTTGACTAGATTCAGTCAAAATTTAATGTCAATACTCTCTTCTTACCATAGATGGTAGCACATCTACAAATGTTATCTTATAGCGGATATAGCTATTGACTTGTACGAGTTTGGAATTTTATTTATTGGATTCGAAAAGCCTAACTGATGAAGTCGAAAGACAGAAACCGGTCTTAGGATGTCGAATCTAATAAATTAAAATTCCTTACTGGTTTACTCACTCATAAAGTATTTGAAGCCCTTGAAACGTTAAAATATTTGATAAAGATCCAAGCTTAAAGCACTTTGAAGGTGCTTAAAGCCCTTTAAGAGTGATTGAAGCCTTTTAAATGAGCTTTAAAAGTCGTTTTAAAAAAATAGAAGAACTAATTTTAAGAAAACTAGTGATAGTTAGCTATTTTTTATTAAAAGAATAGGAATACAAAACAAGCAGGCAATACTACTGTTATCGAGTTAGAATCGCAGACGCATAGATTTTTTTCCAAATTTTCAAGCTGAGACTTGTCTAAGAAAATATTTCGAGAACTTTTAAAAGTGCTTTAATTTCAGAAAAGGTTTGATTTCAATTAATTCAAATGTAATTGAAGCACTTTGAAAGTAATTGAAGCACTTAAAAGTAATTAAAACACTTTGAAAGTAATTCAAGCACTTCCAGAATTCCCCGAAATGCTTGAAAGCCACAAGCATTTGTACAAAATGCTTTAATTACAAAGCACCAAATACTCTTTTCCAGAAGTAATTGAAGCACAGGGCTTAAAGCACCGAATGTGCTTCAAGCACTTTATTAAAGTACTTTCCCAGCTCTGGGTAAAGTATTGTAATCGCAAAAAAAAAGTTCAGCTTTCAGTGGATTTACATGTTTTGAGACCCCCTAAGTCATTTAAGACCATTTCCAGAAAATGTATGTATGGAGTATGTAATATGTAGTCCGGAAAAATTTGTGTGCGCTCTAACTCCAACTGCGATCGGAATTTCCTAACCAAATTTTATATTTAGCATTTTTACGACATGCTAATGAGCTGATTAGATTTTGGGCAAAATCGGACAACCGGAAGTGGGGGTTTACTCTTGAGAATTTTCAGATTTTCGCAATTATTATCGTTTCTATTAAGTTTGTGTAAAAATATTAAGAGAAAAAATTTATTTTAAATTAAATTTACTATAAATTTTGTTTAAAAACTTTTTTCAAATTTTGTATTATAAGCGAGTTAAAAATAAAATATGGAATAACATAGTTGAATAATAGCGCAAGCGCAGTAGAAGTGTTTTGTTTCATGGAGACAATTGTACGCTCTTGCCAGGCATGGCCTGCCTTAAATATGTACGAGTAATTGGATTATGAGCCCGTAGGGCCGTTAAAGTATTCACGAAAAACCGATTTTGAAAACTTTGCCAATTTGTTTAGGCAATTTCGCCAATTAGGATCGAGTTTAATGAAACAGAAACTCAGATTATTTTTTTTTTCTATGCCACCCTAATTTTTGTTTTCGGGTTGGAATTTTGTCATTACTTTATACCTATTGATTGGACTATATGAGTTCCTTGTAAGAGGTCAAGACAACAAATACGAACTCTTAATTAAACATTTATTTTTACGCGAAAAATTTAAAATAACGGATAGTCAAATCTGGATTAATTTTGGTTTATTTTCTTATGAATTTGTAAAGGTAAATGCCAGGATAAGTAAGCGTTTTGTAAGTTAAATTTTGATTTTTCGTTGAAAGAATGTGTACTTATATGTATATAACAAATAGCAATTAATTTATAATGATATAACAACTTCAGGTACGCATAATAAAAATAATACGTCGTGTTTTTAAAAATATTCTTTAAATTCTAGTACAAATTCGCACTAGAATCTACCGATTTTTTCTGGGACACGTTACATAGTGCAATCAAACCATTGGCTCATAACAAAATATATATTATATTAAGTCAACAATTTTTATACAAATAAAAATAAACATCAGTGAAAAAGTAACAAAAATCAAGCAATAAAAAATAGCACATATCTCCTTAATTTGAGAAAAGGAAGCATCTAGAACCCATAAGGGTTGCATCAGCATGCACATTTGAAAAAAAGAAGCCACGTCCACACAAATTAGCAACTACTATGCTACTAGAGACTTCATGCCAAAAACTAGTTTATTTATAGGAGAAACTAAAAAAGTATGTTGTCTAAGTTTGTGTCCATAAAAATATGACATTTGACATAATTTTAAACAACAGGTGTGGGACTACAAATGTGACAAATGACCACTGACCTCTAATCTAACTGGATGAGCACTAGCTAAAAGTGCGCATGTGCATTGCTCCATAATGTCGATGTCATTACGTCAGGGAGCCATTTTTACCAGAGGTGGCGTCTTTTTACTTTGTTAAATGTTTTCAGTTTCCATGAAATTCATCAAAATTGGCATATAAATTATTCAAAACGAGTATATTTTGGGACTTCAAAGACTCCAAATGCCGTATGCACGTTTGAAAAAATATCCCAACAATTTTCGAGATCACTTTCAATGAGATTAAAAATGTTCTTTAACCCTTAGGAGACGTCTATGCTTGACATATCATCAATGCGCATGTGCCCTGCTTCAAAATGTCATATACTAGTTACCTCAATTTTCTTATGTGGCTATGCTCATCCAGTTAGATTAGAGGTCAGCGCAAATGACAGATAAATTAAAAGTTGATGTTTGACGCAATTTTACACAGGCTGGAACTAAAAAAATCTGTTTTGTTTCCTTAGAAATGTGACAAATAACATTTAGCATGCGTAAGGTCAATCAGCAAAACTGATAAATGAAGTCCAGAAGAGAGTTTTGACAATTAAATAAAGCAAAAATTTCCAATTTGCATTAGGGGTTGCAAGATGTTTGGGATGTCAGATCAGACATTCTCTGCTTACTTTTTTTTTTTGAAGGGAAATGAAGAAGAGTGATATTTTGACCAGAATCGGTCAAATACTTTACAAACCCCCATGTAAAATGGGAATTTTTGCTTTGTTACGAGTATGTTGTCAAAACTCTCTTTTAGATGGTAGCACAATTGCGTTGTTCATGTTTTCTTTCACCAAAAAAACACGAAGTATGACACAGTAATAAAAGTGAAATAAATTTTGTATAACAAGTTTTAATTTTTGACGTATAAGACAGATGAAGTTTCTGGAATTAACTTGTGACTTATTTCCAGAAAAGAATGGAATAAACTTAGACAAAAATGAATAGTTGTTGGGTATTTTTGGCATGCAGTCTACTTTACAGAATCTATGACATTTAAGTGTACTATAATAAGGAATATCACAAGTTAGTACCTCTAAACAGATCATAATAATATTATTGCGTATATTTATGGAAGAATTACCCCGTTTTGGGCTGCCTGTTTTGTGTCGACGAGACCTCACACTAATATTAGGTAACTTTTAGGGATTCTTTTAAGGTTTCCATCATGATATGCCAACACTAAGTTAAAAAACGTGTATCATGGGACTAGATGACAGCTTGAGCTTTCTCATACAAAAATAAAAAAATACATACAGTATAAAAAATTTAAGAAACACACTAGTCTACAAGAATACTGTAAACACCATTTAATGAAGTAAGAAACACCTATCATCTAAATGACTACGATTTATAAAAATCTTTTTTTTTCTTAAAAAAATCGGGAATTTTTCTTAACTCTTATAATATATAAGATAAAATCTTGATAGTCTGAAAATTGCACTGGGTTCTACTTTTTCTTTTGGGTATTTTCGTATTTAAAGCTCCTCAAAATCGTTACTTGAACAAATTATTAGTCCAGTCAATGCAGCTATCACTTGAACTGGACTATATTATATGTCTCGAATAATACAATGTATTTCGTGCAAAAATATGTTTATAATACAAGTTTTCAGCAAACATTTCCTATTTATAGAAAAGCTTCAGCTAGCTAATTCGCCAAAGACAAACGCAATACACTTAAGATTATGCAAGTATCAAAAATAGAAAAGTGACTAACTATAGTTAAGACGTCGGTACAAAAAATATAAATTATACTGTTATATATGTACAAATTATTTATTTATTAGAGAGATCCTAGCTAATCCATAAAAATGGAAGTTTTCCCAAATATCGACATCCTTAAACTATTATATATACATTTTATTATTATATCTATTCCATTCCTTAGTTACGCTGTGATTTATATTTAAAAAGAAATAGGAACTTCAATAAACAATATCTCTATTAAACTGGAGTACAAAAAAGTGTAAATTGTGTGATCATTTTCTAGATTCGCCTACAAAAATTGAAGATTGATTTAGTCATATGATCTACAGAGCTAGAAACCTTTAAAAAGTAAAGAAAAAGTCGTTTTATATTTAAAATTTGTGAAAATAAAATATTTGTGATATTTTAAACGATTATTTTTTTCGTCTGTCAAAACAGTCAGATTTTGTAGTTTCAGCCAATAACAGCTCAGGATCCTAACCAATCATTGTGTTTTATACCGATAAAACCGCTTCTTCGTAATTGTTTTTTGATTAAACTGTGTTTACCTTTTTTGAAATGTCAAATATAAACATTTAACAACTTTTATTTAGCATTATCAATTATTATTATACTAAAATATATTGCAAATCTATGTTAATATACAAATTTCAAAATTTGTTTGTAAACTAACCTGTTTATTCGTTTATTCACACACACACACACACACACAACATCAGTTTTTGAATACTTAAAAATCCATAAATCTCTTTAAAACTGACAAATGTCAAACTCTATATCCGAATAAAGCCAAACGCAATCACGTATGCCTTGGTGGCCTTGTATTTAAAACTATAACAGCTCAATATTTTTTGATATTTCAATTTAATTTAACAAAGAAAATAATTTGTGTGTAAAGTGTCTTTTGCATAAATGACTATATTCTCTGTTTTTAATACAAAATGATTCAAAAAATAAGCGTTCCAAATACCGCACGTCCTCAAATTTTATAGATTAAATGTTTGGTCTCTATACTCAAACGCCTTTATTTCAGGCAAAACCACTCAAACAAACTGATTTGAGATAAAACCACTCGTCCTGCGGACTCGTGATTTTATCAATCAGTTTGTTTTCGTGGTTTTTCCAAATAAAGCCGTTTTCGTGAAAACCAAAAATTTTATCGATAAAATTTGGAGGACTCGTGGTATTACCTTTGATAAAAAAGGATGCACCTGTTTTATCAAAGGTAATATCACGAGTCCTCCAAATTTTATCGATAAAATTTGACAGGACGAGGTATTTTGAAAGATAATTTTTTGAATCATTTTGTATTAAAAACAGAGAAAGACACTTTACACTCAAAAGTTCGATATTTTCTTTTACATTTAAACGCCAAATATTACAAACGTAATATAAGTTGCCTATCTAGTAGTAGGCATTTAAGATTATTTATTAAGTGTAACGTTTAGACGTTTTGACATTATGTCAGTTTTAAACTAATTTATGGATGGAGCTGTGTTGTGTGTTACAATAAACGAATAAAAACAGGTTAGTTTACAAATATATTTTGAAATTTGGTTATTAACATAGATTTGCAATACATTTTAGTATAATAATAATTGATAAATGTTTACATTTGACATCTCAAAAAAGGTAAACACAGTTTAATCAAAAAACAAAAACGACGAAGCGGTTTTATCAGTATAAAACACAATGATTGGTTAGGATCCTGAGTTGTTATTGGCTGAAACCACAAAATCTGACTGTTTTGACAGATGAAAAAAATAATCCTATAAAAACTTCTCATCGTCAATAGGGTGATTTTAAGCCACCTATATTTCTAGTAAGCGTCACTTTATTTGTCAACTTTAGTTATAATTTCATAGAAATTAAGTGTGACAGTTGGCAAAACTGCAAAAATTTCAATGAATGGCAAAATGTTTCGATACAAAGAGAAATTTATCCGATAAAAAAAAGATCTTGTGTTTTTACTATTGACAATTCCATTCATATGTCAAAAATGTCAAATGAAACTTCAAAAATCGTAGTTTGCTATCGGATATTTAACCTATGAGGAAGGAAGAGAAAATATAACTGGATAAAAATCGATAATACCACGTTGCTCGGTTAACAATTTGTGTTTATTATTTATTTATGTTATTTATGGAATTGTCTTACCAAATACCAGCTCGAGCTCAGGTATCGGGCAGTATATTTTTTGTAAGTTTGATTTTTCTTATTTACTTTCATTGGAAATTTAACGAGATCCGGCCAAATCTGAGCTCTAGTAATATTTTTTGTTTTATAAAATTTGATAAATAAATATATTAATTATTATACACTTGAAGAAAAAATAATAAATATTGGGTGACTGGACAAAGACGCTGCGTTTTTAGTGCATTTACATCTATTAAGTTGGTGACTTTTAATATTTGTTGAGTTTTATTTGAATAAAAGTCCTAATGGCGCATTTACGATTTGACTGTCCCTTTGGAGCAGTAAAATTGTCAATATCATGAACGCATTATGACTTTTGTCGTAATAAACCGATAGAAAAGTATCACACAATTATGACGTTTTTGATTCCAATTTAATTTCTACTTCGACCACAAAATTTTCTACAATTTGCAATGACTACACTTAAAAAATGGTAGGAAAATATTGCACGTAAACCAAGAAAACGAACAATGTATTACTTCACAGACAAGACCGCATGGGTTTAGTGAAGGTACTAGTCATTTATCGTCAACATCATTTTTTCTTTTTTCAATTAAGTTTTTAACCCATTAAAAGTGATTCAAGTAAAGATTCCGGTAGAAGTAAATTATTTTTTACCAAAATTTACATTTAAAAAATACCACAGAAAGAAAAAGTTGAGATGCTCAGGAACAGTTTAAGGATTCCGTGGTAGATAAAACGTACCCTTTTTAGCCGTAGGGATTGTTCTAATTAGAATAAATTCAGCAGTGTTGCCAACAGTGAAACAAAAATTATCCGAAATTACGTATATTCTTTTTAATAAAAAAATTATTAATAAACAGATTTCTGGCCAACTTTTAAAATTGGCGCTTTACAACTGCCCATAAATAATCGCTGGCTAAATAATCTTCAGACACAGATCACATAATAGTAGTGCCCTTATACGGCGTTGAATGTAAGGCTTACAGATCTGCAAATAAATATTTTCGAAGGAAAAAAAGAATCGCCAAAAATTACGTGAATTAAATGACAAATTAACTAAAATTCTGTGGAAATTAGATAATTATCCAGACATTGGCAACGCTGCTCTCTATTTGACTAATTTAAACATTGGATTTTCCCTTTTTAATACGATTTTTTGGAGTTTCTAGAAGAAACTATTTCTAGGCCATTTCTGTTCCGATATATGCATTGAAAAAGTGAAATCAGTTCTTTGACTAATTTCGATAAAGTTTGCAGATTGTCTGAATAAATGAATAATAAAAAAAACTTTTTAAATTCTACCACTATCAACCTCAAACTCCCCTTAAGCGTGCAGAACTACCAGATAGAAAAAGTTCCCTTGCCTATGAAGATCCTCAGTTAGCGACGAGCAAATGCTGGTATTGCCCAGCGGTCGGGTACGGCCAGTTGTTATCTATCAGCTTCCCGTTATCTTGAGGGGTGGTGGGAGCTGAAGTCTGAGCCCCTGTTGGACCGTTATTGGGATAATACGGTGCCAGCGGCGTTGAATGCTCGAATGGGAGCTTGCCGGAATAGACGTCGGGACTAAGGAATTGGTTGGAAGACTCAAAAACTGATCGCGGTGGAAATTGAGGGGGATAGTGGCCGTGAGGGAAATAATATGTTGAGGGATCCGGGGACATCGCGCGACCCGCTGGGGAGTGATGTGGCGGTTGTTGGTGGAGCTGTTGCTGCATTGCCCGTTGCTTGATGTAGTTGGAGAATTCGGTTGGAGACATTCTGAAATTATAAACAAATGTGAAAATTAAATCTAGTCAAATAGGTCTATCTTTTTTAGATGTGCTACCATCTATGGTAAGAAGAGAGTATTGACATTAAATTTTGACTGAATCTAGTCAAGATGTCACTCTCTTCTTTTTTATCCCTTTCATAGATTAATACAAAGTGAGTAAACCAGTAAGGAATTTTAATTTATTAGATTCGACATCCTAAGACCAGTTTCTCTCTTTCGACTTCATCAGTTAGGCTTTTCGAATCCAATAAATAAAATTCCAAACTCGTACAAGTCAATAGCTATATCCGCTATAAGATAACATTTTTAGATGTGCTACCATCTATGGTAAGAAGAGAGTATTGACATTAAATTTTGACTGAATCTAGTCAAGATGTCACTCTCTTCTTTTTTATCCCTTTCAGATATTAATACAAATACTCTCTTCTTACCATAGACAGGGCCGGTTTAAGGCATACGCGAAGGATGCGCCCTCAGGCGGGCGCCACTGCCAGGGGGGGCGCCACAGGTTGAAACATTTTTTTTTCTGAATATAATATTACTTATGGACTTATGTAACGAAAATCGATTTTCGCATATCGTGTCAACTCCCTACACGACCGTCTTCACAAATTTGCAAAATTCGAAAAAAAATTCCGCCGATCCCAAAATCTCCAGGGTGTTAAAAATGGGAGGGGGGGAGAGGTGACACTCCACTCCCAGGAACTCAAAGGTGTGCACTAAGTAGGTGGCGCCCTCCGAAAAAAATCTTTTGTCACCTACTCTTCCGCCGTCGGGAGTGGGGGGGTGGTGGGGGGGGGGGGGGGTTTCAGGTTCGATTTTTAGGTCCGAGGACCTAATACCCCCACCCCAAATCTCGCACGGATCGGACGAAAATTACGCCCTGTACGACGTTTTGAAAATTTGACTGCCTCTCGAGACCACACGAGTAATTTTCGGATCACTCGAATACAACTTTCCCGGACCGTCTGAGACGAGAAATACGACCCCGCCCTCGGATCGGTCGTATCTGTCTCGGCGTGGGCGTGGCGAAAAAACAAAGTTCGAGAGTTGATAAATCCGAAAAGCTCGAGAGGTGCACTTTTTCTTAGAATTTAATTCTGCATCTGTATGTGTATTTCGGTGACCTTCCCATAATAATATAATAAAAAGTAGTCCAAAACAGCGTTTTAGACTACTCAAATTTTAAAAAATTTCCCAGACCCCCCCCCCGAGTTACGCCCCCCAAGCTACGCTACTGGTATGAGGGGCGCCAATGAATTGTTCGCATCCACTAGAAAAATGTCTAGGATCGGCACTGACCATAGATGGTAGCACATCTAAAAATGTTATCTTATAGCGGATATAGCTATTGACTTATACGAGTTTGGAATTTTATTTATTGGATTCGAAAAGCCTAACTGATGAAGTCGAAAGACAGAAACTGGTCTTAGGATGTCGAATCTAATAAATTAAAATTCCTTACTGGTTTACTCACTTTGTATTAATCTCTGAAAGGGATAAAAAAGAAGAGAGTGACATCTTGACTAGATTCAGTCAAAATTTAATGTCAAGACTCTCTTCTTACCATAGATGGTAGCACATCTACAAATGTTATCTTATAGCGGATATAGCTATTGACTTGTACGAGTTTGGAATTTTATTTATTGGATTCGAAAAGCCTAACTGATGAAGTCGAAAGACAGAAACCGGTCTTAGGATGTCGAATCTAATAAATTAAAATTCCTTACTGGTTTACTCACTTTGTATTAATCTCTGAAAGGGATAAAAAAGAAGAGAGTGACATCTTGACTAGATTCAGTCAAATTTTAATGTCAATACTCTCTTCTTACCATAGATGGTAGCACATCTAAAAATGTTATCTTATAGCGGATATAGCTATTGATTTGTACGAGTTTGGAATTTTATTTATTGGATTCGAAAAGCCTAACTGATGAAGTCGAAAGACAGAAACTGGTCTTAGGATATCGAATCTAATAAATTAAAATTCCTTACTGGTTTAATCTCTGAAAGGGATAAAAAAGAAGAGAGTGACATCTTGACTAGATTCAGTCAAAATTTAATGTCAATACTCTCTTCTTACCATAGATGGTAGCACATCTAAAAATGTTATCTTATAGCGGATATAGCTATTGACAATATGAAGAATTAACAAATTCATTACTAGCAGTTGAGGAAATTTAACACAAAAATAGCCCAAAATCCGGAACTTTGCAGTAAGTCGGATTGAGATAGAATTTTGTGCCATATTTTGATCTTTTACTTTTTTGAAATTGCATCGCTGCATAAAAAAGCGAATTCTTATAAGTGCATCTTTCCAAGTGTTGAAGAAATAATTCATATCTTGCATAGAAAACATCCGAACCATCCCAACTAGCAAAATAGAACTCTAGACGAACTAAATTATCCTATAGTTATCGCTTAGTGCCATTTAAAGAATTGTTTTATTTCTTAGTGTGTTTGTAAGAAAACGTTTCTATAATATTGTTGTATAAATGTTCTTACAACTTATAATATAGAATAAAATCTTTTTTAAACTTAAAACATTTTATAATAAGTCTATAAAGCTATATACAATCTTTATAAAAATATTTTAAAAGAAATGTATAAAGATCATATTATAGTTGTAAACCTATTCTTATAACCTTTAATATCTGCGTTATGCAATATTCCTATAAAGATTATACAGGGTGTTTCATAGTTAAACCGACATACGTTAACTGTAAATAGAGGGTAGTTAGGTGATTTCAAATAACCTTGATTACTGGGCCTAACGCCTTTAATAACCGAGATACGGGGTGTTTCATCCATTTCTGCCAATATACAATTACCTAAAGAACCCTAACACACAATAAGCGGCGTTTCTGGGCGACAGTCGGATAGACGAGATTTTTAATATTACATAGTACTTATACCCTATATCTTCGAATTCTCAGAAGCATATCATATGATTTGATTTTCATATAGATATTTTCTGTGAACTTTATGTAGTACCATATCGTGTTACATCAAAGTTTTTAGGAAACATGGCGTATTGTGTACAAGCAGGTTCTTTATCAGTAATTAAATGCACTCGTACATTACATCCTAGGAATAAATATCAAATATTTTTTATAAAAATTAGCTACCTAAGGTTGTGAAATAATTCACACTTGTTCCCAACATTAAATGTCTTTGTTCTTGGGAACAAGTGTGATTTATTTCACAACCTTAGGTAGTTTTGGTACGCCCATGGTCCTTTTTTGGTATTTTTATGGTTCAAAAAATTCCACCACCGTTACATAAAAATTAGCAATACATAATACATTGACTAGCGATGTTAGACAGTATGTCGACAAAATTACAGTAAAACTCCAGATGATAAGTTAACAGGGAACTCCAGATGATGACGTCCCCGGGAACCTACTGAAATTCGTATGGTTCGGATGATTTCTCTGCATATTTTCTTTAATACTTGGAAAGATGCACTTATATTATAAGAATGTATTTGTTGATGCAGTGACGCAATTCAAAAAAGTACAAGATCAAAATATGGCACAAAATTTCTAGACGAGTTAACTAAGCGAATGCTATATTTCCTCAACTATTAGTGGGAAATAACTATTGAGAATAAACGCTTTTCTGCCATCACAAGAGCTATTTTAGACGTTCATTTGAAGTTTTATTAAAATGGCAGGTAACTTACCGATTGGCTCGTTTGCTGCTAGTCTTCAACTTAGTGCTACCGAACTTGGTTTGAGCAAAGGTTGCCGTAGTGAATGTGAGAGGCGTAGTGGTCCTGGGTATGAAAGCAGGCACAGGTGAGGGCGACCCTTTGTAAGAAGTATTTAAAGTAGGCGAGGGCGCCAGCGATGGTGAGGACAAGTGGTTGATGTTGTTCTGGGGCGGTTGGGTAGCGCCGTTGTGTTGTGATATCTGCAGAGGCTGCTGGTGAATCTGTGACCCTACCGCGTTATTTTGTTGGCTGTTGTTTTGTGGGAAGGGCGTTAGGTTCTTTGGGGATAAACTCAAGTTATTCATCGTCGAGGTGACGCACTCAATCGGCCTGAAACACTGGGCTTCGGGGTTGAAGGTCTTGGTGACTTCTCTGTCTGCGGAGTGCTCGTCTTGGGGGTCGCCTTTGTCGCTGAAAAGGATTTTTACGGCGCCCTTTTCACCTATACGGTAACTCACCTAGAGAAAAGTAAAAATGAAAGTCTACCAATCACAAATATTGCAAGGAAATTTATCTGGTATTGTTTATTAGTTTATTTATGAGCTATAACGAATTATAAGTGACAGTTATGATAATGTTATTAAATTGTATAAATATTAAATAAGGGACAGCGGCGTAAGTTCGACAGAGGGGCTCCAAAACTCAAAAATTTTCGTATTCATGTTTCATCCAGTTAGCGGCGGGACGTATCGGCCGCGGCTTTACTATCGGAGTGTCACTTCAATCATATGTGGTACTCTACCCAATCTGAAATATACAGGGTGTTTCCAAATGATATTTACAACTTCTGTCTGTAGGTACCTCTCGTAAAATTTGACAAAATGATATAAGGAATGAGGGGTCCAAACTGATTACTTTTCGAGATACAGGGGATTAAGTTAAAAAGAAATAACTGGATAGGGCGAGGTGGACCCAAAGGGTGGCCTGTGAGGTCACTGGATTTGAATCAAATCGATTTTTTTCTGTTGGGTTACATGAAGTCCCTTATGTATGATACCATAGTAGGCACGGAGGAAGAACTGATAGCAAGAGTCCATGCGGCTACTAGTGACTTCTGTGAGTCCGAAAAAAACATGAAAAATGGACCAAAATTACTATTTTCGACTGCTGAACCCCCTAAAACGGCCAAAAACTGCCCCCTATAGGGGTTAAACGGACAGCGCATCATTTCCCTGTAAAAAAACGTCCCATCCCCCGTTTTCGAGGATGCTGAGGTGGTAATGTTCAATATCACTTCCGACCCCCACTAACCCCTCCACAGATCAAAACTCTCTCCCGAAAGGGTCGTTTTTAAACGTAAAACGACCAAAAACTACCCGCTAAAGGGGTTAACAGGCAAGACATCATTCCCTTTAAAATAACCTCTTTCCCCCAGTTTTCGAGGATGCTGAGCACGGTGGAGGTGTTGAAGATTACTTCCGACCCGCACCTACCCCTCCACAGGTCAAAACTCACCCCAGAAAAGGGTTGAATTTTTTTTCCAATATCGGGGACAAAACGGGTATCCCTCTGTTTTCGAGGATGCTGAAGACGATAATGGTGTTCTATAAACCTGCATTAGGATCTGCAACATTACCACCGTACTCAGCATCCTCGAAAACGAGGGGAAATACGTTTTTTTTACAGTGAAATGATGTGTTGCCCGTTTAAACCCCTTTATGGGGTAGTTTTTGGCAGTTTTAGGGGGTTCGGCTGGCGAAAATAGCAATTCTGATACCGCCATCGTGTTCAGCATCCTCGAAAACGGGGGAGGGGGGAGAGATAATCTCAATCCGGGTAAGGTTTTGGTCCATGTCCTTCCGACTCACAGACGCCACTATACAGACAAAAATCACTTTCTGATTTTTAAATCGATAAAAATTTAGAAATTGATTTTCATACACGAGGTGTCATTCGTACCAATCACTGTTGGTTCCTAAAGTAGCGTTGGCATATCGTAACAAACCATTGTGATTCAACTTACCTCACCGGGGTCAACCCAGACAGCCAATTCTTGAGGGAGGTTTTCGAGTATATCCTGGATGGGCACGCCGCTTTCTTTGGCAGCCCTTTCCAGTACTTTATCAATAGGGTCACCTGTTTTGAGGCATCTGAAAGCGGATCCTTTAAAGGGTTTCTCCGGATACCAGTGGCCTTGGAATTTTTCTTTTAAGGCTTTTTCTAACTCCTCGCCGAATATGTTGACTCGTCTTCTTGGTAGTTTGTTGTACAGGTACGAAATTACGAAATTCAGGGCTACTTGGACTTCAATATGCATTCTGGAGATGTGACTGAAATTAAAACAACAAAGTTATTCACGTGTTTGCGGGAAATGTTCTTTCAAAACACGTGACTATAAATGATGTCTATTTAGAGTTTTCTTTTTCCAGTAAAATGACACGAAACACGTGTTGTATAGAAAACTATTTTGAGAAAAGACATGTTGAAACACGTGCAGAATAATAATAATAATCCGTTTTGAGCTGTAATTATATCCCGTTTTAAGTCTAGAGCGACAAGAATATTTCGGTTCACTGAAGAAGATGTTTGATAGATGTTCATTAACTACCGTAAAATGCTGGTACAACATCAAAGTAGGACACTTAGAAAAAGATTTTGAGATTGAAGATGTCAAAATCTGTTTCAATCATATTTTTGTGACGTTTCTGGGAACGAATTTACAAACAGAGTTAATTGCAAAAAGGATATCTCTCTGTATCTGTAGAGTAGGGAGGGTGAGTTAGTCCCACAGCACTTAGGCCACATTTGACCCATTGTACATCCTCCCGAGGAGTTGTCCTCCTAGGTCATCGTCCATCCTGTCCTTTCCAGGAAACTGGACAAGTCACTAGGAGACATCTCCTTTATATCGGCAGGTACAGGCCAAGACTCACCGAACTCACACTCTCGCATTGATGATAACTCCGGGCAATCGCATAGGTCATGACTGACCGTTTCGTCTTCTTGTTCACACATCCTTAGATGACAGTGGCCAGTCAGAAATCCTACTACTAGACGTAGGTTTTTCCTTGTCATCGCCAAGTATTTCTTCGACGCCAGCTTCCCAGGGTCGCCTAGAGTGACCCTGGCAAAACTACATCCCTTGATTTCATCCAATCTCTGTAGAGATTGAGCATGGGTGTAACGTTCGGCTGGTTCCGCAATTGCCGAAGTCGTCAAGCCGTAGGTGTCGCTGGGTCCTAAAAGTCTTAGTCCTGCCGCTTCCCTGGCTAAGGAATCGGCAATGCGGTTACATTTACTCCTGTCGTGCCCTTTAACCCACCTCAGGATAATATTGTTATCTACCGAGGCGTTAGCTAAAGCTCGATGGCATTCTAATACTAGCCCTGATGTAACACGCTGTCTATTCGAGGCTAGTAGAGCTTGTCTGCTGTCAGTGCAGATTATTATGTTTTTGCCAGAAATTTCTTTTCTGGTTAGTTCTTTTGTGGCAATTGAGATACCAGCCAGTTCTGTTTGAACCACGCTGGTATTATTTCCCATTCCCGACTTAATTCTTAGGCTTAGTGATCTGGAGTAGACACCACATCCTGAGCCTTCTTTGGTTTTGGAGTATATTGCGTATATGCATCTGACTCCGTGTTCTGTTTTATCTGTATTTTGTAGGGTTTGTTAAACACAAACTTGGGTTCAATTGCATCGCTGACCGCCTGCAGCGGAGGTAGTGCAGTAAGCGCTTCTCGCTATAGGATATCGGGATAGTATCATAAGTTTTTATCTGGTTTTTTATTATGATAATATTAATAAGAAAACTTCATTTATGACGAAGTATAAATTCTCTTATCCTTATCCGCAAATGCGCTATCCTTTCAAAATTCGTTCCCAGAAAATATGATTGAAACAGATTTTGACATCTTCAATCTCAAAATCTTTTTCTAAGTGTACTATGTTGATGTCATATTTTTGTAAGATTATCAAGTGTTCTGTTTATATAGTAAATTTTTATTATATATTTTGTTATGTCATTTTGAAAACGACTTCAGAATTAGAAGTCGAAACGTCAAAAAATTAAAAGTTTTCCAAGAAAATAAGTGGTTTTATTCCATATAAAAAGAAAGAGAAATTGAACTAGCAAACGACTATGAGCTTCCGAAATGAATAACAAACTAATATTTATATATAAAATTCATGATCGTCAAACTAGAAATATATACTTGCTCAGGCCCGCACGCAGAGAGGGGGTTTTGGGGGTTGGAACCCCCCCTCAAGATGAAAATTTCTGTATCTTTACTTGAAATATTAGATGGACAAACTATAGTTCCTTCGATTTTTGTTAATGAAACCCCCCCCTCTTTTTTCTTTTCTTCTCTCTCTCTCTTCATTGTCGAAATGGTTTATATATTTTGTACTTGATTTGATTTTGATTTTATTTTTATTTTATGTTATTTAATCTATATATTTTTTTTGTTAACATACATAAGAGCCAGATGTTTCAGAATTTTCTTTCAATCTCAAGAGCGAGAATGTTTCTTTTCTGTTATTATAAGTGGTTTCAGAATAACTACATTCAGTAGTGGCCGTGGAGAAATAATTTTCTATCCACCCTATCGGAAATATCTAAAATGTGTTTTCCCTTAAAAATAATTAAAAATAAACCAAAAAACCCATGGTATAATGATATTTTAAAAAAAATGCGTGATCAACTAAGGTTACTAAGTAGTGAACTTTGCCATAATTTTAATTCTAAATCTGTATTATTATTAAAAAATAAATATAAATGTAAATATAAAACAGCTGTAAAAAATGCAAAATTGGAAGACAACAAGAAAGCTATTGAAAGTAGTTCAAACCCAAATAAAACATGTTGGGACTTAATTAACACCAAACGACCTCCGAAAAAGGATGAGTTACAATTTAAACTTAAACGAGGTAAATAGCTTTTTTGTTGATATGGGTAACAAAATAAAAAAAGAACTAGAGGACAAGAACCTTTTTGATAGAAAATTGAGTTTTCAAAATGAAATTATTAATTATAATTTTGATAAATAAAATTGTCACACATCAATATCCTTATGATAAAATGTTAAATTTCGTTACTGAATGTTCAATTTTTTAAGGGTGTTTCACCTGATAACATTCATAAATGGTTTATTTGCACTGTAGCTCCAACCATTGAAAATAGATATATAGTATGTCATATCAGGTGAATGAGAATTAAAAAAGTAAACGAAAAACGTCAAAATATACAGGGTGTCCCATTTAAAAAAACATAAGTTTGCATTATATTTTCTTAGTAAGCCCCCTAAAAAAATAATATGTACGCCACTGAACTCTTTAACATTATGTCTATCAAAAGTTTTTATAACGTTTTTTTATATTTTTCTTAATTAAAAAGTTATAGTACCTTGTAGTTTTCGACAGTTTTCAATAATCGCCCTGTAACTTCCAACTGCAGGGAGTTACTAAAGATTTAATTAGGCTATCGTTACTTTAACAAAAAAAGAAGTCATAACATCTTAACTGCTTTTCTTCTATCTCGTCTAGTTTACGAGATACCCTGCAAAACACACCAATTTGGGACACCCTGTACATTTATATTATATTTTTACTTTTGATGTAAAAATAATTAAAATGATGAACATTTCTGTTTAATAAAGTTTTAAAATTATCATTTTTTTTACAACATTCATTCGACGCAATTTTTATTTTCTAAAATAGTGTTTATTTATTTATATAAATCAATTTCTAAATTATTTTTAACTTTATTTTAAAAAAAATAATTTCTGAGTTAGATAAACACTATTTTGAAAATATTGTTTCCTTCGCCCCCATTTGGCTTTGTACCTGTCAGTTATATTAAAAGAAATAAATAAAAACGAACATATTAAATACAAAAATTTATCAATTCAGTGAGTTGTCAGTCAAAAACTCAGTTACGCTATAATAAACCTTTACTTCCTAATAGACTCCTAATACGCTTTTTGAATATATTGAAAGTTAGTGTTTTGTAACTCTCTGGCAAGTTATTAAATAGCTTTATTCCCTGATAACCTATTTCATTTTGGACAATTTGGTGTCAGAGCAAAAAGATCTACCACAGACACTCTTATCTATTTAATAAATAAGATTATAGAGGGTACTGAAAATAAGGAGATTGTGGGTGCTGTTTTTTGTGACCTTACTAAAGCATTTGACTGTATATCCCACAGTCTCCTTATCTCCAAATTAAAACATAGCAATTTTGACGAAACCAGTGTTAAACTTATAAACTCTTACTTAACTGACAGAAAACAGTTTGTATCGATAAATAATAAAAATTTAAATGTAGAAAAAATTACCTACAGAGTGACTCAGGGGTCGGTGCTGGGACCCATATTGTTTTTGATTTACATAAACAACCTCAATGTGACATGATACTCTTCGCAGATGACACCACAATTTTTGTTGATGACACTGATATAAAAAGTGTAAACGATAAAATAAATACTGCTAAGGTGTCAGCATCAACGTGGTTCGGTAAAAATGGTCTAAGTCTCAATGAAAATAAAACCAAAACAATCTGCTTTAGTCATAAAAAGGCCTGCCACCAGCAAGAGTGTCCAAAGTACTTGGGTTTTTGTGTCGATCCCATACTGTCATGGCATCACCACGTAGATTTTCTGGCTACAAAACTTACAAGAAATATTTTTGTCATAAGATCACTGAGGGATGAGCTGCCGAGAAAATCAATCTTGACAGCTTACCACTCTATATATTTCTTTCCCACTGTAAATATGGAATTCTAGCATGGGGCCACTCTCCTCATGCTGATAGGGTTTTTAGATTGCAACGAAGGGTACTCCGTGTTATGTTTAGGGAAGATGTTGCAGTGGTGTTTTCCGAAAACAAGTTTCTTACTTTTCCTTCTTTGTATATATATACATGCCTAAAGCATGCCAGAGAAAACCTCGGCATCCATAATCACAACACCAGGCAAAATTTAAACATATACAAAAGTTTCGACTGAGCCATAGTCGGTTTGGAGTGAACTATTATGGACCTTTATTTTATAATGTATTGCCTAGAAATGTGCAAATTTTAGACAACAAAAACTTCTTTATAACTATTAAAAATCACCTACTCAGACAGGTATTCTATAATACTAATGAATATTTAATTACTACATTTCATATGAGTGAGACAAAAATTTTATAAAAATTTGTGTGATGTTTAAAAAATCAGACCACGGTACTTATATATGTAAGTGCCTACATACTCTAATAAATTGTCTATTTTAGTGCGTTTTGTGTAAATGTTTTTAACATTTTTTTTTAAATACATGCCTCCAATATTAATTAATCTTTACTTGTGAAAACAAATGCATTTTTGTAAATCATGTAATATATTCTATTCGTCTTTCCAGGACAAATATTATATAATATTTGTTTATTAATAAAGATGATTTATTATTATTATTATTTAAAATTTTTAATCAACGATGCGTGCGTGGAGGATAGCTGCTTTCCTTTTGAAGATAGGAAAAAATGTTTCAAATAAAAGTTGTAGATAGCAATGAAAGCTATGTTCCAAAAATAACTGCCAACATACAGGGTGTCCCATAAATGTGTGACTTATCAAAGTTATGTTTTTTTAAATGAAACACCCTATATATTTTTACTCGATTGAATTCCTTTGGAAGAGTGCTTCTCAAAAATATAGGGTTGTATGGGTTTATACCAGGTGGTTCTGAAGTTATGGTGACATTTATGTCCCAAAATGGTTTCATTCAACACCAAATATCTCAAAATCAATAACTAGGAATAACAAAAATTTTTCACCAAATATCCTCGAAAATGGTCTATTTTGATTTCATATTCATAAATTTACCGAATGGCACTTTTCCCATACAGGGGCAACCAAAACTCGGGATCATTTTTTTCTCAGTTTTTTCAAATGGAAATAAGGTCATACCAGAATAGTTAACACTATGAGCAATAATGATATTTTTTTATTCAATGATGGACAAACATGGAACAAAATAATCTCAAAAAAATGTAAAAAACTGTCATTTTACAGTAGATGTTCAGACAATCACCCGTTTTGAGCTATGCATAAATTAAGTCTATCTACAACTTCATCTTGTAGTAGAGCGAAGAAATCCTCTAATTCTATTTTTCCTTCAGCGTCGTTGGTTTGCCGCTAATTTATTTTTTTGCTCACTTCTTGTGTTTCACATTTTCTGTTTCCACAAACCTCTTCTTCGAAAACTCTCGAGTCGCATACATTCTACTGGCTAAATGCAATTTCTGTAACTTCTATCCGGAATGTAGATCACTTTATCAATTATATCAAATCACCCTTGGAACATTTTAATGTTTCAGGAACTGTCAACAAAGATGACATTTTATTATCGAAGTGAATTTATAATTTAAACCATAATATTTGATGTAGATCATGTTTATCATTTCTTCGGTGGATAATTTCATTTCGAAACGAGAAAATATTAAATTTAAACTATAAATTCACTTCGATAATAAAATGTCATGTTTGTTGACAGTTCCTGTAACATTTAAATGTTCCAAGGGTTATTTGATATAATTGATAAAATGATCGACATTCCGGATAGATGTTACAGAAACTGCATTTAGCCAGTAGAATGTATGCGACTCGAGAGTTTTCGAAAACAAAAAAAGTGAAACACAAGAAGTGAGCACAAAAATAAATTAGCGGCAAACCAACGACGCTGAAGGAAAAATAGCATTAGAGGATTTCTTCGCTCTACTATAAGATCAGCTTTAACTGAAGTCGTAGATAGACTTAACTTATGCATAGCTTGTTTGTTTGTTTGTTAATTTTAACGTCTCTTTTCTGACCTAATGGCCTAAACTACAGCTTATCGTGGGCTCCGAACCACGGTCCTCAATCACCTTAAACCCAGGACTATGCCTTTGTCATGCAGGTGATCTACCGACTAACAAGTGTGTAATTGTGTCATTAACCCCTATCAGCTCCACGAGATATCCGATCTCATCCGGCCTGTTTACCGGCGTGAATGAAACTGCGTATGACGCAAATACCTTTTTACACTTGCCCAAAGTCTTATCTGACTATTCTGGTATGGCACTATATACAGGGTGTTCCATTTGAAAAAACTGAGAAAAAAATGATCCCGAGTTTTGGTTGCCCCTGTATGGGAAAAGTGCCATTCGGTAAATTTATGAATATGAAATCAAAAACACCATTTTCGAGGATATTTGGTGAAAAATTTTTATTATTCCTAATTATTGATTTTGAGATATTTGGTGTTGAATGAACCCATTTTGGGACATAAATGTGACCATAACTTCAGAACCACCTGGTATAAACCCATACAACCCTATATTTTTGAGAAGCACTCTTCCGAAGGAATTCAATCGAGTAAAAATATATAGGGTGTTTCATTTAAAAAAACAAAACTTTGATAAGTCACACTTTTATGGGACACCCTGTATATTGGTAGTTATTTTTGGATCATAGCTTTCATTGCTGTCTACAACTTTTATTTGAAACATTTTTTCCTATCTTCAAAAGGGAAGCAGCTATCCTCCACGCACGCATCGTTGATACACCCGGTATTTATGTTTTCGAGATATTTGAATTTTTCGAAAAAAAGGCGCTTGCGAAAATCGGCTACTCTTGCTCGCTTATTTTCTTCGGAAAGAATTGTACTTTCATCCTATAAAAAGTTTATAGCAATTTTTTAAATTTTAAGTACCAAAAATGACTTTTTCAATTTTAATTGTAACGTTACAAAATAACCAAATTTTCAAAGTAATTTTTTGGTACTTAAAATTTACGAAATTGCTATAAACTTGATATAGGATGAAAGTACAAGTCTTTCCGAAGAAAATAAGCTCAAGATCACTCCTCGAGCAAGAGTAGCCGATTTTCGCAAGCGTATTTTTTTCGAAAAATCCAAATATCTCGAAAACTAATAAATATTTAAAAAAATTTGAAATACGTATTTTTGTCAAGTATCAAATAAATTTATTTAAATTTGATAAAGTTATAGCAAAAACAAAAAAATGCGATTTTGGGCGATTTTTTTCTCTATACGACCCTATTTTTTGTTTTCGGGTTGGAATTTCGTAAAATTTAACATTAGGCCATGACACGTTGATTGGACTATTATGTTAAAACATTTTTTGGGGTAATACTTAATTATGGATTAAAAATGTTTCGGAAAAAAAGCTAAAATTGAAAATGTGATCTCACCTTGTGTAGTGTGGGTTCGTTTCTGTAAACTTTATTAACACATTGATTTCTTTGTTGTATTTTTTGAGTGGGAGTGTTTTGCTTGCTTCTATTCCGTTTCTTTGTGAAATTAAGGTACGTGTCTGAAACAAGGAAAAAAATACTATAAGAAAATAAATTGCTACAATTTTAAATTATAATTTTCGTAGGAGCGTGCGCAAAGTAGTACTTTACCGCATACATTTACGTGCATAAATTTACACTTTTCAATTTTTTTTCGAATTTTTAGGTTAGGGGGAGGACATACCCGACCTGCCCCAGGCGTCATCCTTGTATCAGCCCCAATCAAGATCTGTGTCCACCCGATCAGTTCCATACGTACACCTTTATTTTAGCGAGGCAGTGGCGCAATTTCTAGTTATTTCTGTTGTCAACGGAATAGACATTAAAACACTAAGAGCAAATACGATTTAAACTTAACGTTAAAGGTTGGCAATACTTCACGACGTTGCCGATGTGATATAGCGAAAATTCTTGATTTAAGCAATCAATGTTTCTACTAACTTAGAGTAGATACAAATTGACTTCCAAAATGTCAATCTACTGTAACATAATGGCATATTACAATAAAAATTCCAAAACTACATAACTATTAATTTTTATTTGAATCTTAAAACACTTCTCTTACTATTGAAAATTCTTTATAGTCAAGACAACAAATATTTTAAGCACCATCTCCCCCCCCCCGTTTTCGAGGATGCTGAACACGATGGCGGTGGTTAAAATTCTTTTGGAGGTGACCCAACCCCTCAAACGGCCAAAAATCACCCCCAGAATGGGGGGAATCGCGTATTCCGCATATTTCATCAGTAAAATATTCCGTACCTCCGTTTTCGAGGATACTGAACACGATGGCGTTAACCAAAATTATTTTTGACTTGATCCCACCCCTCAAACGGCCAAAAACCACCCCCAAAATGGGGATATTGCCAATTCCCCGTCTTCTACCGGCAAAATATATCTCCCTCCCCCGTTTTCGAGGATGCTGAACACGACGGCGGCATTTAAAATTATTTTCGACTTCGTCACACCCCCCCAAACGGCCAAAAATCACCCTCTACCCGCGTCATCTGCCGTTTTTGAGGATGCTGAGCACAATGGTGATGTTACATCTGTAAGCCGACTTGGCCACATCACCCAAACGCAAAAAAATATATATTTTTTTGCACGACATTAATTTTCCTCTATGATATAGTGGATAGCGGAAAAGTAAAATCAAGTCTAAACGATAATGAGATCCTCGTATTTTCCCGAAATATTTTCTTGTTGGGACATCTGGTATACTTGCTGGAAAAATAAAGTAGGGATACAGTATCCACCGTAAAAGCAGGGGCGTTATAATTCCATAATAATTAAATTTAGTTTCATTATTTGTTTAATATTGTTATCGAAGTGTAAACCGATTGTCGCCAGTTACGTTAAAAGTCAAATTAACTATCAACGACAGTCAGATACTGCCTCTCTACTTCCATTCTAATGTCAATTTTGAAAGGTCAGTGTCAAAAAAATCCTCTAATAAAACACTGTTTTCGTATCAAACAATTTTGCTACTTTTGTATTTGCAAGCAAGTTTTACAGCTCTGATAATCGTATAAAATTTTTGTGTAAACAATGAGAAACCCCCCCAAAAACATACGAGAATGGGTCCTAGAAAGGAAAAGAGGCTTTCTCGTTTTTAGCTGTTACCCGTCTTGCGGAACTGTAAAGGCTTGCGTACTGATGCGATCAATAACACGCAGCGCTAGATTTGTGACAAATTTAAAACTGGGTCGCATCCCCACCATAAACCGCCCGCCGACTTTCCCGCCTCCATAGACACTCCAACTCAGCTCCGTAATTAGGCCATGTTGTCGCAAAGAGATTCACAATTTTGGCGTGCTGTTGCCACTTTTTTTCATAGTATTTTAATCAAGTGACAAAGACGCCATATACTCATTTAGATGGCATACAAATTGAGATATCTTATATAAAAAGTAAACAAACTATTCACTAGCGGTTACCAAAATAACTACGTGCAGTATTATTTTATTCAACGTTAATCATATGAATATTTCTATATACAGGGTGTTTCATAGTTAAACCGACATACGTTAACTGTAAATAGAGGGTAGTTAGGTGATTCCAAATAACCTCGGTTAATGGGTCTAACGCCTTTAATAACCGAGATACGGGGTGTTTCATCCATTTCGGCCAATGTTTTGATAAGCCGTAACTTTAGAACCACCCTGTAGATTTCTCTAATACTTGGTACAGGTATAGTGTGTTAATAGCCCAATCCTATAGTGCAATAACTACAATTAAAATCCAGATCCGGATTAAGAAGAATTTGCAAAATTTGAAAATCCCCAAAACAACACCCTTAAAGTGCACATCCCATTCTACTACTGGAGTTTTAACGTCAAATTACATCAAATGTGCATTTATAAAAATATGTCAGAATATCTCAGTTTTTTCCATTCGATCGAATATCTGATCCAATATAAAAAATATCTGATGTACAGCGTGTTGCGTTGGGGATTTTCAAATTTTACAAATTTTTCTTAATCCGTATCTGGATTTTAACTGTAGTATAGTCCTTACATTATACGATTGGGCTACTAAAAATTGATATCTGTACCAAATATGAAAGAAATCTACCGGGTATTTCGAAAATGAAAAAAATGCATTTGATGTAATTTGACGTTAAAACTCCAGTAGTAGAATGGGATGCGCACTTAAAAAAAAATTCACTTTAACTCATTTTTTCCGTTCTTTTCAAATATCCATCCCAATTTTGAAAAATCTGATATACAGGGTGTTGTTTTGGGGATTTTCTAATTTTACAAATTCTTCTTAATCCGGATCTTATAGGATTGGGCTATTAACACACTATACCTATACCTCGTATGAGAGAAATCTACAGGGTGGTAAAGTTACGGCTTATCAAAATATTGGCCGAAATGGATGAAACACCCCGTATTTCGGTTATTAAAGGCGTTAGCCCCATTAACCAAGGTTATTTGGAATCACCTAAGTATCCTCTATTTACAGTTAACGTATGTCAGTTTAACTATGAAACACCCTGTATAATAATATAACTTCTAATGTAACTTTTTATTTTTTTCAACACTGTTCAACCCAAATTCTCATTAATGATTAAAAAAAAATAATACACCTCTGTATTTTGTTTATACTACTGAACTACCTATGAAAAATAATTCTTGAAGTTTACTTATTGTCTAGCTGTTTTCGACTAAAACAACTTCTTTTGGCGCGTGAGACTAATATTATTTTTTAACATTAACTGTTTAAAACAAACAAATACTCGTTACAAACCGAAAGGTTAACAACTTGACAATATAGCACATCTATATCACTTTTCATCACGTGATAGCTTCTCCTCCGTATTGTATCTCGATAAGTTATAAAATTGTATAATTCGTAACACGTTAGTTAGATCTTATTGTGTCATCATTAAATCCACATTAGTTGGTTTATCAATAGTAGGTAATATCTAACACAAATGCTTCGAACTTTTACAGATGATTCTACATTTGAAGCAGTAGACCATGTCCATGAAGCTGGCAGAGCAAGGTCAGCAGTGTAATGTATGAGTATATGACAAAATTTTAACGGAACATAGGATTTTCAATGTATTTTGGACAAGAGCCCTCGTAGAAGTTGACCAGCAGAATATATACGAAATCTACGCGACGGCGTATGAACTATTCAATTGATCCACTCTACATTGTTGTATCCCTACTCTTATCTAGCAGAGCGCGTATCTGCGTGTCCACGTAGACCGCATAGCTAGCAGAACATGCGTTTTTTTTAAGGAAAAAGGGAGCATTAAATTTTTCATTAGGGCATTAAATTAGCACTTAATTATGAATGTACTTTTGTTTTGTTCTGCTGACCTTGCTCTGCCAGCTTCATGAACATAAGTAGACCATTACATTTCTTATGTTTTGGAACAGTACGAAAATTGTTTCCAACAATTATCCCAATCTCTAACTCTAACTCTAACTAGCAAACATGTTATTTCTTAAAAATAATCTTTTTTGATAATAGAAAATTATTTTTTTAACGATTTTCTTGAAATGTAAACAATGATGATATTCTAAACATTTATAAAGAATCAACTTTGTACCAATTCCACACAAATTCATCTAAATTTAATTCAGTATGTACTCGCGGCCTCGAAATCCTACAGTTTATTTTTTCGGTACGCCCCAAACGTAAACGTCATAAGTTTTGTTGATTGTTTGTTATGAAATATTCTTGAATTACGTATGTGTATTTTCTGAATAGATAAGCAATAAAAAAAAGCGATAACATTTCAAGTTAATGTTATTTTAACTCGGTCTGAACGTATAAAATTCTATAAATCGTATAAGTTCGATTTCCGCACGTTTTCATTTTGTAAATTAAAGGTAAATTCATTTTTATATTTATAACAACCTGACACAACATATCTGATATATAAAATTGTCTTTCCGCTTTAAAAATTAATAAATTTTCAACATTATAAATTAAGGGTTATTTGTGAGGCTATGACTGAATCATTAAAATGTCATCAAAAAATAGTGGCGTACTGGATACAACAACAAAATAATATTTTTGTTTAAATGGAATATCCTGATTACTATTAAATTTTTGAAATTATATTTTTTTCAAATTTCAAAAATATACCAGATGTTGCCCATATCGTACACCACTGCAACATTTTTAACATTGAATATCTTAGTAACTGTAAATATGGAAAAGTTAAGATTATTTAAGTAAGCTATGAAATTGACAACTAATTTATTTGATAAGTGACATTTCTGTAATAAAATAATCAAAGGTAATACCACGAGTCCTCCAAATTTTATCGATTAAATTTTTGGTTTTCACGAAAACGGCTTCATTTGGAAAAACCACGAAAACAAACTGATTGATAAAATCACGAGTCCGCAGGACGAGTGATTTTATCTTAAATCAGTTTGTTTGAGTGGTTTTGCCTAAAATAAAGGCGTTTGAGTATGAAGATCAAAAATTTAATCTATAAAATTTCAGAGGACGAGTCGTATTTGAAAGGATTATTTTTTGAATCATTTTGTATTAAAAACAGAGAACATAGTCATTTATGCAAAAGACACTTTACACACAAATATTGAAAATTTTCTTTACCCATTTAAATTGAAACCTGAGCTGTTATAGTTTTACATACAGGGCCACCAAGGCGATTTTTTGACTGGCTACCCCGCGAAACGGCGCCGTAAATAAAAGCGAAGAAGAAGAATGAAATGAAGTCTTTCTTAATTTAATTAATTTTAAGTTTAGTGTTAACGTGAGGTATCTAAAAATGTTAAATGAATGTTGAAATAAACTAATAAAAACAGGTTAGTTTACAAATACATTTTGAAATTTGGTTATTAACATAGATTTGCAATACATTTTAGTATAATAATAATTGATAAATGTTTACATTTGACATCTCAAATAGGTAAACACAGTTTAATCAAAAAACAAAAACGACGAAGCGGTTTTATCAGTATAAAACACAATGATTGGTTAGGATCGTGAGTTGTTATTGACTGAAACCACAAAATCTGACTGTTTTGACAGATGAAAAAAATAATCAGTATAAAACACAATGATTGGTTAGGATCCTGAGCTGTTATTGGCTGAAACCACAAAATCTGACTGTATTGACAGATGAAAAAAATAATCAAAATAGTTTACAATGAGGAAGAAAAAGTGCAAATATTTACCTATTATATACAAAATAATAAATATTTATTTTATTAATCATGCCTTTCGTGAAGAGTGTTAAATAAGACATAATCACTGGGATAATTTCGACATCTATTGGATTTCTATAGATAATTCTGTATACTTTCAAAAACTATGTACCTATGCCTATAATAGTTATTTGTGTAACTGGTGCAAAAAGTGTATATTTGTTGCACGATGCATTTTGCAAGTGTAGCACACAACATTTTTTCTACGATCGAATTAAATCTGTTATTATTGAATAGTAATACAATAGATATTACAAAAACTTAGGAATAGTTCTAACAATAAAATGAACGATAATTTCCTTAAACTAGTTATTTACTTTTTTCGAATTAATTTCAATTTTGATGTTGCAATTAGAGCAATTTACAATGGTAACCGATGGACAATCTTCATACTTTTTTCGTAAACTGCTTTAATATTAAACAATAATGTTTTGAATAATATTTAATGGTACCTAAGTACCTACAGTTACCACGTTTATAAGTGTACTCAAATCACAAGGAAAAATGTTTTCTTCAGATGGAACTCCTAATGGAGTATTGTACTAGTGCAAAAAAGTAAAACTTTTGGCACAGTTGGGAGTGCAAAAAGTAGTAACATTTTGCCCGATCGTAGAAAAAAATATTGTAAATTGTTTTGTTTGGAGTATACAGGGCGTTGAAATGATTTTATGCATATAAATCCATACAACCTTATATTCATAATGAAATAAAATACTGGGCAACCCTGTATATTTTAAAATAATTTGATGTTGAGGTTTGTCTATAATTTTCTCGGAAATACTTATTCATAATTTTAAGATAAAGGAGATTTATCGAACTACCTGTACAATATATTAATGTATAATGAACGAGACATAAATTTTCCAACTACCCCATTAAATCTAATTTTTAAGAATTTTGAGAAGACTTGGCCTACTGCGGTTTCTATTTCATTATTTTCTATTTTATTAGTTTATTTTGATTTTTAGCATTTCAAATTTTATGTTATCAATTAACCTTTATAATTTTGTAACTTTTTAGAAGTTTACACTTCTCGGTGAAAACATTGTATAGAATATATAATAGGCAGTGGCGGCGCCACTACAAAATGTCGTTTTTAGCGCCCCCTTCGATTTTATAACTAGTGATGTAATTGCTGAATACCAGTCTTTTAGTTTATTATTTAGAGAACTTAAAGATAATAATAATAAAATGCCTTTATTTAGTATTGTGATATACAAATACAGTAAACAATTTAAAGAGGCGAAGTCTAGCTTGGCTACTCCACTTAACCCCGTCATACAATATATGCAATAAGAAAATTTGGTTTACGCAGAATAAATTTTGTATAAGAAACGATTGGCAATGTCAAAATTACCGAAAAAAATGTTTGGGCCATTTCTGAGGGAAAAAGTGATTTTTACAGGATATAAATGGACCTAGAATCTACAAAAAAAAATTAAAATTTGGTTTACGCAGAATGAATTTTGTATAAGAAACGATTGACAATGCCAAAATTACTGAAAATAAATGTTTGGACCATTTTTGGGGGGCAAAGGACGTTTTTAGGATATAAATGGACGTAGAATCTACAAAAAAACTCTAAAAAAATTAAAATTTGGTTTACGCAGAATGAATTTTGTATAAGACACGATTGGCAATGTCAAAATTACCGAAAAAAAATGTTTTTGGGCCATTTTTGAAGGAAAAAGTGAGTTTTTTAGAATATAAATGGACCAAGAATCTACAAAAAAAATTCAAAAAAATTAAAATTTGGTTTACGCAGAACGAATTTTGTATAAGAAACGATTGGCAATGTCAAAATTACATTTTTGGGGGGCAAAGGACGTTTTTAGGATATAAATGGACGTAGAATCTACAAAAAAACTCAAGAAAAATTAAAATTTGGTTTACCCAGAATGAATTTTGTATAAGACACGATTGGCAATGTCAAAATTACCGAAAAAAAATGTTTTTGGGCCATTTTTGAAGGAAAAAGTGAGTTTTTTAGAATATAAATGGACCAAGAATCTACAAAAAAAATTCAAAAAAATTAAAATTTGGTTTACGCAGAACGAATTTTGTATAAGAAACGATTGGCAATGTCAAAATTACAGAAAAAAAATGTTTAGGCCATTTTTGAAGGGAAAAGTGAGTTTTTTAGAATATAAATAGACTTAGTATCTACCAAAAAATTCAAACAAATTAAATTTTGGTTTACGCATAATGAATTTTGTATAAGACACGATTGGCAATGTCAAAATTACCGAAAAAAATGTTTGGGCCATTTTTGAAGGAAAAAGTGAGTTTTTTAGAATAGAAATGGACCTAGAATCTACAAAAAAAATTCAAAAAAATTAAAATTTGGTTTAATCAGAATGAATTTTGTATAAGAAACGATTGGCAATATCAAAATTACTAAAAAAAAATGTTTGGGCCATTTTTAAAGGAAAAAGTGAGTTTCTTAGGATATAAATGGACCTAGAATCTACAAAAAAATTAAAATTTGGTTTACGCAGATATAAGAAATATCCTCTCATTGCTTAGATTTTTCTGTCGTTCTGGACGAGTTTAAAAATATTACTGCTGTAAATAATAACATATATATTCTATTATTTAATTTTTTTTACGATAAATACAGTATTACTTTAAATACATATGCCCCCCCCGCCCTTCATTTCTAGAACCGCCACTGATAATAGGTATAAATGATACGCATTTCCCACGAGTAAACTTCAATACTTTACGAGAAAATTTTAATTTTCTAACAATTGTAGTAAACCAAATCATACATAAAATGAAATAATGAGCTATGCTAAATATTGAAATAGTATTTTTGCGCAACTACAATCGATATTAAAAAAAGCATTTTTTTCATTAGAATGTGGATATTAGGAATCCTTTTACTCTGATGCTACCTAGATATCATTTAACCATGTTTCATCGGTCGTTCACAGTTTCGGTATATAATGACCAGTGTTGCCGATGCCAATTTATCATATTCCCCAAATTTGGGGACAAAAATCTGCTGATTCCCCAAAAATTCCCCTCAAAATTACTTTAACACCTTCGCTGCCCAGGACGCTTATAAGCGTTTAATTAGTTGTGCGCCTGTGCCTCTGACGCTTTTAAGCGTTTTCTACCCGTTAAACCCGATAAACGAACTTACCCGATTATAATATGATTTATTATAACAAAAGTAAGTACAAGGGACAAATGATTTGCTGCTGTGCAAATGGTCTCGAGTTCTATGCTCAATCTGAACTGTTTTTTTATTTTAATTCCTACATGATTATTTATTATATTGTTTAACGATGAGATTTCAAAATCATCTTGAGATTCCCCGCAGTTTGGGGAATTCCCCACAAATTGGCAACGCTGATAATAACATACCATTGCAACTAAAAAAATTTAAATTTCATGTCAAATCACTTTTATTAATAAACCAGATATAGTAAATTCAATTCAATTTTTAGTGTCCTAAGTATGTATATAATAGTTTCCTTTTTAATGTTTTTCTTATTGTACCTATAATATATTTGTAAGAAGGGGTTAAGTTGATTTAAATTGATTTTGTATTGTATGTCACAACCAAATAAAGGCATTTTATTATTATTATTATTATTAAAATAACAAAAAAAACAGGTTTTAGTTTTATTTTTGTTTATTAATTTAGGCATATGACAAATATTTATTTTAAAAAATCAATTATTTATGGTATTTTGATTATTTGATTGATTGTGTCAAAAAATTTCCACTATAATTAGGTGGTGGGTACCTATAACCAAAAATTTGTGTGTTGTCATGATGATCTGTAAAAAACCCATTTTGATTACTTAGAAAGTACTGGTGTGGAATTTTCAGTAGTAATACCACAAGTGATTGAATTTTCGCGATAAGTCTGTCGATTCATTTCATAACGAAACTGAGTTGTTTTCTTCAAGCAACTCAGTTGAGTTATGAAATAAGAGACAGACTTATGAGATAAATTCAATCACGAGTGAAATTTTATTAGACTATTTCACAAACAAGTAAAAGGTAAAAAATCTGAAATTCGGCAGAATTAGAGGAAATTAGCAAAAAAGGTAAGAAGTTGATCAGAGAAATTAATAAAGTTTAATAAAGAGGAAACATTGACGTAGAACGAAATCCTAAATCTGCTCATTTGTAAATGCTGCACAGCGTGATTATTTATATTTGACGTTTAACTGTCACATACACAAATCTGAAAACACCGAACTTGACAGACCAATCAGAGTCAAGAGTCAAGTTTGGTGTTATCGATAATCCGAACTTGACTGGAGCTTCTCATTGGTCCATTTGAAAAGTGCGTGAAATAGTCAACAGTAATACCACAAGTGATTGAATTTTCGAGTCCGCAGGATGAGTGGTGTTTTCTTCAAGCAACTCAGTTGAGTTATGAAATAAGAGACAGACTTATGAAATGAATTCAATCACGAGTGGAATTTTATTAGACTATTTCACAAACAAGTAAAAGGTAAAAAAATCTGAAATTCGGCAGAATTAGAGGAAATTAGCAAAAAAGGTAAGAAGTTGATCAGAGAAATTAATAAAGTTTAATAAAGAGGAAACATTGACGTAGAACGAAATCCTAAATCTGCTCATTTGTAAATGCGTGCACAGCGTGATTATTTATATTTGACGTTTAACTGTCACATACACAAATCTGAAAACACCGAACTTGACAGGCCAGTCAGAGTAAGAGTCAAGTTTGGTGTTATTGATAATCCGAACTTGACTGGAGCTTCTGATTGGTCCATTTGAGTTATGAAATAAGAGACAGACTTATGAAATGAATTCAACCACGAGTGGAATTTTATTAGACTATTTCACAAACAAAGTAAAAGGTCTCATTTTGACGTCTGCAGCTGTAATTATACAAAGTAAAAGGTCTCATTTTGACGTCTGTAGCTGTAATTATTTTTTTTCAAAATGTCAAATACCACGCTGATAGACCAATCAGGATTGAAAGACAGCTGGTATTATCGCGATAATACCACCTGTCTTTGGTTTGTGATTGGTCAGATTTTGTGAAAATTCGAAGATGAGTGAAATAGTCAATTTAATTCGTGCAAACGTATTGAATTTATTGCGTTTAAGAACTGGCAATTGCTGTCAGTGAAGTTTTATCAAACTGTCAAAGCCACCTAGACTATGTCTATGATCATCCGTATACAACTATGTATGTTTCTTAATTGATGGCGCATATGAAACTTGTACTTTATAATTGTGGAAAAAGAATGTATTCCAAAATTTCTCAAATCAATTATGCAAACATGTGTCTCCTAATCGATAAACATATTTTAATGTATTCGAGCCATTCACGGAAAATTATGACGCATAAGGACTTGAAATTACATGGAGTATTTTGGAATTGCTGCGTAAATCCACTTTCAAAATTAATCAACGACATTATTTCGATAAAAAACGGATTTAAATGCAAACCGTTAAAGAAATAAATTGCATTAGTGGGTATATCCATCCATAATCTCAGACACGTTTTCATCCACGTTTTTTCTTTAAATAGGTATCGACATAAATAAAATGAGGAATATGCTCTAACACATTTTAAAACAAGATAAATTATCCACTGGGAAATATAATTTCAGTAGGGTTAAAGAAAAATCCTGGCCTGACATTCATTTATTCATTCATCCATTCAATTTTTTTAATTTATTATTTCTTTTCAAGTTATCATTTTACAATTGTATTTTGAAGATTCATTCTGTCTCAGTACCCTAATATAGGAATTTTCTTCCTTTTTCAGCGCCATCCATTCACTCATCGCCCAGACCAAAACACTGGAGATGGAAACATGAAATTTGGAATTTTTCTAATGTTTGGAAATTGAGTATTGATTAATTTGCTTGATAAAAGAAAAAACGCACATATTCTACCGTTCTACAAAATTGAAAACTTTGAACAAAGATACAGGACGTTAAAATTTATATGGAGCCCAGCACAAACTGTTAAAGCTGAAAACATGAACTTTCCAATCCAAGCGTGGGAAGCAGTGGGAAAAAGTTGGGCCAAAATAAATACCAGCGAAATGAAGAGAGAAAATAAAAACAAATGTTCCATTGCGAATAGTTATAGGAAATTTCTAGCTGTTTTACAGACTGATGTCCTTAGAACCTCTTACGTTCCAATCAAATTTACACGTAACTGTATCTTCTAATCATGTCAGACAGTCAGGCACTTTCAACTCAGGAAGTGACGTCTATACTGGTATGGCAATGCATCAAAGAACTGAGAGACCAGAACAGACTTGAACTGGCCTGAATTCCTAGACTTCAGGTTATCGATGAAGATAAGAAATCTGGCCAACTTGCAAAAAGGGGATATCAGGAGAAATACTCGGAACAGAACAGACCCCCGGAAAACAGAAATGCGCTGTCCGAGGGGCCATATAAAACTGGATCAGAGACATACACTTGTAACACTGGCAAAATATGTTCCAAAAGAACAGCTGAACTGCTCTTATTGGACAAAAGTAAGCTGAGAGTGATAACAGGACTCATGACTGGTTACGCTCCAGTAAAAGAGTTCCTAAACTATATAGGAATCTACCATAGAGCGCTTAAGTGCAGCAGGCTATACAACAAGGAGCCAGAGACATTGAAACATGTACTGTGCGAATGCGAAGTATTGATCACAAGAGGCAGGTAGTTTTTGGACAACCAACAGTAGACTCAGAAAGGTTTAACAAACGTCCAGCAAAAGACCTGTACAGGAAAATGGGTAGAAAACGCAATAAGCTATTAGGCTTCAGCGATGTCGGAGATCTTAGATCATACGGGCCCAGAAAGGAAAAAAATTCTTCAATTTTGAGAGCCAGTATCAAATATTTGCACGTACTACTCTCTAGCCTTCTTGCAGAACTTTTTAGTAAGGTTGAAGTTTAAATTTCCCTTTGAAAGCACCTTTAAATCTCACAGCAAATACTTCCATAAATATTAATAAATACCGTGAAAATAATACAAACTTTCTGGCATAAAATAGATCCATCTAAATGCAAATGCTCCCTATTTTATTTCTCGCATAAGACAGAACTAAGTTTTAAGTGAAAAATCCACAGAAAGATTCAAAAAAATTCTGTTTGTATTTTCTGTATTACTTTAAATCCGGATGAAAATATTTTAATAAGAAAGCTGGATTGCTCGTTGTTGCAGTATTTGTGACAAAAAATATTTTAATAATAATTAAGTTTTCTCCCCATACGAGCAATCTGTTTTTTTTTATAAAAATATAATTAAATGTATAAAAAGCTTCCTCATAAAATTTGAGCTGGTTGTGCAATTTTTGTTTTTCTTGTAAATTCGTAATTTAAACAATAAATTAGACAAAATATATCAAAATAATAATTATTTATCAATATAATCCCATTTAAAAAAACATAAGTTTGCATTATATTTCCTTAGTGAGCCCCCTAAAAAAAATAATCTGTGCGCCACTGAACTCTTTAATATCAAAAGTTTTTATAACGTTTTTTTATATTTTTCTTAATTAAGAAGTTATAGTACCTTGTAGTTTTCGACAGTTTTCAATAATCGCCCTGTATCTTCCAACTGCAGGGAGTTACTAAAGATTTAATTAGGCTATCGTTACTTTAACAAAAAAAGAAGTCATAACATCTTAACTGCTTTTCTTCTATCTCTTCTAGTTTACGAGATACCCTGCAAAACGCACCAATTTGGGACACCCTGTACAAGCTCCTCTAGAGAACAGAAACTCAAGAGAACCTGGCCAGAGGATCTCTCTGTAGCCAAATTATTTATTTATTACTCACTGACTAATTGAGTAGATTGTAAATTTGCAATTAAAAACAAAATTCGCCAACTTGTTCTTTATTAATTCAATCTTCCAATACTAGTTTTTCTATGTTTTGTACCTATGTCTGCTTGTGTGACAACGGTCCTCCTGTTTAAATAGTTGGGCTCGTTACTTGATCTATGGTTCAGAATTCCCGTAAACAGTAGATATTTCATCATAAATACTCTTTGGCTCTCTTGAAAACCAAAAGCAATACTGATCCAATTAGGGACATGAGTCATTAATTGGGCTTAAGAAAGTTATAGTATTTATGGAGAATGCGCATTCCAAGATGAAGGCAAAAGGGTGAGGCTAAGGATGCATCAGCCTCTCCTCCTTAGACGTGGTGTCTAGTTCATTTTGTGCTACTTCTGGTAGACACATAAAGACGAACCTTAGAAAATTAGATTTTAAATTCTCTTTATTTACTTCCTTTTAGTAATATGATATTTACGTAGCAATAATTTGTTTTTGTCTTTCTCTTTAGCAAATTAAAACCATTGTAAATGAACATTATATGTTACGCCCCCTGGCCCGGAGTTTTCGAGGGGTCCCGGATTTCAATCGAAATCCTGAAATCCGTAAAAAGTTACAATAAACATTTGGGGGCGGGTGGCCGCAAATCATTCCCCTCGGTCCCGGATTTTCTCTCGACGGAGCTGATGTTAAGTAATATCTCCGACTTTCATTACCTATTCTATTAAAATGAGATTGAAAGTTCTAGTTAACAGTAGAAAAAATAGATGTGAAATTGAACATTATATATAGGTCAATATTAAATGAAACATTAATTATTCATTGCTTCATTCTAGATCAGGGCCAAACCGATTTTAAATACCCGAATTCTTGAAAAATTCTTAGCAGTATGTGGGTGGTCGGAAAATTTAGGATAAATTATAAGTACATTAAGGAAAATCCAGACGACTGAGTGAACGTTCCGGAAGGGTGGTGGGGGTAGTTAAATATACGTTTTGAGGGTTGGATTGTTCGATATTGGCTTTTACGATTTGTGGCTGAAAAAAGTAAAACTTGTAGATAATTAAAATATTTAAAACTATTGTATTAATCATTTTTTAACATATCCTCAAAATTGTCGGGAATATCGCTAAAATCCGTGTTTTTCGTTTTTAATTTTTATCTGCCGTTTTATGAAACTTGGGGTGAAAACGTTCTTTTTGTGTTTAAATAAGCTGTAACTTTTTCAAAGCTAAATAATTATTTTTCGATTTTATAGGAATTTAAATTAAAAAAACCCTTACTTTTACTTTTACTCGGTAGTCTTTATTTTTCTTAATTTAGTTTAATTTTAATTTACCCGAATTTTTCCGACCATCCACATCCTGCTAAAATTTTTTTTTTGTCTAATACGGCCTGGAGCGAATAATTAAAAATATGCTCATCCATTTACATGTTTTTTTTTTGGAGTTACTCCACAATATTCAAGAATGATTTACAAACGTTATAGCGATGTATTGTAAAGTAATCAATATAATGATATCCTTTTATATCCTTGACACATTGAAGGCTGCAAAAGGATTATTTTTAGCCGTCAATTTTTCAGTACAGGGTGTCCCAAATTGGTGTGTTTTGCAGGGTATCTCGTAAACTAGAAGAGATAGAAGAAAAGCAGTTAAGATGTTATGACTTCTTTTTTTGTTAAAGTAACGATAGCCTAATTAAATCTTTAGTAACTCCCTGCAGTTGGAAGATACAGGGCGATTATTGAAAACTGTCGAAAACTACGAGGTACTATAACTTCTTAATTAAGAAAAATATAAAAAAACGTTATAAAAACTTTTGATATATATAATATTAAAGAGTTCAGTGGCGCACAGATTATTTTTTTAGGGGGCTCACTAAGGAAATATAATGCAAACTTATGAAACAACAAGAAACATTGTAACAACTAATTTACCTATAACTAATTTTATTAGAATGTGAAAATTACATTAAATGTTCAAAATGTCCTCCGTTTTGTTGTAGTAATAATTGACACCTTTTTCTTACTGATCTTACACAATTGAGTATGTGCACTGGCTTTATTTTTCGGCGGCATGAATATTTTGTAATAAATGTTCCCTACTCTCTTGTAAATATTATTTTATGATTTTATTTTTGGTAATGCTGAAGTGGTTGGAGATTATTTAAAGGAAAAATTTTTTGTGATGAAAACGGAGAGCATTTTGAACATTTAATGTAATTTTTACATTCTAATAAAATTAGTTATGGGTAAGTTGTTTCATAAGTTTATTGTTTTTATTTTTTTAATCTGGTTTTATTTTTTATTAATTATAATTTTGATAAATAAAATTGTCACACATCAGTATCCTTATAATAAAACGTTAAATTTCCTTACTGAGTGTTCAATTTTTTAAGGGTGTTTCACCTGATAACATCCATAAATGGTTTATTTGCACTGTAGCTCCAACCATTGAAAATAGATATATAATATTTTTAGATGTGCTACCATCTATGGTAAAAAGAGAGTATTGACATTAAATTTTGACTGAATCTAGTCAAGATGTCACTCTCTTCTTTTTTATCCCTTTCAGAGATTAATACAAAGTGAGTAAACCAGTAAGGAATTTTAATTTATTAGATTCGACATCCTAAGACCGGTTTCTGTCTTTCGACTTCATGTCTTTTCGAATCCAATAAATAAAATTCCAAACTCGTACAAGTCAATAGCTATATCCGCTATAAGATAACATTTTTAGATGTGCTACCATCTATGGTAAGAAGAGAGTATTGACATTAAATTTTGACTGAATCTAGTCAAGATGTCACTCTCTTCTTTTTTATCCCTTTCAGAGATTAATATGTCATATCAGGTGAATGAGAATTAAAAAAGGAAACGAAAAAACGCCAAAATATACAGGGTGTCCCATTTAAAAAACATAAGTTTGCGTTATATTTCCTTAGTGAGCCCCCTAAAAAAAATAATCTGTGCGCCACTGAACTCTTTAATATTATATCTATCAAAAGTTTTTATAACGTTTTTTTATATTTTTCTTAATTAAGAAGTTATAGTACCTTGTAGTTTTCGACAGTTTTCAATAATCGCCCTGTATCTTCCAACTGCAGGGAGTTACTAAAGATTTAATTAGGCTATCGTTACTTTAACAAAAAAAGAAGTCATAATATCTTAACTGCTTTTCTTCTATCTCTTCTAGTTTACGAGATACCCTGCAAAACACACCAATTTGGGACACTTGGTACACTCCATAATGATAATATTTGTGTTACAGACTAAACCCTGGATTCAATATGCGTACGTAATTCTTTCGAAAGTCTAAACAATTAAATATTATATTTGGGGATGTTATTAACGTTTGACAACAAAATTTGGAAATTGTAAACTCGAAATCGCAGTGCCATATGATATTCTAACGAGATAAATTGTTTATTACGTTGTTAGTTCAATTAGTTAGTACTCATTTCCTTCAATTACCCTAACATCATACTTATCTATTAAATGCGCATTCGACCATTGGCGTATCTTTTTGAGGAGAAGTTCCGGAGAGTATGGAAAACTAGTATTGGCGAAAATATTAAGTCCCTTAAGCTGGAAGAGTAAAGTCAGCAGAATTAAAAATCAATAGGTACATGGAAAATTAAAGGCCCTAAATTAAAATTTTCGGCTAGCATTAACTTAAGTTGTATACATCGTATTGTATGATATATCAGTGAATTGGTCTGTCTTTTAATGCTTTATCGAAATTTTAATAAAAAAATACAGGTCCGTATTTAAAAAAATGAAGTAGAGGGTAACCCTAAAGAAATGAAACGTCGCCGATAAGTTTTGATAATGGCATTTTATTTAGAATTTGTAATCAAAAAAATTTTTCCTTTTCCATTTTTTAATATTTTTTGAAATAAGCCTGGTAGACGCACAAAACGAAAAGTGACATTTTCGGTTTACCCTGTATAACTTGATAATGGCAAAAGATACAGTGAATGTTTTTGTAGAACTCTAATGGGCTCTAAAATAGGCAACTTTTTTCCCATTTAATCATCTTTGTATCTCTTACCGTTTCTGATATAGCAATGTTATCCCTTGATAAATGAGACATATTTCATTACTGGCTTTTTCAAGTATCTTTAATTTCTACTAAATAATAAAACCACAGGTACTATATTATTTTCTTAGTAACGAGTGGTTTTATTATCTAGTAGAAATAAAATATATTTATTTTACTTAATAAACTTAGATACAGAACCACATTGAAAATAATTACAAAAAATATTTTTACCCCATGCCACAAAAAGATATCTACGTCCTTTCGATAAAATTATCCGGTCAAAAATATTACGATTGATCTAAATTTTTCTCAAACTTTGCCATGTTTGTAATCAGAGCCGGCCTAAGGCGTGTGCGGTCGGACACGTTCGATTTGGGAAGGGGCGCCGAAATGAGAAAAGACATGAAAAAATAATTCAGTAATTTTTTTTATTTTTAGTCCAAATTAGCCATTTGAATATGTTCATAACTTAGATTATTTTAATCAATACCAAAAATTATATTTCTGAACATTAAGTATCATCGTACTTTTTGTAATGTATTTTTTCAATAATATTAAATCAAATAAAAATGTAATTGTAGTAAAAAAAAGTGTCCGTTTTTTTCTACCTGACAAAACAATGAGCTGGATAAAAAATTTGTTACGTGTTTGCTCCTTACACAAGCACAGTGCAACATCCCTATTAAAGTTTGAAAATAATTATTACCAGAAGTTATTTAAAAAAATCAAAATTATAAAAAGGTATAGTATAACCCAACGCTTTATGAGAAAGAAAAAACGCTATAAAAACAGCAAAGGATACCGCCAATAGAAGAAATACTGATTGATCTGGACATTTTTGAGTATTTTAATGTCGAAAACACCGTACACTGTCCATATACATAAAAATAAAATGATATTTTGTCTATTAGGACCACTGTGCAAAGATTCAATAACCAAGTTACTGTAGATCGTTAGGGGTAATTTGCGTAAAATTTCTATATTGATTAACTTTCTTTAATATGAATTTACATTTTAATTTCTATAACGCATATTAGATTTGAATAGAGGTTGACCACTCCACCTGGCCTATAGCTTCATTTTCTTATCTCTTGTGAGATTCAGAAACGTTGCTAATTAAAATTTTGTCTCAAATTTTAATTCTAAAATTAAAAACACGGTGAATAAAGTCATAAATATTATAAATTAATTAAGCTAACCTACCCTATCTCAACCCTCACCATCGGAATCACTGTCATCAACATTGATAATAAATTTGGTCGGACTCGTTTTCTTCTTTGATGACATGTTTGATTTTTTTCTGCCAATCATCAGCTGAAATTTTGTTAATTTCTTCTTTTACCAAATTTGCTATCAATCCATCAAATTTGGGAAACACGTTATAACGCTTTATTCTTTTTTTAAGTTGTCCCCAAATTAATTCTATGGGGTTAAATACACAAAAATAGGGCGGAAGGCGCAATACCTCGTGGCCCCTTTTTGATGCCAGGAATCTTTGGCACTACAACCTGATACCACATAATCCATTGGAATATCAGTTAGTGATTGTTCCGATTCTGTAGATCCACTTAAAAAAAACTGTATTTTCCCAAGGACGAAAGATATTGAAATTGACACCGAATAAATAAATAAGAAGTACACTGTAACAATGTTTCAAAATAAAACAAAAGCATGTATATACACGGAAGCCAAGAATAATATTAATTGAAATAAACTAACGCCACAAATCACCTACCACCTACTATTCACTAAATCAAAAATCAAGTGCGAACAAAAGCACAGTGTATCACTGTATGATTATTTTCCTAGCCCTCACTACTGAAGACAATATTTGTCTAACTTCCTACTTCCTACTTTAATTTTTAATTGCAGAACAAAATGATCCCGCTTTATACAAGTCGCTAATACCGACAAAGCCACTTGTCGGCACATCTACAAGCCGCCAAAGTAACCTGTCTGCACATCTGAGAATTTTGTTTCTGCAATTGAAAATGTAAAAACTATAACCACACTTCCATTGTCGCCTCTTATGAGTGTAACCTCACAGTTTAGTTAAATTAATTTAAGACAAAATTTTAATTAGTAATTCAGATCTAATATGCGTTATAGAAATTAAAATGTAAATTCATATTAAACTCATAATTAATAATTATACGCCATTCTCCCCTATAACGATATCCAGCTAAGTTGGTTATTGGATCTTTGCACAGAGGTCCTAATAGACAAAATATCATTTTATTTTTATGTATATGGACAGTGTACGGTGTTTTCGACATTAAAATACTCAAAAATGTCCAGATCAATCAGTATTTGTTCTATTTTTCTTTGCTGTTTTTTCATTCTCATAAAGGATTGAGTTCGACTATACTGAATACTTCACTTCAATATTTATTACTTAATTTATAAAGTATACTTTTTAGTATTGGAAAATGCCAAATTCAATAATTATTAAGTCCTGACAAATTCGTTTTATAGCACAAATAACATTTTTTGGAGGGTTTTCTATACCCATTTTCATTGTATGGGAGCCAAAACTCATTCTTGCACACACAACAATTTGCTAAAAAAAAAGTCCTATGTATTTTGACCCAAGTAACACGATTTTATGATTTCACAAAAAAGTTTTTTTTTGGTAATTTTGTCACCAGCAGACGTTTTTGTCTAACTTGATTACCTATCGCTCTTTTTGCTAAATTTTTATTTACTACTGTAAAATTGTAAAAGTACAGTTAGTTTAATAAAACGAAAGATAAACTATAAAATAAAATTAAAAAATACTAATCAACAATTACGGATAAGCATCCTGATTCCTCTGTAAAGTACATATAAATTTCCCAGATCCAGTTGATGAAGTCTAAGATACAATCAAGAACAAGGGCGGATTTAGCTTTTTTTTTATGGTGAGGGGGGGGGGGTAAAACTTACCAAGTAGTCCAAGAAAGCTAGTAAATTTTTTTGTAATATCGAGCAGAAACTAGTAACTGATCAAGAAACTAGTAACTGATCAGATCGACTTAAATTTTTTTGCAAATTGCTAGTAAAGGTGTTCAGAAGTAGAAAACTGAAAAAAAAATTCGTAATTGATAAATTACCTTTTTTAATGAATTAATGTTCCCTCCCGAGTTATAATGCGCAGAAAAATACGATATTCACCACAATATTCGTACATTTCTAAAAAAAATGTATTTTTTTGGCTGATAATATTAAATAATGTAGAATAATCCATTTTAAAGCTTAGGATATCGCCGAAATATCATGTTATGACAAACTTTTTCATTGGAATGATTTTTTTTTTTAATATTTGACCCGAAAAATGACATTGACGGTTATAAACGCAAAGATAAAAAAAATGGTAATTATTCGGAAGAACATTTGCTCAAAGCCTTGTCTCTTTAATTTTTTTTTCAAAAATCAATACTTTTCACGGTATTGACCAAAAATTGAAAATGTCATAAAAAACAAAAATTTAGCTCAACTTTAACAGACCAAAACTTAAAAAATAATTATCCATAGGGCTAAAAATTACTAATTGTAAAAATTGTAAAAACATATGTTACGACTTTCTGCAAAAGGATTTTTTTTGTCAAATACCACAGTCTAGATAGCGATAAAAAAATAACGTAAAAAAATTGAAAAAAATTTATTTTGTCCATAACTTTTTTTCTGCTTATGTTAAACGGTTCTGGATGGTCTTAAAATGTTCCCAATGTTGTTCTCTCATTAAGATGTTATAAACATTTTTTTGTGGAAGTCATATTTACGCTAGAACAGCGGTTTTCAAACTTTTCCAATTTTGTACCACATAAATATGAAACAAAAATATATGTACCACCATAAAAGCATTTCGCCGTTAAAAATCAATGTGTCGCGAAATTGTTCGAAGTTTTTGGAAAAGTCGTCATTTCAATATTAAAGCAAGAGCCGTTAAAGTCAAAAACTTGAAGAAAAACATATGTGTTTCTGAAAACAAAATGTTAAATGTTAAATTGTACCACTAAAACATTGTAATGTATTACCAGTGGTACATGTATCACAGTTTGAGAACCCCTGCGCTAGAACGTTCCAGTTTCTTAAAACACCCATTTTTCAATTGCCAGATCTTCCTTCGTATTAATCGTAGAAAAATAAAAAAAATTATTTTAATTGTTAGCTCAAGGCCATAAAATTAGTTCATATAAATTTTTACGTAATAATATCAGATTTTCGGTTGTATTTAAAAAACTAGAAATGTACGATTTTTATGGTGAAAATCGTAATTTTTACGCCCTATAACTCGGGATGGGTTTATTCTCATGAAAAATTGTATTTAACATTAATTCATTAACAAATAATAATTTATCGATTGCGCAAGTTTATTTTCTTTTTTCCCTCACTTTTTGATGAAAAAAACGCCACTATCGAAAGTTTTCTACTTCTGAAGTAAACACCTTTCCTAACAATTTGCAATAAATTTCAAGTCGATCTGTTTAAAAAAAAACTATATTAATACTAAATTATAATCACAAGGAGACTAGGAAAGTACTTAGAAATGGTTAAAACAAAAAAAAACACTTTTAAACTGCTACTATTAAAAGTCTAGTAAAATAAGGAAGCTGCATACATTTTTTTTATCGCGTTATAAGAAGCACCACTTTCTTTATGATGTAAAACAGTTTTGTGTGTATTATGTTTTATAATTTTTTTTTATAAATTACAATCAGGGCGGGGGGGTAATTACCCCCTGTACCCCCCCCCCCCGTAAATCCGCCCTTGATCAAGAAAAATTTCCTGATTGAAGTACTAGATATATCTAAAATAAACAACAGCTGAACATAGATCTATTATATAAAAGGTCAAAAGTTAATCCGGATTAAAATTTTTGATTTTTATGAAAAATAATTTTTTTTAAAAAATGAGTAATAAAGGAATTTTTCATTTGTTGTCAACTTTTTCAGACGCACCGTCGAACTTTATTCACAAAAATTGGTATTAGTTCAGTGAATAGAGACTAAAAGAGGAGTCCGGTAATTCTAAATTTTTGATACGTTGTCTGGGATGGTTAGTGAGTGTTTAAAATGCAAAATACAAAATTCCTCCCCCTCCGCGGCCTCCGAGTTTTGTAGATAATTAAATTCCCTACAATTTTTATTCTGATAGTTGTTTCCTAGAATAGGCCATAACTGAATTACAGTGTTCTAAAATTAGAAGTTTGACAAATTTCCGGAAAATGCGATTTGTTTTCATTTTTTTAAAAAGTGCATATATCCGTAACTATCTGTCCTAGAAACAAAATTTAAAACGTAAATTATAGGAAATTTTCTAGCTAAAATGTACCTAAACGAAGATATAAGTGAAAATCTGAAGAAATTGTCGATTTTTTTCGGACCGTTTGTAAGGTAACCCCCCTCTATTCACTGGATCATATGGAATTGTTGTCTTTTCGCTTCTTTTAAGATTTTTCAATGCAAAAAATATTAAAAAATAAAATTAAAGTCGGAATATCTTGTTCAAAATTGGTTTGTTGACGTAAAATATCATCAGAAACAAGTTTTTTAATAATTTTTTTCATATTTCAAAAATAATAGTATATTATTCAATGAGTTTGGGTGGGTTATTTTATTACACGTGGATGAAGTTTGCAGCACGAGCGAGCTTGCGAGCGAGTTGAATATAATACTTTATCTACTAATGTCGACAAATAATATACTATTTATACTTTAAAAATATCTATTAAATCAAAACAAAACATTTTTAAATGCTAAAGAAACTATTATACGAATATAAATACTTATTTATATTAAATTAATTCTTACTTGTTATTGACATTTAAAGTTATGTTGCTGCAATTCGAGAAATTAATTGTTGTATCTGCAACACCAAAATTTATATTGTGATCTGTATTTGATATGAAATTACTAGAACTAACATATGTTGTTGGATTATTAGTATTATATTATTTTTATGGATTTGATGTAAAATTCTATTAATAAAATATCCATTTCAACAAATTTGATAAAGTTTTTAGTGAATGACTTTTACTGTCATTAATTTAATTTAACATTGACGTATAAATTAAAGGTCGTGCTACATAGTAAATGTAAATGAGTTCTTGATCTTGATTGGTTAAATTTAGTTGCCTTATGATTATTGGTTATTAAAAGTGTTGAATTTTCACTATTCAACGCTTTTTAACCAATCAAATCAGTTTTACAAACACACTATTGAATAATGAAGGTTAAATTCCGGTTTGATTTTTGGTTTATTATTTGACATTAGTAGATAAAGATACTTTACTCTTGAGCAAAATTCAAATTTTTTGACAAACCTCGTACACGACTGCAAAAATTTGATATCTGATAGTTGCATTTTAGGTTTTAGAACATGCAAAACTTTTTATAAAGAAGAAATACATTTTTTTTCCTAAAATTAACAATAAAAAAGTTTTCCATATGGTGCAGATTTAGTGAGACATACTGTATATATCTGAGCCGTGCTTTGAATCTCTTCTGATTGGTCGACACATTGACGACCATCACCAAAGTAATACCTAACCGCCATTTTTTATCCAGCATGAATAAACGCCGCAAAATACAAGTTTTAGCCATTTTTATTCAATTTTAATTTCAGAAATGAAAAACCGAGAGAATTAACTTAGTAAATGAACATAATTTACTAATAAGGTCAGCTATAATTGGTATATTGAAACTCAGAGGGCGAATTATCGATATGTTCTTGTAACATATATTAGGAAATTATTTTTTATTGTTCGTATGTCTAAAAGTGTCGATTATAAACATTGCATGGGAATATAAATGGACTGGAATCATCAATATCAATAATCGACATAGCAACAGAAAATACTTACAACATTCATTGAAAATTACGATATAAACAGAGAGAACGAAACCCTTTGAATGGACGAGTCGTGTGCAAGGACGACACATCGCAATCGATAAATTATAAATAGAAAAGTGGACCTTGGTAATCAAAACGTTTCTGATAAGAAAACATTTGGAGAAACTTACGCCGAACTTTTACCATAAACACGGGCATAAACAGCAAAATGGAGTGTAAATATAACTTTATCGTAGGATTTAGTTTTAGATATTTGAGTAAACGTGAGATATGCTTTTTGCTCCACTTCTTAGTTTATACAGGGTGTTTCATAGTTAAACCGACATACGTTAACTGTAAATAGACGGAACTTAGGTGATTCCAAATAACCTTGGTTAATGGGTCTAACGCCTTTAATAACTGAGATCCATTTCGGCCAATATTTTGATAAGCCGTAACTTTAGAACCACCCTGTAGATTTCTCTCATACTTGGTACAGGTATAGTGTGTTAATAGCCCAATCCTATAGTGTAAGAACTACAATTAAAATCCAGATCCGGATTAAGAAGAATTTGCAAAATTTGAAAATCACCAAAACAACACCCTGTATATCAGATTTTTTAAAATTGGGACGGATACTTGAAAAGAACGGAAAAAAATGAGTTAAAGTGAAAATTTTTTTTAAGTGCACATCCCATTCTACTACTGGAGTTTTAACGTCAAATTACATCAAATGCATTTTTTTCATTTTCACAAGCAGTAACTTTCGAAATACCTGGTAGATTTCTTTCATATTTGGTAGCCCAATCGTATAATGTAAGGACTATACTACAGTTAAAATCCAGATACGGATTAAGAAAAATTTGTAAAATTTGAAAATCCCCAACGCAACACGCTGTATATCAGATATTTTTTAAATTGGATCAGAAATTCGAAACGAATGGAAAAAACTGAGATGTTCTGACATATTTTTATAAATGCACATCTCGTTCTACATATTACTAAACTTTTAAAGTAAATTCAATTAATGCAATAAATATTGTCATTTTCATTTGGAAACACCCTGTAGATTTCTTTAATATTTGGTACAGGTAGATTGTTTAAATAGCCCAATCGTACAATACAAGAACTAAAGTTAAAGTTCAGATCCGGATTAAGAAAAATTTGTAAAAGTTGGTAATCTCTAAAATAGCATCCAAAATTTTTCACTTTAACTCATTTTTTTCTGTTCTTTTCAAATATCCGTCCCAATTTTAAAAGATCTGTTATACAGGGTGTTGTTTTGGGGATTTTCAAATTTTGTAAATTCTTCTTAATCCGGATCTGGATTTTAATTGTAGTTCTTACGCTATAGGATTGGGCTATTAACACACTATACCTGTACCAAGTATGAGAGAAATCTACAGGGTGGTTACAGCTTATCAAAATATTGGCCGAAATGGATGAAACACCCCGTATCTCGGTTATCAAATTCGTTAGACCCATTAACCAAGGTTATTTAGAATCACCTAAGTTTCCTCTAATTACAGTTAACGTATGTCGGTTTAACTATGAAACACCCTGTATACGACAACGAAACTGCGTGTAAAGATGATTTTTTTCTTATTACCTTTTAGGTACATTTCTATTGTGAATCTGAAGATGGTTATATGTATAACCGAAACTAGTCTTCCTCATTATTATTATAATTGCGTTTAATTTTATTATTATATTATATATTTATAAAAAATGGAATATTAAATTATTTTAGTCGTAAATTGAACATTTATTTTCATTTAGTTTAGTTTTTTTTTACGTAAAAAACAGATTGCTGGTTACTTACAACCAACTAATCTAAAAATAAATAATAGAATTAACCCATTTTATTTTTCTAAAATTGTGTACTCTATTTGAGAGGTCGTACCTAGATAAATATAAATAGGACACGGACAGAAATTTAAAGGTCACGAAAACGTAGATCCGACCCTGTGTTCGTTAACAAATATCTGCACTATTCACGTAAATAATGAACAAACAAAAACTTTAAAATAGATTCAAGTGACGAACGAATGAATGACTCGACCAGTGTGCAATATTCCAAAAAAATGGAATGTATTTGTGCATTCACTAGCTAAATAACATTCATTTTTAGCATATTTTTTTTTTAAATTAATTGATTGCAAAAATCAACCCAAATTTAGATTAAATTAAGAAAAATCAAGACGACTGAGTAAAGGTTTCGCTAAAATATTTTTTTTATGAAACTTGGTGAAAAAGTTATTTTTTATGTTTTAAATAAGCTGGAATAGTAAAAACACAAGAGCTTTTTTTATCGGATAAATTTCTCTTTGTATCGAAACATTTTACCAATCAGGAATTTTACGAGAAAAACTGACATGATAAAATCGCGAGACCTTCGGTCAAATGTCAGTTTTTAGAGTAAATTTACTGATGGAAAAATGTTGAGATAAAAACAAATTTATCCATAAAAGAAAAGTTCGCGTGTTTTTTGATAAGATAAATTAAAGACAATATAAGAATAAAAAACAAAAACTTTATTTTTAATGAACAATTAATAAATAATTAACAGAACAATTAATTAAAAAAACAGTTATTAAAAACACAATTATTATAGATTGGTTGGATTGGTGTACAGGGTGTCCCAAATTGGTGAGTTTTGCAGGGTATCTCGTAAACAAATTTCAAAATGTATTTGTAAACTAATCTGTTTTTATTAGTTTATTTCAAAACGCCTTTAAAATTTTTACATACCTCCTGATTTAAGATAAAATCACTCGTCCTGCGGACTCGTGATTTTATCAATCAGTTTGTTTTCGTGGTTTTTCCAAATAAAGCCCGTTTTCGTGAAAACCAAAAATTTAATCGATAAAATTTGGAGGACTCGTGGTATTACCTTTGATTATTTTTTTCATCTGTCAAAACAGTCAGATTTTGTGGTTTCAGCCAATAACAACTCAGGATTCTAACCAATCATTGTGTTTTATACTGATAAAACCGCTTCGTCGTTTTTGTTTTTTGATTAAACTGTGTTTACCTATTTGAGATGTCAAATGTAAACATTTGTCAATTATTATTATACTAAAATGTATTGCAAATCTATGTTAATAACCAAATTTCAAAATGTATTTGTAAACTAACCTGTTTTTATTAGTTTATTTCAACATTCATTTAACATTTTTAGATACCTCACTTTAACAATAAACTTAAAATTAATTAAATTAAGAAAGACATCATTTCATTCTTCTTCTTCGCTTTTATTTAAGGCGCCGTTTCGCGGGGTAGCCAGTCAAAAAATCGCCTTGGTGGCCCTGTATGTAAAACTATAACAGCTCAGGTTTCAATTTAAATTGGTAAAGAAAATTTTCAATATTTGTGTGTAAAGTGTCTTTTGCATAAGTGACTATGTTCTCTGTTTTTAATACAAAATGATTCAAAAAATAATCCTTTCAAATACGACTCGTCCTCTGAAATTTTATAGATTAAATTTTTGATCTTCATACTCAAACGCCTTTATTTTAGGCAAAACCACTCAAACAAACTGATTTAAGATAAAATCACTCGTCCTGCGGACTCGTGATTTTATTAATCAGTTTGTTTTCGTGGTTTTTCCAAATAAAGCCGTTTTCGTGAAAACCAAAAATTTAATCGATAAAATTTGGAGGACTCGTGGTATTACCTTTGATTATTTTTTTCATCTGTCAAAACAGTCAGATTTTGTGGTTTCAGCCAATAACAACTCAGGATCCTAACCAATCATTGTGTTTTATACTGATAAAACCGCTTCGTCGTTTTTGTTTTTTGATTAAACTGTGTTTACCTATTTTAGATGTCAAATGTAAACATTTATCAATTATTATTATACTAAAATGTATTGCAAATCTATGTTAATAACCAAATTTCAAAATGTATTTGTAAACTAACCTGTTTTTATTAGTTTATTTCAACATTCATTTAACATTTTTAGATACCTCACTTTAACACTAAACTTAAAATTAATTAAATTAAGAAAGACATCATTTCATTTTTCTTCTTCGCTTTTATTTAAGGCGCCGTTTCGCGGGGTAGCCAGTCAAAAAATCGCCTTGGTGGCCCTGTATGTAAAACTATAACAGCTCAGGTTTTAATTTAAATTGGTAAAGAAAATTTTCAATATTTGTGTGTAAAGTGTCTTTTGCATAAATGACTATGTTCTCTGTTTTTAATACAAAATGATTCAAAAAATAATCCTTTCAAATACGACTCGTCCTCTGAAATTTTATAGATTAAATTTTTGATCTTCATACTCAAACGCCTTTATTTTAGGCAAAACCACTCAAACAAACTGATTTAAGATAAAATCACTCGTCCTGCGGACTCGTGATTTTATCAATCAGTTTGTTTTCGTGGTTTTTCCAAATAAAGCCGTTTTCGTGAAAACCAAAAATTTAATCGATAAAATTTGGAGGACTCGTGGTATTACCTTTGATTATTTTTGTTTGTAGTTTCAGCCAATAAGAGCTCAGGATCGTGAGCTCTTATGAGCTAAAACCACAAAATCTGACTGTTTTGACAGATGAAAAAAATAATCAAAGCGTAATATTTATTTTTCGATTTAATACGAATTTAAATTAAAAAATTTTTTTTTCATTTTTCCATACGATCTTAAAGTCAAAGTTTTCGAAGAAAATGAGTACTAATAGTTAAAAAATTGAAAATTTTTAAACATCTTTTTCGATTGAAAATTGGGCTTTTTTTTTAATTCAAATTCGTATAAAATCGAAAAAGAAATATTTTGCTTTGAAAAAATTACAGCTTATTTAAAACACAAAAAAGAACGTTTCAAAAAAAAATTTATATTGCGGCAGATAAAAATCAAAAACAAAAAAAAACGGTATTTAGCGATTTTCTCGATAATTTTGAGGTTATGTTTAAAAATGATCAATACAAAAGTTATAGATTTTCTAATTATCTACAACTTTTTTCCATAGGATTTATATTTCATCCACAAATCGTAAAGAACCAATATCCAACCCCAAAACGTATATTTACCTACCCCCCCCCCTGCCGGAACTTTTACTGAATCGTCTTAATTTTTCTTAATTTACTTATAATTTACCCTAAATTATCCGATCACTGCCAAGAGTTTTTTATGAATTCGGGTATTTAAAATCGGTTTGTCCTTCGTCTATAGTGAATTTTTATAATTAGTCTAATACTGGAAACTAAACTTAAAAAATTACTGCATAAACAATTTTTCTCGGAGTATTATTAAGAAATTGCAAAACATTTACCATCGATTTCTTGACAAAAAAGCTAAGCTCCAGTGCCTATTTGGATTATGTTGCACAACTTTTTTAAATTAATGGTTTGTTGCATCAAGACTGTCAATAGTAATAATCTTTATTGCATATAAAATTAAAAATTGGTTGAAGTAAATAAAATTAAATTGGATTTGCGTATATGCCCCTTTACTATTGAATTGTATATTTTACAAAAAAACGTAGGTGGAAATTTATTGGCTTCTAAAAAGCTGAAAACTAAATTTGGCTACGCATATTCTACGATGAATCACTTTCTGTTTACTATAGTTACTGGTGTTTTACCGTCCCAAACATCTCTGGGATATTATTTTCACTTACGTTGTAAGTTACTAATTTCGTGCTTGAAATTTTTGGTCACATGTCAAAGTTTCGAGAAAATTGATTATAATTGAATGTCCATTTTGGGGAATTAAGATTTTTAAAAACTTTAAAAACAACCTCTTAAATCTACGCTGCCCTAATAGTAATTTATGCAACAAGTGCATAAAGTTGTACTTTTTTCACGAATGGAAAAGTTGACATGCGACACTCTGTCTTAATAACACCACATTTATTTACAGTTTTTATTTAGGTACTTATGATTTAATCAAAGCTGCTTCTGAAATTCTTCTAGTACTTGTTCCTTTGAATTGAAGTCTGTGTTTACTTTGATTATTTTACTATTTTAATTAATGTTCTACACTAATGCATCTTTGACACTTCAAACAGTCTAGTTTTGCTATATTCATCGCCGCCTATTTGACATTTATAATACAAGATTAATTGTATTCCATGGCCAACTTCCATTATTTTGATTTATGCTTCAAGCAGAAACAGTACGTTTATTAATCATGATTTTGATTAAAATTATTGAAAAAAAATACAATTTTTTGCTTATGTAAAGTACGCATCAGCGTGTTTAAATACAACTTTTAAAGACGCGTATGTTTTTACTATATTTACTATTTATGTAATCACTGTTAGAACTCATTATTAGGCAATATACAATCAGTAACAACTGTGGTGACAACAATTAATCGTATGTGACAGACTGCAAAGTAATTTTTGTTTTTTTCATTTCCATGGCAACGAAAGGTCATGGCGTAGAGTATTCGTGGATAACTGGTCTTTAAAATATTCGCTCTATTCGAGCACTCCGGCTTCGTCGTGCTAGAAAAATCGTGCGTCTTTTAAAAACCTTAATATCCACTCTAGGCTGGTGCCAAAGCGGTTTTTGAAGGAAAAAATTATCAGGAGGCAAAAACCAGTTGGAACATTTAGTTAAGGTTATATAACAAAGAGAAAAAAAAATAATTAAACACGAGATGAAGCAAAATGGCGAAATGGGGTGGTTTTTAGGGGTTGAAAATGTTTTTTTTTGCAATTTTCGTGAAAATTTGACCTCCTAGCGAAAAATGTTGTACACAAAAGTTGTAGGGAATAAAAAAATGGAAAATTTTCACATAAGACATTTTTTAACATAACCTCAAATTGTCCGAGAAAATGGCGAAAAATCGATTTTTCACACTTTTATTTTTTACTTTCGTAAAAATAATTCAATTTACTTGAAATTTTGTGAAAGTATACCTTTTTTTGCACTGAATAAGCATGCTTTTTTTTGAATATGGAAAACAAGTAGTTTTCGTAATATTTACATTTTTCGAAAAAAAAAAGAAAATCTTCCACGGAAAGCTATCTGGAACTTTTTTTCGATTTCAATATCGTGTCAGAGCTCATTTTAACCGTTGAAATCTCTACTTTAAAATGATCTATACATGTCGATGGTTTATTTCTTATTGAACCACTGAAATTGAAGAAAAACCAAAAAAATTACATTTCGCGTGACGACTTTTTCAATATCTTATATTATTTCAATTTTTTTTATTATTTATGTAAATAATGGATTAAATTTTATTTTTTTAATCTGGTTTTATTTTTTATTAATTATAATTTTGATAAATAAAATTGTCACACATCAGTATCCTTATAATAAAATGTTAAATTTCGTTACTGAGTGTTCAATTTTTTAAGGGTGTTTCAGCTGATAACATCCATAAATGGTTTATTTGCACTGTAGCTCCAACCATTGAAAATAGATATATAATATGTCATATCAGGTGAATGAGAATTAAAAAAGGAAACGAAAAACGTCAAAATATACAGGGTGTCCCATTTAAAAAAACATAAGTTTGCATTATATTTCCTTAGTGAGTCCCCTAAAAAAAATAATCTGTGCGCCACTGAACTCTTTAATATTATATATATATCAAAAGTTTTTATAACGTTTTTTTATATTTTTCTTAATTAAGAAGTTATAGTACCTTGTAGTTTTCGACAGTTTTCAATAATCGCCCTGTATCTTCCAACTGCAGGGAGTTACTTAAGATTTAATTAGGCTATCGTTACTTTAACAAAAAAAAGAAGTCATAACATCTTAACTGCTTTTCTTCTATCTCTTCTAGTTTACGAGATACCCTGCAAAACACACCAATTTGGGACACCCTGTACTTCTCCCCACACCTCACTCCGGCTCCGGCCAGACCCTTTAAACGGCCTTCAACCTTCGCTAAGTATCTGTACTATTCATTCCAAATATGTTTCTAATAAGAATTTTGAAGTATACATTTTTGTAAAATTTCTTACCACATTTATATGCATAACTTCAAACATTTTTTATTAATTTGTTATTTATTTCAAGTTTCAGAATGATTTTCCCCACTTTCTTCAAATAAATGTATTCAACTTTAGTAATATGACATTGAAATAAATTCTGTCAAATAAAATGTCATTTTTTTGGTTTTTCTTTAATTTCAGCGGTTCAATGAGGAATAAACCATCAACATGTATAGATCATTTTAAAGTAGAGATTTCAACGGTTAAAATGAGCTCTGACACGATATTGAAATCGAAAAAAAGTTCCAGTAAACTTTCCGTGGAAGATTTTCTTTTTTTTTTTCGAAAAATGTAAATATTACGAAAACTACTTGTTTTCCATATTCAAAAAAAATCATGCTTATTCAGTGCAAAAAAAGGTATACTTTCACAAAATTTCAAGTAAATTGAATTATTTTTACGAAAGTAAAAAATAAAAGTGTGAAAGATCGATTTTCCGCCATTTTCTCGGACAATTTGAGGTTATGTTAAAAAATATCTTATGTGAAAGTTTTCCATTTTTTTATTCCCTACAACTTTTGTGTACAACATTTTTCGCTAGGAGGTCAAGTTTCCAGGAAATTTGCAAAAACCCATTTTCAACCCCTAAAAACCACCCCATTTCGCCAATTTGCTTCATCTCGTGTTTAATTTTTTTTTTCTCTTTGTGATAACCTTAACTAAATGTTCCAACTGGTCTTTGCCTCCTGATAATATTCCCCATTTTAGGCTTTAAAATCCGCTTTGGCACTAGCCTACTCAACAATATAAGTATAAATTAAGATTGGTGACAAACAATTCAAATGTTATTTTTGTTATCAACATTAGCGGTTAATTATTTACCCATATGTTCAAAATAAGATAATTTTGACAAACTTTTTTAGGATGTGACGTTAGACCTTGATTTTGAATTTTATTATCAATATATTGTTGTTGACTATTTATTTATGCACTGAAAAATAATTTCCATAATTATGAGGTAATTAGCAAACAAACATATTTCCAAGATAAAAACAATATAATATTTTGGTATAAGATTTAATTTGTAGCCTTTACTTAAACTAAGGGGAAAATACATGACTCAGGAACCATTCTGTCAAATTGATAAAAAACTAAAAATTGTCAAGATTTGACATTAATTTTCAGTATTTATTTATTTAAATAATAAATAAATAAATTTCCAATATGAGGAAATAACTAATTTAAGGTGATTCTGGGCCATCGTGTGCATTAGTAAAAAAATGACTCAACTATTGGGTCCCGGTAAAAATCCTAATAATGTAACCGATTAGTCTCTTATCTACCATTTCTAAGAATCAGTCCAATATTAAATGAAATTCCTGACCATCAATTTGGGTTCCGACAAGAACATTCAACAGCCCACCAATGTCTTAGAATAATCCACTCAATACACAAATCATTAGAAGACAAAAAATATTCTTCCTCAGTATTTCTTGATGTAATCCAAGCCTTTGACAAGGTTTGGAAGGACTTCTCTACAAAGTTTAACATACACAACCACCTTTATTATTATTTAAATAACAAGAGTCAACGGTGAAACGTCCTCTTTCTTCTCAATTAAATCTGGAGTCCTCTAAAGTAGTGTTTTAAGCCCAATACTATATCTACTGTACACATCAGACACATCAGACCAGTGCCGGTCCTAGACAGTTTTCTAGTGGATGCGAACAATTCACTGGCGCCTCTCATAACAGTGGCGTAGCTTGGGGGGCGTAATGCGGGAGGGTCAGGGAAAATTTTTAAAATTTGAGGACTACTTTTTATTACATTACATTAAGAAAAAAAATTCAAGCTACGGCGCCCCCTTGGCCGCGGCGCCCGCATGCGGCCACATCCTTCGCGTATGCCTTAAACAGGCCCTGCATCTCCTAATACAATAACTGGTACCTTCGCTGATGATACAGGTATAATTGCCTGCCATAAAAATCCAATCTCCGCATCTTACCACCTACAGCAACACCTACATCTAATTCAGGACTGAACAGAAAAGTGGAAAATAACTTAAACGAGTCAAAATATACACAAATTACGTTTACAATAAATAAATCCCTGAATGTAAATCTACTAGGTATCTGGGACTTCACCTAGACCATAAGCTCAGCTGGAGAGAACACATAACAAAAAATAGAATACAAATTGATCTCAGATTCAAAGAGTTGTCCTGCCTCCTTGGTAGAAATTCTCACCTATCCCTAGATAACAAACTCCTAATATACAAGACTGTAATAAAGCCAATTTGGATGCGTGGTATCGAATTATGGGGATGTGTCAGTAAATCAAACAGAGTAATATTACAAAAAGTACGATCCAAAATACTCAGAGCAATCACACGTACTATGGTATGTGTCAAACAACACTACATAACGGCGTTCGAGTCCCAACACTTAATGAAGTGACAGAAGAAAGAGGTCAAGAACACCACCAGAGATTGGAAGAACATCCCAACGCACTCTTACAACCATTGCTACATCAACCAGATAGCAGTAGACTCAAAAGAAAATTACCAATAGTGATTTGCTGGAGTTCTCTTCAATAGAAGGGTCATCATGCCAATTTATGGACTAAAAGCAATCCGCTTCAGTCCACTGTCAGCAGATTAGCTCATAGTATTTGTATATTCTGATTGCTGATTAGATTGTAAAAAAATATTGGGTCCATTTTCTGTGTTCAAAAATGTATTTATTTCATTACCAAATAAATGAACAGATCAATTAAAGTATTTTCCATCGGTGGCTACTACTTTCGCCTATCTCTCATGAAATTTTTGAATACCATCTTGAAAAGATGACTCGTCTATTGAGCCGATCCAAATTTGGAGTTATTTAACAAGAGCAGGTGAGTTGGAACTTGAACTGGACATTTTTGTAACAATTTGAGGGAATTGTATTGCCTGACGTAAAATTAATATTGAAAAAACATACAGTCAAAGATATCTCTGCTTTAATAACTACAACTTTAATGAGATCTAATTTTTTTATTTATGTTAAAAAGGAACGATTTGATCTACAAATGAATTTTGCATTGATACCTTAAAATATAACGTTCAAGGAAGATTTAACTCGACTGGTCCTGACACCAACACCAATATACCATAAAGTTCTTTTTATAAAGAGATATGAGTCGCATTTTATCCATTCAATTTTGTGCTGAAACGGTTTCTCACAAAGAAACGATGAAATTCATGTTTAAAAAAGCGGAAATCAATGCAACACAGATATTGGTATCGGTTTAGAATTTATACAATCTTCAAACTGCCTTAACTTCTTTGACATTTCACCAGCAGGACCCCCCGGAGTATATTGCAAATAAAAATAAAACCGTTTTGCTCCTTCCAGAGGTTTCGAGGATTTTCTATTGACGTAAATCATACAGCGTAATTTAGATATAAGTTTCAAAAATTTGTTGGTATCTCTTTGGTTTATTAATTTTTTTTACGGAATAAATGTTTTGATCATTATTTATATATGGTAGTATAGTTCGGGCAATACATATAGTATCCCCAAACAGCTTTAAAACGCGGCGCCTTTGATGCTACCAAAAAACCATGACCCTTTAAACGTCCTTGGTCTCAGTAAACGTTTACTCGACTTCACATCACTCTATTCTATTGATTGCGGCATGTGCAGTTGATACCTAATAGCACATATATTGCAGATCAATTCAATCATCATTTGCTCGCGTAGCCGACCCAATGTTCGATTACAACTTGATTGCGATTGCACATGTTTTTATTTCTTTTTAATTTATACTCTTTCTACTCTGGCGCCCGAGCTTTAAAATAAAGGCACTTCTTTGCGGCCGGATAGACCCTGTACAATTGTACAATATCTCCTGTTCTTTCTATACTAATGCCATTGTATCAAATACTATTAAACGAGCAAGGTTTGTATGTATGTGTGTTTGTGTGTCCAGAGGATCTCGAAATCCACTCGTCAGAATTCAATGAAACTTTCAGGGTAGACTAATTCCTATCTAAATCGGCAAAAAATGTAGGTCTCATGTCTGTGAAAATTCGATCTTCCGAGATATTTACAAGAAAAGTTAAGCTTTTAGTTTTATTTCCTAGCAACGGCAGATATAATAACTCGTTTCTATAGTAATATATACTATAAAGGATAGATGAGTACAGTAAAAGTGGGGATATAACGTCACATTCCATAGGCGTACTTTGCAAAATAAGTTTCTATAATATAAATAAGGTCACAGCATATAAAATATATATACGCACTTTGTAGATTAAGTTTTGAAGTTATATTATTTACAAAAAATAAAAATAAACTTTATGCATCTGACACTTTAACATTGAACGAATTAAATTTAACCAATAAATAACAAGGACGATTATCTGTTGGGATTAAACTTTTTTTAATCTCGTGGCATTAAAAGTAACGCTTCAGTACTTACCTAAACTTAAAGATTAAAACAAAAGTTAGTTCAAGAACTATCTTTAAAAGTCACTGTCTTCACTAAAACTACTGGTATCACTATAATTGTCTTTTCTGAGGTTTATTATTATCGGTTCTATTAAATTATCCATTGATATATCCACTTTCCTAAATGAATTTTCCACATTTTTAACATGACCAATGCATTTTCCCCAATGTTCTCTATTTACATCTGAAACTGCCTTCAAAAACAAATTTCGCACATCAGGAAATTTAAATGTTTTATTGTTTTGAGAAACATAACCTTTTAATAATTGTGACCAGATCAGTTCAATGGAATTTAACTCTGAGTGGTTCGGAGGCAATCTGAGAATTTTAATTCCTTTTTCTCTGGCCATCTCATCTATAATATATTTTTTGAATTTGTTTTTATGTTGCCTTGCTATTACTAATAATTCTGCCTTCAAGGATTTAGGAGGACTGATAATATTTTTAGAATGAAGCCATTTTGAAATATATATTAATACAAAATTCTGAATCAATTAAAATACATACGATACGGCTATGAATAAATAAAGTCTGACTTATCTGTCAAAAGAACAGCTTTATAAAAAACTATATTAGGCCGATCAGATGTATTAAAATTTAAGTTTTAACTACAAATAAGGATGAGGTAAAAATAAAATTTCTACCTCTACGTTCTGCAAATTAAATACTGCACTCCTTTCTTTTGTATAGTATAGTAGTAAAAAGGTTTGACTTTATTTAATTTCTGGCGTTTCAATCTGAAAGAATTCAATTTTAAATTTGCCGCTTTATGTAAAAAAGGAAAGGTTCTATTTGACGGACATAAATAATTTGCTTGTCAAATGACAGCCATCTCATAAATTCAAAGTTGAAAATACAACGTTGCCAATTCAATTTCAGAAATCATGGGTTTAGGTAAATATTTATAGGAACGTTGAGTAACACTGTTAAAATGGTGGGCACTTGTCAAAATGTGACACCTGTAAAAACGTGACAACTGTTAAAATGTGATACGTGTCAGAATGTAACAACTGTCAAAATGAACAAATCTCAAAATGAACAAATGTCAAAATATGACACCTGTCAGAATGTAACAAATGTCAAAATGTCACACGTATTTCTTTATTTATTACAAAGATCTAACCTAACCTAAAGCTAATCTTTTTTTTGGCGGGTGGAAATGCTTTATGCACATCGGGTAAAGGTTCTTCCCTTCCCCGATAGTGTGAGACTACCCCTTACGGCTACTATTTTATTATGCGGACAGTTTTAATATTTAAGTTTTCATTATCATAGAGAGAGAAAAAGAATGAATGCTTGTACACGTGTACTATTAACATAGATTTCAATTTTTTATTTTACAAGAAACTTTAGAGACATTTAAAATTCTCTATTTTCATAGTACATTTTAAGGTTGATTCTGACTTTGCATTTTCCAAGAGCAAATTGTAATGTAATGTACGAACGAACTATTTTTGTAACTGAAAATTTTTGAAAAAATATGATGTCAATATCTGCCACACGTCGAGAGTCTGGTCACAGGTTTTTGTGGAGGTTTTTACCCAAGTATGAATATCAGACCTATAATTTTCCTTCACTGCAGATCAATAAATAATAAAATCAATTGAACATAGAGTTTTTTTTATATAGTGATAAATAGAGTGAGCTGAGCGATCTTCTGTTGACGGGACGTGTGCCCTACACGCTGCTGTTGCCCGTCCCGGAAACGGGGCCTATCCACCGTGACAATTCGCGAAGATCAAGCGTCAGTAGATGTTGCCCTAAAAGGGTGAAATCCCCAAAAACTAGGCAACTTTTAATGCATTTAACTAACCTCTGTGACAAGCAGTTGATAAACGTCAACAACAGCTGCAGCCAATTGAAAATGAACACTGACAGCTTTTTTAATTTTCAAGCCAATCGCCAATCAACTTTTTATTTATCTCCCTATCAGTAGTTCAAGTAGATGTCGCCCACTCCGTTATTTTCGCGAATTAATTAATAATTTGTCATATTATAAATATACTTAAATTACATACTCATTGGGCTGCATAAAAATGTAGATTTGAATATTAAGAGCGAAGCTCGGTGACCAGATATTATAGATTATATACAATGCTAATGCCAATGTTTGACTCATTAGTAGTAAAATTTATTTTCAGGCAACACACAATTCTTCTTCTTTGGTCGGTTCTGAATTTTGGCGTAGTGAAAGATAAACAGAAAATAATAAAAAAAGGAAGGAATGAGTGAAATGGGTTTACAAAGCCCTGAACGGTAAATCAATATGTGGTCAAATTGAACGGATGTCGATTGTAGATTACGTTTACTTTTGATATCTGAGAATCGGGACTTTCGTTTCTTTTTTAATCCCATTGTTAAGTTGTCGGGTTAAATAAAAAAATAAAAATCGTATTTTATTTACTCGGGTCTGATTGAAATAGTATAAGATTTCAAGGGTTTGGCCTCTTACAGAATATTTCTTTTCAAATAGGTACAACAGAAGACTAAGTTCCTTTTCGATGTCTATTGAAGTCTGATACTTTGCGTATTATCGAAAACAAGCTTTATTGTTTGTGACAGAATATAAAAGGACTAATTCTAGTCCATAACGACCAAAAACTACTTTGGTACCATGTTAATGCTCATCAAGAAATTGAGTCTTTAGACCAGTGCATATAGCTTTGAAAATGGTAAAAAGTGAAATAAAATAATAGTAGGATGAAACCCATTGGAAAAGGAAGAGAATATAACAAACATGAAAGGAAAAATAATTTACCGGCGCTCTGGGGTCGGGAAGTGGAAGGGGAGAGTTTTTAAGGGTAGAAAACTGTTTATCTCGATTTTCGGCAAAACTACAAGTCCTATGGAAAAAAGTTAAATCACAAAGTTGTAGGTAATAAAAAGATCTACAACTTTTGTATTTACACTTTTTTCACATAACCTCAAAATTTATGTGAAAAATTGAATTAACCAAGTTCTGGGTTTTTTATTTTTATCTTTTACAAAAAAAAATTTTTTTTTCACGAAATTTGGTGTAAACTTACCTTTTTATGTCCCAAACACTCTGTAATTTTTTTGTTTTAAAATATTTGTTTTTTAACCTTATTTTGACTTAATATCGAAAAAGCATAAAAAGGTAAGTTTACACCAAATTTCGTGAAAAAAATTTTTTTTTGTAAAAGATAAAAATATAAAACCAAAAACTTGGTTATTTGAATTTTTCACATAAATTTTGAGGTTATGTGAAAAAAGTGTAAATACAAAAGTTGTAGATCTTTTTATTACCTACAACTTTGCCAACAGTTTTCTACCCTTAAAAACTCTCCCCTTCCACTTCCCGACCCCAGAGCGCCTGTAAATTATTTTTCCTTTCATGTTTGTTATATTCTCTTCCTTTTCCAATGGGTTTCATCCTACTATTATTTTATTTGGTTTCAAAAATTATCTGCACTGGTCTACTAGGAGTAAAAATATTTTAAAAACAACCTTCTCTGTTTTTGATCCCTCTTAATAGGTAATGTGACCCTCTATACCGAAAATTGAATTCTAAATCGTATGGCAGAATGTCAATAGACTCATATCTTAATTTATAGATGAATTTGAGAATGTGGAAAACCAACAAACATTACTAGTTAACAATATAAACAGAGTATTTACAGTTTATACCTTGACTTTATTATTTAGACCTTGAAAAATACTCCAGAGACAGAAAAACAATTGGCAGGATTTGTATTTTTATAACAAAATTAGGTGCACAAAAAGACGAAAAATAAAATGTTACAAATTTTAAAATAGTGAGAATTTTAATATTTGTTTGGATATGTAAAAACAAGATTTAATATTATACAGGGTGTATCATAAGGAATGGTCAATATTTTAATCATCATCATTAATCAGGAGCTCCAAATATTAATATTTTACTAAATAACTCTAGGTAAAATGTTATTTACTACTAAGAGACAGGGTGTATTATTTAATATATTGACTTGAAATTTGGTATGGTTATATTTTTAAGTTAGTAAATCATAAGCGTCTTATCAATTTTGCGATTAGATCTAATGGATGGAGAAAAAATCATTTTTTTTATTCCTGGCCTTTCTTGAATTTTTTCTTTATGATACACCCTATAAATTTGAACAAAAAAGGTATAAGTATTTGTTTTAATAGCATAAATTCAGCTCATTTCGAGATATTTGCATTTAAAATATTCTAGCCACAGAATCTATTTAATTTACTTTAACATATTTCAACATAGTAGGCTTTGAAACTAAAATGAAAATGTTCATCCAAAACTTCTTCTTCAAATTCGTAGTATATTTACTTTTAAAATAACGATTATTCAGAAAATTTAATCTAAAGTGGCATTTCAAAAATGAAAAAATTTGCGTGTAGAAGTTTTTTTTATTAAAAAAAATCACCAAAAATTTTGGCACTCGAATATAGAGCATATTCTGTACAAACTATTTTCTAATTGTACAGATTTTCTATTAGTTTCGGATCTCCGCCGGGAGACAATTGCCTCGCCCTGTATATAGATTTTTAGCTTGAAATTAATTTTAGCAAAACACAGTTAATTATTTAACAATACGTTGTTTAAAAATTTCTAGAAATTTGTTTGTCGCATAAATCGTATAGATAAACAGAGAAGTTGAAAATATTTTTAGTTTTCGTGTAGGCTGGAAGTTCGTTTAACAAAATTCGCTTTTCTCGTTAATATTTTTAAATTCAGTAAATTGTTTTTCACGTAATTTGTTGATGTATACTGTCTATGTAATATTCATATGTGGAGGTGTTCTTATCAAGTATTTGTTACTTCATGTCTGATTATTTTTTGCCTTTAAACTTTTTATTTAATCATTTTAGATTAGACACTTGGAATATACGGGGTATTTTAATGGGAAATGCGTTAAGGTTAAAGGTAGATAGATGCAACCGAGGTTGTTCTAAATATATCATTTTTAGTGGATCTTTTTTATAACAAGATAATAAACCTGTTCTTTTGACAGATAAGTCAGACTTTATTTATTCATAGCCGTATCGTATGTATTTTAATTGATTCAGAATTTTGTATTAATATATATTTCAAAATGGCTTCATTCTAAAAATATTATCAGTTCTCCTAAATCCTTGAAGGCAGAATTATTAGTAATAGCAAGGCAACATAAAAACAAATTCAAAAAATATATTATAGATGAGATGGCCCGAGAAAAAGGAATTGAAATTCTCAGATTGCCTCCTTACCACGCAGAGTTAAATCCCATTGAACTGATCTGGTCACAATTATTAAAAGGTTATGTTTCTCAAAACAATAAAACATTTAAATTTCCTGATGTGCGAAATTTGTTTTTGAAGGCAGTTTCAGATGTAAATAGAGAACATTGGGGAAAATGCATTGATCATGTTAAAAATGTGGAAAATTCATTTAGGAAAGTGGATAATTTAATAGAACCTATAATAATAAACCTCAGAAAAGACAATTATAGTGATACCAGTAGTTTTAGTGAAGACAGTGACTTTTATTTATTTATATTATAGAAACTTATTTCGCAAAGTACGCCTATGGAATGTGACGTTATATCCCCACTTTTACTGTACTCGTCTCTCCTTTAAAGTATATATTACTATAGAAACAAGTTATTATATCTGCCGTTGCTAGGAAATAAAACTAAAAGCTTAACTTTTCTTGTAAATATCTCGGAAGATCGAATTTTCACAGACATGAGACCTACATTTTTTGCCGATTTAGATAGGAATTAGTCTACCCTGAAAATTTCATTGAATTCTGACGAGTGGATTTCGAGATTTTCTGGACACACAAACACACACACACACACACATACATACAAACCTTGCTCGTTTAATAGTATTTGATATGAATGACCGTAATTTAAAATTACTAGGAGAAAACTTGACCTAATTTATACTCTCATATAGACATATGACATAGAATTGTTTTGTTTCAATCTCATTGAACAAAAAATGTTTCACGCATTTTAATATATCCCAAATATTTAGTCAGCAAACTGATATTCCATTTCCGGTAGATTTGCAATCGAAGCTTTGGGTGTTTTGAAATTTAACAAAGTTTCCGCTTTAGGTACTATTTATCTGTTTAAAACAAACATGCTCCAAAATGAAGTAAACAAAAATATTTACAGATCCAAATTGAGTGATGAACATTTGAATATGATTTTTTTCTCAAACTCTGATATACAGTGTCGTCAATTGTTTACTAAGCATTGAAAACATTGAAAACTTTTATCAAAAATATTTAAAAAAAATATACTGCGTGGTTTATGATGAATGGGAACAATTGATACCTTCTAAATGTTTAGAACGAATGCGCATTTCATAATGAACAATCCTGTATAATTATCATCCCTTTTAAAACAAGAGAATAATGGAATAAAATGGTCGTATAGCGCATTCTGCAAATTCTATAACCCGTAATTCATAACAAATTTTTAATCTCTAATCTCTATCTGTCCTTATTATCCAACCTGGGGCGCTACTCGAACATCTTAACATTTAAATCCGGATTAAAACAGTGTTAAGAAAACAAAATAGAAAACTATAAGATTACTTACTTTTTGTTCAGTTCTTGTGTTTTACTTATATAGCCAATATACAAATCTGAAAAAGAAGGATTATTTAATGAAAAATATAAAAATATTTTTAACAAAATATTCCTCTATATTTTTTACTTAAATTTTATTCTCTCTCACTCTCACACCAGATCAGCGTATTTACTATTTAGATGTTTCTCTCACTTTCATCTACTAAAAAGATGAAGGAGATGCTTATAATAATTGATTATTAATATTTATTATTAATAGGAACGCTTTGATATAAAATAAATTGCTTTGATTTGAGCTGTTTGAAATCCACTAATTATATTTAAATTTAGATTAAACGGTCTCAGTTTGCGCGAGAAATTAGCATTTCTTTTTTGGATTCAATAGTTATTTTTTGCAATAAAAATTGTGCCACAATGTGAATTTCCGTTTATTTACTATCCAATCCAATCCGGTGTTCCTTAAGGAAGTGCCCGTGGTCCCTTCCTATATACAGGGTGTTTACAGATGACACTTACAAAACGTCTGCCTGTAGATGCCTCTCGTAAAATTGGGCAAAATGATATAAGGAATGAGGGGTCCAACATGATTACTTTTCGAAATACAGGGGGTAGTAATTTGTTGGCTGTTTAGTACAAAATTAAGTTTGCTTGTTTGTATATATTATTTCATTTTGTAAATTGTATGTTATTTTTATTGTCATTAATTGTTTTGTTAATAAAAACAATGGTTTAGAAAAAATATTTTTTAACAATCTTTTCTCAATATTTCAGAAGCGGACTCCAAAATTAGATTCTGCTACATTTTCTAATCATTAAGAGTATTTAATAGAAGGGTGAAGAAAATACCTTTATATCTCACAGAGTTACTTTTATTTGGCGACCGGTTTCGACATATCGTGTCTGAGGATGAGCTGATCTGATCTGAGCAAGACATGAGCGGAAAACCGAAAAACGAGGCATCAGATTCGTGTTCAGCACCCCAAAAAATATATAATTCCGTTGAAAAATTTTCTACCATTTAACTAGGCTATTGGTCAAATAAGCGTTTAGAGGCAAAATGGAAAAATGATCAATATATGCGTATATATTGATCCAAATTTAAAATTTTGGTGCTCACGGAACTCAAAATTTGATGCTTTACAACTTTTATTTTACCAGTTTTTCACATAAAGTGGCTGTTTTTAAATCACAGTCGTCTAACTGTGAGTATATTGCAGTTTTCACAAAAGTTGGTAAAAATTGGCTTTTGTCGATTGACGATGGCGACCTTATAAATTTTGAGGTTTGGATATTAGGGACGTATTTCGACGAAGAATTTTATACTCTTCAACTTTGAATACCGCGACATTTTCCGTACGATGCGTGGTTTGCAAGAAAGGAGCGGAAAACCGGAAAAACTCAGAAAATTTCGAGGTTTTTTGCGTTTTTGGGCCTGTTCCGGTCCTGCTACAAGGCAGCAAACTTCAGATTCGTTTCAGCAGCCCGAAAATTCCGCTCTCATGTTTTGGAAAAACTATCATTTGACTAGACTAATATGAAACATGATTTTTTACTAAAATATGTCTTTTACATTTAAAAACGAACTGCTAAATATATTATATAATATATTAATCAGTTTTAAAGTATTCAAATAAAAACATTTATAATTCATAGTGGCTTGGTAGTTCAAATACTCTTATTAATAGATAGTTTTACTATCCGTTAAGAAAAACATTTATTTTTTTTAACTTTAACCCCCTATATTTCGAAAAGTAATCAGGTTATATCATTTTGTTCAATTTTACAAGAGTTATATACAGGCAGACGTTGTAAGTGGAAACACCCTGTATATTATTTACTGCGGACATACCCGTCACCGAAAACATCAAGATCAAAGTCAACAGTCAAAAATCAACTCAAAACACATTTTCTACTAGACGAAGCAACTGTCCACAAGTCACTCTGAACAATACTCCAATTTCAGCCTCCACTTGGCTCAAAAGCTTAAGGAGGAAGTCATATTCAAGCAATGAAAGTTCTACTAAATCTAAGAGTAGGACGAATGAACTGACTACTAGGAAGAAAATAGCAACTCCTCTTATACAACGAAGTTCTGCTTTACAACATTATGATCTTGGAGTTCCGTTCATCAAAGATGTTATCAGCCGCCTCTATGCCAACAAAACAAAAGAACGAAATTGCAGCAATCAATAATCATCATCAATAATCTGTACCCACACATCAGGAAGATAGAAGATTGAAATGCATTTGGTCAGAAAACCCTGATGATTAAGGGAAAATGGAGATCCGCCAACTACTTTAAGACAACAGAAATTTGTAAATTTTAGTTTGTAAATTTTCAGATAGTCATAATAAAAAAAAATTCTTGCACAAGATATAAAAAAATGGAAATTATATCGTCGCGTGTACACAGATAAATTAAGTCTGAGTTGTTGTAATTACTAGAACCCATGACATAAAATATATAATTTTTAATGAATTTATAATTTAATTTTCTTCTAGACATAACGTAAGTTATGTATCAAGCAACTACTAAACATTTATTTCGTTCACAGGCAACATTGCCTGAAAGAATAAACTTTTTATTGCCAAATTTGATGTATAAAAACCCTAAAATGATTCTATTCAATCTATAAATTTGTAATTTTGTACTTTTCTTTATTTATTACAAAGATCTAACCTAACCTAAAGCTAATTTTTTTTCGGCGGGTGGAAACGCTTTATGCACATCGGGTAAAGGTTCTTTCCTTCCCCGATAGTGTGAGACTACCCCTTACGGCTACTATTTTATTATGCGGACACTGAAACTGAACATTTTTGAAAAAATATGATATCAATATCTGCCACACGTCTGGTTGCAGGTTTTTGTGGAGGTTTTTACCCAAGTATGAATATCAGACCTACAATTTTCCTTCACTGTAGATCAATAAATAATAAAATCAATTGAACATAGAGTTTTTCTTATATAGTGATAAATAGAGTGAGCTCAGCGATCTTCTGTTGACGGGACGTGTGCCCTACACGCTGCTGTTGCCCGTCCCGGAAACGGGGCCTATCCACCGTGACAATTCGCGAAGATCAAGCGTCAGTAGATGTTGCCCTAAAAGGGTGAAATGCATTTAACTAACCTCTGTGACAAGCAGTTGATAAACGTCAACAACAGCTGCAGCCGATTGAAAATTAACACTGACAGCTTTTTTAATTTTCCCGCCTACTTTCAAGCCAATCGCCAATCAACTTTTTATTTATCTCCCTATCAGTAGTTCAAGTAGATGTCGCCCACTCCGTGATTTTCGCGAATTAATTAATAATTTGTCATGTTATAAATATACTTAAATTATATACTCATTGGGCTGCTTAAAAATGTAGATTTGGATATTAAGAGCGAAGCTCGATGACCAGATATTAGTGACTTTATAAGTGACATTTTCCTTTAATGCATTTATTACTAGTTTTTAAGTTACTATTCTAAATAAAGCTTAAGCAGCGAACTGTTTTTGATTCACAAGAAATACACAAAGAAGAATAAAACTGGCCCCAAAGTTAGTTTATTTCGTAGGAATGGGTTTACTAAACTTTATTATTTTTTCAGTTTGGAGATATTAAAGATGGGTACTTTTTATGTCTCATCCAGTATGTCAAAAACTCACGTGATCAAACTTTAATTAAAGTATCGGTTTATGAAAATACAAACATTTCTCACGTGCTATTCATGCGCATGTAATTGTAAATCCATCTCGTAATATTTATCTGGTTCCCGTCTAAGCATTTCGCGGTCACATAATAATTGCTATAATAACAATTAAATGTATTTGTACTGTTTGTTTGCTATTGATAAAAAAAATGTGATCTAGGATGACATTGAAAGTCTACGTCGAAAATATACGCATTGCATTTGATAATTAAGCTAATAATTACCTAACGAGAATTTACTGGCGTAGTGACACTCATTCAACTAACAAAATATAATTGAACACACACCAACTTTTTGAAACGGATTGCTAGATTAAACTGTTTACTAAGAAGTCGCAATTCTTTGGAGGTAATCTTTCTCATAAAATCATCTCCGAAATAGCTATTTGTGTATTAAGAGCGGAAAGTGTTATTTTGCCGCTTGAGACAAATAGGTTTCCGCTCGTACAAATGAGATTTTTTTCTACGATCACACGATATTAATTTTTTATATTTTATTAAAACAGAATACAAAAAATTAGTTAGGAGTACATTTTCTGAATATTTTCTAACTTTTCTTGACTCACACCAACTTGTGAAAAGACTGTAATCATTTTCATTTTCATATTTCTTTTTTAATTTTCCCTTAAGCTGGAAGAGCAAAGTAAGCAGAATTAAAAATCAATACATGGAAAATTAAAGGCTCATTAAAGGCTAATTAAATGCCCTAAATTCAAATTTTCTGCTCCGCAAATTTTAATTAGCCTTAATGAACCTTTAATTTTCCATGTATAGATTTTTAATTCTGCTGACTTTGCTCTTTCAGCTTAAGTGGCAACCGGAGTTCTTGTGAGAAGCAAATTTTACTTCTATTTTATGAGGATTTTCTAATATAAAATTATATTTATATGCCATGGAATATTTCTCGACAGCTTTAAATGTATGTAACGATGTGGCGGCACTTTACAAAGATATTTAAGAAAAAAATGGGAAATCATATTATTTAAAAAGTACTTGATATTTTTTAAAACAAATAGGAGCAACTTTTCATAGATTTAATGCAGAATGGCGCGGATATTTCTTTTTGTGATTTTCCATTTAAAATTAACAAAATAAATACTTTTCGGAGGTTTACAAAAAAATAAAGATTTCTCCACCCTAAGTTTTGGAATTATTAGTATTTCCTGAAAATTTCTCAAAAATCAGACGAAAACTAAAGGCTTAAAAGGTTATTAAATTTTTTCAAGGGGCTCGGTTTGCTCTTAAGGGACGTATTTAATGGAACATTTCTGGAGGTGTATTTGAGTCACTCTCACTTACATCCATAATTTAAGAAGGTAGATTTGAAGCAAAGGGTGATACCAGGAAATTGGCTCTTGTTAGGGCTTCACACGAGACGAAATAGGACGAGACTTATGAAAATCTCGCCTAGGTCTTAAATGCTCAAGCATTTTTTTGTCAATAAATGTCCCCCTAGACGTTGACTCTATTCGCTATCAGAAAGAAAGAAGGCACGATTGAATTAATAATTTGAAAAATAACTAATAACTATTACGTTATACCGGGTGATTCAGATAAATATTCGCGGCCCTATAACTTTTTTATTTCAACGACAAACTGTTATAAACCTTATACATTTGTTGATTGGTTTACTGTGAGGAACTGAATAACAAATGTAATGTGACATATGTCAAAGTGACATATAACATCTTTTTTTTTCAAATGAAATGCTACACTTTTTTTGTAAATTATATTAAATAATTATTGTTCTGAATACAACCATATGGAAAGAAATAGAAATCTTAAAATTCCATATAAAATAAATACTTTAAGACCATTTCTCGATAATGGAGAAGATCTGGTTTTGAAAACGAAGTCGCTCTTTTCGAAAAAAATTTTTTGTGATTTCAAAGATTCGAGGTCTCTCTTTCACGTGATCACTATATGAAAGCTAAGGAAGGTGTGGAGGGGGGGGGGTAAATTAACATGTAAAGATATCGAGAATCGGTTTTTCGCACGTAGCTCTCTGAGGTTTCTTCGGATTGAAACGACTTCTATCATGCCGCTTACGTTTAAAGGATAAAGACAGATACCTACAGGTTTCGTATATTAAAAAAACTGTCTTGCTATTGATATTTTAAAGTTGTGAGTAATCCACCAAAGTTTTGAAAATAAATAGGTAAAAGCTAGTTGGCAACTCTGTCGTCGAGAACTCTAGACGCACCAAGACAACCTGAGGTTCAGTGGAATTTTCCTGTTTATAGGTTTAATAAATAGTTTTTAATAGATTTGAGTTGTTAATTGAAGATTGAAGGTCACCAGAATCTGATGCCCTGCCCAATAATAAAAACTAATCAATAATCAAGTTTTCGTTGGATTTGAATGTTTTGTAGACCAAGTCCAAACCGATTTTAAATACCCGAATTCATAAAAAAATTCTTAGCAGTATGTGGTGGTCGGAAAATTTAGGGAAAATTATAAGTAAATTAAAAAAAATAAATTGGACAAATTAAAAGTTCCGGAAAGGGGGTGGGGGTAGCTAAATATACAACTTGAGGGTTGGATATTGGTTTTTTCGATTTGTGGCTGAAATATCGAAAAAAGATTAAGGTAAAAGTTGTAGATAATTAAAAAATCTTAAGCTTTTGTATTGATTATTTTCAACATAACCTCAAAATTTTCCATAAAAACGATAAAAACAGTTTTTTTCGTTTTTAACTTTTAACTCCCACAATAATATATTTTTTTAAACTTGGTCAAAACGTTCTTCTTTGAGTTTTATTTAAAAAATAATAATTTCTAATTTATATAAATAAAGAAACACTATTTCTAAAATAAAAATTTATATTCTTCCATATTTCAATGCTGCTCAAAATTCTAAACAGAATTGATATAGCACATCATATCATAAATTTTATCCTTATTGGTAAATAAGGATGACTAATCACACAGTTTTGTAGAAAATCCTGATTGAATTTTGAAAATGTAATATCTGTTCAACAGATGTTTATTATTAAATACGTAAGAGCAATATTACAGACAACAATTTTAATAGCTGAAGGAACTACTTGGTAAATGCCATGTCAAAGAAGATATAGAGGGCGTATCTGTACAGCATTAGAAATTGAGAACTTCATATAGAACGTCAATAGATGCCGCGCGAGATTGCGTCAAACACTTTTAAATAGAGCGTGAAACTGAATTTTAACCCGTCCAAATCGGTCTAGCGGTTCTTGAGATATTGCGATTTAAAAGTATATGGATTTTCGCCGCGGCGAGAACACACCTAGAACCGTGTTTGCGTTTTTCGCATGGAAGAAAGTGACTTCGAGATTTGATTTTTTTTCTTCCCAAGCATTGTGTCCAAATTTCAACCCACCAGTTTAATTGGGGGGGGAGAGGGAGGGCAAACATTGCCATTTTGCTGACCCGGATTGGTCAAGAATTAAAAAAGTTACCTCGAGTCAAAAATTAATCAGTGTTTATCTAAATTATTAAGTACTCAAAATGACCCCCGTTGTTTTCGAAACAAACCTGTGCCTTTGTAGAACATATCCTCAAAAGAGTATCTCTATTTAATCTCTGACACTCGATTCGTATTGTGTTTTTGATATCTTCTATATTTTCTAATGGTCTGCTATATACACGCTCTTTAAGCTAAGGCCAAAGAAAAAAGTCGACTGGGGTCAGATCAGGCGACCTGCAGGTCATTTAACATATGGTCTATTGTTTCCAACCCAACGATGTGAAATGTGTGAAATGAAAATAATAATTGAATTTGGAATAATTTCTACCAACTAGGTAGTCTTTACAAACTAGCAAATAATTTTTTTTAGTAGTTTTATCTTTTCGTATTAACGCAGATTGAATTTAGACTAAATTTGATGACAGATAAAAATTGTAACAAATGTCAAATGCACCGACTACTATAATATTAAAATATTAACATATATAAAACAAAAAATATACCACACCATTTGAAAAAAAAAGTTGCTATATGTCACAAAAAATTTTTAGTTTGTTATTTAGTTTCTTACAGTAAACCAATCAACAAATGTATAATAGTTATAATAGTTTTTAGTTGAAATAAAAAAGTTACAGGTCCGCGAACACTTATCTGAATCACCCGGTATGTTTGCATTCTTTTTTCTATTTGGTACTATACAGGGTGTTTGGTGGGTGGATGCAAACCTTTGAGTACCTGATAGAAGACATCATTTCGAAACTATTTAGGTAAACTTACCTTAGTACATACGAAGTTTGATGGATTATGAATTATTCGCCATTTTGTAATTTTCTGCAAATCCACTACACAATCTTTATTATTCAGTAATAACATAAAAATAGAATGTGACGCTGTATGTATTTGACTTTTTATGATGCTGTAAGTATGTACCGATGCTGCAAAAATTTTTACACTTATCGATAGATACGTTAAATGATAGTAACCGAATGTTTAATTTACAAATACCCTGTTTTGGAAATTCATGAATCGATGGCGATAACTGTATGACTTAAAATACCTGTGAAAACTACTAGATTGTAGGCTCTTTCAGCAAGTAGGTATAAGTGGCCAGTGGTCAATAAAAAAATCATCAAATTTGGTACTTTATTATCAAATTTTAAACATCAAATAAGTAAAAAATAAAAACTAATTACAACACTTATTCAAAACGTGAACCGGCGTTTTTAATACACGCGCGCGCTCTATACGCCTTACTTCAGTTGTTGTTACTTTCAAGAACATTTCAATTCTCATTTGGTTGAATGCTGCCTGTATATTTTAAATCAAATTGGATTTCTTCGTTGTAAACCAATTCTTTCGTACGTCCCCAAACATGAAAGTTCATAGAAGACAGTCGTTTTGTAAGGGAATATATTAATATCTTCCCCAATAGCTGAATAGGCAGAGCTGGATCCTGCTAGATTTCTAGTTATAACAACTGAAGTAAGGCGTAGAGCGCGCGCCTGTATTAGAAACATTATTGTCTTTAATGTAAATGAATCGAGGAAAAAAACCCAGGTAGAAAGAAGTTCTGATGATGGAAAAGCAGTTGAAGATGTACTTAAAAATTTTGATGTAGATAAAAGCAATTTAAAAATGTTTAGGCTAGGAAAATATGTACCACTCAAAATTATTCTTAAGTCACCAGAGGAAGCAAAGTCTGTACTTAAAAATAGACAACTCAATAAACAACCAAGTGTTAGAATTTATAGCGATCAAACAAAAGCACAAAGCAATTATTTTAAAGCCGTTAAAGTGGAACTGCAAAAATATATTGATCAAGGAGATAACAGTAAAACTATTAAATTTATAAATAACGTACCTACAATTATAAATAAACAAGATCCAAAAAACATGTCATAAATCCTAATATACTTTTAAATTCGGATATAATTTATCTAAATGCTCAGAGCGCTGTAAAAAATCGAGATCAGATTCAAGAAATAATAACTTCTTATAATCCTAAAGTGATTCTACTTAGTGAAACTAGAACAACGGATGACATCGAAGATATTGAAATAAACCTTAAAAATTACAAACATGTACGATTCAACAAGTAGGCATACGGGTGGTGTAATAATTTATGTAAAAAATAATTATAATTTTACAGTTTTTAAAACATTCTATCTACGTGAAAATTATTGGTGTAAAGTGTTGAAAATTAATTTTATTAATATGTTCTGTCTTGTTGGATGTCTCTACCATTCACCATCAAGTTCAGATTCAAAATTTATTGAAGAATTCGAATCAATTTGTGATGTTTTATTTTCCACTAACTATCATTGTATATTAGTTGGAGATTTTAATATAGACTGGTTAGTTCCTTCTTTTTACGGTGATAAGTTGAAAAATCTTATAGAAACATATGGTATAATGCAATGTGCAAAAAAACCTACTCGGGTTACTGATACGAGTAGCACACTAGTTGATTATGTAATTATGATAATACTGTGACCAATGTACATGATTGTCCAAAAATAACGGACCATTCTATAATTTCTGTTAATGTTTGCAATAGTGCTGAAATTTATACGAAAGTAAAACATTTTAGAAAATTAAATATTCCAAATTTAAATAATATAAAAACCAGTCTTATTGTGCGCGAGTTTAATTTGAACTCTACTGATGTTGATTTTATTTATAATGAGATTTTTGAAACTTGTGAAACTGTAATTAATAATATTGCTCCTATAGAAACATGTCATTATAAACATAAATTGCCTTGGTTTGACTGTGAGGTACACATAAAATTAAAAATAGAGATATAGCATACAAGATATTTAAATCATGTCCTGAGAATGAAAAACAAAATAATTGGCAAATTTTTAAACAACATAGAAATGGGGTAGTTAATCTTTTAAAAATAAAAAAGGAGCAGTATTATTTTGACAAAGTAGAAATAATCCAAAAGAAATGTGGAGAACCTTAAAACAACTCATTAATAATAACAGAGATAAAGATTTTCCAAACAGTATAATTTTTGAAATAGGAGATGAGAGAAAAATAGTAAATGATAGCTTAGAAATAGCACAAAGTTTTAATAAATATTTTGATGAAAGTATTGGAAATATTGTTGATAGTATCAATAGTACTGAAACATGGTGCAATTTAAACAGTAACTTATACATACAATTTGAGAATTTTGAAATGCTATCTATGAATGATTTGCGAAAAATAATTAACAATTTGGATAATAAATTCTCGTTACACGAAATTTTAAACTGTAGAATGCTAAAAGTAGTTTTCGAAACTATTGGTCACGTCATATTAAATCTAGTAAATACGTCACTTGATACTGGCAGAATTCCTAATTCATTAAAAATCAGTACAGTTATACCTATCCCAAAAATAAACAATACCAATAATGCTGATGAATTTAGACCAATTAATACCTTGCCTCCACTCGAAAAAATTATAGAAATTGCTGTTTATGATCAATTAATGAATCATGTTTCTGAAAATTCGATCCTAATATGTAACCAATCTCATTTTAGAAACAAATTTTCATGTGAATCAGCGCTACAACTTACACTTTGTAACATTCAAACTAAATTAGACGAAAATAAATATGTTGTAGCAGTATTTTTGGACTTAAAAAGGGCTTTCGAGACAATTGACAGACAAATTATGTTATCAAAATTGAAACAATATGGTATTGGGGGTAGAGTATTGCAGTGGGTTAGTAACTATTTAAATAATCGCAAGCAGAGAGTCCGTTTTGCTGACCAAACATCCTGTGACATAAATAATGATATAGGGATTCCTCAAGGGAGTGTATTGGGTCCTCTTCTTTTTATTTTATATATTAATGATATTGAACTCTTTGTTGATTGTGAATTCATTAATCTTTTTGCTGATGATACTTTAATAACATGTAGTGATGCTAGTCTGGATAAAGCCATAGAGAAAATGAATGCCTCATTATCATCGGTAAATAAATACTTGAACATAAATAAGCTAAAATTAAATGTAAGAAAAACTAAAGCAATGGTCTTCACAACGAAATTCAAATATAGTAGTATCGACGTTAAAAACATAAATTTGAACATTAATAATGAACACATTGAAGTTGTTTCTAATATAAAATATTTGCGATTTCAACTAGACAATTACTTAAATTTCGATAGCCACTTTAACTATATTTATAAAAAAATATCTAAAAAACTTTATTTCTTCAGTAGAATTTCGCAACACTTATCAACTGAAACCAAAATTACTGTATATAATACCATAATTCAGCCTCATTTTGATTATTGCGCATCTATATTATACTTATTCAACTTAAATAAATTAAACATGCTACAAAAACTTCAAAATCGAGGAATGAGAGTAATACTGAAAACAAATCGTCTTACTCCAATTACGTCAATGTTAAATACTCTAAATTGGTTTCCGGTAGAGAAAAGAATGTACTATTTTACAATGATTTTAGTATTTAAAATAGTAAATCATATGACGCCAGAATACTTCCAACAATATATTACGTTCAACAATAATATCCATAATTATAATACAAGATGTACAAATAGCATCTACATTGCAAGAACTACATATCAAAAAACTATGAATTCTTTATTCTTTAAAGGTTTCAAAAAATTCAATGATCTCCCTTTATCTATACGCGAATCAACCACAATAAACTGTTTTAAAATTAAACTTGAGGACTTTATTAAAAATTCAATTTAATTAAGATTTTACTAATTCCATTACTTGATGTTTTCAATGTATATTATTTTTGTCTATATTATTTTAAACTTATATTTTATATTTGAAATGTGTATATGTATTGTAAGGGTTTTTATTTATTTATGCTACTTTTAGATTTATATGTAATTTTTAGTCTAGTTTTATATGTATATTAGGATTCCTAATTAATACAGATCTATCTATCTTAAAAAAAAAGAAACGCTGTTTCACATTTTGAATACGTGTTGTAATTAGTTTTTATTTTTTACTTATTTGCTGTTTAAAATTTGATAATCAAGTAACAAATTTGTTGAATTTTTTATTGATCACTTTCCGTCATACTGATTTGCACTGCTTTATTGGACTGTAACTTTACTTGCTTGTACTTCGTACTAAGGTAAGTTTACCTAAATAGGTTCAAAGGTTTGCATCCACCCACCAAACACCCTGTATATGAGGCAGGTGTAAAGTAGGTAATTTAATATTCAGGAGTAATGTTCAAAACAAATTAACAAGCATTTTAGAAATTGTAATTCTTGCATAAATTGTTAATTTTAATATCATTAAGTAGAATAATAATTGTGTTAAGAATTAGCATTTCAGAAAAACTTCAAGAAGAAAGTTTCTTAATTCATTAAAGTAAATACTTGAATTAGGAGTCGAGAAAGAAATGACCAAAATTAATAGACCACTCTGTACCTCAGTTAGGAACAAACTTCGCAATGAAACACCCTATATATAAATAACATTTAAAATAATGTTTATGCACGAAGTAGTGACTAGAGTGAAAATGGAAAATAACTTTTATTACTATCTCCTAATAGCGAATAGAGTATAATAACGTCTCGTAGACAGGAAAGAGGAACTGCCTAACAATAGATTTAGGGTCCCAGATTAACCCATTCCTTATAAAAGACCAAAGGGCAACTGTTCGAAAACGAGGTCGCGCTGAGATCGATATTTATACGTTCGCCAACGCCAACGCCCCGTTTACAGTTTTAGCGACTTTTTTTTATTTTTTCGCGAAATCTCGAAATTAGGTAAACTTGAAAGTATCGTAATTTCATTATATTTCGAGTTTAAAAGGGTCGGTAAAATGCACGAGGCGGTGGAAAATCTATAATTTACTTTAGGAAATGGCCGCTCGGTCAAATTGTCTGAATTTTTGATATGTTATACGTTTTGTCATTCTGAACAAAAGTCTCAGTAGGCACTAAGCTCCAAAGCCCATGGTTTGACTGCTATGGAGCTCCGAGGATCCGTCACTCCACCATAGTATAGAAACCTTTAAAACGCATATCACCTTTTTAAAAATCATATTTTAATGTATGCTCTTAAGTTTTTGAGGATGCTGAATTTAAAGATGATGTCAAATCCATAATATTGACAGTTGACAGCTATCAAATAGCTGTCAAATGCTTTAAAGAAAAAAGAAATCTTATTATTTGAGGACGATGAATTCAAATAAGTTGTCAAATCGATAATATTGACAGTTGATAGCTGTCAAATGCTCTTAAAAAATAAATCTTACACTAAGGAATAAGAACATTATGTTTTTGAGGACGCTGAATTCAAATGTGATGTCAAATCGATAATATTGACAATTGACAGCTGTCAAATGCTGTTAAAAGAAATAAATCTTAGATTAAGGAATAGGAACTTATGTTTTTGAAGACGCTGAATTTAAACATGATTTTAAATTGTTTGTTGAATCCAATGAAATTGACAGTCAAATGATTTTTCCAACTGACAATTTTTCAGTATCACATTATATTTGAATTTTTAAGTCCAAATACTATTTTTCATATAATAATGTTAACTATTCTTAATTACTTAATAATTGCTTAAGATTTCTCGAAAGTGAAATGGATTTTTGAATGTATATAAGTGTGCACGTGCACGTCTGCCCAATCATATCTATAGTTGCATAATGGTTGTAAACCTCAAGCCATTTGACAGCTGTCAATTATCAATATTATTGATTTGACATTACATTTGAATTCAGCGTCCTCGAAAACATATATAATATTCTTTAATATAAGATTTCTTATTAATAAAAAGCATTTGACAGCTGCCAACTGTCAATATTATGGATTTGATATCTTATTTAAAAACGTCCTCAAAAACTTAAGGGCATACATTAAAATAATTAAAATATGATTTTTCCATTTCCTATCTTTTTGTGCGGGGTTCTTTATGTACAGGGTGTCCCAAATTGGTGCGTTTTGCAGGGTATCTCGTAAACTAGAAGAGATAGAAGAAAAGCAGTTAAGATGTTATGACTTCTTTTTTTGTTAAAGTAACGATAGCCTAATTAAATCTTTAGTAACTCCCTGCAGTTGGAAGATACAGGGCGATTATTGAAAACTGTCGAAAACTACAAGGTACTATAACTTCTTAATTAAGAAAAATATAAAAAAACGTTATAAAAACTTTTGATAGATATAATATTAAAGAGTTCAGTGGCGCACAGATTATTTTTTTAGGGGGCTGACTAAGGAAATATAATGCAAACTTATGTTTTTTTAAATGGGACACCCTGTATATTTTGACGTTTTTCGTTCTCTTTTTTCATTCTCATTCAATGGTTGGAGCTACAGTGCAAATAAACCATTTATGGATGTTATCAGGTGAAACACCCTTAAAAAATTGAATACTCAGTAACGAAATTTAACATTTTATTATTAGGATACTGATGTGTGACAATTTTATTTATCAAAATTATTACCAGATTAAAAAAATAAAAACAATAAACTTATGAAACAACAAGAAACATTGTAACAACTAATCTACCTATAACTAATTTTATTAGAATGTAAAAATTACATTATATGTTCAAAATGTCCTCAGTTTTGTTGTAGTAATAATTGACACCTTTTTCTTACTGATCTTACACAACTGAGTTTTTCGTTTAAATAATCTCCAACCAATTCAGCATTACCAAAAATAAAATCATAAAATAATATTTACAAGAGAGTAGGGAAGATTTATTACAAAATATTCATGCCGCATTTAGAAAAATAAAGCCAGTGCACATACTCAGTTGTGTAAGATCAGTAAGAAAAAGGTGTCAATTATTACTACAACAAAACGGAGGACATTTTGAACATTTAATGTAATTTTCACATTCTAATAAAATTAGTTATAGGTAGATTAGTTGTTACAATGTTTCTTGTTGTTTCATAAGTTTATTGTTTTTATTTTTTTAGTCTGGTTTTATTTTTTATTAATTATAATTTTGATAAATAAAATTGTCACACATCAGTATCCTTATAATAATATGTTAAATTTCGTTACTGAGTGTTCAATTTTTTAAGGGTGTTTCACCTGATAACATCCATAAATGGTTTATTTGCACTGTAGCTGCAACCATTGAAAATAGATATATAATATGTCATATCAGGTGAATGAGAATTAAAAAAGGAAACGAAAAACGTCAAAATATACAGGGTGTCCCATTTAAAAAAACATAAGTTTGCATTATATTTCCTTAGTGAGCCCCCTAAAAAAAATAATCTGTGCGCCACTGAACTCCTTAATATTATATCTATCAAAAGTTTTTATAACGTTTTTTTATATTTTTCTTAATTAAGAAGTTAGAGTACCTTGTAGTTTTCGACAGTTTTCAATAATCGCCCTGTATCTTCCAACTGCAGGGAGTTACTAAAGATTTAATTAGGCTATCGTTACTTTAACAAAAAAAGAAGTCATAACATCTTAACTGCTTTTCTTCTATCTCTTCTAGTTTACGAGATACCCTGCAAAACTCACCAATTTGGGACACCCTGTACTTGTTAATATTTGTTTTCTTAATATAAATATATAATATTTTTTACATGATTCTATAACAGGATAAGCTAAAACTAAATTTTTATTACTATATACCATAGCGAAATTAAGTTTTGTCCCACACTGTATAGAGAACAATTTAAGTAAGTATTTAGTAAAAATGCTTTTTTTAGATCGGGAAAAATAAATCAAAAGTTATTTAAGATTTTTTTTAGTAGAAAACCTGGAACAATTCGAACAATTTCTAGTTTAAACAAAAAAAAGGAGTGGAAGTAAAAATGGCAGATGATGTGTTCCTAAGTATGAAATCTAGTCCAACAAACGGCGTATTCTACACCCTACTTCTTCCATGACATTGACAAGGAAACCAGATCATTTAGTGTAAAATTGCTCATGAAATTATTGGATTGGTTTCCGATCATTCAAATTGTATTGTCTATTGTAACAAAAGAACGCTTTTCATTTTCGTTCCTTTCAATGGTTGCATTCTGACTCCCCTGTTAAGAAATTCTCGTTTATATAACTCGATTATTTCACATAATTAGTGAAGCGTAAACTTCTCTCATTTAACACAAAAACTGTAATCGAATTATTTTGACAGATAATTAGTAAATTTTGTTGTTCATGTGCGCGTACACAGATTTTTAGATCATAAAGTCTCATTTTAAACAATTATACGTTATACATTTTATATCAAATGTTTATTTATTACAAATTACACTATACGAATTGATTGAGCCACTTTTGACGTCCCTGTGTCTAACTGTGTAAGGAGAGATTTTCTATATGTCTTTTAGTCCCGACCGCACACTCCTCGAATCTACTGAACAGGTTTGAAAAAAATCACATTGAGGAAAACTAGAGCTATACTCTGAATAAAAGAGGAGAACCGTAAAAGTGGGGATATTACGTCACATTCCATAGGCGTACTTTGCAAAATAAAAATAAACCAATAAATAACACGGAGATATTATATGTTGTTAATGCAGTGCCGGTCCTAGACATTTTTCTAGTGGATGCGAACAATGAAGAATATCACCAAAGTTGATTTTTACCCTACAATAGACTCTATTAAAAATACAAAAATACCGTAAAATTTTTTTTTTTGATACGTCTGGTAGTTTCCGAGATATTTAGTCATCGGCTGCTGTGACGTCACTTTACAACGGTCGATCAATGCGTGCTCTGCTCCCGACCTGTGTGTTTGAAGTTTGCGTCGAAAATTGATAAAAATGTCGAATTCAGACACTAAAAAATCGTATAGTGTGTCAAAGTGTTTAAATTCAACTACTAATGCACCCGAAAAGATGTTTTGATTGTTCTTTTCGAACCTAAAACTCGAAAGAAATGAATTAGTAGCGTGTGTGAGAAAAAACCATGAAAAATGGACAAAAATTTACCCAGATCGACCCCCCATTTTTTGAGGATACTAAACACGATGGCGGTATCAGAATTTCTCTTTTCGCCAGCCGAAAACGGCCAAAAACTACCCCCTAATGAGGTTAAACGGGCAGCACATCATTTCACTGTAAAAAACGTCTTTTCCCCCGTTTTCGAGGATGCTAAGCACGGTGGTGGTGTTGAAGATTACTTTTGACCCTCACCAACCCCTCCACAGGTCAAAACTCACCCCCGAAGCCGCTGATATAAAAAGATTTCAATCTGTGGCGCCCCCTGCCGCGGCGCCCGCCTGCGGCCGCATCCTTCGCGTACGCCTTAAACCGGCCCTGTGTTAATGGGATTAAACTTTTTTTAATCTCTTGGCGTTAAAACACTTCAGTACCTAAAATCAAAGATTAAAAAAAATAAAAAGTTCAAGAACTATCTATAAAAGTCTTCACTATAACTACTGGTATCATTATCATTGTCTTTTCTGAGGTTTATTATTATAGAGTCTATTAAGTTTTCCATTGCTATATCCACTTTCCAAAATGAATTTTCCAGTTTTCTCAGATGTTCTCCACTTACATCTCAAACTGCCTTCAAAAACAAATTTCACACATCAGGTAATTTAAATGTATTGTTTTGAGAAACATTGTGACCAGATCAGTTCAATGGGCCATCTCATCTATAATATATTTTGTGAATTTGTTTTAAGTTGCTTTGCTATTAGGAGTATTTCTGCCTTCAAGGATTTAGGAGGACTGATAATATTTTCAGAATGAAGCCATTTTAAAATATATTAATACAAAATTCCGGATCAATTAAAATACATACGATACGGCTGTGAATAAATAAAGTCTGACTTATCTGTCAAAAGAACAGGTTTATTAAAGTAAAAACCATGGACACATGAATAAATCAAACGAAATTTTTTATTAGGCCGGTCAAATGTATCAAAAATTTTCATTTTAACTACAAATAAGTATTGAAGGATGAGGTAAAAATAAAATTTCTACCTCTTAAACCTGTACTACTTCTACAAATTAAATTACTGCACTCCCTTCTTCTCTAAACTTTAGAAAGCATTGCCACAGTACAAATAGCAAACGAATAAAAAAAAAAGAATGCTCCAAAACGAAAACAGAATACCAAAACCAATGAAGTAAATAAAAAAGAAAATTTAAAATTTTTCAAACAATTCTTTAATCTAGTTTTTGTTACTGTTTACAGTTACAATTTTGCTTAAACTAACAAATTAAACTAATATTTATCAGTTTCGGAAGCTCATAGTGGTTTGTATTTTAATTTCTCTCTCTCTTTCCACTGGATTAAAACCACTTAGTTGTTAAAAAAGTTTTTTTATTGACGTTTCGGCTTTCTATATCGAAAGCCGTTATTAAAATGACATAAAATAAATAAATTTACTAGAAACAGAACACTTGATAATCTTGCAAAAATATGACATCAACATAGTATACATAGAATAAGATTTTGAGATTGAAGATATCAAAATCTATTTCAATCATATTTTTGTGACGTTTCTGGGAACGAATTTTTTAAAGGATAGCGCATTTGCATATTATAAGAGAATTTATACTTCGTCATAAATGAAGTTTTCTTATTAATATTATCATAAGAAAAAACCAGATAAAAACTTATGATACTATCCCGATATAGAGGGTATCCTTTTTGCAATTAACTCTTTTTGTAAAATAGGTATCCAAATTTTTGAAATATCAACCGAACAATTAGAAACACATTCGTTATTATTTAAGCATATCAATGCTGCTTCTTTAACTTTGCGCTTATAATTATTCGGTTCTTTTAATAATCTAGTTGAAGAATTCCATTGTATTTTATGACCAGAATCCCATGCGTGTTCACATATTTTGGATTTTTCGAATTGTTTATTTTTAATGTACGATTGGTGTTCATTAAGTCTAATATGGAAAGGTCTAGATGTTTCTCCTATATAAAATTTATTACATTCGCATGGAATTTTGTAAATACAATTTTTTGTGTTTTGAATTTCATTAAAAGGTTTTGTATTTACTATTAAAGATTTTAATGTATTATTAGTTTGAAAAACTGTTTTTAAATTAAATTTATTGCCAATCCTTCTAATTTTTTCCGATAATTTTGGAATATAAGGGATTTTTACTATATTTGAAAGAATTATTGGGGAGTTTAAATTTTGATCTTTAGTTTTGATGTCTCGGTAAAGTTCACGATTTATAAATTTACTTGGGTAGTTGTTCTTAATCAAGACAGATTTAACAAGTGATAATTCATTATTTAAGATATTGTCATTTGAACAAATTGTTTTTGCTCTATCGGAAAGAGATTTGACAATACCTCGTTTAACACAAATTGAGTGGTTTGAATTAAAATTTAGTTATCTATTTGTATGTGTTTCTTTTCTAAAAACTGATGTATCAAAAAAATTGTTGTTATTGTGTATTAGTACATCAAGAAACGGTAATTTATTATTATTTTCAATTTCAATTGTAAATTTAATAGTAGGTTCCGAATTATTAATAGTATATAAAAATGTATCAATATTTTCCCTATCGTGTTGCCAAATTGCAAAGATATCATCTACATATCTAAACCAGACAGAAGGTCTTAAATTTTGTTTGTTTACAATTTCCATTTCAAAATCCTCCATGAAAATATCACACAATTTTGGTGATAAAGGAGAACCCATTGCCATGCCAAAATTTTGCTGATAAAAATCACTATTTAATTGAAAATATGTAGTTTTAATACATAGTTCCAATAATTCTAGAATTGCCGAGACGCTTAATTTAGTTCTATTTATTAATGTATTATCACTTGTCAACTTTTTCCTCACAAGATTAAGAGTTTTATCCACAGGAACATTTTTAAATAAACTGACTACATCAAAACTAACCATTATATCTGAATATGTAATTTTGATTTTTGATAATTTTTTTAAAAAATGTTTTGAATTTTTGATAAAGGAATTAGTATTTCCTGATAACGGATCTATTATTTTAAGTAGAAATCTTGCTAAATTTTGACAAGGTGAATTTATAGAACTTATTATTGGTCTTAATGGTATTTGTTGTTTATGAATTTTGGGTAAACCATAAAAATGTGGAGGTTTACTACTTCTTTATCACTTAGGAATTTTTTATTTTTATATAAAGTTTTGTAAATTTTGTTTTCAATACTAGTAGTTGGATCTCTTTCAATAATTTCGTTAATTTTGTTATCATAATCTGTTTTGTTCATGATAACCGTCGCGTTACCTTTATATGCCTGTAAAATCTTAATTGTATTGTCATTTTTTAAATTTTTAATTGATTTAAATTCTGCGGAGGGTTAAATTTTGATTAATTTTGTAAGATTTTTCTAATTCAATTTTGCAATGTACCTTATATTCGTTGCTTAAGTCAGTTGGTAAATTTTGAGAAGCGTTTTCTATAGAACTAATAATATCAAATTTTGGTACATATTTTGGAGTTACCGAATAATTTAAACCTTTAGCCAATAATACATTTTCTGTGTGATTAAGATCTCTACTTGAAATATTTATTACCGTATTTAAATTTTGTTCTGAATTTCTAAGGTTGTAAAAACTTTTTTCTTCAATTAGATTATTAAATTTTCTTAATTGTCTATTTTTGGTACAATTGAATTCTTTCTCATAACTATTTAAAACACAATGGATTATTTTATCGAAATCAAATCTGGATACCTGATTATACAAATATGATTTAATATCCTCGATATCTTTTTCTAAATTAAATTTATTAAACCTATGGAACTGAATCCTCTCTCTGACTATGGCGTGCTCTGCTCTATTTAAAATTCTCCATATCTTGTTATTATATTATATTATTATATTCCAAAATTATCGGAAAAAATTAGAAGGATTGGCAATAAATTTAATTTAAAAACAGTTTTTCAAACTAATAATACATTAAAATCTTTAATAGTAAATACAAAACCTTTTAATGAAATTCAAAACACAAAAAATTGTATTTACAAAATTCCATGCGAATGTAATAAATTTTATATAGGAGAAACATCTAGACCTTTTCATATTAGACTTAATGAACACCAATCGTACATTAAAAATAAACAATTCGAAAAATCCAAAATATGTGAACACGCATGGGATTCAGGTCATAAAATACAATGGAATTTTCAACTAGATTATTAAAAGAACCGAATAATTATAACCGCAAAGTTAAAGAAGCAGCATTGATATGCTTAAATAATAACGAATGTGTTTCTAATTGTTCGGTTGATATTTCAAAAATTTGGATACCTATTTTACAAAAAGAGTTAATTGCAAAAAGGATACCCTCTATATCGGGATAGTATCATAAGTTTTTATCTGGTTTTTTCTTATGATAATATTAATAAGAAAACTTCATTTATGACGAAGTATAAATTCTCTTATAATATGCAAATGCGCTATCCTTTAAAATATTCGTTCCCAGAAACGTCACAAAAATATGATTGAAATAAATTTTGACATCTTCAATCTCAAAATCTTCTTCTATGTATACTATGTTGATGTCATATTTTTGCAAGATTATCAAGTGTTCTGTTTCTAGTAAATTTATTTATTTATATAGCCATAACTCCCGCTCATTATGAGTGTATTTATAGCAACTGTATCCAAGGTAAAACAAAGAAATAATATACAAGTGAAAAATAAAAAAACAACAGTTCTGTCATTTTTTATCTATCCCATACTTGTCACACTTTGTTACACAATACCATCTTCACATATCAGTTAGTTTTTGTGTGTGTGACCTCTTATGTTAGGTCATTGATTAATTCGTGTACAAAAAAAAAATAAAAAACAATATCAAAAGTCGCGTTAACCGCAAAACCAAAAGTATTTTATATCTGAATTTATTGGGTCAGAATTAATGGTATAAAAATTACAGTAATCGAGCATGGAATTCGATCCTGACGTTTGTCATTTGAAATCAAATAAGTTTTAATTAGTGACACACAACTATTTACATGAGTTCAATAATGTTGTAGGGAAATATGATACTTTTTTTAAATCATCCGAGGATTTTTTAAAATGTAAAAATTTTATGAAATATTTTGCGATACTTTTTTCACGGATAAATTCTACAACTTAACCAATAAATCTGTTACGTAACTTTAAAAATCTGATACCTAGATTTTTGATGTAATAATATTTAGGTAATTATAAAAAGAACGGACAATATTTAAATGTAATAAAACGATTCGTTCAAGTATTAAATTAGAATTCGACGCAATTAATCCTACACTAATTTTAATTTTTACGTTTTTTCAATTGGAGATTGTTTTTATCACTATCAAAATCAAAAAAACAATGATTATGAATAAATAGGTGACTATAAAGTTATATAAAAACAGTTCCACTTTAAATAATCTGGAACAATTTAAGTGATACTGATAAAATAATCGAAAATGAATTCGTTATCAACATTGATTGATATTTGGGGATTGCAACTATTTTGGAAAAATTTTTATTACAATAACAAAAAAGACTATTCTTGGTAAATACTTTGTTTAAAATATAATGTTTTATATATATATTGTTACGTACTAACTTACTATCTTTGTTGTTTAATGTTTAATTTATTTTATTTTTATTGACTTAATTTTAAATTTTGTTGTTTTATTTTTGAATCAACTAACCTCGACTACAGCTCTTTTCCTTTTTTAATTTAATTTAATTTATTTCTAATTTACTTACATTATTAACCAACTTTTCTTTTTAAATAAATTTAAAATTTATTTAAAATATTTTTATTCTTACCTCCTTCGTAAGCTCGGACAGAATGTACATTCCTACGTTTGACAGAATGCATTGGGCGCCATCTACTATACAGAGTAGAGATTCTTAACCTCAGGTATGTTTCTAATTGGCTTGTAATTTTAAAAATCAATAATAACGACTACTGAAACATTTATTAATAACAAAAAAAATCAGTAACGAAAAACCTTTTAGTTGAATGTGCAACAAATATTTGGTCAAATAATATTTTTATTTACTACAAAGAAAAATTAACAGTTACAAGTGAAATTTATTGTTACTTTCTCACCTTATTCTCCAATACTCTAACCTAAGTTATTTATAGGTTAAGCAATTTTTAACCTTAGAAAAATTAGTTATGGCCTTTTATTGTTTTAAAATGTTTTTAAATATCGATATTTAGTGAAAATTGGTACCTTTATTTAAGACTAAGTCTTCCTTATTCCTACAGTTATTGTTGTTAAATGGATGTTCTTCAAAAATACAAATGGAATGTTTTTCAAAGCGGAAACTGGATAAATTTAGTCAGGATACAATTCGATCAGGATACTCTGGATCTCTTAATCGGGATGCATGACAGGATGGATAATTGTGGCTTCTTCTCTTGATTTAATAGTTTTTTTTTCTTGAAAAATAGCATCACTTCTTGACAGGTAATGATTTTTATTCTTTTATCAGTGTGGCTTTGACTTGACTTCGTTTGTTTTTAGTCATGCAGAGCGATGTGAACTGTTCAAGAGTTTTAAGTGGCAACCGGAGTTCTTGTGAGAAGGAAATTTAACTTCTATTTTATGAGGATTTTCTAATATAAAATTGTATTTATATGCGCGCCACTAGGAACACTTTGCGAGGGAATATTTTTCGACAGCTTTAAATGTATGTAACGATGTGGCAGCACTTTCCAAAGATATTTAAAAAATAAATAGGAAACCATATTATTTAAAAACTACTTGATATTTATTAAAACAAATAGGAGCAAATTTTCATAGATTTAATGCAGAATGGCGCGGATATTTCTTTTTGTGATTTTCCATTTAAAATTAACAAAATAAATACTTTTCGAAGGCTTACAAAAAAATCAAGGTTTCTCCACCCTAAGTTTTGTATTTATTAGTGTTTCCTGAAAATTTCACAAAAATCAGACTAAAACTAAAGGCTTAAAAGGTTATTAAAATTTTTCAAGGGGTTCGGTTTGCTCTTAAGCAAAAAGCCTCGCTTGACAGCGAGAAATAGTTTTTATAAAAGCCCAAGTCATAGCTTACTAGATTAGAATTTGACAGTTTTTTTAACTTAAATTTTTACAAAATTCAAAAATTATTAATTTTTATACAATTTTTAATTAGCACCAAATTATTCTATAAAAAGAATAATTTTGATGTAATTTTTGTACAATTCCTACTTATATTAACTTTATACAAAGACTTTTTATGTTCGTTATTATTGATTTCTTAAATCTCATAAAACTTTATTATTATTGCCATTTTTTACCATATTTCTTCAATTTTAGAAGTCCCAACACTCTATTTCCCCGATTTATACTATTTCCCTTGAATTTGAATTGATTATATTGATTTATCATGATATTGAAATTTGAGGTTAAGTTTAAAATTTCTTTTTCTCCAAACACTTAATATAATAATGTTTTCATTCTTATTGTGATCGCAGACGTATCTGAGATTATATTATTTAAAATTTTTCTATTCAGTACTTTGCTAGATTATTTGTAAATCTGTTGCTGAAAATCTCTTATGGGATTACCATGTTAAATTTCGACACATGAAATTTTATAGTTTCTTTTACAATTACTATGTTAAAATCAGTTTCAAACATTATTTTTGAAATCACATTATGTCCTGTGATTACTTAAAGTATAATAAATAGTTATTTTATTGGTATTAATAAAGTTATGTTTCTTTTTTACTCTTCGTATTGAATATTAAATTTTGTATTCTATTTTTGAGATGGTCAATTTAGTTAACCGTTACAATATATTACATCCAGATACAAATATATAATAATAATAATAACTTTATTATCCATATGATCAGTTACATGTCTGGCCAGGTCATAACACACAGAATACGCAGCGTTGAATATATAGACAGAGCTATTGACAATTTAAGGGGTCTTGCCCCCTTGGCCGCTCGGAAAATGGGTTTTTTTTCTAAATTTATAAACTCTGAAGTGTAAATGATTTTTATTTATTTTTTTTACAGAATGTAGATCAAAGTTTGACGAATTTGTGACATATTTTTTAATGAAAAATATTAAAAAATGCCTGTCCCCGGGGCCCTCTGTCAGCGATTGCTCCGTTCATTTGCATCTGAAAACAAAAAAAATATGAGCTTAATTTTGGATAGTGTAGTTATGATGTGACGTAGCGATTTTTTAAGACTATTTGAAAAATTATGGTGAGCCGAAAAAAAATTCATTTTTGATTTAAATTTTACGACAAAAAACGTCAATAAATAAAAAACTAATCAAGGAATCGCAAAAATCCTACGTCATATCATAACTACACTATCCAAAATTAAGGTCATATTTTTTTTCAGATGCAAATGACGCCACATCCCCCCCCCCCTCGTGCCTAGAGCCTCCGGGGAAATGTATACATCCATTTTTTAATATTTTTCATTAAAAAATATGTCGTACATTCGTCAAACGAAAATCATTTACACTTCAGTTTATGAATTTAGAAAAAAACCCATTTTACGAGCGGCCAAGGTGGCCAGACCCCTTAAAGTCGGACTTCGTGAAACGTCAAATAGTCAGAATTTCTTTAAATTCGATAAACTTTTTTAAATAAACGTTTTAGGTTTACTCTAAAATTTCAATCAATAGGGCCTGCAGGTACGTGTGATACATTTATAAAAGCGAGTGCACCTGCTTAGCCGTCATTTTTATTTTTAGATGCTGGAATAGTATTTGTGAGAAAACTGGAACGATTCATATGATCCATCCTTATTGATCCCAGAATATCTATTTTAAATTCTTACTTATATTTAGCCAATATATTTTTTTCTAAAAACAAGATGCCACACTGTAGTTGCGAGAAAGAAAAAACTGCAGTTTAACATAGACAAAAAATAAATTATTACAAGTAAGTCTCATTTGAATTTCAAATTTATTAAACTCCAAAGAAGCTATTTAATTTTTTTAAACGAAATAATAAAATTGATTTAAAGTTTTAATTGTATAAAAATTAGCCCATTGTTTTTATATACAATGAGCGATATTCTCAGAATTGGAAAATGTACAAATCCCAATGAACAGTTTTCTTGTGTGACTAAACATAGAAGGTATTTTTATAGTAAGACTAAAAAAATATTTTATAAGTGGTACATTACAGACCCCAGTGCAATTGGTCCATTCCCAGAAGCAAGTCATGGTGAATTGTTTTAAATCAAGTAAATAATAATAAAGATATCAATATATTTTCACTTTTTGTTACTCTAAATATTGTAGCGTTTATATATGTTTCGAAAAATGGTGCAATAATTAGGTATTTTAATCTTTTGATACCATATTTAATGACGAGTTTTTATTTATGTTACAATCTTGTTAAACAAAGGTATGGGATACGTGGTTTTTTTTTCGTTTACTAAAAACACCTATAGTTTTTTAGTTGGTAAAATATTTATTTATTAAAATATTTTTATATGAACTATTAGAAATTTAAAACCAATTTTTTTTACAAACTGTCAATACTCACAAAAATCGACCTTGTAGCAGATGATTGTTGACTTACCTAGAAAAAATATATCAGAATTAGTAAATACCAATATTTGCAAATTTTTGTAATTTTTAAAATTTCTATCAGAGCCTTCCAAAAAAAAACTTTTATTTTTACCCCCAATTCAAACCCAAAACTCAAAAAACTGAAAATAAATAATTTATTTGTTTTTTTCGAAATTCTTATCATTATTTCTCAGATTTGGCGAATATATAATTTTTCAAAATCTATAAACGACGTATTCCTAAGAATATTTTTCGATAACAAAAATATCGCCTTACGAAACAAGGACACGTGTAATTTTACAATTAATGCGTTTATGTATTTTTAAGTTTTTTTAAATGATTTTTTCCTTTCATTTGAAGTATTTTGCATTTTATAATTTACATTTCAACAAGGTTTAATTTGACATGCAAGAAAATGTGAAAATATGCACTAAGGTACGATGCCAATTTTATTTGTTGTTTGGATTTTTCATTTAGTAATTCTCAAACGAATATGTTAAATTTTATCCATACGTTACTTTTTGACATTTTAACCCAAACAGCCGTTCCGTAAATCTTGTAAATAACGGTCCGGTAAGTTAGAATTATTTTAACCCGATACCACCCAATACGTTAAAAAGTAGGTCTACTATTGTGTATAGTGCAAAAAAGAAGAATAAATAAGGTTATGCGCTATGTTAAGCGTATATTAAGCGACCGTGGTTATGCGCTAAACGAATTCAAGAACCCAAGTGAAAAAGTGGATTCTGTATTGTATGCATTATTTAGAATCTCATAAAATTTTATTGGAGGCGAAAATGGAGTTGTGGCTAGAATTAGTAACCAACTTAAACAATTTGACACTTTAAAAAAAGTTTTTCTGGTATTTCAAACGGTTTGCTGACGTCTCGTAAATTCCTATGTCTCAAATTATTGATGGCACAAAAAATTAAACTTGGAAAACATTTTTTATACATATATTTACATTTTTTGCCGATTGCCATTTAAATCTTCAATTAAAAAATGTATTAGAACATCTAACGCCATGTTTTCTAGAACTTATAGGTCACTACACTAGCTGGTTTAACTTAAATGGGTCCAAAGAGGTACATGTTAAAATTGTGAATTTAACGGACATTTTTAACACCTTTTACTTATTTTTTGACGTTGAAAATGTTACAGAATGGGTAAAATTGGGTTATTTGAACTACCGGATAATAACATCCGTTTAAAAGTTACCGTGAGACGTACAGAATAACTTTTCTATTTTTCCACACGTTATGTTTAAACGTCCTTTAAATTTTAACATATTCGTTAGAGAATGACCACTTCTGGAAGAGAAAAAATAGTTATTATACACGATTTAATGTTTTTCGCGATTTGCTCGATAATTTTGAGGTTATGTTGAAAAATGATTAATAGAAAAGTTTTAGATTTTTTAATTATCTACAATTTTTATGTTAAACTTTTTTCGATAGGATGCATATTTCAGCCACAAATCGTAAAAAAACAATATCCAACACTCAAATTGTATATTTAGGTACCCCCACCCCCCTTCCGGAACTTTGATTTGACTTATAATTTACCCTAAATTTTCCGATCACTTTTCAAGAATTCGGGTATTTAAAATCGATTTTGCTCTGGTCTATAAAAACATTCAACTAGCCACAAAAGCAGTCTACACCCCAATAAATATTTGGTTTTTAAAATTTAAAATTTCAATAAAAAAACGTAGTCATGTTATTTTAAAATGTTAAAATTCGGAAAAAGATAAAAAAAAAGTTATTGGCCTTCCCTCGTAAGCGCGACCGTATGATAGTTTGATGCAAGCTGCACGCGATTTTCTCATAATTCAATCGTCCTACAAAATGATTCCATACAATCAGCAAGGTCGCGTTACGTCACGCAAATCACGTGAGTGTGTGCCGCCGTTAAAAACTTATAAAACTTATAAAAAAATAATCCGGCTATCCGGAATATCATTGCAATATTTAAAATTGACTACGGTATTTAGAGAATTTAGGTGTGATTTTCGGCAGGTTTCTTAAAAACGGTTGAAATGGATAAGTTATAAAGTCTAATGTATCTTTAGTTTATTACGAAGAAATTATGCCCGCATCATATTATATATACTAGTCAAATTTGGTGAAATTCAGAAAAGGTAATAAGTAATAAAAAAACGAAAAATTAATTTTAACTTCTACCACATTTTACTAAAGCATATTTGGTTACAAGTATATTACTCCCTTGCTTTATAGAGCCTCATTTGTGATCCACCCTGTAGTTATTCTTATGAAACACGTCTTTGTATATCGTGGTATTTCCCAGTTTTAAATAAACGTAATAAAGTAGATAAAAATTGTAAATACCATTATTTTGTTAAATTGTTAAATACATATTTTTACAGAAAAATTCATTTTGTGAAAAACGTACCCTATTAATTCCTTTCTTTAATTTTGACCAAAAATAATTAATAATATTAATTTTGAACCTTTTGTCAGAATATAAAGCATACTGTATAATTTACCTTCGTTGTTGTTTTGCATATCCTTCAACAGACAAATTATTCTGAAACGATAAGGAAATAAGAAATAATGTGGTATAGACAAAAAAAAATTTAAAACATTCTTTTATTCAACCGATTTCAAAAATTATATTTAAAAGTTCCTTTCGTAGTAACACCACTCGTCATGCGAAATTTGTAGATTTAAAATAAAGTATTACATGCCAAAAATACCTTACTTATAAATTACTTACTATTCAATCCAAATTTGTGATCACGATCACAATAATTGAAATTGTCATATTTTAGTTTATGAATTGATTATTTATACAGGGTGTTTCATTGTTAAACCGACATACGTTAACTGTAAATAGAGGGTACTTAGGTGATTCCAAATAACCTTGGTTACTCGGTCTAACGCCTTTAATAACAGAGATACGGGGTGTTTCATCCATTTCGGCCAATATTTTGATAAGCCGTAACTTTAGAACCACCCTGTAGATTTCTCTCATACTTGGTACAGGTATAGTGTGTTAATAGCCCAATCCTATAATGTAAGAACTACAATTAAAATCCAGATCCGGATTAAGAAGAATTTGCAAAATTTGAAAATCCCCAAAACAACACCCTGTATATCAGATTTTTCAAAATTGGGATTGATATTTGAAAAGAACGGAAAAAAATGAGTTAAAGTGAAATTTTTTTTTAAGTGCACATGCCATTCTACTATTGGAGTTTTAACGTCAAATTACATCAAATGCATTTTTTTCATTTTCACAAGCAGTAACTTTCGAAATAGCTGGTAGATTTCTTTCATATTTGGTACGGTATCATTTTTTAGTAGCCCAATCGTATAATGTAAGGACTATACTACAGTTAAAATCCAGATACGGATTAAGAAAAATTTGTAAAATTTGAAAATCCCCATCGCAACACGCTGTACATAAGATATTTTTTAAATTGGATTAGACATTCGAAAAGAATGGAAAAAACTGAGATATTCTGACATATTTTTATAAATGCACATCTCGTTCTACACATTACTAAACTTTTAAAGTAAATTCAATTAATGCAATACATATATACATTTTCATAAGCCATAACTTTGGAAGCACCCTGTAGATTTCTTTCATATTTGGTACAGGTAGATTATTTAAATAGCCCAATCGTACAATACAAGAACTAAAGTTAAAATCCAGATCCGGATTAAGAAAAATTTGTAAAAGTTGGTAATCTCTAAAATAGCATCCTGTATATTAGATTTTTTTAAATGTAATCGGATACCTATTTAAAAAAAGAAAAAAAAAGATGTGTTATTGTATATATTTAAAATATTTTTATAAGTGCACAAGAGCGTTCTACAAACAAAAAATACAGATTTAATTTTTCGGAATCCCAATTCTGGATACAAAACTCATTAAACTATCAAGTAAGCTTCGGCAATAACACATCTTTTTTCTTTTCAAAGTTATGGCTTATGAAAATGACAATATGTATTGTATTAATTGAATTTACTTTAAAAGTTTAGTAATATGTAGAACAAGATGTGCATTTATAAAAATATGTCAGAATATCTCAATTTTTTCCATTCTTTTCGAATGTCTTATCCAATTTAAAAAATATCTGATGTACAGCGTGTTGCGATGGGGATTTTCAAAATTTTACAAATTTTTCTTAATCCATATCTGGATTTTAACTGTAGTATAGTCCTTAAATTATACGATTGGGCTACTAAAAAATGATACCTGTACCAAATATGAAAGAAATCTACCGAGTATTTCGAAAGTTACTGCTTCTGAAAATGAAAAAAATGCATTTGATGTAATTTGACGTTAAAACTCCAGTAGTAGACTGGGATGTGCACTTAAAAAATTTTTTCACTTTAACTCACTTTTTTCCGTTCTTTTCAAATATCTATCCCAATTTTAAAAAATCTGATATACGGGGTGTTGTTTTGGGGATTTTCAAATTTTGCAAATTCTTCTTAATCCGGATCTGGATTTTAATTGTAGTTCTTACACTATAGGATTGGGCTATTAACACACTATACCTGTACAAAGTATGAGAGAAATCTACAGGGTGGTTCTAAAGTTACGGCTTATCAAAATATTGGCCGAAATGGATGAAACACCCCGTATCTCGGTTATTAAAGGCGTTAGACCCATTAACCAAGGTTATTTGGAATCACCTAAGTTCCCTCTATTTACAGTTAACGTATGTCGGTCCAACAATGAAACACCCTGTATAAATAATCAATTCATAAACTAAAATTTCACCTAACCTCAAAAAAATATTTAAACCGACCATGCGCACAGCACGATTTAATGGCATCGTTTGCCATGGTTACATTCAGTCAGTGCCGGCCTAAGAGCAAAATGTTGTGTGTGCAAGAATGAGTTTTGGACGGAAATGAAGATTAGTTCATTATTTACCTTCAAAAATGATCCTCATCATTTTTGTCAAAAATATGATTCTTCTCGACATAACCGGCTCCAAAACGCACCCCCATTTTTAGCTCCTGCCCTGCATTTAGAGAGCACGCTCTAAAGGTATGACACTCCCAAGCGGATTACGTAAAAATTAATATTTTTTCATGATTCAAAGTTCAGATGAAAGAAGGAACCTCTAGCTATAATATCATGTTACTTTGTCCTTTTATCTATTTCTCTGGATTATTGAAAAACCGGGCAAAAGTTTGTTTTTGCTCGATATTTTGACCCTCCTATAAATTTATTCATATTTTTTCAAGACTAATCAAGACTAATTTCAACGAATCCTGCTTTTGGATAATGGGGCTTTGCAAGGTGTTAAATAAATTATTTTTGTGTATTTTCGTAAACAACATGTTTTTTATAGCGTTTTTTTGGATTTCTGGAGTTTTCGAAAGTGCTCGGGTCTATCGGGAATTAATAGATAATCAAGTACCATATCGGTTTTCAATGCACATCATTAGAAAGCTTAGCTTGTCCCCTTGTCGATGGTATTTTTCTTTTTTTTCATATTTTTTGGTTTTCCGGGAAAATCGACATTTTTTTGAGGATTATTTTCTTTTCGTGCTAAAATTTTTTGGGGTTATGAATTATACTAAATAAGATCACATTCTGACCTTTTCATCAAGTATTTTATTAAGTGCACGAGAAAAAAACTTCAAACTTTCTCAAATTGGATTTTTTTACAATATATTTATTAATCAAGTGCAAAAAGTGAAAAAAAGTTGGTTGCCTTATCTTTTTTCTCTTCAGACAAAAACGGGAGGATACTTAAGTTTTGGGAGGATATTCAAATTTTACATTTTCACCACACTAATTTTGCGAATTTTGATAAGGAAGTTCCGTATTTCCAGATTCTCAAAATTGTGAATTTTTGAAACGTCGTTTTGGCAAAAAATATTAGTGTAGCGAAAAAAATCATAGGGACAACTTTTGTAGGTAATGAACTGCTCTTCATTTTTTGTCTAAACAAAAGTGTCATATTTTGGCAGATATCGTCGAAAAATGGATTTTCGGGAACTATAGAGCCATTTTCCCACGCTTCCACAAATTCCACTTAGCTGAGATTTTCGGAGGTAAATGTACCTATGAATAACTGCAAATTAAAAAAAAATTGACGGACAGACTTGATGCCCAGGTGGGTTTTTTCTGGCGTTAATTTACTGGATTAATTTTACCGAATTATTTTTTCATATTTTTTGTCATTTCGGCGCCCCTTCCCAAATCGTACGTGTGCGACCGCACACGCCTCAGGCCGGCCCTGCATTCAGTTACAGCGGCGACGCTACTGAGGTTTAATTTCAAATTAATAAATATTGATTTACATATGAGATTCTCTGTGAAGAAACTTGGTTTATGAATTTTTTGTGTGTCTGTTTTTTTACAGAATTTTGAGGTCAATATCATGAAATTAGGGAAGAAATCAAAGATTAAAAAAGCCTATTTTGGAAATCAAAAAAACAAAATTGAAACTTTTTGATAATTCGCTTCTAGAGAAAAATTTTGAATTTGAGATTATCTATTTTCAATTGCAGAACAAAATGATCCCCGCTTTATAAAAGCGCCCAATGCCGACGAAGGAATTTGTCACATCTACAAGGTGTCAAAGGAACTTGTCGGCATATCTGGGAATTTTGTTTCTGCAATTGACAATTAATTATAAAATCGAAAAATAAATATTTTGCTTTGAAAAAATTACAGCTTATTTAAAACACAAAGAAGGACGTTTTCACCGAGTTTCATAACAAAAAATTATTTTTGCGGGAGATAAAAATAAAAACAAGAAAAAAAACGGTTTTTATCGTTTTTCTCGATAATTTTGATGGTATGTTGAAAAATAATTAATACAAAAGCTTTACATTTTTTAATTATCTACAACTTTTACATTAAACTTTTTTTGATAGGATGTATATTTCAGCCACAAATCGTAAAAAACCCTTAAGTTGTATATTTAGCAACCCTCACCCAACTTCAGGAACTTTTAATTTGTCTAATTTATTGTTTTTAATTTACTTATAGGTAATTTACCCTAAATTTTCTGACCATCCACATACTGCTAAGAATTTTTTATGAATTCGGGTATTTAAAATCGGTTTGGCCCTGGTCTAAATGTTTCCAACTATAGAAATATCCTAATTTATTCATTTTATTTTATTTATTCACATTATTAAATGTACACGGCACTGGCTATTACTCGTCGCCGATAACATGCACGAAATAGGGCAAAACGTTGTCATGATACGTTTCTTCTCTATCCGTTTTCAATCTATTAACAAATTTTTCAATATTCACTTTGACTTTATCCAAATAATATTATTGAACACTTTATCAGATAAAGAATGTTATATTGTTTCAAATAAGCTACAACCGAAAGGCCTTATTCAACGTCAAACCATATTCGTTTGCGCGAACAAATTTCAATCGGAACAATAGTAAAGTTTAAATAGCATAGCAGAACAAATAGGTCACAGTATATAGAACTTATAAGGACAGAGCCGTCTTTAAAATATTCCTGTCGCATTTAAGAGGCGTTGTAGGTGCAGTGGGCTATCAAATATTCTCATTACATTTCGTTTGATATTTTTTGACTATTTGACTGTTTACTTTTTTGAGACACTATGATTTGCACAAGGGCGGATTTAGCTTTTTTATGGGGGGGGGGGGTAAAACTTACCAAGCAGTCCAAGAAAGCTAGTAAATTTTTTTTGTAATATCGAGCAGAAACTAGTAACTGATCAGATCGACTTAAATTTTTTTGAAAATTGCTAGTAAAGGTGTCTAGAAGTAGAAAACTTTCGTTAGTTGCGTTTTGAGTGGTGGCAGGTGGGGGTGTGAAAAAAAAGAAAAAAAAAGTCGTAATTGATAAATTACCTTTTTTAATGAATTAAAGTTCCCTCCCGAATTATAGTGCGCAGAAAAATACGATATTCACCACAATATTCGTACATTTCTAAAAAAAATGTATTTTTTGCCCGTAACTTTTTTTGGCTTAGGAGATCGCCGAAATATCATGTTATGACAAACTTTTTCATTGGAATGACCGTTTTTTCAATATTTGACCCGAAAAAATGACATTGACGGTTATAAACGCAAAGATAAAAAAAATGGTAATTATTCGGAAGAAAGCTCAAAGCTCAAAAATCAATACTTTTCACGGTATTGACCAAAAATTGAAAATGTCATAAAAAACAAAAATTTTGCTCAACTTTAACAGACCAAAACTTAAAAAATAATTATCCATAGGGCTAAAAATTACTAATTGTAAAAATTGTAAAAACATATGTTACGACTTTCTGCAAAAGGATTTTTTTGTCAAATACCACAGTCTAGATGGCGATAAAAAAATAGCGTAAAAAAATTGAAAAAAATTTATTTTATGCTTATGTTAAACGGTTCTGGATGGTCTTAAAATGTTCCCAATGTTGTTCTCTCATTAAGATGTTATAAACATTTTTTTGTGGAAGTCATATTTTTTCAGATATTTACGCTAGAACAGCGGTTCTCAAACTTTTCAAATTTTGTACCACATAAATATGAAACAAAAATATATGTACCACCATAAAAGCATTTCGCCGTTAAAAATCAATGTGTCGCAAAATTGTTCGAAGTTTTTGGAAAAGTCGTCATTTCAATATTAAAGCTAGAGCCGTTAAAGTCAAAAACTTGAAGAAAAATATATGTGTTTCTGAAAACAAAATGTTAAATGTTAAATTGTACCACTAAAACATTGTAATGTACCACCAGTGGTACATGTACCACAGTTTGAGAACCCCTGCGCTAGAACGATCCAGTTTCTTAAAACACCCATTTATCAATTGCCAGATCTTCATTCGTATTAATCGTAGAAAAATAAAAAAAATTATTTTAATTGTTAGCTCAAGGCCATAAAATTAAGATTTTCGGTTATATTTAAAAAACTAGAAATGTACGATTTTTATGGTGAAAATCGTAATTTTTACGCCCTATAACTCGGGATGGGTTTATTCTCATGAAAAATTGTATTTAACATTAATTCATTAACAAAGGATAATTTATATTTATTTTCTTTTTTTCCCTCACTTTTTGATGAAAAAAACGCCACTATCGAAAGTTTTCTACTTCTGAACTAAACACCTTTCCTAACAATTTGCAATAAATTAAAAAAAAACTTTATTAATACTAATTTATAATCACAAGGAGACTAGGAAAGTACTTAGAAATGGTTAAAACAAAAAAAAACACTTTTAAACTGCTACTATTAAAAGTCTAGTAAAATAAGGAAGCTGCATACATTTTTTTTATCGCGTTATAAGAAGCACCACTTTCTTTATGATGTAAAACAGTTTTGTGTGTATAATGTTTTATAAATTACAATCATGGGGGGGGGAGGGGGGCTGGTAAGTACCCCCTGTACCCCCCGCCCTTGGATTTGCATATACAGGGTGTCCAGAGATGAAACCGACAAAACTTGTGGGGTTATAGGGACTGCCAATATAATTGCAAAATGCCATATACAAAAGTCCAAAATCGCTTCGTTACTGACATACAGAGTGATTTGTGAATTTAGACAAAAAATTCAATCCGCCATTTTAAATACAGGGAAGAAATTAATTGTCGGATAAAGTAAAATGAAACCTCAATCTCTCAACATTGTGTAGGTAGTATTTGTATATTCAAGCTTGTAGCGGTAGAAAATTTTGAGGTATTTTCAAATTCTACATCTGAAAATGTTTGATTTTCTTCTCCTTTTTAATAAAGTAAAAGTTTTTACAAACCAATATTAAGACCACGTCAACTAATATTGACAGTTAATTTGACATTCATGGCAAACCTTATATTTGTAAACAATCACGGAATACAGATTCTATCTCTAGTGATAGAATGTAATACATATAAAATACATAAGAGACAAAAGTTTCAGAATTTTCTCTCAATCTCAAGAGCTAGAATGTTTATTTATTATAAGTGGTTTCAGAATAACTACATTCAGTAGTGGCCGTGGAGAAATTTTTTTTTAATAAGTTCCTGTAGAATTTTTTCCGTAGATTTCGAATCTGAGCTCAGATTTTTTATAATTATTCTTAGAAGAACTTAACATTGAAGAAAAAGAATATTGCGGTCCTGATATTGGTTTCGTTCAAAGGGCTACTTGTTTAAGGCCTTTTAGTTTAAGTCATGTACCAAATTTAAACCAAATCGGCTATTCCCTGTATTTAAAATTTAATTTTTTGTCTATATTCACAAATCACTCTGTATGTCAGTAACGAAGCGATTTTGGACATTTGTATATGGCATTTTGCAATCATATTAGCAGTCCCTATAATCCCATAAGTTTAGTCGGTTTTATCTCTGGACACCCTGTATAATGAACATCGATTAGAAAATTAAAAAAAAAATTGTATAGCCCAAATGGTAATTTATCTCCCAAGTAAAATTATATCTCAACAATTTTGATTATCAAAGAAAATCACAGTATTTTCTTGAAATAGTATAAAATGCTGAATATGTTAGATGAATTATCACTGTTTTTTAAAACTTAAACGATTTTTTGTGGTTTACGATTATTTTTACAATAACTCGAAAAATATTAAGTATTAGGATTATTAAAAAAAGGAAATTTTTATAATAGGACCAAATAACAAATATTTCAAGAAAGTATGAAGCAAATATTGACTCAGACGGTCCTGGAAAGAGAGAGATGAGACGGGTCGGAGGGGAAAAAGGAGCACCATCGATTTTCTCATTTGGAAGACTGGCTACATAGACGTTTTATTTATTCCTCTGACACAGTTACACAGAATTTCGGGACCCGATTGCCATTCTAAAGATCGACCACTATTCCTAATATAGATTATGTTATGTTTGAATGCTTTTAAATGATTTAATCAAACGATCAACGGAAAGAGGGAGAGATACGAGATAACAAAAAATACCCAGATTATAGCTGCGTATAGTGTGGGAATTACGTACGTGTATATACCTCACAAAATTGCAAAATTGTCTCCAGGGTCAATCAGTTCAAACAATATCTTGTATCTGGATTGATACTGGAGGTAATTTATTGCCAGAACACTGAAGATATGGTGATATTAAATACATGCAAAACATTGTTGAAAACCGTAAATGTTTCCTATTTGGAAATAGACCTTTAGTATATGTCTAGACTCCCCTCAAACCTCTGGTACATCGTTTTAACTCCCTCAAGGGAAAGGGTTTTTTGGCTATATACCAATTAATTTTTCATTAAAGAAATTATACATTATTCAAACCCATAGCGATTAATGAATGCGTTCATTTTTTCATAGTCGCATAATAGTATATTATTGGATGAGCTATTATATGCGAATAGAATACTATACTTTGTCCACGACTGCTTATTAGACTGATCGTTTTGTATGTTGGTATAAGAAAGTCGCAATGTCTTTGCCCATTTTAGTAAATTTATTATTACCAATCCTTTGGCTTGTACAGGGTGTCCCAAATTGGTGTGTTTTGCAGGGTATCTCGTAAACTAGAAGAGATAGAAGAAAAGCAGTTAAGATGTTATGACTTCTTTTTTTGTTAAAGTAACGATAGCCTAATTAAATCTTTAGTAACTCCCTGCAGTTGGAAGATACAGGGCGATTATTGAAAACTACAAGGTACTATAACTTCTTAATTAAGAAAAATATAAAAAAACCTTATAAAAACTTTTGATAGATATAATATTAAAGAGTTCAGTGGCGCACAGATTATTTTTTTTAGGGGGCTCACTAAGGAAATATAATGCAAACTTATGTTTTTTTAAATGGGACACCCTGTATATTTTGACGTTTTTCGTTTCCTTTTTTAATTCTCATTCACCTGATATGACATATTATATATCTATTTTCAATGGTTGGAGCTACAGTGCAAATAAACCATTTATGGATGTTATCATTTTCATGTTAACATTTTATTATAAGGATACTGATGTGTGACAATTTTATTTATCAAAATTATAATTAATAAAAAATAAAACCAGATTAAAAAAATAAAAACAATAAACTTATGAAACAACAAGAAACATTGTAACAACTAATCTACCTATAACTAATTTTATTAGAATGTGAAAATTATATTAAATGTTCAAAATGTCCTCCGTTTTGTTGTAGTAATAATTGACACCTTTTTCTTATTGATCTTACACAATTGAGTATGTGCACTGGCTTTATTTTTCTAAATGCGGCATGAATATTTTGTAATAAAACTTCCCTACTCTCGAAGTTAGTCTTGTAAATATTATTTTATGATTTTATTTTTGGTAATGCTGAATTGGTTGGAGATTATTTAAACGAAAAACTTTTTAATCGATGAAAACGGAGAGTAGTTTTCGACAGTTTTCAATAATCGCCCTGTATCTTCCAACTGCAGGGAGTTACTAAAGATTTAATTAGGCTATCGTTACTTTAACAAAAAAAGAAGTCATAACATCTTAACTGCTTTTCTTCTATCTCTTCTAGTTTACGAGATACCCTGCAAAACACACCAATTTGGGACACCCTGTACATTTACTGTTCTGATAGTTTAAAAATAGCAAATCACTTTTTGCATTAATAATATTATATAGGGTAGTCCTTCAGTAATTCTACATAGAAGTATGGTAGATTCCTCACTTTAAAATATTACGATTTGAACCAACTTGCTCTAATAAAATGTTGCTAATAAGGAATATACAGGATGATAAAGGTTAATTTCCCTCTCTCTTTCCACTGGATTAAAACCACTTAGTTGTTAAAAAAGTTTTTTTATTGACGTTTCGGCTTTCTATATCGAAAACCGTTATCAAAATGACATAAAAAGGTTAAATTTTAAGATTTATTTTTTGCAATAACTTTAGCGTTTTAGGATATGTATATATAAAAATTTGGAACTGGGGGTTTTTGGGTACGAGAAATCAGAATCTGGTACCTACTTCGATGTAATTTGTAGAGGGCGCTAGTTAGGCCACATTTGTGGCATAAATGTGCAATAAACTTTTTTGCTCTTTAAGTTAGCGCTATTCTTCTAAAAGAATATTAAAGCCATGTTATTTTAGTAGAAAAAAAGCATACTTGTTATTAACCTTAAAACTTAAACGGTTTACGAGATAATCGTATTTTAGGGATCATCTGCATGATTACACTGGTCGGCAAATTTTTTTTTTCTTCTGGCCATGACACCATTCTTGCTGATGTGAAATGACTTCCTGATTCCAAATATGACCTCAGTTTTCCCCCATCACCCACAGTTTTCGGGGGGTGGCCTTATAAACTCCTGTTTCTTAATTGTACTTGTTAGCATCGAATAATGTAGAGTAAACTAAAAGAAAACTGATTCCGAGAACGATTTGGTGTGTTTTCTTTTCGCCAGTACAAAAACGATTCATATGCTGCATAAATTTTTTGATATTTCTTGCAATAAATTTAACGACACAACTTCCGCAGCTTCTTTCATCTCCGGCGGAGTTAATAACATTTCATTTTCTGAATCAATTTTTTTAAATTAATCAATTCTTAACAATTAAAACTTGACGTTTTAAATAAGTAATTTGACTTTTAAGTGACAGCGCGTAGCCTACTGTTAAAATAATAAAAAATCACATGTTACCAATGGAAATATGACAGAAGTGTGACCAAAAGTAGGTGAATAATGATTATTCGCTGCCAATAGTCCTTTTAGTGTATAATTAATAATATTATACCTGAGATATCTAATAAAAAATGGGTTCATTTTAAAACAGTCGTGGACAAAATAAGTTTTTAGCATGTTTCACTAGAAAATTGTATAAAAAGGTTACCAAAAAATGTAAGTGTCTGACGAGTATATGATACACAAGATCCACTTGATTTATGGAAACTGAAACATCAACAAATTTTTACGGTTACATACTTGTCAGTCTATTTGCGCGTCAATAAATACCTGACAGCGCAAAAATATTATATTTTCACGTTATTCTAATGCAAAACTAAAGTTAGAAAATTTCCGCGTGAGTCCTTGAGGATTTAAATAGACATAAATTAACTTTCGAAATAGTTTCCAACAAAATTATTTTATTTTTAAAGTTACTAGATAATCTATTATTGATGTAAACTGTAAACATTGCCATGCAATGAACTATATTTATAAAACTACGGTATACGTTATTTCGGCGTTAATCGAGTAGTAGATGTACTTACACATGTAACACTGATTATGGTTATTTCACCTAATAGGTCAGGAGTTGAGGTAATGTTTCGGAAAAAGCTCGCGTGGTATTTTCATTTTGTTTATCAGTACCCTATTTTGCTTATTTAAAGTAGGTACGCCTCAGCGTGTTTAAATGCAAATTTTAAAAACGCTAGTGTTTTATAGTTACCATGGCAACATCAACAACCCGAAAAACGTGAAGTATAAATGTCAACTACATAATTATTGATCTAACAGGAATATCTGTCAAATACAATATTACTAACACATGTTTCAAAAGCTTTATTCAAATATTTACTATTTAAGTAGGTAATCAATGTTAGAACTCATTTTTAAGCAATTTACAACCAGCAGTAACAACAATTAATCTTATGTGACAGATTACAAATTAATTTGTTTTTCTCATTTCCATGACAACGAAAGGTATACTGATGTCACATTACGAATTCAACCATTTCACATTATTAGTTGTTATTGCCATTTTTTAAAGTAATAATACCAGTATTTATGATTTCAAAGTGTATCAATAAAAAATAGCGTAAAGTAATAATAATAATAATAATAGCTTTATTTCACCATATTAGTAGTTACAAAAAATTTAAAAAATTACTATTAATAAACAATCATGTGTAAAATAAAGTCAGTAAAGAAACCCACTTAGATTCTGTAAGAATCTGTCTGTGGTACTACTTTTTTAATAATTATATTTTACTCAGGTAAGTACATATTAATTATATATTACCTAAATGAAACAGTTTATGTTAGATGCCTAACTAAATAATTGGATAACAAAATTACAAAAGCAAAATATTTATTACTTTTTTTATTTTATTTTTTTCTAGATTATTCACATTATTTATAAAGGAGATGGATCTATTATATTAGCAAAAACAGAACGATTTATGGAAAGAATCCACTTTTTTAGATACTTTTTAAACAAATTTTAATTGTTGATGTTCTTGTTGTTGTGTTGTGGTAACATATTATAGAGACGTGGTGCAGTATACGTAAACGATTTTTGTCCAATGGTCTTATTCGCTCTAGGAAGTGTTACACATGAAGCCGAAAGCGCACTTGTTGGGTAATTATAGTTTTTTCCATTCGTTTCGAATGTCTGATCCAATTTAAAAAATATCTGATGTACAGCGTGTTGCGTTGGGGATTTTCAAATTTTACAAATTTTTCTTAATCCGTATCTGCATTTTAACTGTAGTATAGTCCTTACATTATACGATTGGGCTACTAAAAAATGATACCTGTACCAAATATGAAAGAAAGGTACCAGTTATTTCGAAAGTTACTGCTTGTGAAAATGAAAAGAATGCATTTGATGTAATTTGACATTAAAACTCCAGTAGTAGAATGGGATGTGCACTTAAAAATTTTTTTCACTTTAACTCATTTTTTTTCGTTCTTTTCAAACATCCATTTAAATTTTGCAAATATTTCTTAATCCGGATCTGGATGTTAATTGAAGTTCTTACACTATAGGATTGGGCTATTAACACACTATACCTGTACCAAGTATGAAAGAAATCTACAGAGTGGTTCTAAAGTTACGGCTTATGAAAATATTTAACTATGAAACACCCTGTATATAATTTTTAAGATTATTTTTTGCATTTTCGTTACAGATTTCAAACTTGTTTCATTCAAACATGCCCAACCAATGAAGCCATATTGCAATAGTGACTCAACCAGAGCAGTGTATATTTTTAATTTATTTAAAGGTAAAATATTGCGTAGCTGGTAAAACTTATATAGAAGTTCTCTTATTTCATTTTTTAAATGGTAGACGTGGACATCCCATCTTCATGGATAACTGGCAAGGGCGGATTTACGGGGGGGGTACAGGGGGTAATTACCCCCACGATTGTAATTTATAAAAAAATTTATAATACACACAAAACTGTTTTACATCATAAAGAAAGTGGTGCTTCTTATAACGCGATAAAAAAAATGTATGCAGCTTCCTTATTTTACTAGACTTTTAATAGTAGCAGTTTAAAAGTGTTTTTTTTTGTTTTAACCATTTCTAAGTACTTTCCTAGTCTCCTTGTGATTATAATTTAGTATTAATAAAGTTTTTTTTTAAACAGATCGACTTGAAATTTATTGCAAATTGTTAGGAAAGGTGTTTAGTTCAGAAGTAGAAAACTTTCGATAGTGGCGTTTTTTTCATCAAAAAGTGAGGGAAAAAAAGAAAATAAACTTGCGCAATCGATAAATTATCCTTTGTTAATGAATTAATGTTAAATACAAATTTTCATGAGAATAAACCCATCCCGAGTTATAGGGCGTAAAAATTACGATTTTCACCATAAAAATCGTACATTTCTAGTTTTTTAAATGTAACCGAAAATCTGATATTATTACGTAAAAATTTATATGAACTAATTTTATGGCCTTGAGCTAACAATTAAAATAATTTTTTTTATTTTTCTACGATTAATACGAAGGAAGATCTGGCAATTGAAAAATGGGTGTTTTAAGAAACTGGATCGTTCTAGCGCAGGGGTTCTCAAACTGTGGTACATGTACCACTGGTGGTACATTACAATGTTTTAGTGGTACAATTTAACATTTAACATTTTGTTTTCAGAAACAAGTTTTTGACTTTAACGGCTCTAGCTTTAATATTGAAATGACGACTTTTCCAAAAACTTCGAACAATTTCGCGACACATTGATTTTTAACGGCGAAATGCTTTTATGGTGGTACATATATTTTTGTTTCATATTTATGTGGTACAAAATTTGAAAAGTTTGAGAACCGCTGTTCTAGCGTAAATATCTGAAAAAATATGACTTCCACAAAAAAATATTTATAACATCTTAATGAGAGAACAACATTGGGAACATTTTAAGACCATCCAGAACCGTTTAACATAAGCAGAAAAAAAGTTATGGACAAAATAAATTTTTTTCAATTTTTTTACGCTATTTTTTTATCGCTATCTAGACTGTGGTATTTGACAAAAAAAATCCTTTTGCAGAAAGTCGTAACATATGTTTTTACAATTTTTACAATTAGTAATTTTTAGCCCTATGGATAATTATTTTTTAAGTTTTGGTCTGTTAAAGTTGAGCTAAATTTTTATTTTTTATGACATTTTCAATTTTTGGTCAATATTGTTAGTATTGATTTTTGAAAAAAAAATTAAAGAGACAAGGCTTTGAGCAAATGTTCTTCCGAATAATTACCATTTTTTTTATCTTTGCGTTTATAACCATCAATGTCATTTTTTCGGGTCAAATATTGAAAAAACGGTCATTCCAATGAAAAAGTTTGTCATAACATGATATTTCGGCGATATCCTAAGCTTTAAAATAGATTATTCTACATTATTTAATATTATCAGCCAAAAAAATACATTTTTTTTAGAAATGTACGAATATTGTGGTGAATATCGTATTTTTCTGCGCACTATAACTCGGGAGGGAACATTAATTCATTAAAAAAGGTAATTTATCAATTACGAATTTTTTTTCTTTTTTTTCACACCCCCACCTGCCACCACTCAAAACGCAACTAACGAAAGTTTTCTACTTCTGGACACCTTTACTAGCAATTTGCAAAAAAATTTAAGTCGATCTGATCAGTTACTAGTTTCTGCTCGATATTACTAGCTTTCTTGGACTACTTGGTAAGTTTTACCCCCCTCATAAAAAAAGCTAAATCCGCCCTTGATAACTGGTCTTTAAAACACGCGCGATTCTTCGAACACGACGGCGCGGCGTTGCCCGTTACTATATTTAAAGAGAGCATAATATCCACTTATACTTTAATATACTAATCTATTTGGAAAATAATGGTGTTTTGCCGATTCGTCTGTAACTAACTGATGAAATTGGGGTGTTACCCCCATATGCAATTCCCAAATTAAATTAAAAACACGACAATTACCATTACTTTTAAAAAAATTGAGAATCGTCCTTATGTGTAAACATTGTACTATAAATCCGCCCAAACCATGTCATAGATAGAAACAATGCACTCTACATACACACCGACATGACCCATAATAGTCAAGGCTGACCCTGACTAACTTTTACAAAAAGAGTTCTCGTCGTACGGGTTGACTGATCTTCAAGAACTTTTGCAATAAAAACACTTAAATTGACGATTACATTTTAAATTGTTTTATCACTCAGGTAATTGCATTTACATAAATTTAACCTCTGTAGATAATAAAAATTAAAAAAAAAAAAACGTTAAATTGGTAAATCAATGAAGGTTAGATGTGATAGATCGCAAATTTCCAGGAAATAATGTTTTAATTCCTTCTGAGATTTTTATAGTTTATGAAACGTAAGTAGTGCCGATAATTTTTGAAACCAAATAAAATAATAGTAGGATGAAACTCATTGGAAAAGGAAGAGAATATGACAAAAATGATAGGAAAAATAATTTACGGGCGATCTGAGGTTGGGAAGTGGAAAGGGGGAGTTTTTAAGGGTAGAAAACTGTTTATCTCGATTTTCGGCAAAACTACAAGTCCTATGGAAAAAAGTTAAATGACAAAGTTGTAAGTAATAAAAATATCTACAACTTTTGTATTTACACTTTTTTCACATAACCTCAAAATTTATGTGTAAAATTCAAATAACCAAGTTTTTGTTTTTTATTTTTATCTTTTACAAAAAAAAAATTTTTTTCACGAAATTTGGTGAAAAATTACCTTTTTATGTCCCAAACACACTGTAATTTTTTTGTTTTAAAATATTTATCTTTTTAACCTTATTTTGACTTAATATCGAAAAAGCAGTCTAATTTTCAATCGAAAATTCTCACGTCAAAATATCTGCTTTTTTAAAAAACTCGGTGAGCTTTTTGTTCGTTGAAATCTCTACTTTTTGATGGTGTAAAAAAAATATACATTACTATGGTAAATGTTCTCGAAAAATGCAAAGAAACGAATAAAATTAGAATCCTGATTTTTTTTAAATCATCAAGTACAATTTTGAGCTATTTATTAAAATTTATACTTTAATTACTCGAAAAACGTAAATGTAACACGGAATCTTACTTTTTTAATTTAAATTCGTATAAAATCGAAAATAAATACTTTATTTTGACAAAATTACAACTTATTTAAAACACAAAAAAACGTTTTCACCACGTTTCATTAAACAAAAATATTTTTTGCGGGAGATAAAAATTAAAAACAAAAAAAACAAATGGTAAAAACCAGTATCCAACCCTCAAAACGTATATTTACCTACCCCCACCCCCCTTCCGGAACTTTTATTCCGGTATTTAAAATTGGTTTGGCCCCGTTCTATATTAGCTAAAACAAGAATTATTACTGTTACTAAATAAACGTTTAAATAAAAAAATACGTAAAAGATAAGGCGATATAATGTGCTTGGTATACTTATTCGTTGTTTCGTATATAGATAAGACATTTTGCGTTATATTTTGTTCGCCTAACTTTTAATATACGCATATGCCTACACGATATGTTCCTTATCTAAATTTTATTATAAAAATAATAATCAAAATAATACAAATTATATTATCTTCCAAACAGTTTGAAAGTTGTGTTTACTTTAATATGGTCACAGTAATTGGCAAAAAGCCCTGGAAAATTAGCATGACTTATTTATAATTGTGTTATATACATACATATACCTGATAAATCATCTATATTTGTATATAAGTAAATGCCATTATATTTTATAATGGTTTTCCATACAGAAGTCATCTTTTTTATTAAAACTTCCAGTAAACTAGCAAAAATAATCGCAAATGTGCTACTTAGTATAGGACCCAAAAGCATTTTTCAATGAAAAACAGAGAGGAAGAACAAGGCAATATTCTATTATAAGTAATTTTTCATAGGTTTTTATGACTTATTATAAGGATCATAAACTTTAGCAACTAAATTGATAAAATGCATGAAAGGATTCGCTTTAGTCTTTTTGATTTCCATTCGCCAAAATATTGCCATAAAAATTCTTCAAATTTCTGCTTTTTTGTCCATTTTCTATAGCAATATTTTAGGTATCGCCATGCTGACTCTACTGTCTGAGTGTTTGCACCAGTTTTAGAACAGACAAAGTTTTCGCTATGATTGACAGATTGACAGTAAAGTGTACATAGCCATAATCTTCAAGGTTCAAATACCCTTTCCATAAGTCGGTCACTATAACCTTTTGCTACATGTTTCTCAATATTTTTAATAAGTGCTCCTTCATCTCTTTTATTATATCTTCTCATATTTTTTTGCTCCTTCTACCACCGTAAGGATTTACTTCTACCATACCTAGGTTAGGTTAGGTTAGGATTAGCTTAGGTTAGATTATGTTTTTTTAATGTTAGGTTAGGTTTTTGGTTGAAATTGGTTTTACCGGTCCACCTCTAAAGAGGTTAGGTGTCACATTTTGACAAGTGTCACGGTTGACAGGTGTCACATTGTGACAGTTGTAACATTTTGACAGGTGTCACATATTGACAAGTTTCATATGTTGACAGGGGTCACATGTTGACAGGTGTCACATTTTGAGATGTGTCAGGTTAGGTTAGGTTAGATATATTTTTTCTTCATTTATCATAATAGTTGGTCAGGTTAGTTCTCATTGAAAACTGAGCTTTTTTGAGCTTATATGACTTCTGCGGGCCCTAAAGGTCATGACGCTAAAAAACTAAGTGACATTCATAAACATTTCATTATCTCATCATAAATTGTCATGATTCGACCAATCATTGCTTTTTTGCTTTAGGTCCCATTCTAAAGAATCCGTCATCTATCAGTAAAACAGTTACAAAACAACGAATATCCAACTTGCTTACTTTGTAGTTTTCCCTCAAAGGGATACGAAGATCTTGACCAGAATCGGTCCAAAAATTTTGCAACCATCAATGCAAATTGGGAATTCGTTGCTTTGTAAAGTTGCCAAAACTTACTTCTAAGCTTCATTTATTAGTTTTACACATTTTACACATTTGCGAATTTCATCTTATAACAGATATAGCTATTGACTTACGCGTGTTTGGAATTTGATTTATTGGATTCGAAATTAAATTCCTAACTCTTTTGCTTCCTTAGCAAAAACATAATTAATAATTTAATCACAAAAATATTCTGCAGATTTTATATTAAATCGATTTTTAAAACAAAATACGTACGTGTTAATTTCTTGATAACAAGAAAGATTGTGTTTATTTTAGCTAATTTTGTATTTTGCAGTTTAATTTGAATTTTGCAGTTTTTCCAAAATTTTTGCAAAATGATTAATATGTTATCTTCCACGAGTAGTAAAAAATTTAGAAATTTAATTACTTTCTCTTAACAACGAGATTCTTATAGAAAAAAATTTACAATTACAATAAAATTACCTGAATAAATCGTCATTGGATTGAAAACAATTGATAAGCCAAATTGGTATTAACATAATTCAATAAACCTTTTAGTTTGGTTGGTTTCAATGTGATCGATTCATAGACATTCAAGGAAAGTGTTTCTAGATTAATTTGATATCAAAACAGTTTATCGATTCAGCCTGATTCATTTCATTGTATCATAAATGGTGAATAATTAAAAAATATTGCCAATAATTTCATACAAAAACGTTGTTTTTAGTTTTAAAAATTTTGAATTTGAAATCGAAAATTGGCTCCAAACTCAAAAGACGAGTCATTTGAGATGAAATTCGAAAATGGCCTGAGAGTTGGGGAAAAAGTAGTGCCAGCAATACTTTAATTGATCTGTTCGTTCATTTTGTTTTGAAATAAATACATTTTTCAACACAAAAAAAAACGGACCTGACCTAATTTATACTCCCAGTAAATATATAAAATTCCTGAGACTGTTTAGAAAATTCTTGTTCCACTTATTCATTAAATGTTGGCTTACACGGGGATTTCCACATTAATTTTTACACTTAAACGAATAACTAATGTATTTTTATCAAATAATAAAAAAAATTATCTTATCTATTACCCATTTAAAACATTAATTTTTATGCAAATGACATAAAAATTAATGTTTTTATAAATTACAGATTTCATAGACAACTATACCTTATTTATTTTAACACGGCATTGACGTCATTTCTAGTTATTTCTATTGTCAACGGAATAAACACGAATACACTAAGAGCGAATACGATTTAAACTTAACGTGCAGGGAAATTAACTGTTAAAGGTTGGCAACAGTTCACGACGTTGCCGATGTGATAAATCGAAAATTCTTGATTTTTGCAATCAATGTGGCTACTCACTTACAATAGTTACAAATTAACCTCCAACGTGTCAATGTACGCATATTACAAAAAAAATCCAAAATTACATAACTATTAATTTTTATTTGAATCTTAAAACACTTTTATTACTATTGAAAATGCTTTATAGTCAAGATTTTATTGTTCTATAGACTAGCAGTTTCTTTTTACATCCATTCCAATCATCAATCAAGTTGATAGCACATTAGATGTACTTATATTCAAGCTAGGAAAAGAGTAACTGGCACAGTTTGATCTTTAAGTGAACGAAAAAAAATTCTAAGTGGCAACGGTGCAGATTTTTGACGTGTGACGTCACTGTCTCGCTAAAATAAATAAGCTATAGTTATAAATTTCAAATTCTAACTGGCAACGGTGCAGATTTTTGACGTGTGACGTCACTGCCTTGCTAAAATAAGTAATCACATTCAGTCGTTATTCCATATAATCAATGAATTATGTGTAAGAAATTAACAGCGTCTAGGTGGCTCTGACAGTTTTATAAAACTTCACTGACAGCAACTGATGCCAGTTCTTAAACGCAATAAAATCAATTAGGAATTAAATTGAAAAAATGCGTACAAAAATTTTCTGGATTGGCGTAAGGACCAAATCATCAATTCGTTTTGTAGATGTTTAATATTAAAAAAATCCCATTTAAGGCATGAAATTATATCATATGTTTTCTAAAAGACCCATTATTATACAAGTTTTCGAAATTTAGTTAGTGTATGTTTAATCTTTGTCCATTGCCTCAATTAAATGAATAATTAAATATTAAGTATTCCCAAAACTTCTTATATTATACTTCATATTAAAAAGGCAAACGTACTACCGACAAATTTTTGGTTATTACAATTAATTATGTAAAAATCAAATAACGGGTTCTATTATCCCGTAAGTCCAAAAAGTGATATTTTTTTGGATAACTAAAAACAGAAATCGCAAACAAATCATACTTTATAATTTTCGAAATTATTTGAAAAAATTAGTTGTTGCTCTGTATGATTAAAAAATATTACGGTTTAGTGCATTCTGTGAGTCGGAAAAATATACAAATATTTTAAGCAACAATTAAACCACCTCTCCAACCCTCTTTGGAGGCTGCCCAACCCCCTAAACGGCCAAAAACCATCCCCAAAATGGAAGGAATCGCGTACTCCGCATATGACATCTATAAAATATTCCCTACCCCGTTTTTGAGGACGCTGAACACGATGGCGTTATTTAAAATTATTTTCGACTTAGTCCCATCCCCCAAACGGCCAAAAACCACCCTCTACAGAGAGAAACTTTTTTTTTGCTGTAAACAAGAAAATCCGCGATTTCCCCATTTTGGGGGTGATTCTTGGCCGTTTGGGGGATGTGGCCAGATGTAGCCAAGATGTAACATCACATTGAGAGGTGGTTTGGTTGCTATTTAAAATATTTGTGTTTTTCGAGGTTTTTTCCGACTCACAGAATACACTAGTTATGAGAGAATAATAGAAACAAACAATTTAAACGTTCATATTTAAGAAGCATTTCCTTTTCTCAACTACGATCTTCCTCATTTAATATGTAGGATGAGAAATTTTTATACGGTATCTCGTGAAATAAACTATGTACACTTTTATTCTAAATATTCTGTCTACGGTTTAATAGTTTCTATCATACTAGTTCGACCAAAACAATGAACAAAAACTGCTAAACTGCTATTGCAGAGGAAAACAAATTTGATCACTGAAAATTCTCATACAGGGTATTTCCAAATGACACTTACAACGTCTGGCTGTGGATACCTCTCGTAAAATTGGACAAAATGATATAAGGACTGAGGGGTCCAACTCGATTACTTTTCGAAATACAGGGCGTTAAAGTTAAAAAAAAAAGTTTTTATTTAAAAACTTTAAAACGGATTAATGTATTAATTTGAAATTTAGCAGGTCGTTTTTAAATGTAAAAAGACATATTTTAGTAAAAAATCATGTTTCATATCTAGATCCAGTGGCGTGCAGTTAGAAGAGTATATCCCCTTTTCCCAACCATTTTCTACGCCCATGGTATTTGAAGCTATTTTTATTTTTTTTGTATTGCTTAACAGTTTTCAAGTAAAAAACGAATAACCTTTACATACCGAAAATCTTGTAGTTTTTAAGATATTTAATGTTTTTATGAAGTCTGTAAGATCTTTTATTAATGAAATAACCAACAATATTTTTCTTGGATTTCTTTAATAATTTTTTTCTAATTTTTTTATAACCACTCGATACTAGACACTATACACAAGTCTAGTGGTTATAAAAAATTAAGAAAAAAATAATAAAGAAATCCAAGAAAAATATTGTTGGTTATTTCATTAATAAAAGATCTTACAGACTTCATAAAAACATTAAATATCTTAAAAACTACAAAATTTTCGGTATGTACAGGTTATTCGTTTTTTACTTGAAAACTGTTAAGCAATACAAAAAAAATAAAAATAGCTTCAAATACCATGGGCGTAGAAAATGGTTGGGAAAAAAGGATATACTCTTCTAACTGCTCGCCACTGGATCTAGATATGAAACATGGTTTTTTACTAAAATATGTCTTTTTACATTTAAAAACGACCTGCTAAATTTCAAATTAATACAGTAATCCGTTTTAAAGTTTTTAAATAAAAACATTTATTTTTTTTTACTTTAACGCCCTGTATTTCGAAAAGTAATCGAGTTGGACTCCTCATTCCTTATATCATTTTGTCCAATTTTACGAGAGGTATCTACAGCCAGACGTTGTAAGTGTCATTTGGAAACACCCTGTATGTATAAGTATCCATAACATTTAAAGAGAGCAAGACATAATATCTATCCAACAAATTATCTTGACATCCATATAGCAGATTTAATGTAACATTTCTTGCAGCCTTAACAATTTCTGGAGATGCATTTGAGGCACTCTCACTTACATGCATAATTTTGATTTTTTAAAAGTACAATAAATTGACAAATAGATACACACGTAATATTACCGAATTCAAATTTTACTACAATGTTTGACAGGCAAGGCTAACTGACCAGCGAAACCTGCATTCGGTGTATGTTGGGTTGCCCATTTTCGCGCAGATTGAAAGCTTAATTTTTGATTAGCGTGTAAATTAATTATTGAAAGCGGGGTAATCTACTTTTAATATTTCCATTATGGTTTAAATATATATTGAGGGAAATATTCAGATTAATCTACATTTTGTTTTAGATTTTCCGATTAGCTTTAATAATGACTACCTTTCTTTTATTTATGGTAAATAAAAATTGGCAAGCGCCAAAGTAACTTTAGCGCTTTAGAGCGCCAATTATGTCAAATTATAACAAATCGCGGAAAACATCAACTTTCCAGTTAGATTTGAATTTGCAAAAGCATACTTTGAATAGTGTTAAAAAGATATATTTTTTCGACGTCTGGCTTTTTGGAGGCCACTTTTCATAAAAATGGATTTGTAAAAAGGTACAAACGTATCGTACTTTAAATGTTTAGGGTGGTATTATTGGTAAAGGGAATCGGTATATTCCGAAATTGGATCGTCGTAGTTATATTATACAGAATGCCTAGGCCAAGTGCTCTTGAAATTCCTAGAAATTCCTAGAAATACGGTGGTTGGTAGATGTGACCCTTATCTCTCTCTTACTGTACCCTGTATAAGAACCTAAATTAATCTTGGAACAAAACACGTTATATCGTTAAATTAAATAGTGTTTTTTAATGTAGCTAACTTCAAATGTGAAATGATTCAGAATGTCCTATTATTGACAATTGTGCCAAGAGTTAGCGAATCTTGCAAAATAAAATGGCCGGCAGCCAAAATTCCTAACTAAAAACAATCTGTAATGTGCCGTAAACATCATGGAGGACGATTGCGGTGTGAGAGGGGGTGGGGGGAAACTTTGTCAGGTTAACCTAAAAATAAAACAGCTGTAAAAATTCGTCACCTTTAGCCACTCACTTGTAACAGACAAATGTACGACGTAAATCTGCGTATTTTGGTTTTTGGTAACTGCTTTAGAAATTGTGTCGAAAACAATCGGCTACGCAAGCAATTTGGCAAAAAATGTTATGACATATAATAGAACGTTACAAAAAATAAGAATTACAGTCAATGGTACACTTTCCTTCTATTAATATAAAAACATTTCAATTCGCAGTCATCTCATATAAATTTTGAGATTAAATTCAAGCTTTGCTGTGACGTTTTTTAACATTCATAAGAATTTTTTTGTAGCTAAAAAGTTTATGAGAAATTTTAAGAAACTCGGGACGATTTTTGGAAATGCCCGATGATCTGTTTCTAAAGTAAATCAAATACTATTAAACGAGCAAGGTTTGTATGTATGTGTGTGTGTTTGTGTGTCCAGAGGATCTCGAAATCCACTCGTCAGAATTCAATGAAACTTTCAGGATAGACTAATTCCTATCTAAATCGGCAAAAAATGTAGGTCTCATGTCTGTGAAAATTCGATCTTCCTAGATATTTACAAGAAAAGTTAAGCTTTTAGTTTTATTTCCTAGCAACGGCACATGATAATAACTTGTTTCTATAGTAATATATACTATAAAGGATAGATGAGTACAGTAAAAGTGGGGATATAACGTCACATTCCATAGACGTACTTTGCGAAATAAGTTTCTATAATATAAATAAGGTCACAGCATATAAAATATATATACGCACTTCGTAGATTAAATTTTGAAGTTATATTATTTACAAAAAATAAAATAAACCTTATGCATCTGACACTTTAACATTGAACGAATTAAATTTAACCAATAAATAACAAGGATTATATTTTCTCTCTCTTTCCACTGGATTAAAACCACTTAGTTGTTAAAAAAGTTTTTTTATTGACGTTTCGGCTTTCCAGATCGAAAGCCGTTATCAAAATGACATAAAATAAATAAATTTATTAGAAACACAACACTTGATAATCTTGCAAAAATATGACATCAACATAGTATACATAGAATAAGATTTTGAGATTGAAGATGTCAAAATCTGTTTCAATCATATTTTTGTGACGTTTCTGGGAACGAATTTTTGAAAGGATAGCGCATTTGCATATTATAAGAGAATTTATACTTCGTCATAAATGAAGTTTTCTTATTAATATTATCATAAGAAAAAACCAGATAAAAACTTATGATACTATCCCGATATAGAGGGTATCCTTTTTGCAATTAACTCTTTTTGTAAAATAGGTATCCAAATTTTTGAAATATCAACCGAACAATTAGAAACACATTCGTTATTATTTAAGCATATCAATGCTGCTTCTTTAACTTTGCGGTTATAATTATTCGGTTCTTTTAATAATCTAGTTGAAGAATTCCATTGTATTTTATGACCAAAATCCCATGCATGTTCACATATTTTAGATTTTTCGAATTGTTTATTTTTAATGTACGATTGGTGTTCATTAAGTCTAATATGAAAAGGTCTAGATGTTTCTCCTATATAAAATTTATTACATTCGCATGGAATTTTGTAAATACAATTTTTTGTGTTTTGAATTTCATTAAAAGGTTTTGTATTTACTATTAAAGATTTTAATGTATTATTAGTTTGAAAAACTGTTTTTAAATTAAATTTATTGCCAATCCTTCTAATTTTTTCGGATAATTTTGGAATATAAGGGATTTTTACTATATTTGAAAGAATTATTGGGGGGTTTAAATTTTGATCTTTAGTTTTGATGTCTCGGTAAAGTTTACGATTTATAAATTTACTTGGGTAGTTGTTCTTAATCAAGACAGATTTAACAAGTGATAATTCATTATTTAAGATATTGTCATTTGAACAAATTGTTTTTGCTCTATCGGAAAGAGATTTGACAATACCTCGTTTAACACAAATTGAGTGGTTTGAATTAAAATTTAGATATCTATTTGTATGTGTTTCTTTTCTAAAAACTGATGTATCAAAACAATTGTTGTTATTGTGTATTAGTACATCAAGAAACGGTAATTTTTTATTATTTTCAATTTCAATTGTAAATTTAATAGTAGGTTCCGAATTATTAATAGTATATAAAAATGTATCAATATTTTCCCTATCGTGTTGCCAAATTGCAAAGATATCATCTACATATCTAAACCAGACAGAAGGTCTTAAATTTTGTTTGTTTACAATTTCCATTTCAAAATTCTCCATGAAAATATCACACAATTTTGGTGATAAAGGAGAACCCATTGCCATGCCAAAATTTTGCTGATAAAAATCACTATTTAATTGAAAATATGTAGTTTTAATACATAGTTCCAATAATTCTAGAATTGCTGAGACGCTTAATTTAGTTCTATTTATTAATGTATTATCATTTGTCAACTTTTTTCTCACAAGATTAAGAGTTTTATCGACAGGAACATTTGGAAATAAACTGACTACATCAAAACTAACCATTATATCTGAATTTGTAATTTTGATTTTTGATAATTTTTCTAAAAAATGTTTTGAATTTTTGATAAAGGAATTAGTATTTCCTGATAACGGATCTATTATTTTAAGTAGAAATCTTGCTAAATTTTGACAAGGTGAATTTATAGAACTTATTATTGGTCTTAATGGTATTTGTTGTTTATGAATTTTGGGTAAACCATAAAAATGTGGAGGTTTACTATAATGAGAAGTAAGAGATCTTCGTTCTTTATCACTTAGGAATTTTTTATTTTTATATAAAGTTTTGTAAATTTTGTTTTCAATACTAGTAGTTGGATCTTTATTTAATTTTGAATAGCTACCGTTTTCAATAATTTCGTTAATTTTGTTATCATAATCTGTTTTGTTCATGACAACCGTCGCGTTACCTTTATCTGCCGGTAATATCTTAATTGTATTGTCATTTTTTAAATTTTTAATTGATTTAAATTCTGCGGAGGTTAAATTTTGATTAATTTTGTAAGATTTTTCTAATTCAATTTTGCAATGTACCTTGTATTCGTTGCTTAAGTCAGTTGGTAAATTTTGAGAAGCGTTTTCTATAGAACTAATAATATCAAATTTTGGTACATATTTTGGAGTTACCGAATAATTTAAACCTTTAGCCAATAATAAATTTTCTGTGTGATTAAGATCTCTACTTGAAATATTTATTACCGTATTTAAATTTTGTTCTGAATTTCTAAGGTTGTAAAAACTTTTTTCTTCAATTAGATTATTAAATTTTCTTAATTGTCTATTTTTGGTACAATTGAATTCTTTCTCATAACTATTTAAAACACAATGGATTATTTTATGGAAATCAAATCTGGATACCTGATTATACAAATATGATTTAATATCCTCGATATCTTTTTCTAAATTAAATTTATTACACCTATGGAACTGAATCCTCTCTCTTACTATCGCGTGCTCTGCTCTATTTAAAATTCTCCATATCTTGTTGTTCTTTATTGGAGTTTTAAGTCTTAAATAATAACGAATGTGTTTCTAATTGTTCGGTTGATATTTCAAAAATTTGGATACCTATTTTACAAAAAGAGTTAATTGCAAAAAGGATACCCTCTATATCGGGATAGTATCATAAGTTTTTATCTGGTTTTTTCTTATGATAATATTAATAAGAAAACTTCATTTATGACGAAGTATAAATTCTCTTATAATATGCAAATGCGCTATCCTTTCAAAAATTCGTTCCCAGAAACGTCACAAAAATATGATTGAAACAGATTTTGACATCTTCAATCTCAAAATCTTATTCTATGTATACTATGTTGATGTCATATTTTTGCAAGATTATCAAGTGTTCTGTTTCTAGTAAATTTATTTATTTTATGTCATTTTGATAACGGCTTTCGATCTGGAAAGCCGAAACGTCAATAAAAAAACTTTTTTAACAACTAAGTGGTTTTAATCCAGTGGAAAGAGAGAGAAATTAAAATACAAACCACTATGAGCTTCCAAAATGAAGGATTATATGTTGGGATTAAACTTTTTTTAATCTCTTGGCATTAAAAGTAACGCTTCAGTACTTACCTAAACTCAAAGATTAAAAAAAAGTTAGTTCAAGAACTATCTTTAAAAGTCACTGTCTTCACTAAAACTACTGGTATCACTATAATTGTCTTTTCTGAGGTGTATTATTATAGGTTCTACTAAATTATCCATTGATATATCCACTTTCCTAAATGAATTTTCCACATTTTTAACATGATCAATGCATTTTCCCCAATGTTCTCTATTTACATCTGAAACTGCCTTCAAAAACAAATTTCGCACATCAAAAATTTAAATGTTTTATTGTTTTGAGAAACATAACCTTTTAATAATTGTGACCAGATCAGTTCAATGGTACGGAGGCAATCTGAGAATTTTAATTCCTTTTTCTCTGGCCATCTCATCTATAATATATTTTTTGAATTTGTTTTTATGTTGCCTTGCTATTACTAATAATTCTGCCTTCAAGGATTTAGGAGGACTGGTAATATTTTTAGAATGAAGCCATTTTGAAATATATATTAATACACAATTCTGAATCAATTAAAATACATACGATACGGCTATGAATAAATAAAGTCTGACTTATCTGTCAAAAGAACAGATTTATTACAGTAAAAACCATGGAAACAAGAATCTAGACAAAAACTATATTAGGCCGATCTGATGTATTAGAATTTAAATTTTAACTACAAATAAGCATAGAGGGATGAGGTAAAAATAAAATTTCCACCTCTTGAACCTGTACTACGTTCTGCAAATTAAATACTGCACTCCTTTCTTCTGTATAGTATAGCAGTAAAAAGGTTTGACTTTATTTAATTTCTGGCGTTTCAATCTGAAAGAATTCAATTTTAAATTTACCGCTTTATATAAAAAAGGAAAGGTTCAACGGACATAAATAATTTGCTTGTCAAATGACAGCCATCTCATAAATTCAAAGTTGAAAATACAACGTTGCCAATTCAATTTCAGAAATCATGGGTTTAGGTAAATATTTATAGGAACGCTGTTAAAATGGACACTTGTCAAAATGTGACACATGTAAAAACGTGACAACTGTTAAAATGTGATACGTGTCAGAATGTAACAACTGTCAAAATGAACAAATGTCAAAATATGACACCTGTCAGAATGTAACAAATGTCAAAATGTCACACGTATCGTACTTTTCTTTATTTATTACAAAGATCTAACCTAACCTAAAGCTAATCTTTTTTTTTGCGGGTGGAAATGCTTTATGCACATCGGGTAAAGGTTCTTCCCTTCCCCGATAGTGTGAGACTACCCCTTACGGCTACTATTTTATTATGCGGACAGTTTTAATATTGAAGTTTTCATTATCATAGAGAGAGAGAGAGAGAGAAAAAGAATGAATGCTTGTACACGTGTACTATTAACATAGATTTCAATTTTTTATTTTACAAGAAACTTTAAAGAGACATTTAAAATTCTCTATTTTCATAGTACATTTTAAGGTTGATTGTGACTTTGTATTTTTTCCAAGAACAAATTGTAATGTAATGTACGAATGAACTATTTTTGTAACTGAAAAACTTTGAAAAAATATGATATCAATATCTGCCACACGTCGAGAGTCTGGTCACAGGTTTTTGTGGAAGTTTTTACCCAAGTATGAATATCAGACCTATAATTTTCCTTCACTGCAGATCAATAAATAATAAAATCAATTGAACATAGAGTTTTTCTTATATAGTGATAAATAGAGTGAGCTGAGCGATCTTCTGTTGACGGGAACCTCTGTGACAAGCAGTTGATAAACGTCAACAACAGCTGCAGCCAATTGAAAATTAACACTGACAGCTTTTTTAATTTTCCCGCCTACTTTCAAGCCAATCGCCAATCAACTTTTTATTTATCTCCCTTTCAGTAGTTCAAGTAGATGTCGCCCACTTCGTGATTTTCGCGAATTAATTAATAATTTGTCATGTTATAAATATACTTAAATTATATACACATTGGGCTGCTTAAAAATGTAGATTTGAATATTAAGAGCGAAGCTCGGTGACCAGATATTTAATATTATTTACCATGAATGAATTGTTTATATAAAATGTTTATCGGCTGCTAAGTCATAACAACATACATGATTGTGTAGTTTTTCACTATCTAGACACCTTTGATAGTGACTTGCGAACTTTGACGTTTCACATAAATTTTCATTAAACGTCAGTGTAAATCAAAGTCTGGAATCAAGACAACAAAACTGTAAAATATTAATACGTTCTGATTCTGAATAATTATTGTGATTGTGTGAATTAGCAAAAATGAATAGTAATTTAGACAGTGATGAAGAATTTACAAATACCAGATATTTGTTGTTGTATTTGTTACCTACAAAGTCAAGACAACGGTACGAAAAGTACTATTTTGTTTTTTTGGTAGACGAAAAATAGTAGTGTGTCACAAATGCAGACACAATATACTATTTTGTCAGTGACAACTTCTTGAAAACGACTTTAGATGAAATTATTTTTTTAATAATTGGATTTATTTTCTATTAAGAAGATTATCGACCTGTCCTACACTGATGCTTCCTTATTGTTTGTAGATAAGTCAAAATTCGATGTTTTGTCGTGACAAATGGATTTTGTGAGTGAAAAAAGAACGTGATCCGATACGTAAAAGTTACGATATGAGCGATAATCATTGACACTGGCCATAAACATGCGAACAAATGTTGGAATCAACTGAAAGGTCAATCGAGTGCAACCATATTGTCATACAATAATCAGGCACGTAATATTCACTGCTACTACTGTTACCGTTTAGCACAAGGACGTTTTTTATATTTATTATTATAAACATTTTAATTTATGGGTTTTATGTAAGAATTTTTATATTTTAGAAGTTATTTTTTAACAGGCAAATTATATTAACCATGGAGTAAATATCACTAAGGAAAGCGAGGGATGATAGTTTTACCATTTTCAATAAAAAAAGGAAGTATCAAAACAAACAGATATTTTGAAAATTTAAAATTTTCTCTAAACCATGATTTTATGTCAAATAACAATTTTGATTTCGGTCTTTTAACTATTATTAGATTGCAAACATTATTAAAATGCGCCACAAGACTTTCGGCAGTTATAAAAAAAAATTAATTTGGTGTTCAAATTTTTTTGAATTCCAAATCAAATGATATTTGGTATCCCAAAAAAAAAATTCGTTTCGAATTATTTTTAAGTAAAAATGACATTTGAAATATCATAAAATTCAAACAATTTGTTAGTGTCGCAATTTTGTTTAAATGTCATTTGGATTTTAAATTTTAAATTTTTTTTCCATTGTTTAGTTTTAAAATTAAGGAATGACAATTTCAGGATGTATTGACAAGCCAATAAGGCACCTAAATGCCAAATAAAAACTTTAGGTCTTTTATTTTTTTGTAATGTACAGGGTGTCCCAAATTGGTGCGTTTTGCAGGGTATCTCGTAAACTAGAAGAGATAGAAGAAAAGCAGTTAAGATGTTATGACTTTTTGTTGAAGTAACGATAGCCTAATTAAATCTTTAGTAACTCCCTGCAGTTGGAAGATACAGGGCGATTATTGAAAACTGTCGAAAACTACAAGGTACTATAACTTCTTAATTAAGAAAAATATAAAAAAACGTTATAAAAACTTTTGATAGATATTATATTAATTATATGTTTTTTTAAATGGGACACCCTGTATATTTTGACGTTTTTCGTTTTCTTTTTTAATTCTCATTCACCTAATATGACATACTATATATCTATTTTCAATGGTTGGAGCTACAGTGCAAATAAACCATTTATGGATGTTATCAGGTGAAACACCCTTAAAAAATTGAACACTCAGTAACGAAATTTAACATTTTATTATAAGGATACTGATGTGTGACAATTTTATTTATCAAAATTATAATTAATAAAAAATAAAACCAGATTAAAAAAATAAAAACAATAAACTTATGAAACAACAAGAAACATTGTAAGAACTAATCTTATTAGAATGTGAAAATTACATTAAATGTTCAAATGTCCTCCATTTTGTTGTAGTAATAATTGACACCTTTTTCTTACTGATCTTACACAATTGAGTATGTGCACTGGCTTTATTTTTCTAAATGCGGCATGAATATTTTGTAATAAATCTTCCCTACTCTCGAAGTTAGTCTTTTAAATATTATTTTATGATTTTATTTTTGGTAATGCTGAATTGGTTGGAGATTATTTAAACGAAAAACTTTTTAATCGATAAAAACGGGGAGCATTTTGGACATTTAATGTAATTTTTACATTCTAATAAAATTAGTTATAGGTAGATTAGTTGTTACAACGTTTCTTGTTGATTCATAAGTTTATTGTTTTTATTTTTTTAATCTGGTTTTATTTTTTATTAATTATAATTTTGATAAATAAAATTGTCACACATCAGTATCCTTATAATAAAATGTTAAATTTCGTTACTGAATGTTCAATTTTTTAAGGGTGTTTCACCTGATAACATCCATAAATGGTTTATTTGCACTGTAGCTCCAACCATTGAACATAGATATATAGTATGTCATATCAGGTGAATGAGAATTAAAAAAGAAAACAAAAAACGTCAAAATATACAGGGTGCCCCATTTAAAAAAAACAAGTTTGCATTATATTTCCTTAGTGAGCCCCCTAAAAAAATAATCTGTGCGCCACTGAACTCTTTAATATTATATCTATCAAAAGTTTTTATAAGGTTTTTTTATATTTTTCTTAATTAAGAAATTATAGTACCTTGTAGTTTTCGACAGTTTTCAATAATCGCCCTGTATCTTCCAATTGCAGGGAGTTACTAAAGATTTAGTTAGGCTATCGTTACTTTAACAAAAAAAGAAGTCATAATGTCTTAACTGCTTTTCTTCTATCTCTTCTAGTTTACGAGATACCCTGCAAAACGCACCAATTTGGGACACCCTGTACATAGGCATACTGCGCCCCCTGGTGGGGCGATTTCAACCAAAAACAAATGGATCCATTCCGCGATGATTCTATACCCACATACCAAATTTCAGCTCAATCAGATCAAGCGTTTGGACGCTAAGGGTTGCGATTTTTTAGCTTAGGTTCAAAATTAAGAAATGAAAATTTCAGAATGTATTTACAAGCCAGTGAGGCACCTAAATATCAAATAAAAACTTTTAAGTCTTACATTTTTTTTTAATACTTTTTCTTTGACAAATGTCATTTGGATTTTAAATTTTAAATTTTTTCTCCATTGCTTAGTTTTAAAATTAAGGAAATTTCAGGATGTATTTACAAGCCAATAAGGCACCTAAATATCAAATAAAAACTTTAGCTATTTTATTTTTTTGTAATGTACATAGGGCTCCTGCGCCCCCTGGTGGTGCAATTTCAACCAAAAACTAATGGGTTCAATCCTTGATCACCCGAAACGCATATACTAAATTTCAGCTCAATCGGATTAAGCGTGCGGACGCTATCGTGGAAGAATACAGACAGACAGGCGGACATACTTCCATCTGGAAATCGTTTTAATCGTCTTAGGGAACCTCAAAATGGATATATCCGTCGTTATCTCAATTTTTTTTAGCGCGTTCACAATACTTTCCCTTTGCGAGGGGACGGAAAAGTAAAAGGTAAAACAAGTTTATTTTACTTAAATCCTATGTTATTTCTACATGAAATGACTAAAATATTATTAACTTTCAAAAGTAAGCCATACAAACAACATATTTTGATGTAAAGAAATCTTGGCAACCTACTAGATCAGATAAAATATTAACCTTTATAAGCTACGTAATGCATCTTCAAATTACGAAAAGGTGGGACAGTTTTGTATTCACCTAGCCCCAAAAAGGTTAAAACGTAATAATAATAATTATATTGGCGGAGAGAATATAGCAAAAATACTCAAAAAACTTCCGTGTTGCAATTTTCAGCCTTCGAATACCATTAACGATCTTATTTTAAATACAAATTAAATTCATTGCCTAATAATAATTTAAAAAAAATTAACTGAAATGGTCGAAGCAACAGTTTTCTTTGTAACTAACACTTGTATAATTATTTATAATACTTATTTCTTGAAATTACAAAAATAGAAAACGGCATCGACTACTATGATCATTAGCCTCGTGTTCTGTGTAGGCTTTGATACTGTTTGCCATCGTTACTTTAGGAACAGCGTTAGGAAATCACACCTGGTATATGAAAATCAATTTCTAAATTCTTATTTAATAAAAAATCAGAAAGTGATTTTTGCCGAAGGTGGGATTCGAACCCACAACCCGTAGGTCAAGAGTCCAGTGCTCTACCGCTCGGCCACCCACTCTCCTTAATTTACATCATTACTTATATCTGTACTTAGTTTAGAAATAATAAATATTTACCAGCGACATTATGTATACAAAAATAAATTAAATGTGTTTGTTTCTATTACAGTTGATATTTTTGTACTGGTGCTAAGACTTCGTCCATGGCTTCGTCTTTTTTTTTACAGTCATTATTGTTAACTTTCACCTAAACACACATCAAATTCTGAATGTTTACAATAATGACTACTCCAAACATTCTGATTTAAAAATGTATCTAAATAAAATTGTATCAATTCTTCGGCTTTTATAATATTGCACTACATGTTTTTATTTTCTACTTAACTTTGTTTTGATATACTTTCCTATAGTTTATTGTAAATAATGCCCAAAATCAAAGACTATTACTATTCATTTTAATTACTCAACTTAATATTAAATATTGTAAACAAGCCGTTAAGTGACAAATCAGTTGATATAATCGTGTTTGTAATTTAATTGCTGTAAACAAACTATCATCTTACTTCAATTATAATTTATTACAGTACTTTAAGTTTTACGAAAAAATATTAGAAATAGCTATTTGTGTATTAAGAGAGGAAACTTTTACTTTGCCGCCTAAAATAAAAAGTTGATGTGAAACGCCTAGCGAGCGCGGCAATTTATCGTAAGCGGCAAATAGCTTTCCACTCGAACTACACACACGAGATTTTTGTACGATCACACGATATTAAAAGTCACACCAACTTATGAAAAGACTGTATTTATTTTCATATTTCATATAATAAATTGACAAATAGATACATACGCAATTTTATGTCCATGAAGCTGGCAAAGCAAGGTCAGCAGAACAAAACAAAAGTACATTCATAATTAAGTGCTAATTTAATGCCCTAATGAAAAATGTATTGCTCCTTTTTTTCTTAAGAAAAACGCAACTAGAGAGAGAGAGAGAGAATATGCTTTATTGTCATAGAAAAATTACAAAAAATTTATAGAAAGCTAAATAATAAAAATAAATTACTAGACAAAACAAAACACAAACAAAATATGAATAAAAATTCTATATGCAATATCCGTCACTATAAATTATTGTTCAAATTAAAATTTTCAAATTAACTCCTATAAGCTGCAACCCAAAAGTCTATGGCACGTTATAGAATACAGAAGAGGTGACTTTTTTCTGCATGCATAAATTAGAAATACATACGTATATCCCTACTCAGTATAAAAAAAAATTGAAAAAAAATTATTTCTCTCATTAAGTTTAAATTTCGCGCGGAAACGCATTTTGCTCGGGTTTCGAATTCGTGACGTCATATTTGTTCAATAAAGCTGTACTGGCTTTGAGAAGTTTTATTTCATAAAAGTAAGGTTAGCTTTTATAAAATGTCACTGTCACAACACAGTCAGAAGTAAACAAAAGTAAATGACAACAGGTACTAGAACGTCACAGCCGATTCGGAAATATTCGGGTAGTGGTCGGATTATTCAAATTTAATTGATTTTTAATTCGAAAATTAAACGTAAATAGTGATTTTTTAAATATTCCTAGTAAATTGTGGACCATCTATCAGCATAATTTATATTAGAAGATTATCTCACAGTCGCCTCTAGCGTATTCTGCCACTGTGTAAAATGGTCTTTCTTGAAGAAAAGCCCTAGTCGATCTTCTGAACTTATCATATGAATTTATATATTTTATCTGTATCGGGAGGTTATTAAACAATTTTTTTGCATTGTAGGTAATATAATTTTTTATTAGGTCAGAGGTGGGAATAGTTAAGTAAACATCAGTATCTAAATTTCTTGTAGGATATCTACGAGTTGGTCTATTCGATAATTTATGAATATGCTTGCGAACTAAGCAGATGGATTCAAAGATAAATATAGAAGGAAGGGTTAGAATTTTGAAATTTTTAAAGTAATTTTCACAGTGTGTCCTACTACTTAAACAAAATACATAACGAATTGCTCTTTTTTGTAATTTGAAAATAGATTCGAAGTGGTATCAGCTACAAGAACCCCAGAATGGTAAACCATAACGAAGGTGAGATTCGAATAAGGAAAAGTAGGTCATTAATGCAGTAGTAGGGGTTAGCTCTTTAGAAACAGTTTTAATGGCAAAACATTCAGAAGATAATTTTTTTGCCAAGGTATCAATATGAGTGGACAATTTCAGGAATTTGTCAATATAAAGACCTAAAAACTTAATTGAGTTCACCGTTAGAATCGGATTATTGATTAGAGTTACAGGCTGTAAAGTACCTCTGTAAGACATTGCTACAGTTTTACTGGTGTTGAAACAAAGCTTATTCGAGTCAGACCATGACTTGATAATTTTCCAATACAGTATTCTGTAGTTGTTGATATAATTTAATATTAGGGGGTTATCTGAGAATTTTTTAATATACATAAGTGACCTCATATTTTTTGAAGAGATTCTTATTCCTTTAGTTGTCCAAGGTTTATGACGTTTATTTTTAATGGGGCGAAGGGGAAATGCTGTGTTGAAACACTTAATTATTTTATTTAGGAAGTCCAAAAATTTAGAGTCAATATCTTCAAAAAGACCATTCCAATTAGTAGCTAGACACAAGTTATAAAATTTTTCAAAATTACGCTGAGAGAAAATTATACCCAATTGACTGACTTTTTTTGGGGCTGTGCGTGGAATCACAAATTTGGCAAAAACTGCTTCATTTAAATGTTGTTAAAAATTAATGAAACATGATGTAAATAAGTTAACTAATTTAATGCTAATTTAGTGCCCTAACAATAAATACAATGAATGATTAGCGATAAGTGCTACTGCACTTGTTTCGCATCAACGTTATAAATAGAATTATACAATTATACCCAAAGACCAGACATCTGTATGAACCTTGACCGATCTTCTTTCCAATTAAGTATTCCCTTTTTTCCAGAGCATTTACTTCAGAATTTCGAGGACTCAAAAGGGTCGCCATGGGTTAATTAAGCGGGTTTTTTCTTTACCTTTGATTTTCCAAAAATATTCATTCAGGCAAGTCGTTCCCGCATATACACCTACTTGAATTTTCGTTCTAGTCTTTTGGTATTGCTCAACATATATTTAAATTACAAAAAAAAATTTATTGCTATTTTTTTTTCTTATAGCTAGCAGAACATGCGTTTTTCTTAAGAAAAAAAGGAACAATCAATTTTTAATTAGGGCATTAAATTAGCACTTATTTACATCATGTTTCATTAATTTTTAACATTTAAATAGTTTCTCTGCTAGGTTTATCTAAAGCCATAATTTATGATTAGCGTGAAATCTTCTATTAATATTTCAATAATCGTTTAAATATGCATTGAAGGAAATGGGTTTGAATTTCTTAAAATATTAGATGTTCAAATAAAATATTCAGATTAAGCTACTTTTTGTTTTAAAATGTCCGATTAGCTTTAATAATGACTATCTTTATTTTATTTATTGTAAATGAAAATAGGCAAGCTCCAAAGTAACATTGCCGCTTTAGAGCTCCAATAATGTCAAATTATGACAGATCACTTTGGATAGTGATCGTAGAAAAAAGATTTACCATGAATAGTTTAAATTTTTTATTTGATTCTAAAACACTTTATCGTTTAAATGTTTAAAAAGTCGCCATCAAAACTAAAATATCTTGATTTACGCCTTTAATCTGTTTGATAGTTTCAATTACTTTTAATTCTTCTTTAAGAGAATGTTTTCCTAAGAAAAGGATTAATTTAATTTGGTACATCTTTCAAACGTTAATTTTTATTTATCCTTTAAAATATATATTTTTTGTTTAATTTTGAAAAACTACTTTTGACTTTAATTTGAACCAATATGTGCCTAGGGTGTTTTTACACGAATTAAAGTGTAGCGTTTTCTGACGAGTCCACTGGAATTTACTATAGAAAAAGCCTCATTAAGTATGTGTAATGTAACTTTTGTTTTATAGTACCGACTCAGAGTAGTTCATTAGGTAATATCAATTCTGTGTTTGATTAGACACTCACAAGAATGCACGTGTTATTCGCTACGAGGCCTTTTTAATATCAGCCCATAAGACACAGACTTGTTACATTTTCATATTGCGTTGTGTTTCTACAAAAATCCTTGAAAAATTAAAATTTTGAGTCAATTTTGTTATCTTAATCTTAATAGAACACAATGTTTATGATACTAAATAAACATCCATTTATTAAAAAGTTAGCTAATCGCAAATTTCTATTCAAAATGGTATATTTTGCGAAATAATCAAAAATTACGTGCCACTAAATTATCAAATTATCAAATAAACGATTTGTTAAAACTGCATAGTAGTTATACTTAGGTATAATAATTGCATATAAATTGAATTTGAAAATAAATATTGGAATGCGCGCCACTGATCCAGCAGCTTCCACTATCCCACAAACAAAGCACCAAGTGGTCTTGCATTTAAAATAAATTGGGTCAATTGCCACGTTCCGGTCAGAACCTTGTCATTTTTTTCAGATAGATTTTACCTTGTTTGTTGTTTAATAAAGTCGTTCTTGCGCAAAAATCCGACTGGCTTAGGCAAAAAACCCGCATCTCTTTTTATTGTTCGACCAACTTTAATTCAATTGTTTTGTTTTTCTGCAATTTTAATCTCTTCTTTAATATGCACATTTTACAGTAATTATGTTATCTGCATTAACATCTGCTGTGTTGCTATTTTAATAGTTTTTATGTCAAGATGTTTTAAGTTGTACGTATTTTGTAACGTTAAGCCTGGTTCAGACGGCGACACAAATGTCGCGGCATTGCATGTCACTTGCCGTTGTGACACTGAATATCATTTATTTATTTACTTACATAAGAATACAAACAGGACGAGCCCAGTACAGTATTCACTGTTTACTAAACTAATACAAAATGGATGAATCCTTATTAAATGTTGCTTAACAATAAAAATAAGAAAAAAAAATCGGATGTGGCCATGCACATGACTTTACCATACTTTAACGGCCCTACGGGCTCACAATCCAATTACTCGTACATATTTAAGGCAGGCCATGCCTGGCAAGAGCGTACAATTGTCTCCATGAAACAAAACACTTCTACTGCGCTTGCGCTATTATGAAACTATGTTATTCCATATTTTATTTTTAACTCGCTTATAATAGAAAATTTGAAAAAAGTTTTTAAACAAAATTTATAGTAAATTTAATTTAAAATAATCTTAATATTTTTACATAAACTTAATAGAAACGATAATAATTGCGAAAATCTGAAAATTTTCAAGAGTAAACCCCCACTTCCGGTTGTCCGATTTTGCCCAAAATCTAATCAGCTCATTAGCATATTGTAAAAATTCCGATCGCAGTTGGAGTTAGAGCGCACACAAATTTTTCGGGACTACATAAAGTTGAAATTTTTTTTTCGTTTTTTTCTGATGATGCTATCAAAATCGGCACAGAGCCATAACTATTTCACATTTTGTTATATGAGGCGCCACATGAATGATTCCTGATAATGAAATTAAGTGGTATTTTTTTTTGACGAAACTTTTTAGTGATTTTGATTAGAAAATATGACGTAAACATCATTTCTACGTAATATTGATACTCTTGTTTAAACACGATAATTTCACCCGTTTTCGAGAAAAACGCGATTGAACAGTTCTGAGAAGGGGATTTCAAACAACAGACAATAAAAAACTTGTGACATAAGGCTTCTATTTCAACGGTTTTTAAAGCAGAATTAAAAATAATTTAACATAAAAAGAGCAAACTTAAATTAAATGTTCGATGTGGCCTCCTCCGACCTCTATATGCCTTTTTTAATTCTTGTAATAAAGGGTATCAAAGAAAACATAAAATTACCTGTTCAATTACGTTTTTCTCGAAAACGAATGAAATTATCGTGTATAAACAAGAGTACTAATATTATGTAGAAATGATGTTTACGTCATATTTTCTAATCAAAATCACTAAAAAATTTCGTCAAAAAAAGATACCACTTGATTTCATCATCAGGAATCATTCATGTGGCGCCCCCTATAACAAAATGTGAAATAATACATAAAATAATATTCCTTGTCCAAAGTTATGGCTCTGTGCCGATTTTGATAACAATTGATAAATATATATGGACATTATCAGAAAAAAAAAAGAAAAAAAAATTTCAACTTTAACAGCAATATTTTATATTTGGTCCTATCGCCATATTTTGGTCCAAATAACCTGCCCTTAGCCTCTGTCCCAATAGTTATGACTCACCCTGTATAATCTATGTAAATAAATAAGTTGGATTCATGAGCTGTTCACACTCCCACATGACTGTGGTTTATATTCTGCTTTTGCCATAAATAGGGGAATTGTTTATAAATTTCAAAGAAATAATAAAATGGCAGTTCCGTGACACTCAGTGCCCCAATATCAAAAAGTTGACGCATGAGACTAGATGACATATGATTGAAGTGTCATGGCATCAACTGTTCAGATTGCGACACTACTGCCCTGGCAATTCATGTCGCGACATTGGTGTCGCCATCTGAACGAGGCTTTGGTCGCTAAAAATTTTCGGGTTTTAAATTTTTATTAAAACTAATTTTAAACTTAAGATTGAGATAGAACGTTTATCAATGTTTGCTATCAATATGTACTTTTTATCAAAATACATTTCCTCTGAGACAATATAATCTGAGTTTAATCTTTCTGTATACATAAGAGTAACATATTGATACCCAATTATAATTTAATACCGATAGAAATATAGAACGAATATCAGGTGCAAGTTTGATCACCTAATTCCTTTGCAGCAACCAGAAAGCGTTTAACAAGTGTAAAAATTCATCTTCAAATGAACCTTGAAACAAAATAACACCTTAAAAATGTGTATTTGTGTAAATCATATGACCAGCAACATTCTTATTTACTATGTGTTTGTTTTATAAGTGTTTCTATAAATAAAAATAAAAAAAATTCACACAATATAAACATTTAAGTCTATTTACAAAATTAGTCAGAGAAAAATTTACTAAATGTTTCTAGAATATAATAGGTAATTAACAATTTATGGTCTGAAATATAATTTTAACGATGATTTAAAATATACACGTGGCTTTTACATTAACTCTAAAAAAAATTTATATTGGTGAATATTTTGCAGTTTGAAATATTTTCAAAATAATTAAGGTATGACTATCATTTAATCTTTATCTCGATCTGAAAATGATGAATGTTTCTAATAGTACCAAAACCATGTTTCATAGCACCCCGGCTAAAACCGTGTAAAATCGATAGATTAGATGACCCTAGAGCCAACTGGTAAGTAGTAACTTCCAGAAGTGTAGCACTTTCGTGGGGTGCTAAAAATAAGTAATATTTAAAATCTGGTGAAAAATATTTGAAATCTGGCAATTTTTTCATCTGGTGATGGTGATTTATTTTTTTTTCGTCTGGCAACACTGCTTCAATCTCAGCTCTCAGAATAAAAATTCAAAAGAATGATAAAACTATAAGCACATGGAGAAATTGCTGTTTTTCGTTTAAAAAAAAAAGTATTTTTGAGGGAGTTTTAGCAAAGTTATTAAAAAATAAAAAATGGATTCGAAAAGCTGAGACTTTTTGACATAGAAAACGTATTAATTCGAGAATTTATTTTGACGATAGAAATAGGTACGTTGAAAATGAGCATCGCTGTATCGAAAAATTGTCTGATTAGTTACATGCTACATTCAATTTGTCTATCATTTTTTTCGACATCTGGGCCATGTATTCAATCATTTACGATCAATTTCAGACATATTGCTATGAGTCAGTTACGTCAGATTTGTTTACATGTTCGAAATGCTATAAAAATGTAAGGCGACAGGTTTTTTGTCTGAAAATTGATTTTTCCGCATCAACTGACCCGACTTTATCTATAAAAGTGATATTCAGACGAGCTGCTGTAAGGTTTTTGTTTCGTTTTTTTTTGAAATGGTCTTCTGGGTACGCGCTACAATCTCGATGTCTGAAAACTGTGTTCTCGGTATCTCAGGGCCATTATCTAACTACATTCAGGAAATCAGACGAGTTGCTATACAACACTTAGGTCAGATTTGTTGACATTTTTGAAAATGCCCTCAGATCACACGCTACGCGCAAAATGCCTGAAAATCACATTTCCGTATACAGGGTCATATAATCGATTTCGATTCTTAGTATAAGGAGACTTTTTCACAAGCAAGTTTCTGTAAGTTTCTTCAAACAAATTACAAGATTTTGGGCCCATTTTGAATATATTTCTTATTATTTTTTTCTGAACCAAAAATTACTTTATTTCTATAGTTTATAGCGGCACTGATACGCTTAAATAGTATGAATGTGTTTCTAATTGATCTGTCGATATTTCAACAATTTGGATCTGGATTACAAAAAGAATTAATTGCAAAAACGATATCCTCTATATCGGGATAGATACTAATTATAAAATTGATGCAAAAATATTTTTTCTGCGAAAATACATAATAAAAAATTTATTTGAAAAATACGCATATCCCGTTATCAAAACAGCGAAATTTTAGAGGATTTTTCAATTAAAAAAAATTTTAAATCCATTGATAAAAACATACATAGGGGTAAGTTTGGGTGAAAAAGTCATTTTTTCGCCCAAAGTGTAATTGCTGGTCTTGTATAATGTCAACAAAAAACAGTGTTGAAATATATTATCATAATTAGGACAAATAAAACTGATCAAAATTTAAAACTTCAGGAGTGTACCCTTAAATATTTAATAATGTTTTCAAAAGAACAGTCAGAGTAGTGATATTATGGATTATTTTATTTATATGTTTTAAAAAATAAAAACGTTTTGTAAGTGTGTTTTCCGTCATCTATCACTTGTCACTGCGTCACTGATTAGATAATATTAAATGCTTTCCATCAAGCAATACAAATGGTAAAAACAATGCAAAGGCAGATCGTATGTCAAGTAACGCCCCAAAAATGTATGCAATGTACAGGTGTAAGAATTTTATTTTTATTTTCAAAGCAATTTCATTTGGAATTCTTATATTCAATACGGAAAGTTAGTTTAGCGAAATTTTTGGAAAAATTATAAAACATTAGTCAGTTTTCCAAACATCTGTCAAAGTATTTTTTGTATGACCGCAAGTTCTTCATCTTGTAGTTTTTCAAAAAAAAAATCAGCTCAACCTCATAGTTAATTAATTTTAATTAAGATATTGGCTGCCGAACTATGAATAGGGCCATCAACAATTGAAAGGTGACAAATACTGATATTTTATATAAATAAAGCAAAGTCTAATTACGTAGTTGGTCATTATCGATTATGGCATTAAGGCACTTTGGTTATTTGCCAAGTAAAGTATTATTGTGGAACTGGACATTGCCTATAATTTTGTTTTCGCTGAGGTCCTAATATAGACCCGTGCGGAACTCTCATTGATATGTTTAAACAATTAGAATTAACAGTGGAAGTTTTTCGATTGATTTTAATTATTTTATATGTTTCTTATACATATTTATTGTAAAAACGAAAAAAGGACCTTAACAGGTTAAATTGTTTGTTGTTTCGTTTTGTATTCATTCCTTTTTAGATTTCCTGACGGTCAAAAATAATTTAGAATTAGAGTTGCCACATTTGCGGACTGGAGATTGATTTTTATTATTTATGCCTTTGCTGGAGTCCTAATAAACATTCCCGTCGAAATAAAATTAATATTTTTTAAACAATCGGAGCACTAGATACTGTTACTAAAGTTTTTACTCCTGTTTTTAAAGAAACATATTGTTTTCGACTTTTAAGACGTAATATAATCCAATACGTTTTATGTATATTTCTAAAACCGAAATTTGTTGTACAAATAAATTTTTAAAAGAGTTAAACTGTTTCTATTTTGCTTCCGGTTCTACTTATGACATTTTTCGATTTCACGCCGTAAAAATTCCCCGATTTTCCATCGTAAATCTACGAAATTGGGACACGGTATATGCGTTTAAATCAGCTGAGTAGCATGTGATGTGACATATTTTCATTAAAGTAGAATTCAGAGTAGGTACTTACCAGAAGCGTATAAAACTATGAGAAAATATAACTCCTAAGTAATAAAAATAACCAAACTATACAATTAGATATAAAAGTAGAAAAATATAAAAGATGTTGGACTAGTACGATCACTGATAGTAGCACTCGCGTTTCGCGCTTTGCGCCTACAATGAGCGAGCAAAAGCACCAACTCGTCGATATATAACTCGGTCCACGATTCTGCCCGCTGACGTCACATCTGACGTCACGACGTAGTTGCTACGGTAACGGTTTGTTTGGAAGCGCCTCCCGATTTCGGCTTGCGTCATAGGTGTATGGGATGCATTCATATAGCCCCCGGGATAACTATGCAGATTATCATTGATGGTTGAGGATTCGGCCAGAATGGACCAGACTTACACAACATTTTCCTTATTTCTGTGTATTTGTTTTCTCTAATGCACTGCCGAAAATTCAGTTTAAAAATGTACAAAGAAGAATCTTTAATGTAAATAATTAACGTATTATATAATCAGCAAAATTTAATTTTGAAAAGTATTAAAAAACCTTAAACAACTCAGGTTTAATATAATAAAGGTAGCTGACCAAACCTGCTTTGGCGTTTACATAGCAAATAGTACGCAAATGGATGTTTTAATGTAAAGATATTAGAATAATTGAATTGAAGTATACAGGGTGTGTCATGTAGATGGCCCATTAGCCATATATAAAGAAGTACAGATATTTGAAATTTGAAAATATTTTCAACTTCCCGTTACTTCCAGTGGCGGATCTAGGGAGTTTTTCAGGGAGGGGGGGGATCAGTTAATTGAAATTTCAAATCAAAGTGATTAAGCGATAAAAATTTGGGTCTTTGGTTTTAGTCCGATAAACGAATTAGCCAACCCGGGCATCAGGTCTGTCCGGCACCATTTTTTTTTTATTTGCAGGTATTCATGGGTACATTCTCCCCCGAGAATCTCAGCTGTCTGAAATTTGGGGAAGGGCGGGAAAATGGCTCATCAAAATGAAATTTTTTGGCCTATTTCCGCCGATATTTCCGAAAATATGATACCTACTTAGAGAATTTTTGTTTGGACGAAAATGAAGATCAGTTCATTACCTACAAAAATGATCTTTATCATTTTTGTCAAAAATATGATACTTTTCGAAATAGCCGGCTCCAAAACGAACCTCCATTTTTAGCTCCTGCCCTGCATTTAGAGAGCACGCTCTAAAGGAATGACAACATGGTTTTTTAGGGCGTTTTTTTGGATTTCCGGAGTTTTCGAAAATGCTCGGGTCTATCGGGAATTAATAGATAATCAAGGACCATATCGGTTTTCAACGCACATCATTAGAAAGCTTAGCTTGTCCACTTGTAGATGGCATTTTTCTTTTTTTTTCATATTTTATGGTTTTCCGGCCCACATCCTCAGATCCGCCAGTGGTTACTTCCGGTTATACCGGAAGTAGACATCAACTTTGTTATTTCAAATGACGTACCATTTTTCTTTTGGATTCAGCATCAAATTTTGAACAAAAAATTATTAACATACCACAGGTTTAACAGTTTCCGAGATTAAGTATAAATTTTTGAAATTTGAAAATTGGGTTACGGGACTTTGTTAGTACGATCTATTTAATGAAAATATTTTCAACGTCCGGTTACTTCCGGTTATACCGGAAACCGGAAGTAGACATCAACTTTGTTATTTCAAATGCCATGAACCATTTTTATTTTTGGATTCAGCATTGAATTTTGAACAAAAAATTATTAACATACCATAGTTTCCGAGATATTTGAGATTTTTATAAAAAATTTTGAAAAACACGCATTTACTTTAATTTCCGTATCCGTCTTACTCTATTAATTTCAAATTTTATACAGAGATTGTGAAAATATCCTTCTATAGGCGAATCAAAATAACTAATACGCCCTCTCGTGGTGGCAAATGCAACCCTTTTCACAGACATTCATTTTATTATTTTGTACTTGTTGGATAGGTCGTTTTATATTTGCTTGTAAAAAACAGTTGTGTAGTGTAGTTTTTTCAAATAAGAATGAGTAATTCGTATTGTTCCGTACCTCAGTGTTCTTCATGGGCAAAAACAAACACGGATTTAAGTTTCCATTTGTTCCCAGAGGCTGGAAAATGTCGCGTGAAAGTAGAATCTGAGTTAGGACGCCCCACATAGATGTGTAGGCGTTAAGCTTGGATTTTAAGACTTAAAATTGGAAAAGTTGTGACTAAGAATATGGTCGTTTATTCAAAACATTTTATTGATGACGATTTTTTCCGAAGAGGTAAATAAAATAATTATATGCCATAGGAAGAAGAAGTTTAAAGCTGACAGCTGTTTCCAGTCAGAATTTGTCGATTTCATTAGTTCAAACTACAGAACCAGAACGAGAAGCCGCTGAAAGAAGTGAAAGGTTAAACAGGAGAAATACTGTTAAAATTATAGATTTCACAGACTGTCAGTGCAATGAAAAACGAGGACCTGAACGTACTAACGATGATTTGGAAGGTTCACAAAGCCTGCTAATGATCTTAAATGAGCAAGAACAATATGAAGGACCCACTAAGTTTCGTGACTTTGAGGTGCAAGTAAATACTTAAAAAATATCAACATTGAGTGATCTCTTAAAAACAGATAGTGCTCTTAATTGTTTTACTGGAATTTTCAGTTTTCAGCTTTTGGATACAATTGTGGAAGCAGTTCAAATGAATTATACTGACAATTTGCCTTGTTTTATACAACTATCATATAACCTTTGTCAATATTTTTTTAGAAAATGTTATATTAAAAGCAATACTTGCAATGCTATTAAAATAAAATTGTAGAAAATGGGAATGTTTTATTGAATGTGTCGGGAAAATGAAATTATTTATAAGTAATATATTTATTTGATACATACATAAATTATGAATCATTTTTATTAAAAAGATATATTTTACTGTCCATAACTTATTTTTAGTAAACCCCTAATCAATCAATTTCCAGTATTTTGAATTGCTGTAACGTTTTACACCTTGTACAAGTAATTAGAAGTGCAGAAATGTTTGCACTTCTCACCATTTCCTGCCTCATATGAGCTCCTCATATTATTAAGATGGCCTCTTATTTTATGTGGATCAGATTTCAAATCACTTGTTTGCAAACACAAACCGCATATAAAGATGTTTTTACTGTGGCTTTGCCTATTAGAATCCAATTGACCACACACTTAAATGACTAGCATTTAAAACTTCCTCCTCTTCATATACACATCTAGATGTATTTGTACCTCCATATATCCTTAAATACAAGAAAACACTGATTAGATTGTGAATTAGAAAGGCAACTTTAACATCAAAATAAATGCTTATTTTTACATGAAATGAAAAAGATTACTTACCTATATGATAAATAATAACTAATAATAAATTTTTCACACAAATTAGTCTTTAATAAATGGTAAAAATGCTAAAATAAAAATATCAGACATACACAAACAAATCACAACAATGAGCCAATGTCTGTGAAAAGGGTTCCAATATAGCCACCGTGGCGCTGCCATCTTATTTTCAGATGCCTATAGCATACGGTGAAACGTCAAATGCGATATTTTATACAGGATGTCTAGAATGGGGCGTCGAATGTCCATATTTTCAATTCTCAATAAGGAATAATTTCAAATGAAACACCCTATCCTGCCTGAATCAGTTTCTTATTCTCTTTCGATCTGTATTAGCAAGGGCGGATTTACGGGGGGGTACAGGGGGTAATTACCCCCCCCCCCCCCAGATTGTAATTTATAAAAAAAAATTATAAAACATAATACACACAAAACTGTTTTACATCATAAAGAAAGTGGTGCTTCTTATAACGCGATAAAAAAAATGTATGCAGCTTCCTTATTTTACTAGACTTTTAATAGTAGCAGTTTAAAAGTGTTTTTTTTTTGTTTTAACCATTTCTAAGTACTTTCCTAGTCTCCTTGTGATTATAATTTAGTATTAATAAAGTTTTTTTTTAAACAGTTCGACTTGAAATTTATTGCAAATTGTTAGGAAAGGTGTTTAGTTCAGAAGTAGAAAACTTTCGATAGTGGCGTTTTTTTCATCAAAAAGTGAGTGAAAAAAAGAAAAAAAACCTGCGCAATCGATAAATTATCCTTTGTTAATGAATTAATGTTAAATACAATTTTTTATGAGAATAAACCCATCCCGAGTTATAGGGCGTAAAAATTACGATTGTCACCATAAAAATCGTACATTTCTAGTTTTTTAAATATAACCGAAAATCTGATATTATTACGTAAAAATTTATATGAACTAATTTTATGGCCTTGAGCAAACAATTAAAATAATTTTTTTTATTTTTCTACGATTAATACGAAGGTAGATCTGGCAATTGAAAAATGGGTGTTTTAAGAAACTGGATCGTTCTAGCGCAGGGGTTCTCAAACTGTGGTACATGTACCACTGGTGGTACATTACAATGTTTTAGTGGTACAATTTAACATTTAACATTTTGTTTTCAGAAACACATATATTTTTCTTCAAGTTTTTGACTTTAACGGCTCTAGCTTTAATATTGAAATGACGACTTTTCTAAAAACTTCGAACAATTTCGCGACACAATGATTTTTAACGGCGAAATGCTATTTTTGTTTCATATTTATGTGGTACAAAATTTGAAAAGTTTGAGAATCGCTGTTCTAGCGTAAATATCTGAAAAAATATGACTTCCACAAAAAAATGTTTATAACATCTTAATGAGAGAACAACATTGGGAACATTTTAAGACCATCCAGAACCGTTTAACATAAGCAGAAAAAAAGTTATGGACAAAATAAATTTTTTTCAATTTTTTTACGCTATTTTTTTATCGCCATCTAGACTGTGGTATTTGACAAAAAAATCCTTTTGCAAAAAGTCGTAACATGTGTTCTTACAATTTTTACAATTAGTAATTTTTAGATTTTTAGCCCTATGGATAATTATTTTTTAAGTTTTGGTCTGTTAAAGTTAAGCAAAATTTTTGTTTTTTAACCTTTTCAATTTTTGGTCAATACCGCGAAAAGTATTGATTTTTGAAAAAAAAAATAAAGAGACAAGGCTTTGAGCAAATGTTCTTCCGAATAATTACCATTTTTTTATCTTTGCGTTTATAACCGTCAATGTCATTTTTTCGGGTCAAATATTGAAAAAACGGTCATTCCAATGAAAAAGTTTGTCATAACATGATATTTCGGCGATATCCTAAGCTTTAAAATGAATTATTCTACATTATTTAATATTTTCAGCCAAAAAATGTACGAATATTGTGGTGAATATCGTATTTTTCTGCGCACTATAACTCGGGAGGGAACATTAATTCATTAAAAAAGGTAATTTATCAATTACGAATTTTTTTTTCTTTTTTTTCACACCCCCACCTGCCACCACTCAAAACGCAACTAACGAAAGTTTTCTACTTCTAGACACCTTTACTAGCAATTTGCAAAAAAATTTAAGTCGATCTGATCAGTTACTAGTTTCTGCTCGATATTACAAAAAAAATTACTAGCTTTCTTGGACTACTTGGTAAGTTTTAACCCCCCCCCCCCATAAAAAAAAGCTAAATCCGCCCTTGTGTATTAGCATTCCCTATACCTAAAGTTACGTATTTCTGAGTTAATAGAGAGTTATTGCACATCATTTGGGGTATGCCTTACAATGACAGTTACGCATGCGCATTAGTAAATAAACATTTTTAAGGTATAACGTCGTACGCTATATCTAAGGAATAAACCTTACACCTTATGCATATTTGGTATTCTAAAACCAAAAAGGGGCTTTTTCGCAATCGATTTTTTAATTAAATAATAGAAGAATAGCACTGATAAAGTTAAAAAATTGAAAATTTGTAAACAAACTTTTTCAACTGAATATTAGGCTTTTATAAAAACGATTATTCTCGATAATTTTGAGTTTATGTTGAAAAATAATACAAATTAATACAAAAGTTTTAGATTTTTTAATTATCTACAACATTTATATTAAACTGTTTACGATATATTTCAGCTGTAAAATCTACTTACTGAATGTACTAATACAAAATTTCTGGGGGTTGTCGTGGATCAACAAATTAAGTGGGATTCTCATATTTACAGGCTAAATAAAAAATTTCAAGCGGTTGTTACGCTGTAAGACTTATACGAAACTCCTTGAAAACACATTGAAAAAAGTATATTTTGCCCTAGTTGAATCACACTTGAGATACGGAATACCCTTCTGGGGATCATGTCCTGGATACTTGTTCGACTCAGTATTTGAGTTGCAAAAGAGAGCAATAAGATATCTATGTAAAAAAGATACAAGAGAACACTGCAAACCATTATTTGTTCAATTCAAAATCTTGACACTTCCCTCAATCTATATTTTGGAAACCAGGGGTCGGAAAACCTTTTTCGGACGGAAGACCATCTTCAAAATAAATTTTTTTATGCAGTGCTGCGAGATCTCACGATTTCGTACATAATCTCACGATCTTACGATAATATTTCGGAATCTCACGAGTTTTGTATATGTATATTTGGCTTTACTTTGAATGTTTTAAGATATTTAAAAATTTGTAATATTTTTTTGCCTATTTAATAAATAAATAAATAAATAAATAAATAAATATCTCACGATCTTACGATAATATTTCGGAATCTCACGAGTTTTGTATATGTATATTTGGCTTTACTTTGAATGTTTTAAGATATTTAAAAATTTGTAATATTTTTTTGCCTATTTAATAAATAAATAAATAAATAAATAAATAAATAAATAAATAAATAAATAAATAAATAAATAAATAAATAAATAAATAAATAAATAAATAAATAAATAAATAAATAAATAAATAAATAAATAAATAAATAAATAAATAAATAAATAAATAAATAAATAAATAAATAAATAAATAAATAAATAAATAAATAAATAAATAAATAAATAAATAAATAAATAAATAAATAAATAAATAAATAAATAAATAAATAAATAAATAAATAAATAAATAAATAAATAAATAAATAAATAAATAAATAAATAAATAAATAAATAAATAAATAAATAAATTATATTGGTGCTTTGTCGGGCCGCGCAAACAGTTGCAAAGGGCCGCAGGTTGCCGACCTCTGGTTTAAACCAAAAGTTAAAAAGACCAAACCAAAAATTGATGATGAAGAATTGGAAATAACAGTTTTAGCTTTTTTCGTGCTTTTCCAAATGCGTCATTGCAGGATGCAGAAGTTAGTTTAAAAGAATCTTTTAAAACAATTCATAGGATCTTCATTACTGTAAACCAGAAGAGCCATTTTCTCTTACAAATTCAGCGAAGTTAGAAAATCAAATAATCTAATTGTCCAGTAGTGTGTTTGTTACAACTGTCATTTTCAATTTTCATGGCATGTTAGTTTACCAATTTATGTAGCAATAACTCAGAAATACCTATAGGTATAGGGAATACTAATACAGGCTGATTCAGGCGTGATAATAAAATATAGGGTGTTTTATTTGAAATTATCCACTTATTGAGAATTGAAAATATGGACATTGGACGCTCCATTCTAGACACCCTGTATAAAATATCGCATTTGACATTTCACCGTATGCTAGAAGGATATTCTCACAATCTCTGTTTAAGATTTGAAATTAATAGCTCAACAACTAAGTCAGATACGGAAATTAAAGTAAATGCGTGTTTTTCAAAATTTTTTATAAAAATCTCAAATATCTCGTAAACTGTTAAACTTAGACCTGTGAAATGTTAATAATTTCTTGTTCAAAATTTGATGCTGAATTCAAAAATAAAAATGGTTCATGTTGTTTGAAATAACAAAGTTGAGGTTTCCGGCATAACCGGAAGTTGAAAATATTTTCATTGAATTGACAAAGTCCCGTAACCCAATTTTCAAATTTCAAATTTTTATACATCTCTATATATGGCTAATGGGCCATCTACGTGACACACCCTGTAGTAAACTGATATTGTGTTCATCTCGAATCTTCTAATTTTGACGGAATTTGGATAGTGAACGTTAAAAGTGGAATTAATGGTGAAAACGTAATTGCATGCATGTCATAAAATTAGATTATTCTTTGAGTAATGCACTTTAAACGGTTTTCTGATCCAACTTTCATACTTGCATAAAGGGCGAGCCAAATATCCGCCCCACATTGCTCAAAATTAAAACATGTCTCTGTCACAGATCGAACATACAAGGCGCACAAAAGTAAAAAAGGTAGCGAGAAAGTAGAAAATCATAGCTTAGGTTATGTCACTGTCACAAATCAGAGATACATGTATACCTAGTTTTAAAGTAAAAATCCCGGGTTTGGCAACAGTGTCAAATGCCATGCTGAGATCAATAAATATCGATAAATCTGTCCTGTCTCTCTATTTATGATGTTGATTTGAGAAGACTACGCGGTTATATTTCAGAATGACAAATGTTTCTGTATCAACGGATGCTTATTTATCGTGTACACTGTAAAAATGTTGATAATATTAGTGTTTAAAAATTATCATCAAAAAGACTGTATAATCCAATATTTATTGGATAAATGGTAGATAGTCAGATATTTTTGGCGAGACAAAAAAATTACGCATGTGTTGTATAAAAATGCGTTGGCCAAAAAATGTATTTTAATGCAAATTAATGTATATTTTTAGAATTGTACGAAACATTTTAACCTCATTAGAATATTATATTACTGAGATATATGTCAAATGAGTAATTAGGGAAACACGTTAGCTATTTTTGTTTGTTTGTATTTTAAACGATAATTGTGACAGTTTATCGTTATTTTTTTTAAATTTATTAATTAATTAATCGATTTTAGTTATATTTGTAAAACCAAAAAAATTTAATATTATCCAGTTGAGAATGCTCTTTTGCATTGCCATAGACCGAACAAATTCTAATGACAGTATTAATAAAAATATCTGGTCACCGAGCTTCGCTCTTAATATTCAAATCTACATTTTTAAGCAGCCCAATGAGTATATAATTTAAGTATATTTATAACATGACAAATTATTAATTAATTCGCGAAAATCACGGGGTGGGCGACATCTACTTGAACTACTGATAGGGAGATAAATAAAAAGTTGATTGGCGACAGGCTTGAAAGTAGGCGGGAAAATTAAAAAAGCTGTCAGTGTTAATTTTCAATTGGCTGCAGCTGTTGTTGACGTTTATCAACTGCTTGTCACAGAGGTTAGTTAAATGCATTTCACCCTTTTAGGGCAACATCTACTGACGCTTGATCTTCGCGAATTGTCACGGTGGATAGGCCCCGTTTCCGGGACGGGCAACAGCAGCGTGTAGGGCACACGTCCCGTCAACAGAAGATCGCTGAGGTCACTCTATTTATCACTATATAAGAAAAACTCTATGTTCAATTGATTTTATTATTTATTGATCTGCAGTGAAGGAAAATTATAGGTCTGATATTCATACTTGGGTAAAAACCTCCACAAAAACCTGTGACCAGACTCTCGACGTGTGGCAAATATTGATATCATATTTTTTCAAAAATTTTCAGTTACAAAAATAGTTCATTCGTACATTCCATTACGATTTGCTCTTGGAAAATACAAAGTCACAATCAACCTTAAAATGTACTATGAAAATAGAGAATTTTAAATGTATCTTTAAAGTTTCTTGTAAAATAAAAAATTGAAATCTATGTTAATAGTACACGTGTACAAGCATTCATTCTTTTTCTCTCTCTCTCTCTCTCTTTCTCTCTAATATTAAAACTGTCCGCATAATAAAATAGTAGCCGTAAGGGGTAGTCTCACACTACCGGGGAAGGGAAGAACCTTTACCCGATGTGCATAAAGCATTTTCACCCGCCAAAAAAAAAAAGATTAGCTTTAGGTTAGGTTAGATCTTTGTAATAAATAAAGAAAAGTACGATACGTGTGACATTTTGACATTTGTTACATTCTGACAGGTGTCATATTTTGACATTTGTTCATTTTGAGATTTGTTCATTTTGACAGCTGTTACATTCTGACACGTATCACATTTTAACAGTTGTCACGTTTTTACAGGTGTCACATTTTGACAAATGTCCATTTTGATAGTGTTACTCAACGTTCCTATAAATATTTACCTAAACCCATTGGCTGTCCCAGATGGCTGTCATTTGACAAGCAAATTATTTATGTCCGTCAAATGAACCGTTCCTTTTTTATATAAAGCGGCAAATTTAAAATGGAATTCTTTCAGATTAAAACGCCAGAAATTAAATAAAGTCAAACCTTTTTACTACTATACTATACAGAAGAAAGGAGTGCAGTATTTAATTTGCAGAACGTAGTACAGATTCAAGAGGTAGAAATTTTATTTTTACCTCATCCTTCAATGCTTATTTGTAGTTAAAATTTAAATTTAAATACATCTGATCGGCCTAATATAGTTTTTGTTTAGATAAACCTGTTCTTTTGACAGATAAGTCAGACTTTATTTATTCATAGCCGTATCGTATGTATTTTAATTGATTCAGAATTCCAACATATAATCCTCCTTGTTATTTATTGGTTAAATTTAATTCGTTCAATGTTAAAGTGTCAGATGCATAAAGTTTATTTTTATTTTTTGTAAATAATATAACTTCCAAATTTAATCTACGAAGTGCGTATATATATTTTATATGCTGTGACCTTATTTATATTATAGAAACTTATTTTGCAAAGTACGCCTATGGAATGTGACGTTATATCCCCACTTTTACTGTACTCATCTATCCTTTATATTATATATTACTATAGAAACAAGTTATTATATCTGCCGTTGCTAGGAAATAAAACTAAGAGTTTAACTTTTCTTGTAAATATCTCGGAAGATCGAATTTTCACAGACATGAGACCTACATTTTTTGCCGATTTAGATAGGAATTAGTCTACCCTGAAAGTTTCATTGAATTCTGACGAGTGGGTTTCGAGATCCTCTGGACAAACACACACACACACACACACACACACACACACACACACACACACACACACACACACACACACACACACACACACACACACACACACACATACATACAAACCTTGCTCGTTTAATAGTATTTGATTTTAGATTGACAGTTCTTATTCTAATCAACACAGCCACAGTCTACTCACTTTTAACAAAATCGTCATTCACTATCTGTCTACTTTAAATTCAATGTCATTTTAAAATTCAAAATTTTCATATTCTGGACCCCATTTTGAAAGAATACGAAGGGGCACATCAAACCCTAAGCTTACTTTTTGATGCTCTATCAAAATCTGAAGTCAGAATTTTAAAATTCATAAACACAAAGAATCAACATACACACAGATCGAATTTAGATACCGAACAGAACTCTGCAAATCCACAACAAACACTTGTAGGAAAACAATAATTATTTTTTATTTTTGTGCATGTAGTCAAATTCAGCGTTTAGTAGGCCACCCAAACATAATTGGTAGAAATCAGTGCAAAAGGAAGTGAAGTCATTCGAGCAATAGCAGTGAAGTCGGTTACAAGTCCCATCATTTTGTCAGGATGGTTATCCTACAGGGATGCACTTGAATACTCGAAAAGCTCGTCTGCGTGGGTTACTATCAGGGTCTCATTGCTGGGAATAGTACTTACGATACAATCAAAAAATTTGATAAATTTATGTGTATTTATGACTACGCTAAACTTTGTTTGTTTTTGATTTGTAGCTCGTTCTCTGTCTCTTCCATTTTCCTTGCTTTATCTCTAACCTGACATAACTGTTAACTTAAGTAGGTACGTACTGAATAATAATTAGGTATAATTATTATATTATTATGGAAATACAAGAATATTGGTTTAACAATACTGAAAGGCAAAAAGTTGGAGCGGTTGAAAGTTTACTGTCAAATGTAGGTGTTGTGGCTCGAAATATGGGCATGCGCATACTTCATAATTTAAAAAAAAAGTTAAAATTTTTCATCATGGAAATTCAATACCTACTTAGATGCTTCAAACTGTTTTTTATCAATCTTTGTTATTAAAATCATTACCTGTAAATGTAGTAAATTTGAAGCCGTACTGACGAAAAAAAGTTTTTTAAATATCATACCGATCTCAAATATGGCTGCAAATGTCTGCGTTTAGAAAATAAAACTTTATAGTGATTTTTATGTGGCAAAAACGTGGCGAGAATTACATATAATCAAGTGCCGACTCTTTAAAGGTATATTAATTGTTCCCAAAACGACACTAAAACTATCAGGCCCACTTTAAGACCACTGGTATTTAAGTGATATGGTTTGGTGGCCGTAACTATTATTTTCCACTTTAATGTTTCTGCAACTTTGAGGTAGTCTCGCTTAGTTATTATAACGTTTCAAACACCTTCAGTGGCACCAAAATATTATAAAACTATTAAGTGGCTCCCAGCGGTGAATTTACGTGACTACAACTAGGCAAAAATAAAATGAAGTTATTCTTGTTGTGTAGTGGTAGATTTAGTGATTATTACGTAATAGCCACCCAATCGAAGTTGCGATATCAGTTTCTGTCACTATAATGCTAAAAAGTGTTGAATATGATCCAATAGCAAGTAGTTCAACAATTAATAGAATTCAGTTTTATACAATTTTTTCGAGAATACGACCACTGATCTAAATTTTTGTTATAGCCTTCAAATCAAGTTATTTAACAGTTGCTTAAATTGCGTTATATTTTGTAGATGCGATTATGCAGTTGAATACATAGTTTTTATAGATGAATTAGTACATCATTTTAGACTGAAAGCATTTTGTATCTTCTTCCCATTGGTGTTCTTTAGTTTTCAAAGTAGCACACCACTATCAAATACTATTAAACGAGCTAGGTTTGTATGTATGTATGTGTGTCCAGAGGATCTCGAAATCCACTCGTCAGAATTCAATGAAACTTTCAGGGTAGACTAATTCCTATCTAAATCGGCAAAAAATGTAGGTCTCATGTCTGTGAAAATTCGATCTTCCGAGATATTTACAAGAAAAGTTAAGCTTTTAGTTTTATTTCCTAGCAATGGCACATAATAATAACTTGTTTCTATAGTAATATATATATTATAAAGGATAGATGAGTACAGTAAAAGTGGGGATATAACGTCACATTCCATAGGCGTACTTTGCAAAATAAGTTTCTATAATATAAATAAGGTCACAGCATATAAAATCTATATACGCACTTCGTAGATTAAATTTTGAAGTTATATTATTTACAAAAAATATAAATAAACTTTATGCATCTGACACTTTAACATTGAACGAATTAAATTTAACCAATAAATAACAAGGAGGATTATATGTTGGGATTAAACTTTTTTAATATCTTGGCATTAAAAGTAACGCTTCAGTACTTACTTAAACTCAAAGATTAAAAAAAAAGTTAGTTCAAGAACTATCTTTAAAAGTCACTGTCTTCACTAAAACTACTGGTATCACAATAATTGTCTTTTCTGAGGTTTATTATTATCGGTTCTATTAAATTATCCATTGATATATCCACTTTCCTAAATGAATTTTAGACATTTTTAACATGACCAATGCATTTTCCCCAATGTTCTCTATTTACATCTGAAACTGCCTTCAAAAACAAATTTCGCACATCAGGAAATTTAAATGTTTTATTGTTTTGAGAAACATAACCTTTTAATAATTGTGACCAGATCAGTTCAATGGAATTTACCTCTGAGAATTTTAATTCCTTTTTCTCTGGCCATCTCATCTATAATATATTTTTTGAATTTGTTTTTATGTTGCCTTGCTATTACTAATAATTCTGCATTCAAGGATTTAGGAGAACTGATAATATTTTTAGAATGAAGCCATTTTGAAATATATATCAATACAAAATTCTGAATCAATTAAAATACATACGATACGGCTATGAATAAATAAAGTCTGACTTATCTGTCAAAAGAACAGGTTTATCTAGACAAAAACTATATTAGGCCGATCAGATGTATTAAAATTTAAATTTTAACTACAAATAAGCATTGAAGGATGAGGTAAAAATAAAATTTCTACCTCTTGAATCTGTACTACGTTCTGCAAATTAAATACTGCACTCCTTTCTTCTGTATAGTATAGTAGTAACAAGGTTTGACTTTATTTAATTTCTGGCGTTTTAATCTGAAAGAATTCAATTTTAAATTTGCCGCTTTATATAAAAAAGGAAAGGTTCATTTGACGGACATAAATAATTTGCTTGTCAAATGACAGCCATCTCATAAATTCAAAGTTGAAAATACAACGTTGCCAATTCAATTTCAGAAATCATGGGTTTAGGTAAATATTTATAGGAACGCTGAGTAACACTGTTAAAATGGACACTTGTCAAAATGTGACACCTGTAAAAACGTGACAACTGTTAAAATGTGATACGTGTCAGAATGTAACAACTGTCCAAATGAACAAATCTCAAAATGAACAAATGTCAAAATATGACACTTTTGTTTATTTATTACAAAGATCTAACCTAACCTAAAGCTAATCTTTTTTTTTTGGCGGGTGGAAATGCTTTATGCACATCGGGTAAATGTTCTTCCCTTCCCCGATAGTGTGAGACTACCCCTTACGGCTACTATTTTATTATGCGGACAGTTTTAATATTTAAGTTTTCATTATCATAGAGAGAGAGAGAGAAAAAGAATGAATGCTTGTACACGTGTACTATTAACATAGATTTCAATTTTTTATTTTACAAGAAACTTTAAAGAGACATTTAAAATTCTCTATTTTCATAGTACATTTTAAGGTTGATTGTGACTTTGTATTTTCCAAGAACAAAGTGTAATGTAATGTACGAATGAACTATTTTTGTAACTGAAAATTTTTGAAAAAATATGATATCAATATCTGCCACACGTCGAGAGTCTGGTCACAGGTTTTTGTAGAGGTTTTTACCCAAGTATGAATATCAGACCTATAATTTTCCTTTACTGCAGATCAATAAATAATAAGATCAATTGAACATAGAGTTTTTCTTATATAGTGATAAATAGAGTGAGCTGAGCGATCTTCTGTTGACGGGAGGACGTGTGCCCTACACGCTGCTGTTGCCCGTCCCGGAAACGGGGCCTGTCCACCGTGACAATTCACGAAGATCAAGCGTCAGTAGATGTTGCCCTAAAAGGGTGAAATGCATTTAACTAACCTCTGTGACAAGCAGTTGATAAACGTCAACAACAGATGCATCCAATTGAAAATTAACACTGACAGCTTTTTTAATTTTTCCGCCTACTTTCATCGCCAATCAACTTTTTATTTATCTCCCTTTCAGTAGTTCAAGTAGATGTCGCCCACTCCGTGATTTTCGGGAATTAATTAATAATTTGTCATGTTATAAATATACTTAAATTATATACTCATTGGGCTACTTAAAAATGTAGATTTGAATATTAAGAGCGAAGCTCGGTGACCAGATATTACTTCTCTCTAAACCACTAACAATATGTAAAAAACTGCGAGTTTAGTAACAGAAAATAAAAAATATACATTTTATATCTCTATACGGCGCCGGCGCTTAATAAAATCACTTATTTCTTGGGATAACTCAAAGTTAAGATGATGCACCATTTTTAATCCACATATTTTGTAATTTATTTTTAAATTCATCAGAATCTTTTAGGTATGAGGTGAGAGAGTGCATTTAGTTTTGCAAGAAATTAAAAACTTCACATTTTTTGTATGGTAGAAATAGGAGATATATTATTCCAATTACAGCTTTAAAACGCGGCTCCTTTGATACTATAGTCGAGAAAATTTAACACGAAAATAGCCCAAAATATAGACATTTGAAAAAGTACTTCTTTGAAATTTCATTCCTGGTCCCTCCGGAAGACGATGTCTAGGACGAGAGACCCAAAAAATCCACTTAGAACTGGGACTTGATGAGTTAACAGGGAACGCCAGGTGATGAGGTTCCTGGCGCCATCGCGATCTCAAGGTACACCGGGGGCTCATTTGGCCATCATATTCAGGTTAAGCAACCCAAAACACCCCCGAGTACTGAAATTCGTATGGTTCGGTTGTTTTCTGTGCAAGATATGAATTTTTTTTTCAATACTTGGAAAGAAGAATGCACTTCTTGATGTAGCGGTACAATTTCAAAAAAACACATGATCAAAACATGGCACAAAATTTCTAGACGAGCTAACGAAGCGAATGCAAGAAAGCCCATCTCAATCTGCACTGACTACACCAAAATTCCACATTTTTCTGCTATATTTTCTCGCCTGCTACCAATAGGCGTAAGCTGCATCCTATGTGTCTTCGAAAGCAACTTCACTAAAATCTAAAAGTCTGAGTCCACGTGGACCCCACTCATCCTATTGGTTGGATGTTTTTATTTTCCACTCTGGCTGCCGAGCTATAAACTAAAGAACAACACTTCAGGGATAGTTTTTCATTTTAAACTGACTAAATCGAAATACTCCTACAATCCTTCTTGGAGACATAAACAGCAAATCAGCGGCTTGGTTCTCAAAACAAACAGATGAACTCCTAAGTGCGTCAAATCTATGCTCCGCCAATAAAGCAGGCGAACCATATACGTTTTCCACAGCAAACGGTGAAGAAAATATTGATCTCACTGCTATGTCAGGTCAACTCTTGAACAAACTAACCACCTGGAAGGTAATAGAAGGAGGAAACTCCAGCGACCACAGACCAATCCTAATTAAGGTAGAGGAAACCGACCAGGATGTTGAAATATCTAGAGGGTACAACTTCAAAAACGTTCAACTAGACAGACTAGCAGAACCGCCAAATAGAGTAAACGAGAAGTTAAGTAATATCTCCTTACACGATATCCCTAGCATCGCCAGATACATTGAATACCTAACAGATGGTTTAATAGAACAAAACGCAGTTGCAAAAAGTCCAAAGGTGAGAACAGACTCGCGCCCTGTTGGAGCGACAATCTAAACGACAGAAAGAGCAATGTACTCAGACTAAGAAAAATTTACCAAAGCAAAGCAGAAGAAACTTAGAATTTCTCTCTCTCTTTTCACTGGATTAAAACCACTTATTTGTTAAAAAAATCCAGTGAAGAGAGAGAGAGAGAGACAGAAATTGAAATACAAACCACTATGAGCTTCCGAAATGAATTAGAAACTTAGAATATCAGGCAGACAAAGATGTGTATCTTCGTTTCAAATGGGCATACAAAAATGAAATCAGAACTACAAAAGAAAACTCGTGGAAAAACTTCCTCGATGAACAACTTTCTCGAAACCCATGGGGCACCGTCTACAAGCTCGCGGCAAACAAGATTAAAACGCAGAAAGTTATGAGTAGTGTCGTCAGAGGGGACGGTTTAATAACCATTGCACATGAGGAAACACTTGCAGAAATACTTAGCAGACTGATGCCGGATGACGACCCTAATATTGACAGTAACCTGCCACAAAGAAATACGAGATCAAGCTTCCCTAGCACACGGCGACGTTAACACTGAGGTGATTATCACGAACGACATGGTAGATACCGCGATTATGAGCATAACTCCGTACAAAGCCCCTGGTGGCGACGGGGTTCATGGTAAGATCATCTTGCTTGTATATCCATACATTAAGAGGCAAATAATACGGCTGTACCAAGCATGTTTCAGACTAAGATATTTTCCTACAAAGTGGAAGCAAGGCATACTTGTAACTATCCTTAAGAGTCCTGATAAAGATCCAGCAGATCCAAAATCACTAAGGCCTATAACCCTACTGTCAGAACTGGGGAAAATCTTAGAACGAATCGTCCTAAACCAGCTACAGCAAGAAAAGCCCGAAAACCAATTTCTCAGCTGGGCACAATACGGTTTCAGAAAAGGGAAATCGACGGTTATGGCTCTCGCAGAAATAACGGACAGTATACGCAACAGCCCGAACCATTGCCTATCCATCTTTGTAGACATATCTGGAGCCTTCGATAACTTATGGTGGCGAATTCTCATCAAAGAATTAAACCAAAAGAGCATTTCCAGCACGCTATTATACATGATCAAAACGTCGTAGCATATGCCGACGATATCACCATCACGATAAGCGGAACAAGTAGACGAGAACTAGAAAACGTTGCAAGTGAATACATGACAATGGGTTGCAAAAAACAAACTGACAATATCTGAGGCCAAAACGAAATACATTGAATTCTCCAACCTATCACTTGCAAGAAATCCAGTAATCAGATACAATAACAAGCCAATTCAAAGGGACCAATCCATCAAGTGCCTGGGCGTGATACTAGATCACAAACTAGCTTTTGGGGAACACATTTAATATATAACGGATAAATAAAGGAAAATCTTCCAACTTCTACGAAGAGTACTAAGTCGGAACTGTATCGACAAATTCCACGACGCTCTGAGTGACATATACACACATGCAATCTTTTCCCATCATGTCGTACGCACTACCAATCTGGGGGTCAAATAATAAACTTCGTAGTAAATAAGAGCAGAATCAGGTCGGCACAAGCAACCTGTCTCAAAGTTATCCTGGGAGCATACAACTCCACACCGGCTGAGTCTTTATAGTTGAGGCAATGAAGCATTATGTTAGGAAATCTTTTAGGATAGGACGGATTGGAATGCGGTTTTTTGCATTCGCTTCCAAAAATTATTTATACCATTCCTACCTAATTTCTACCTGTTAAAACCGGAAGTTGCGTTGCTGCAACCAAAAATGCATTTTTTGAGAGGCCTCTTGGCAAGTTTAATAACTTTGTAAATAAGAGTCAGAATTGGCCCAAGTCGGGTACCCAGGGGTTTTTGAGGTCGCTGATCACGATTAGTAATAGTAATAAGCAGTATAATTATCTATAAATCATTTCATATGGAAAGCCAATCCAAAAATTCTAACCTGCACGGGGATGGTGATGGGGCCTCTTCCCTCCCCCTTCCCTTTTTTTTTGACTAAATTATTTGTATACACTCGAATAACTCAGAGATAACTCCTTTAAACTCAGGACAAAGCCTGGAAGAAATTCGTAGAAGTCTGAAAAAACTGAAATGAAAAAATGAATCCTGGAGAGACTCCGAGGACATGTGTCCAAAGAGGATTTAATTTCTACAAATTTTGATCAGCTGTAATAGTATATTATGCAATAAGTGTATAAATGAACCTATATTACATACAATGTGTGAAATAGTTTTTCTGCAAAAGTACTCAATTTCTTTTATAATTCGCATTATTCTGTTGACGCTAAAAGTCATCAATCGTGAATAAACCAAGTTGTAATTTTCACCAAAGTTTGAGGCACAAATATTTGCTTCCGAGATATGTGGTGAAGTATGATTGGCATGGTAAATTAGTAAATAACAGGTAACAATTTTTAATAATATTAAAGCAAAGCAAGGTAAATGTTAAACAACATAAAATTTGGAGCCAGGTAACTTATTTTAAATGTATTTCAGTATTCACTCTGATATAGGCAAGCAACATTACAGAATCTTGTACCTCGTTCAAAATACCTTAATCTTTTAGCAAATTACAATTTTTAGTAAACAATTAGACTAACCCAAATCGATTTTATGTAGTTACCCGAATTCATAGAAAATTATTAGATAGGTTATTTATTTTAGCGACGTCACATATCAAAAATCTGCGGCGTTGCCAGATAGATTTTTTTTTCGTTCACTTAAAGATGAAATTTATAACTTATAGCTTATTTATTTTAGCGAGACAGTGACGTCACACGTTAAAAATCTGCGGCGTTGCCATGTATAATTTTTTTTCGATCACTTAAAGATAAAATTGTGCCAGTTACTTTTTTCCTCAATTTTCACATTCTCGTTGAAAATAGTTTAACAGAGCTGTTACCATTTCTTGACTTTACCTAGGTAATGGTTTAGCCATTTTAAATGTTTTTGAATTTTCACCTCACACTGAAGACTGACACAATGAATTAGTTATGAAAATAACTGTTTGGTAATGAAAATAACTATTTCTTGTAAATATAAAGAAAACTGAATACACAAAAAATGAAACAGAAAAATATTAAAATATAACCTACAAACGAATGTAGATTAATAAATCAAGTATTTTCGATATATTACAACAGCAGCGTCGTGAAGTGTTGCCAACCTTTAACAGTTAATTTCCCCTGCACGTTAAGTTTAAATCGTATTTGCTCTTAGTGTTTTCGTGTTTATTCCGTTGACAAAGAAATAACAAGGTATATCAATATGTGGGTGGTCGTAAAATATAGGATAAATTTTAAATATTATTACTTTGTTTAGGTTAATTATTTGTACTAATTTATTTAATTTTATATAAGGATTTAAGTTAAGTAAACTTTTAACCTTCAAAGTTAAATATAGATAAAAATATCATTTTAAAAAGAGGGCAAGTAAATTAAAAAAAATCAAGGCGACTGAGTAAAAGTTCCGGTAGAGGGATGGGGGGTAGGTAAATATAGGTTTTGAAAGTTGGATATTGGTTTTTTATGATTTGTGGCTGAAATATACATCCTATCGAAAAAAGTTTGATGTAAAAGTTATAGATAATTCAAAAATCTAAAACTTTTGCATTAATCATTTTTCAGCATAACCTCAAAATTATCCGTTTTTTTTTCTTTTTTAATTTTTATCTCCCGCAAAAATAATTTTTTTATGAGATAAGCTGTAACTTTTTCCAAGCAAAATAAAAAATTTAAAATAAAAAAAACCTAATTTTCAATCGAAATAGTTGGTTTACATCTAAAGCAAGTCATGATATACTGTCCTGATGCTTGACATTTATTTTTGACACACAACACAACAAAAACATCGTTTATACCATAGCTACTACATTTTCTCTTATGTACGTTCGTTAAAATGTCAAAGTTCGGCCTCTGCGAATCGATAAAGCGCGCCCAGAATTACAGCCGGGCCTCATCTTTATCAGAACATCCAGTTGTTCCCGTTTTCCTCCTCCTGGATGAGGACCAGGTCCTACTCAATTACGATTTCGTTGTTAATTCTTGTGGGTTTGCGTTTAATATGCGAACACGCGGTCCAGTTTTAAGTCCGAACAAAATTGTCCAGGACCGCAAAACAACTCTGGATTTTTTATTTAGGTCATGATTACAGGGATAATTTAACGCGGGACCTAGATATTGTTATACGGAGTCTGGAAATCGTACATCTCAAACAAATCCATACACAACATTTAAAGCTGCTTTTAAAAGTGTTATCACATCTTTTCTTTAAGGATTTTGAAAATTTCACAGCAATCTAATTCTAAAGCAATTTATGAAGTAGAAATATGACAGGATTAAAATCCAAAACATGTCAATACCAGTCTTAAAAAAAGTTCTATTACGAATTTATACTATGTACGGCATACCGTAACCAAAATGGTCTTTTTTTTTCTTCACTGGATTAAAACCACTTATTTAATTGACGTTTCGGCTTTATTCTATCGAAAGCCGTTATCAAAATGACATAACAAAATAAATAAATTTACTATAGAAACAGAACACTTGATAATCTTGCAAAAATACGATATCAACATGCATAGTACACTTAGATAAAGAATATCTGGTCACAGAGCTTCGCTCTTAATATTCAAATCCACATTTTTAAGCAACCCAATGAGTATATAATTTAAGTATATTTATAACATGACAAATTATTAATTAATTCGCGAAAATCACGGAGTGGGCGACATCTACTTGAACTACTGAAAGGGAGATAAATAAAAAGTTGATTGGCGATTGGCTTGAAAGTAGGCGGGAAAATTAAAAAAGCTGTCAGTGTTAATTTTCAATTGGCTGCAGCTGTTGTTGACGTTTATCAATTGCTTGTCACAGAGGTTCGTTAAATGCATTAAAAGTTGCCTAGTTTCTGGGGATTTCACTTTCATACAAAGTCACAATCAACCTTAAAATGTACTATGAAAATAGAGAATTTTAAATGTCTCTTTAAAGTTTCTTGTAAAATAAAAAATTGAAATCTATGTTAATAGTACACGTGTACAAGCATTCATTCTTTTTTTCTCTCTCTCTCTCTCTCTCTCTCTATGATAATGAAAACTTAAATATTAAAACTGTCCGCATAATAAAATAGTAGCCGTAAGGGGTAGTCTCACACTATCGGGGAAGGGAAGAACCTTTACCCGATGTGCATAAAGCATTTCCACCCGCCAAAAAAAAAAAGATTAGCTTTAGGTTAGGTTAGGTTAGTAATTTTCAGAAGTATGAAACACAGTAAATTTTAGAAACTACTGAGATGTCAAAAAACTCTGAATGGAGTTTACATGTTTTGCATTATCCTACCTACAAGAATCAGCTTCTTTGATCCAGGATCCTTAGTCGAGTCCTTTTCATCGCAATGCAAATTTTTACTCCGATATAAAGATGGTATTGACGCGATTTCCTTACAATTCTATGATTGCCCCGTGTCTAATGACATTTCCAGTTCCTAAAACATTTATTTTCCTTTACCACAAAGCTCGCCTTATCGTCTTCTACTCTCATTTAGAAAAATCTGAAGTTCTGAAGTGGGATACGTATAAAGTTCGAAAGCCTTGCCAGGCACGTGTTGAAAACATACGAGGTGATTCAAAACTATATAAAATCTGTATGCATATCTAAACACAACTAATATATAAGGCAATTAAATAAAGGATGGTCAATATTTTAACCGTAGGAGAAAGAGAGAGAGAGAGAGAGAGAGAGAGAGAGAGAGAGAGAGAGAGAGAGAGAGAGAGAGAGAGAAGAAAAAAACAATGGTGTAATGTTCCAAAAGAAGTTGTATTGATTTGCATTATTTATTCCTAACCTAAATATGCATACAGGCCACAGGGTGGCGCAAATTTAATTGAAACTATTGGGATTTCATAAACTGTTATAGATATTCTCAAGACGAATTTATTGGTTTTTCAAAATTAAAATATCAGGTCCAGATATTTGGGAAAAACCGAAATTTACGATTTTCGATTTATTTAATTAAGACCTTATTTTTTTAAGATAGAAAAAAACTTTTTTATTGAATGCCAAATATCGCTTAACATAGCTTATCCAATTTTTTAAAACAATGTTTCGTCTTTGAAGTGCCCCCCTCAACTATTTTTTTAAATACGGACCTGTACTTTTTATTTCATTTTTGAAATCCCCGGTTTTTTCTCGCTCCAACCATGTAGAATACTTAATTTTTTTTTTGACATTGAACTGTACTTTAGGAATTTTTCTAAATACAGTCGTATTCAGTTTTATCCTGAATCAAATACTATTAAACGGGCAAGGTTTGTATGTAAGTGTGTATGTGTGTTTGTGTGTTCGGAGGATCTCAAAATGCACTCGTCAGAATTCAATGAAACTTTCAGGGTAGACTAATTCCTATCTAACTCGGCAAAAAATACAGGTCTCATTTCTGTGAAAATTCGATCTTCCGAGATATTTACAGAGATAATATAACCTGTTTCTATAGTAACTTTTTTATTATATATTTTGTTATGTCATTTTGAGAGCGACTTTCATTCAAGAAAGTCGAAACGTCAATTAAATCCCGCTTTTTCTTTAAAATAACTGGTTTTATTTCCATTAGAAGAGAAACTGATAAATATTAGTTTAATTTGTCAGTTTTTGGCATTGTCAAAAGTAGTTAATTGTCAATCATCGATCATCCATGGAAATCACATCATATTTTTGTGCGAGGGGTATTCCAAAGCAACGTTCAGTAACGTAGTCCCGATACATAATGCTGGTCTAGCAGTGATCGGCGAAAACGTTGGTGGAGTGATGATGGAAAATCGTCATAAGAAAATAACCTATTTTTGTAAATATCAACGTCAAGGTTTGACTTTATTTAATTTCCCCATAATAACCTACAAATTTTGACAACACGCACATCTCTGGGTAAACGTTAAGATTATGGGGCCGTCTGGGATTTTCATGAAATTTTCACAGATGTTATAAAACATGATCAATTCAATATAGCGATAGAAATTTTTGCGCGGAAAAATATTTTTCACATTTTTTTAAAAAGAAATATATATTGGGATACTCACTCCCAAGACAAACAGATTCAGTGCGTTGAAACGATTATTTAACATATTTTCCAATACAAACGCATAGATACAAAACTTCTCTACAAGTGCCCAAGTAGCAATTTATAACCAGAATAAGCCTGAAAAGTATTAAAAAAGGAAAAAATGTTCATTTGACGGACATAAATAATTTGCTTGTCAAAGTTGAAAATACAACGTTGCCAATTCAGTTTCAGAAATCATGGATTTAGGTAAATATTTAATGGAACGTTGAGTAAATCTGTTAAAATGGACAGTTGTCAAAATGCTCTAAAAATAGGTGTAATAGTTTTGGTTTTAATCATCTTTTACTGTGTTAAATATTCGTATGTCTATGCTAGACTTTAATATTGAAACTCGGTTTGTTAAATTTAATAAATTTTCGGGCATATATCGTTTTGGCGAAGAACATCGTGACTTTTTTTAAAATGATATTAATTCTTATACATGCATTTGAAATTTGCTCTGCATAGTAGTAAAATTAATTAGGAAAAACTCAATAAAACCAAACTCCCAAAATACATGACAAAGGAAAAGATAAAATGGTTAAAATGGTTTTCATACTCCGAATAACTTCTTTGTTCCAAACTTCTCCTATCTATTTGATTATCTCCTAATTTTCTGTTTCCTCACAGTAAAAAAACTCATACCATTTTTGTTCTCGGATCAAATTGACGAAACAAACCAGTGGCGTACTTCTAAATAGATTGAGGTAAAATACCGGGTTGGCCAACAGATCTAATTCTAATTGGAAACGTTACAATTTTCAAATATAGTCCTTGGAAGACGTTTTACTAAAACTATGAGTTGTTAATGTATTTTAAAATACGATGTCAAAATATGATTCATTTTTATAAACTATTTTCTAAAATATGCTGTATAAGATATTAAATTAGATTAGATTAGAAGAATGTTAGATTGACGGGTCAATTTTATTCTGCAATGTATTTCTAAAGTACCCTGTATAGTCGAAGGTAATATCACAAGACTGTGACAAATAACCGACTATTATTTTCTGCCTAATTCTATCGAGAGTACCTTGTATTTCGAGACAATTTGATGAGACCATATGAACATTAATAATTTGAATAACTCCCGAGAGCTTTAACTCGAGGGAGTTATTCTTTGATTATTAAAGTTCATATGGTCGAATTGAATTGTCTCGAAATGCAAGTTGCTCGAGATGAATTAAAGAAAATAATAGTCTCTATTTGTCGTAGTCAGGAAGATTATTTCATGAACCCCACCAAATCATTCGCTAAGATTGTCTCCAAACAGACTCCTTTCTCTTTTTCATATTTTCTGGGAGATATTTGGCTTATATTTTCACTGATTTCTGTAGTGGAACATGAACCAAAACACCGAATCTTTCCATTTAACAATAATTTATCAAATTGTGACAGAACTGCTTTAGCAAAAACTGACAGAAGTATTTGACATTTTTATGTGACGTATCAAAGTGACTGTTTCCCTAGTCGCTGATATTTGGTCTAGAGAAATAGTCGACAGTAATATCCCAAAACCTTGACAAATAGTCGACTATTTTTATTGTATCTAAATTTCGAGTTTATTTTAGGATCAATTCGTCGAGACTTAATTTTGGCATCAATAATCTGAATAACTCCCGAGAGCTTTAGCTCGAGCTAAAGCTCTCGGGAGTTATTCTTTGATTATTAATGCCAAAATTGTCGAGACAAATTGTAAAATATACGAGAAATTTAGTAGCAATAAAAATAGTAGCTAATTTGTCAAGGTCGCGTAATATTTAATAAGATTATTTCTAGTTTTGCTTTTTACTGTCTTGGCAGGTACGTTTAATTTAATTACATTATCAATTTCTTGAAGATTTTTACTCCCGAATGTACTCATTGTTAATACTTTTTAACAAAATGTGTCAAATTTAATTCTGTAATAAACTTTAATGGCAAACTGTCAAAATTCAGATGACGCGCGCCTACTATGTTTGTCGTAAAATGGACGGTATTACATAGAAAGGAATTAATGAATATATTTATAGTTTTAAAAAAGTGCGAAATCAGTTGGATTTGTGTATTTGCTACTAAAGATCGATAATTTATTAACTATAAGCAATTTTATAATGCCATTAGTATAGGTTTTATTTGAAAAATTTGAAATTTACGGGCGGCTTCGTTATTGGATACCGTCCTTCAGGTGAATATTGAGGACGATGATCAAATAGCCGAATATTTACCACCAAGGTGAATAGTCGCTTTATTTTGTTTTGATTGGCTGCGTCAAATCAGTTTCCAAGCACGTGATTGGTTAAAAATTGATATTTGACAGGCAAGGGAAATAATCGCTGATAATTGATTCCGATTGGTCTGAATTTTAAAAATTTTCATTGGTTTATATAAATCAAGCGAAATAATCCATCATATTGCATATCATGTGACTAAATTCATGACTTTTCATTGTCGGAGCCATGTGTGAATGAAATAATCGGAAATATTATTAAATATTTGCCTAATTTGTGTATTATTTAACTAATTAATTTGAAAATTGTAACTTTTTCTATAACCACGTAGGTAATTCTGCGAATTCAGATACTTGGCCCACACGGAATATTGGTTTTTGGGTCAATTTGTTTCCTAACGTTTCATTTAATTAATAAAGTCCATGGTGAAAAAGTGAAATCTGGAAAACTAGCAAAACTCCGTCAAAATCGCTGGAATTTCAATTTTACGATATGGCACGAATTTTATTTATCAATTTTGCTAATAGTTGGTAGCAATGGTAGCACATTAGATTTGAAAGCCCAAGTGACGATGCCAAAAGGCATAAAACCGGTATGATTAATAGAATAGACTCAATAGATGAATACTTTTACTAGAACTGGTCAAAAACTTTGCAACTCCCAATGTAAATTGGAAATTTATGCATTGTTAAGTTGTCAAAATTCTGTTCTCGCGTTCCTTTATCAGATTTGCTCTTAGATTGTAGTACATTTGCGTAATTAGTACTTTTATATTTTGGCATAAAAAAACAACAACTTCAAATTCAAATCGAAATATCTCGGAAAGGCATAGAGTAAAATTACAATAGGGTGTCGTCGAGCTATAGGTACACTGCGCGTCATATAAAACTGGTACAATAGTGGCTTCTGTAAGTTGGAAAAATATGAAAATATTTTCTAACGTAACGAAACTATCAGCAACTCCTGATGATGTCAACATAGTTGGCGAAACGCGCGTAGAGTGTGTGAAAATTATGCTTTGGTTGAGTGGTCGACGATAATTTTCAACTTAACAAAACTAGTTACCCCCCCGCCGTGTTCGAGGATGCTGAACACGTTGGTGGTGGTATAAACTCTTTCTGAGTTGAACATCACCCCCAAACGGCCAAAAACAACCCCCAAAAAGGGTGAAACGTGAACACAGCCTTATACCGAAAAAAACCGCATCACCTCCCGTTTTCGAGCATGCTGAACAAGATGGCGGTGCTTTTGAATTTCTCCGAGTCAACCCCATCCCTTAAACGGCCAATAACCACCCGCGAAAGGGGTGAAACATGAATATACCTTATATACCGAAAAAACTGCGGCACCTTCCGTTTTCGAGCATGCTGAACATTATGGGGATTCTGAATCTTCTCCCCGAAGCAAATCAACCCCTGAACCGGACAAAAACTACCCCGTGAGACCCTGTTTTATGAAGTGGATAAGAAAATCCCGATAAGAGAAAATGAATAACAAATCATTGAATACAAACCGGATGATGATTCCTCGTTTGTTGATTGATCTTTTACTCTAAAAAATAGCCCGCGTAGGTACTTTTGAATGTAATTCTGTCGTATATTTTGGTTTAAAGGGCAATCAAGAAAATTTGCATCCGGCGTGTATTCAATGATCTGCGAATATAATGATTTGAAGGGTAAGTTTACTTCGGGAAGAAGATTCAGAATCCCCATCATGCATACTTGAGAACGGGAGGTGACGCAGTTTTTTTCGGTATAAGGCGGTGTGTTCGCGTTTCGCCCATTTTGGGGGTTGTTTTTGGCCGTTTGGGGGTGATGGTCAACTCAAAAAGAGTGTCGTTAGAAAATATTTTCTTTTTTTGAGGTTTTTTCCGACTAACAGAAGCCTACAACTCTTATAATCGAAAATAGTGTTTCTCTATGTGTGTAAATGCATCTTTTAAAATGTGTCAGTAATAAACTAGTCTGTATGTTATAATTTCTAGGGCAGTGATGCCAGCTCAAGAAAAATTTTGGTAGATGTAACGATAATATTAAATTTTTTAAAGCAAAATAACGAGATTGAAAAATTAAAAATTTTACTCGAAATTTTATAAATGATTATTTTTTTCATCTGTCAAAACAGTCAGATTTTGTGGTTTCAGCCAATAACAACTCAGGATCCTAACCAATCATTGTGTTTTATACTGATTATTTTTTTCATCTGTCAAAAAAGTCAGATTTTGTGGTTTCGGCCAATAAGAGCTCAGGATCCTAACCAATCATTGTGTTTTATACTGATAAAACAGCTTCGTCGTTTTTGTTTTTTGATTAAACTATGTTTACCTTTTTTGAAATGTCAATTAAAAACATTTAACAATTTTTATTATACTAAAATGTATTGCAAATCTATGTTAATAACCAAATTTCAAAATGTATTTGTAAACTAACCTGTTTTTATTAGTTTATTTCATATCGCCTTTAACATTTTTACATACCTCACTTCAACACTAAACTTAAAATTAATTAAATTAAGAAAGACTTCATTTCATTCTTCTTCTTCGCTTTTATTTACGGCGCCGTTTCGCGGGGTAGCCAGTCAAAAAAACGCCTTGGTGGCCCTGTATGTAAAACTATAACAGCTCAGGTTTCAATTTAAATTGGTAAAGAAAATTTTCAATATTTGTGTGTAAAGTGTCTTTTGCATAAATGACTATGTTCTCTGTTTTTAATACAAAATGATTCAAAAAATAATCCTTTCAAATACGACTCGTCCTCTGAAATTTTATAGATTAAATTTTTGATCTTCATACTCAAACGCCTTTATTTTAGGCAAAACCACTCAAACAAACTGATTTAAGATAAAATCACTCGTCCTGCGGACTCGTGATTTTATCAATCAGTTTGTTTTCGTGGTTTTTCCAAATAAAGCCGTTTTCGTGAAAACCAAAAATTTAATCGATAAAATTTGGAGGACTCGTGGTATTACCTTTGATAAAACCGCTTCGTCGTTTTTGTTTTTTGATTAAACTGTGTTTACCTATTTGAGATGTCAAATGTAAACATTTATCAATTATTATTATACTAAAATGTATTGCAAATCTATGTTAATAACCAAATTTCAAAATGTATTTGTAAACTAACCTGTTTTTATTAGTTTATTTCAACATTCATTTAACATTTTTTGATACCTCACTTTAACACTAAACTTAAAATTAATTAAATTAAGAAAGACTTCATTTCATTCTTCTTCTTCGCTTTTATTTACGGCGCCGTTTCGCGGGGTAGCCAGTAAAAAAATCGCCTTGGTGGCCCTGTATGTAAAACTATAACAGCTCAGGTTTCAATTTAAATTGGTAAAGAAAATTTTCATTATTTTTGTGTAAAGTGTCTTTTGCATAAATGACTATGTTCTCTGTTTTTAGTACAAAATGATTCAAAAAATAATCCTTTCAAATACGACTCGTCCTCTGAAATTGTATAGATTAAATTTTTGATCTTCATACTCAAACGCCTTTATTTTAGGCAAAACCACTCAAACAACCTGATTTAAGATAAAATCACTCGTCCTGCGGACTCGTGATTTTATTAATCAGTTTGTTTTCGTGGTTTTTCCAAATAAAGCCGTTTTCGTGAAAACCAAAAATTTAATCGATAAAATTTGGAGGACTCGTGGTATTCCCTTTGATTATTTTTTAATAGAACTATTATAGGAAACTATAGGAAACTTTAATTACAATTTCAGCATATTCTTGGTTTAGAATATGAATCGGTTTAGAAATTAATCTTTTAAGGATTAGTCCCCTTTTTAAGTCTAATGTAAACAAATACCCTGCTGAAGCTACAATAATAGTTATTTATGTGCTAATAGTGATATTTTATTTTGTGAGAAGGGAAGTTTGTAACAAAATAAAAACACTTTTAGCACGTATATCATACATTATTTTTTCTAGAAACACCATTAAAAGTCCAAATTAACGTCACTTTTAGCACTAGTCCTAAAAGTGATTTACTTTTAACACCAGTGTCATAAACTGGCATTTTAGACACTGACAGCATGCGTTAAAATTTATACTTTTACTGACGTTTGTAGAAAAAATACTTGATTACTCAAGCTTTAGCATCCACTATAATCTTATAATTCACAATTCTTCTATCTATAAATGTAAATGAATTTATCTCAATAAATTTTAATTATTGATTAATAATTATTTTAAATTCCGCACTTTTAACTAAACTTCTTGTAATCTTGTAGGCATTGAGTTAAATTTTCATCTTCTGACATGACATTATTAATAAAATTTTAGATTAACAATTCTCAGTTCTCATTCTAATCAACTCAGCCAACAGCCACAGTCTACTCACTTTTATCAAAATAGTCATTCACTATGCGTCTACTTTAAATTCAATGTCATTTTAAACTTCATATTTTAGATCCCATTTTGAGGGAGTTCCCGAAGTGGTACAGAGGGGTACATCAAACCCTAAGCTCTATCAAAATATGAAGTCAGAATTTTAAAATTCACAAAGATAAAGAATCAACACAAATACACACATACATACAAACAGATCGAATTCAGATACCGAACAATTTGTTCGGTGAAAATAATTTTTTATTCGAATATGTCCAAAAACGTCAAATTCGATACAGTACACAATAACAAGAAGAAAACTTTTCTGTCCTAGGCGCCTTTTTCGGACGGTGAACTGTCCGGAAAAGTAAAAATATATGCGCCAAAATATATAAGATACATTTTTAGCCAGTTTCAGCAAATGATATATCGACTATCCGTAAAGATATTTTACAAATATTCCGAATCTACAAATTAGCGTTTGGTTCGATTCGATAACCTTTATACAGGGTGGCCCACGTATCCTCACTCGGACCATAGCTGCTAGGCTGATAAAGATCGAGAAAAAAATCTTATTGTATTTTATTGGAGGCAAGATGTGCTACTTCTTAAAATTATTTTCGAGTATACAGTGTGAAACATATATGCGGGGCAAAACATTCGGTCTCTTTTTTAAATGGATCACCCTATATACTTTTTCATTTTTAGAATATCTGTCATGTGGACTTTACATAGTCCTTTTGTTTTTGAGGGTCACATGAAATGTTGTCAAGTTATTTACATTTTAATAAAATTTTATGAAAAAACATGAACGAAGAAAAATCTTCATAAAAACGTTATTTTTAAAAATTGATTCAAAAAACTGGTTATGCAAGTACCAAAAGTATGTGCAGAAACATACACATCATTTGGGTTCATTCAAAAAATACAGGGCGTTTCGAAAGAAGGACCAAGTTTTCCAAATCGATTATTTACCTATCGAAAAGTATCATTAGATATGGTCTATATGATACCATTGGAAAGGTCATTGAATGGACCTTGAAATTATGAAATCATATATAGGGTGATCCATTTGAAAAAAATGAGTTTCGGCAATTTGAAGATGGCGAAATATGGTCCTTGATTCGAAACGCCCTGTATTTTTTGAATGAACCCAAATAATGTGTGTGTTTCTGCACATACTTTTGATACTTGCGTATCCAGTTTTTCCCATCAATTTTTAAAAATATAGTTTTTTAGAAGATTTTTCTTCGTTCATATTTTTTCATAAATTTTTTTTAAACTGTAAATAACTTGACAACGTTGCATGTGACCCTCAAAAACAAAAGGGGCATGTAAAGTCCACATGACAGATATTCTAAAAATAAAAAAATATATAGGGTGATCCATTTAAAAAAGATACCGAATGTTCTGCCCCGGATTCATGTTTCACCCTGTATACTCGAAAATAATTTTAAGAAGTAGCACATCGAGCCCCCAATAAAATGCAATCAAAATTTCTTCTCGATCTTCATCAGCCTAGCAGCTATGGTTCGAGCGAGGATATGTGGGCCACCCTGTATTAACGGAGACTCGGCACTTTCATTTTTTCGAAAATCACCTTAATTTCATCTCGGTAAACTGTGGAGTAAACATAAGTTTCATATTAAGAGAGAAAATCACCGAATATATCGCACAACTCCGCCACTGAAATTATATACACTAAATGGGCTACGGATAATTCTCCCTTGTTGTCTACACCAGTCTCTCTAAGAAGATTGCATTTTCGAAACAAGAAAAAATGTGTAATAGTTTTAAAACTGAAATATCATCACTTCACTTTAAGAGAAACGTCTTTATTTTGGTTGATGCTGTAAAGATTTTTCAGAAATTGGGAGCACTGATTTCTTTATATTTTTTGTTAAGAGCAAACCGAACCCCTTAAAAAATTTTAATAACCTTTTAAGTCTTTAGTTTTAGTTTCATTTTTGTGAAATTTTCAGGAAATACTAATAATTACAAAACTTAGGGTGGAGAAACCTTGATTTTTTTTGTAAACCTTCGAAAAGTATTTATTTTGTTAATTTTAAATTGAAAATCACAAAAAGAAATTTCCGCGCCATTCTGTATTAAATCTATGAAAATTTGCTCCTATTTGTTTTAATAAATATCAAGTAGTTTTTAAACAAAAAGGTTTCCCACTTTTTTCGTAAATATCTCTGTAGGGTGCTGCCACATCGTTACACATATTTAAAGCTTTCGAGAAACGTTCAATCGCTAACTAGTCCCAGTGGCGCGCATATAAATATAATTTTATATTAGAAAATCCTCATAAAATTTTTGATGAATTTAATGTTTAGTGGCGTGAAAGAGTCTAAGTATTTTTAATATAATTAAAATTTTATACAAGCTCAGATCAAATGTTTAATTAATGGAATGGAATAAAACATGGTGTGAAAGAGTTTGTCTAAGTATTTTTAATATAATTAAAATTTCATACAAGGTCATATCAAATGTTTAATTAATGGAATGGAACACAATCAAATATGGTTCGATGTAATTCTTGATATTTACGCATGAGTTTATCCCGTGGGTTATCGCGTATTGTTAATCCTCTAGGAAATCTCGGAAGTAAGCAATTAAAAAAAAATATTTCCAATTTTTCTATCATCTGGTGAGCCCAAAAACTTCTATCTCGTGGAATCTAAAAAATTTAACATCTGTTAAATAATTTTGACAAAATTCTTTATCCGCCACTTCAAGCTGTCCTTGAACTTGATAGTAATATATATGTTTTTTGTTTAATTTTAATTTCTCGTTCTCAATGGTAGCCCATTTAATTTTATTTGTTCTTATGGCTTCTGCAGGATGTATGTTTTTAATGGATTCCGGACACTTTACTTCAATGATACTGTCATTTTCCACTAAGCCATCTGGACTTGCTCCCAAAAAAAATACTTCTTATGAATGAATAGGCCGCAACTTTTCACCTGCATCTTTGTAGTGGCATAAAAGTCTGTTACGGCATACCATTCATGAATTTTGCCGTATTCTGTAGCCTTTGTTTATTTTTCCGAAATTGGATGCAGTTATGCGCAATTTTCTTTCCTCCATCCAAATAGATGTTTCTTTCTGTAGCCGTGTCTTTTGCTCTAATTCTATAATTTGTTTATCTGTTAATTTAAGTTTTAATATTAATATATTTTCCGCTTCATCATATTCCTTTTGTTCAAAATCAGGTTGTTCTAGAAGACCATAATCTGAATCAATCTGAGCGATTGTATTTTAGCATATGCTATTCTTTTCGTCTTTATTTTTTCAGTGTACTTTTTTGTGTACTGGCCTAGTTCATTTTTATATAGACTATTGAAGTATTCTGAACCTATATTATATGAAAGCGCTGCAGCTTCACAACGCAGCTGGTAAGATCCTCGACGAGAATAATTAACTCTTTTGCCTCCAACAAATTTGCATATAATAGAGTTATAATGCTCTGCTAAATTATTATCCATGTTGTAAAGCACTGCTACTATTGAGTAACAAACGTCTCATATAGATCTCGATGTCTCTGTAAAGACCACAGGCTGTCATAGCAGGAACTAAATTTTCTTCTGTTTCTGTTTTGCATTTAAAATAACCTATTTGTTTGCATTCACGGTGTTCACCAAAAATATCCTTTTGTAGTTCACCTATTTTTAAATGTTCACTTATATTTTCACCAATCCTGTATTTTAATGCTGATGAAATTGCAATTCGAATTCGCAAAATATTATTTTCCAACTGTTTCCTAAGATATGGTGAAACATTTTCGTTAGACGATAAGTTTTTTGGACTCACCTCAATGACTCTTATCAACTGTTAAAAATATTGCCCTTTCCCTGTATATTTATACTTTTTGTAAAATACTCTTCTTTCTGATGGGTATTAAAACCACTTATTTTATCAAAAAAAGTTTTTAATTTTAACGTTTCGGCGCTACACAATCGATACAACGCACCCTTGAAAATAAAATGGTTCCTTAGTCAAATAAAATTACTATTATAGAAAAGTAAGAAAATATATAAAAATATTACTTACCAGACTCAATCTACAAAATATATTATATTAAACACAACAAATATAAAACAAGAAAATATATTATTAACTCAACTTCACCTTACACTATTTTTTGGAATAAATAAAATATTTGTTCGAAAAGAGAATTTATGGGTTTCGCCCCTGCAAGTAGGGGAAACAAGGGCTATTTTTATTATACTAATTTTAGTGTATACAGTATATATACATTAATGCGTCATTGTCGTAAATAACCGCGTTTCAGTGTAAATTACTAGAATTTTACTCTTCATACCTATAAAAAAGATATTTAAATCTATTTACGTTCGATTTTATAACACAGTTCCTTGAAATAATGCAATAAGTATGCACATTTTTCAAAATACTCATAAACTAATTCATCTAACACTTTTATGGCACACCAGCCTATGTTTTGAGGGTTGGATATTGGATTTTTAAATTAACATAATGTATTTAATTTGTTGAAAAAAAAATGTAGTGACTATAAATTACAATTGCGACCAATCAAAATTTTAATCGATTTCGAAAAATCTATTCATAACGCATGTATTCTGGTTTGACCTGTGTCAAAGTTGGTTTGAGATTTTTATTCTTTATTGTAGATACTATAATACATTATTATATCATAAACAGTTAAAAGCGCGCCTATGTGTAGCGAGAACAGTTGCAATACAAAAGACATACGTAAGTTTGATTTTCTTAGTTATCGTATCTGTAATTTCAATAACGTACGTCTTAGTACTATTCATACTGTATTCTAGCTTTTAGGCTGCCAGCGCGGAGCGGGAGGCAGAGGGCATGGCAAATAGAGGCGACGTTTGCTTCTCACAAGAAGTTCGGATGCCACTTAAAACAAGAAATATTTTTCTAACAAAAACATCTTTTTTCTATTCAAAGTAGGCTTTTGCACATTCAAATCTAACTGGAAAGTTGATGTTTTCCGCGATCTGTCATAATTTGACATTATTGGCGCTCTAAAGCGCCAAAGTTACTTTATCCCCCAGGGTACCATGGACGAAATTAATAAGTGGAAATTTGGCATTTTGATTAAATGAAAATAAGATTTTTTGTTTACTTTTTGTATTGCTACAATGTTTGCATAACGTATATTTTTAAACCTTTTTCAATAATATTTCGATTTACCAAGATTTTTTAATAATGACACAAAAAGTATGCCACATTGTGTCACAAGGGCAGAAAACGAGCTTTACTTTTTTGTTTTCATAACGAAATATTCTATACTTTTGTTACTCTGATATTTTATTTTAATTAATCTTTATTATGAGAAAAATAAATAAATAATAAAAAAATAAATAAATAAAATTTTCTTTTGGCTCTCTAATGGTGACATTGTCGCCATTTTTTAATTTTATAACGTTAAAGTTGAGGAACGGCTTTGCTAGGCCGGAAGGATATCATATCCCTGAAATTACGTAGATTCAAGATTATTATTCCCTTCAATACTCTATAATAACTTTCATATTAAAAGTTTTCTAAACTAATTTTCAAATACGACGAACAAAACTTATTGATAAAGAAGTAATAATTAAAATTCATATTTTTCTGTACAATTTCTCATATAGTTATAAGCATGTGTGGATCCTTTATCTATAAAATAAAATAAAAATCAAGCAAAAAAGTACAACGCTATCAAAAAAACACTGTATTTCTAAACCCTTAAAATGCCATTTCCGTGTACCCGCGGAGCAGAGGCTTAATCTAAAAAAGTGATTTTGATATCCATAAAGAAGAGCATTTACAAATAATTTAATATTCAACCGAAATTAAAATTCTTCACCCATCTGTCTACCCCTCGTAAACATTTAAATAAGTGAAACTATTTTATCTTTACGGAACTTTGAGTAATCTTAATAATAATCCGTAGGAGCGCCTCATCCTGGCTGGTAAAAATGGGCTTGTAAGGGTTTTGAAATACAGGCTTTTCTCAGCAACGTTATATTTTTTTTTGAAATTTTCTTTACGAGCTTATATGGAAAGGTTGTCTCGATGCTTATAACTATATTTAAATATGTCATAAGGCCTACTACAATTTTTTATACCCACTCGAATATTGTCAATGTTTGACCAAAAAATTCATATTTTTCTGGACAATTTCGGAACTTCTCATATAGTTATAAGCATGTGTGGATCCTTTATCTATAAAATAAAAAAAAATCAAGCAAAAAAAGTACAACGCTGTCCAACAAAACACTGTATTTCTAAACCCTTACAATGCCATTTTCGCGTACCCGCGGAGCAGAACCTTAAGTAACACAAATTTAGAGAAACATTTAACTACCTTCTTCTTGTCTGGTGGAGTATTGTAGATTCTTCATCACTGCCTGAATTACTATTACTATTCATTTCCACTAATTCGCACAATCAGAATTATTCAGAATCAGAACGTATTATTATTTTATAGTTTAGTTCTCTTGATTCTACACTGACGTTTAATGAAAATTTATGTGAAACGTCAAAGTCAAAGGTGCGTTGATCTAATTATTCTGCACTGCCATTAAGTTGAACTGTCAGCAAAATAATCGTCTACAATTTTTGCAAATCCACCTAAGCTGTTATTTGTTTCATCCAGGTATTTGGAAATGGCAGTTGCGGCATTTACAAATTAATTAAAAACACGTTCCACCTGCTTTAGTGAACCTAATAATAATTTTTACTAAATTTATTAAACTAAAATCAGTGGAATATTGTTATTTTCACGATTTTATTTATACAGGGTGTTTCATAGTTAAACCGACATACGGTAACTGTAAATAGAGGGTACTTAGGTGATTCCAAATAACCTTGTGATTCCAAATAACCTTGGCTAATGGGTCTAACGTCTTTAATAACCGAGATACGGGGTGTTTCATTCATTTCGGTCAATATTTTGATAAGCCATAACTTTAGAACCACCCTGTAGATTTCTCTCATACTTGGTACAGGTATAGTGTGTTAATAGCCCAATCCTATAGTGTAAGAACTACAATTAAAATCCAGATCCTGATTAAGAAGAATTTGCAAAATTTGAAAATCCCCAAAACAACACCCTATACATCAGTTTTTTAAAATTGGGATGGTTATTTGCAAAGAACGGAAAAAATTTTAACTGTAGTATAGTCCTTACATTATACGATTGGGCTTCTAAAAAATGATACCTGTACCAAATATGAAAGAAATCTACCAGGTATTTCGAAAGTTAATGCTTGTGAAAATGAAAGAAATGCACTTGATGTAATTTGAGTAGTAGTAGTAGAATGGGATGTGCACTTAAAAAAATTTTTCACTTTAACTCATTTTTTTCCGTTCTTTTCAAATATCTATCCCAATTTTAAAAAATCTGATATACGGGGTGTTGTTTTGGGGATTTTCAAATTTTGCAAATTCTTCTTAATCCGGATCAGGATTTTAATTGTAGTTCTTACACTGTAGGATTGGGCTATTAACCCACTATACCTGTACCAAGTATGAGAGCAATCTACAGGGTGGTTCTAAAGTTACGGCTTATTCAAATATTGGCTGAAATGGATGAAACACCCCGTATCTCGGTTATTAAAGGCGTTAGACCTATTAACCAAGGTAATTTGGAATCACCTAAGTTCCCTCTATTTACAGTTAACGTATGTCGGTTTAACTATGAAACACCCTGTATACTTTAAAATTTTGACGGGGTATAATTTTTGACTAACAAACATTCATGGCCAACTAGCCTTTGTTTCTTCATGTCCTTAAATAATCTTATTGTCAAATTAAAATTAATTACTTTTAAATTTTTTAGGTATGAAATGGGGCTTTAAAAATAACTAATGATATAGATGCTGAGAAAATAAAAGTTGAAGATGGTATTAAAGAAGAGAAAATAAGTCAAGAAGAAAAATGTTGGTATTCTGTCAGTTCCCCACTTGCTTGGATTAATGAAATTTTTCTTGTCCACGAATGTTTGAAGTCTTTCGGGGCATATACAGGGTGTCCCGTTGGTAAACGGAAATATTTTAAAGGTAGGTAGAGGTCACAAAGGCAATTCTAAACAACCCACATATAATGGGTCTCTTGGCTTCCATAACCTAGTTACAGGATGTTTTATGAATTATGCATAATTATTCATTTGAATCACTTAGTATATCTTTTCCATTTTTGGCATACAGCTTACACTTCTCACGAATAATGTACTGAAATATTGAGAGATATGAAAATCCAGGGTCGAATCAATAATATTGCCATCCATCAATGTCCATCCTCAATTTTCTGTAATTTTTTTCGATGGGGCTGCGCATGTGTGCATTACACCATATACTTGAAATGATGTCCGATTAATTTGCTGCAACAATTCTTGTTTTTTAAGAATTTTCTCGTGTTGATTTCTGTATTTGAATCCTTTTTCGAACAACTTATATCATCCTTTGTTAATGTTGTTTTTGGTTTTTAATGAATACAATCTACGGACTCTTCCAGAATTCGAAATACTTCACTCGATGTTGCTAACTTGGTACGGCTACCATATAATTGCAAAAAAGGCTTTTGAAACTCCGTATTTTTAAAGAATATTAAATGGCACCTTTTTTTCCTTGCGGTAGAAAGTAGGGTTGTAGTCGTTTCCTGTAAAAATATGGCATTTAGCAAGCGAACGTGATAATTGTTCTCCTTGGCATGAATTTATTTGATATTTAGGTGCAATTTTGTCTTTCCTGTGCTTCTATCAAGTTTTTGAAATTTGCCAACATTCTCACAGGTATATCAGAATCCGTACAATGTACTTGCTGTTAAACTGACAAATTTCGGTGTCAGCTTCTTCGTGATAACAAAAGAGATTATCCTATCAATACTTTTTGTTAGGACAGAAATTGTATTCTATACTTTATTCCCGAAACGAAAAAATTAAAATGAGGTTGTTATTAATGAAAAAAATATTAGCGTGGAATCGACAATTTCCAAGCGTAGGACTGAGAAAAGGTACCACCATATGTAGGACTATGTGACCATTTCATTGTACAAATATTTACTAAGTTGTTACAAAAAAAAATCAGCTGGTTAGTAATAATTTTTATGACCTCGTTATTTGGATATATTGGCAGTTAAACCATACATTTTGTAGGACAAACGTTTTTTCACTTGACATGTATCAATAAGAATTTTTTCTGGAAGTTTTTTTGATTCGAATTATAAACGTCAAGTTTACTTCGACTCAAAAAAAAAGCTACAGTGTAATTCGGTAAGACAATTTAATGAATGACTTTAATGAGATGTAAATTAGTTTTTAGATGTGCCACCGTCTATGGTAAGAAGAGAGTATTGGATTCGAAAAGCCTAACTGATGAAGTCGAAAGACAGAAACCGGTCTTAGGATGTCGAATCTAATAAATTAAAATTCCTTACTGGTTTACTCGTAAATTAGTTTATTTAATTTAACTGAAAAGTACAGGGTGTCCGAAATTGGTGAGTTTTGCAGGGTATCTCGTAAACTAGAAGAGATAGAAGAAAAGCAGTTAAGATGTTATGACTTCTTTTTTTGTTAAAGTAACGATAGCCTAATTAAATCTTTAGTAACTCCCTGCAGTTGGAAGATACAGGGCGATTATTGAAAACTGTCGAAAACTACAAGGTACTATAACTTCTTAATTAAGAAAAATATAAAAAAACGTTATAAAAACTTTTGATAGATATAATATTAAAGAATTCAGTGGCGCACAGATTATTTTTTTAGGGGGCTCACTAAGGAAATATAATGCAAACTTATGTTTTTTTAAATGGGACACCCTGTATATTTTGACGTTTTTCGTTTCCTTTTTTAATTCTCATTCACCTGATATGACATATTATATATCTATTTTCAATGGTTGGAGCTACAGTGCAAATAAACCATTTATGGATGTTATCAGGTGAAACACCCTTAAAAAATTGAACAATTTGTTTTTTACCAGAAAGGATTTGAAAAAAACTTTTCACATTGTAAGGCTTTTTCTTGCCACAAAGAAAATTATGCCTTACGAGTGACACCCTAGTACGGAAATTGCTCGAGCGCCAGATTATTTAATGTGGTTTACTCCACAACCCTTAGAAACGGCGTCTTAGGGACACAGGTAGCTTCAGATGGAGATACGGTATCTCCAGGGGTCTTGTTGACTTCAGATTAGTTTTATTTTAACTTATTATTTAATTTTTAAAAGCCCTGAAAAGAGATAAGGTCTGTGAATATAAACCAGAATTAACGTTGACACATTATATTGTTTTTAACTATATTTACAATAGAAATGTTTTTGGTATTTCAAAGTCCAACCCTCAAAACCCTGAACAAAAATAACCAGGTTTCTATTAAATAACGGCAATTCTAGCCAGAAACGGAGTCTTGTCCTAAGCTTTTAGCGTACCATTCATTAGCAAACGATAGCTAACCAGAAATGCTAATGCCTGTTGACGCAAAGCTTAGTTTGAAAAAGATATTAATAAACGATAGCTAAGCAGGAGAATTAATATCAATTCCAACAATCCTCTAAACGGGAACGCGGCGGGTGAAGTTAGCAATGGACCCCTTGATATTGATTAACGATAGCAAACCAGGAAAATCAATACCAATCCCGGCAAGTCCAAATACAAAACAAAAACACGCTTGAGGTTGTTAGACCCGGATAATTTCCCTACTATTTCTACAAAGGTATCGCGCGCGCAGCCAGCGATTAGGCCGTACCTGTTTTGTTAAAGAATTAAAAATGTACTTGGTGAGCTAGCCAAAATCGAACATTTTATTTAATTTGAAATACATTTTGATTTAATCGGAAATTGAATGTTTAAAAAAAAAATAACTTCATTAAAACATGTAATATGGTTTCCCCGTCTTCCCATAATTTGTTTAAACAATCTTACTCGACAAACACAATCTTATGCAGTGTTTGCTACCAACCATTTACTGCCGGCCAACTTCTGATTTCCCCCTTGTGCTGTCTTCGAAAACACTAGGTTATATTCACCTCTTCCGTCTCTCTTCCACGGTTGTCCGTCTCAATTTTAAAATAGAATACCTTACAATTTGCTGCTTGTCCACCTCTCCAAGCCAATTCATACGCAGCAATGTGATAAAAATTTTTTTGGAGGCCAACAGGTTCTTCTTCACTCCAGGACAGTGCCATTTCAAAAATTTCTCGTTTTGTGAGAGCATTAGAACTTTTTTCTGGGATTGCTTGTAAAATTTTGCGTTTTGTGTCGCGTGTATTTCTCGCTTTCTTAAACTGTATGTCCGTGAACGGATTAAAAATTCTTTTATAATCTTTAAAGTACTTCTCTTGTAACATTTTTGCTGAAGTGTTCCAAATCGTCTTGACTGCACTCTCTTTATAATCTTCTCCATTGTTCTTCTTCATATTGAATGCCCAGTCACATAAAATAGAAGCTAACTAACTCTTCAGTGGAAGTTTTTGCAATGAGTTCAAATTTTTTTCCAAACAAAACATCGCAAATTGTCGCCAAATTGATGTAGTTGAATTCACAGTATTGCGAGGCACATTATCATTGATGACCTTTTCAATTTCTCCACTCCACTCCAAATCGCGACATTTCCACAAATGAAAACTTTTCTGACAACGCAAGTTTGAGAAAAATTGACATAACGTCATCAAAAATTTGTTTTCCTACGGCTGCTTAGAATATGCATAAAAACGCACTGTCAACTTCCCTTGAAAAACGTCAATTTCAAACAGCGTGTGTAAACGTTTACACACGCTGTGTGCAAAGTAAAATGACAACACAACTCATATTAACAACAAATATCAATGAATCGAGATGAAATCTAGCATGCGGACACTGTCACTACTGACAGTTCTCATTTCTCATTAAAATAAAGTCAAATTTATTGCAAAATTTTAAAAAAGCAGTGTTACACGATGATAGAAGATGAATTTAACTGTACTCCTCCAGAAATACTTGAAAGGGCCTCCCAAATCACGCAAAATCTTTTACCATTAATTTCCAAAGAGAGGTATGAAACATTCATAAAATGGAAAAATGAACGAAACCTAAACTCGTTATCAGAGAATGTTCTGCTTGTTTATTTTGAAGAATTAGCGCAAAATTATAAATCTTCAACATTGTGGTCGCGCTATTCTATGTTGAAAAGCACTATAAACATCTGGTCGTTTTAAATAAGATTTGCTTTACCTAACCTCATAAATAGGTACCAATAAAAATATATATATATATATATATATATATATATATATATATGATAATAAAGTCGCAGCCGTAGGAAAAGTATAGTGTGTAACTCGTGTGAAAAGTGCTATTTTCAAAACTTGTTGCACAATATACTATTACAATGCTGGTTGTCATGCTTTCAAAAGTTAGGTTCCATTATTGTCGCTGGAAAAGTTAGGGCAAACTTTTTTCGCTGTCATAATGACAAAATCACGCGACTTATGGGATTTTTTATACATGAATTAAATTGTCGAGTTAATTATAAAAATATCTGGTCACCGAGCTTCGCTCTTAATATTCAAATCTACATTTTTAAGCAGCCCAATGAGTATATAATTTAAGTATATTTATAACATGACAAATTATTAATTAATTCCCGAAAATCACGGAGTGGGCGACATCTACTTGAACTACTGAAAGGGAGATAAATAAAAAGTTGATTGGCGATGGAAGTAGGCGGAAAAATTAAAAAAGCTGTCAGTGTTAATTTTCAATTGGCTGCAGCTGTTGTTGACGTTTATCAACTCCTTGTCACAAAGGTTAGTTAAATGCATTAAAGTTGCCTACTTTCTTGGGATTTCACCCTTTTAGAGGGCAAGATCTACTGACGCTTGATCTTCGCGAATAGTCACGGCGGACAGGCCCCGTTTCCGGGACGGACAACAGCAGCGTGTAGGGCACAGGTCCCGTCAACAGAAGATCGCTCAGCTCACTCTATTTATCGCTATAAACTGTTAGTCATAAAATTTGGACACCCCACCAAATTAAAGGTACTTTTAGCCGGTCAGTTCAGTTCTCCGTTCAGTTTCAGTTTCAGTTCCGTTGTCACTTCAGTTTGGAAACTTTGTTGTTGTTAGACGATCAGTGTAGTTGTCAGTTGATAACCTAATTGTTATCGCGTTGTGCTTGGCATTAAAAAAACCACGAAAAAAGAGAAGTAAATGGAGTATACTGATACCTGAACGGACAGGTTTGTTTAGACATCCGTTTAACTGACAACTGATACAATAACTGATGGAATTGCCATCGAGTCACGTCTCCGTTTCAGTCTCCGTATCAGTTACAGTTTTTCGTATTTACACATACAAATAACTGACAGTTCGACTGAAACTGAGACTGAACGGAGAACTGAACTGACCGTCTAAAAGTACCTTTACACCTTTTTGGTATTTTGACGTTTGTTGAATATTGATGACAGTGATGATGATAGACTATCATCAACGCCTGATGATGCCAACATAGTTGACGAAACGCGCGTAGAGTGTGTTAAAATTTGTGTTTTGGTTGAGTGGTCGACGATAGTGTTTCAACTTAAATAATATACAAGTGAAAAATAAAAATATATTCATCTAAGGTTACGTCAACTTTAATTTTGATTTATTGAATTATGACATAACATTACGATTATTAAATTAAGGATAAAAAAAAATTGCTTCCAAAAATGAACAAGTTTATTTAATGTTTTGATTCGCATTTATATTATTAAAAAATTAAATAGGTCAGATCGAGTTTTGCTCGTCAATCACTACTCAAATACATATTCAAATTAGAAGCAGAATTTTATTGACGTTTTTCCTCTTACAAGCAAAAATTTTCAATTTTCATGAAATTGCCTGTGCAGGACTAACAAGAAATTTTGATAAGTCGTCATCCTACGCAGTATTAATAGCCCGTGGAGAGAGAACTAGAACGTAAAAGACCGATATTGTTTGCGAAATGCTGAAAGCACAGGATTTTCTTATAAAATCTTTAATACATATTTTATCCTTACCAAATTGTATACGATGGACATTGATAAATGGAGACGGGAAATTTTAAATAATTAAATTTAATCCGTTGTTAGACAAGGTTTTATTAGAATTAAAAAGGGTTCGGATTATTTATTACCCGAAATGAACAGGGCCGCAGTTAAAGGGTTGGCCGCCCGTGCGCAACCCAAGTAGCATTTTTCGTGGACGGAACGTGGCGGCCAAAGTTTTAGCCACTTAATAGAAACGATTCTATAACGTGGCGGTGACTAAAATGCTGAACACTTTATTGGTGGCAGCAGCGTGATGGTCGACACTAAATACGAAACTTTGTTCACTGCGCATGTCTTTTTGATTCGTAGCTCATTCTCTGTCCTGCATATTATTTCTTCCATTTTCTTGCTTTTTCTCTAACCTGACATAACTGTTAAAATATCTGGTCACCGAGCTTCGCTCTTAATATTCAAATCTACATTTTTAAGTAGCCCAATGAGTATATAATTTAAGTATATTTATAACATGACAAATTATTAATTAATTAGCGAAAATCACGGAGTGGGCGACATCTACTTGAACTACTGATAAAAAAGCTGTCAGTGTTAATTTTCAATTGGCTGCATCTGTTGTTGACGTTTATCAACTGCTTGTTACAGAGGTTAGTTAAATGCATTTCACCCTTTTAGGGCAACATCTACTGACGCTTGATCTTCGCGAATTGTCACGGTGGACAGGCCCCGTTTCCGGGACGGGCAACAGCAGCGTGTAGGGCATACGTCCCGTCAACAGAAGATCGCTGAGCTCACTCTATTTATCACTATATAAGAAAAACTCTATGTTCAATTGATCTTATTATTTATTGATCTGCAGTGAAGGAAAATTATAGGTCTGATTCATACTTGGGTAAAAACCTCTACAAAAACCTGTGACCAGACTCTCGACGTGTGGCAGATATTGGTATCATATTTTTTCAAAAATTTTGAGTTACAAAAATAGTTCATTCGTACATTACATTACAATTTGCTCTTAGAAAATACAAAGTCACAATCAACCTTAAAATGTACTATGAAAATAGAGAATTTTAAATGTCTCTTTAAAGTTTCTTGTAAAATAAAAAATTGAAATCTATGTTAATAGTACACGTATACAAGCATTCATTCTTTTTCTCTCTCTCTCTCTCTCTCTCTATGATAATGAAAACTTAAATATAAAAACTGTTCTCATAATAAAATAGTAGCCGTAAGGGGTAGTCTCACACTATCGGGGAAGGGAAGAACCTTTACCCGATGTGCATAAAGCATTTCCACCCGCCAAAAAAAAAGATTATCTTTAGGTTAGGTTAGATCTTTGTAATAAATAAAGAAAAGTACGATACGTGTGACATTTTGACATTTGTTACATTCTGACAGGTGTCATATTTTGACATTTGTTCATTTTGAGATTTGTTCATTTTGACAGTTGTTGCATTCTGACACATATCACATTTTAACAGTTGTCACGTTTTTACGGGTGTCACATTTTGACAAGTGTCCATTTTGATAGTGTTACTCAACGTTCCTATAAATATTTACCTAAACCCATGATTTCTGAAATTGAATTGGCAACGTTGTATTTTCAACTTTGAATTTATGAGATGGCTGTCATTTGACAAGCAAATTATTTATGTCCGTCAAATGAACCTTTCCTTTTTTATATAAAGCGGCAAATTTAAAATAGAATTCTTTCAGATTAAAACGCCAGAAATTAAATAAAGTCAAACCTTTTTACTACTATACTATACAAAAGAAAGGAGTGCAGTATTTAATTTGCAGAACGTAGTACAGATTCAAGATGTAGAAATTTTATTTTTACCTCATCCTTCAATGCTTACTTGTCGTTAAAATTTAAATTTTAATACATCTGATCGGCCTAATATAGTTTTTGTCTAGATAAACCTGTTCTTTTGACAGATAAGTCAGACTTTATTTATTCATAGCCGTGTCGTATGTATTTTAATTGATTCAGAATTTTGTATTAATATATATTTCAAAATGGCTTCATTCTATATAAAAATATTATCAGTCCTCCTAAATCCTTGAAGGCAGAATTATTAGTAATAGCAAGGCAACATAAAAACAAATTAAAAAAATATATTATAGATGAGATGGCCAGAGAAAAAGGAATTAAAATTCTCAGATTGCCTCCGAACCACGCAGAGGTAAATTCCATTGAACTGATCTGGTCACAATTATTAAAAGGTTATGTTTCTTCAAAACAATAAAACATTTAAATTTCCTGATGTGCGAAATTTGTTTTTGAAGGCAGTTTCAGATGTAAATAGAGAACATTGGGAAAAATGCATTGGTCATGTTAAAAATGTGTAAAATTCATTTAGGAAAGTGGATATATCAATGGATAATTTAATAGAACCGATAATAATAAACCTCAGAAAAGACAATTATAGTGATACCAGTAGTTTTAGTGAAGACAGTGACTTTTAAAGATAGTTCTTGAACTAACTTTTTTTTTAATCTTTGAGTTTAGGTAAGTACTGAAGCGTTACTTTTAATGCCAAGAGATTAAAAAAAGTTTAATCCCAACATATTGTTATTTATTGGTTAAATTTAATTCGTTCAATGTTAAAGTGTCAGATGCATAAAGTTTATTTTTATTTTTTGTAAATAATATAACTTCAAAATTTAATCTACGAAGTGCGTATATATATTTTATATGCTGTGACCTTATTTATATTATAGAAACTTATTTTGAAAAGTACGCCTATGGAATGTGACGTTATATCCCCACTTTTACTGTACTCATCTATCCTTTATAGTATATATTACTATAGAAACAAGTTATTATTATGTGCCGTTGCTAGGAAATAAAACTAAAAGTTAACTTTTCTTGTAAATATCTCGGAAGATCGAATTTTCACAGACATGAGACCTACATTTTTTGCCGATTTAGATAGGAATTAGTCTACCCTGAAAGTTTCATTGAATTCTGACGAGTGGATTTCGAGATCCTCTGGACACACATACATACATACATACATACATACATACAAACCTTGCTCGTTCAATAGTATTTGATTAAGAGCAATCCGGAGCTCTTGTGAAAAGCAAATTTCACTTCTGTTTTATGAGGATTTTCTAATATAAAATTGTATTTATATGAGCGCCACTGGGAACACTTGGCGATGGAATGTTTCTCGGCAGCTTTAGATTTCTGAAACGACGAGGCAGCACTATGCAAAGATATTTAAGAAAAGGGTGCTTTCCACATGCATATTATTTAAAAACTTGATGTTGTTGTTTCATAAGTTTATTGTTTTAATTTTTTTAATCTGGTTTTATTTTTTATTAATTATAATTTTGATAAATAAAATTGTCACACATCAGTATCCTTATAATAAAATGTTAAATTTCGTTACTGAGTGTTCAATTTTTTAAGGGTGTTTCACCTGATAACATCCATAAATGGTTTATTTGCACTGTAGCTCCAACCATTGAAAATAGATATATAGTATGTCATATCAGGTGAATGAGAATTAAAAAAGAAAACGAAAAACGTCAAAATATACAGGGTGTCCCATTGAAAAAAACATAAGTTTGCATTATATTTCCTTAGTGAGCCCCCTAAAAAAAATAATCTGTGCGCCACTGAACTCTTTAATATTATATCTATCAAAAGTTTTTATAACGTTTTTTTATATTTTTCTTAATTAAGAAGTTATAGTACCTTGTAGTTTTCGACAGTTTTCAATAATCGCCCTGTATCTTCCAACTGCAGGGAGTTACTAAAGATTTAATTAGGCTATCGTTACTTTAACAAAAAAAGAAGTCATAATATATTAACTGCTTTTCTTCTATCTCTTCTAGTTTACGAGATACCCTGCAAAACGCACCAATTTGGGTCACCCCGTACATATAAACTTATAAAAGTTCAAATATAGCATGAAAAAGTAAATAAATAAATAAATAAATAAAGTAAAATATAAAATAATAAGATTATAGTTGTCACCATATAATTAATAAAGATTTACAAACAAAATAAAATAAATATTTACTAGGTATTATTGAACACAATTATTATTATTAATTGATGATCTGAAGGAGATTTTAGATAATAATAATAATAATAATAATAATAGCTTTATTGCCCAACAGAAATCCATTTATAGGACAATTTACAAAATTTCACTATAAAAAAAATTATCTCACTAAATACATGACGAAAATATTAGTCTAAAAAGACAGACGCAGTATTAATGAGGATATTTATGGAACAAGAAAAAATATCGCAATATACGCATATTTGATTATAGTTAGTGCACATAACATTAATTGGGGATTTTAATAGTATATTTGTTCTTGCTCTAGAACACCTAAATGTCACCTTATTTCTTGAATTAAAACTTGGCACTTCCATATTAATTTTTGAGAGAATATCAGCGTCCAAACAAAAATTCTCCAAGTGTCATATTTTCTGAAATATCGGCGAAAATAGGCGAAAAAAAAACACATTTTGAGACCAACGGGCCATTTTCCCGCCATTCCACAAATTTCAGACAGCTGAGATTTTCTGGGGTGAATGTACCCGTGGATACCTCCAAATTAAAAAAAAATGGTGCCGGACAGACCCGATGCGTTGGCATCTTCGTTTATTGGACTATAAATTGAATTGAAGATCCTTTTGAACAATACTTACTACGAGTGTGGTTTAAAAAACATTGCGAAATGGAAATTTGATACTCCAGCAAATTTAAGTTTATCGCATCTCACGCGGCGTCTTGACTAATAAATCTAAAATCCAGGGGGGGCGTCCGCCCCCCCGTGCCCTTAGGTAACGGCGCCCATGATTGCCACTCTCGTTCGTTGTTTTTCACTTTTTACGACTAACGGCACTCCACTGTAAGAAATGAGCAGGAACTCTGTTAGAGTAACTCTACTGATTTTTAAACTTTGATATACAACTTTAATAGAACACTCTGTATAAAGAGTCCTCCGACCATTTTAGGTCAGATTTGAAATTAGTTAATAAAATCTGAATTAAAAAAATTATAAGACATCTGGAATCAATATAAAATAATTATGAATATCAAGTCAAAATATAAAAAGTATTGTTTGAAAATAGAGGGTTGGAATTGTTTGCGCACAGCTCCATCGACCGGCGACGCCGCGCTGCTAGTTCGGTGGGTGAGGCGCTAACGGGCGAGACCAGCCCTGACCTCGACCCACTATGTAGCGGTGGCAGGTCAAAGCTTGGGCTCAAATTGCCCTCTCTCCTACCCTATCTGCTCTTCTTACGTCACCGATCTTTTTACACCTCTAAAATTCGGATGCAGAATTTCCGCTTTCAAACGGCGGTTTACGCATAATTTCTCTCAACGATTTCGTTCTTAATCGAAATATCGAATATTACATCGTTGCGAAATATTGGAATATTGAGAAATTAATAAATTAATGACATTTTTCATACTTTCCTTAAGAATTAGATGCATTTCCGGTGAAAATCAAGTAGGCAAACCCTACATTTTCTGGAAGCTCATAGTGTCGACTATTCTGGTATGGCACTATATACAGCGTGTTCCATTTGAAAAAACTGAGAAAAAAATGATCCCGAGTTTTGGTTGCCCCTGTATGGGAAAAATGCCATTCGGTAAATTTATGAATATGAAATCAAAATACACCATTTTCGAGGATATTTGGTGAAACATTTTTGTTATTCCTAATTATTGATTTTGAGATATTTGGTGTTGAATGAACCCATTTTGGGACATAAATGTGACCATAACTTCAGAACCACCTGGTATAAACCCATACAACCCTATATTTTTGAGAACCACTCTTCCGAAGGAATTCAATCGAGTAAAAATATATAGGGTGTTTCATTTAAAAAACATAACTTTGATAAGTCACACTTTTATGGGACACCCTGTATATTGGTAGTTATTTTTGGAACATAGCTTTCATTGCTGTCTACAACTTTTATTTGAAACATTTTTTCCTATCTTCAAAAGGGAAGCAGCTATCCTCCACGCACGCATCGTTGATACACCCGGTATATAGACCAGGGCAGATAGCTTTGAAAATGGTAAAAAGTGAAATAAAATAATAGTAGGATGAAACCCATTGGAAAAGGAAGAGAATATAACAAACGTGAAAGGAAAAATAATTTACAGGCGCTCTGGGGTCGGGAAGTGGAAGGGGGGAGTTTTTAAGGGTAGAAAACTGTTTATCTCGATTTCCAGCAAAACTACAAGTCCTATGGAAAAAAGTTAAATGACAAAGTTGAAGGTAATAAAAAGATTTACAACTTTCGTATTTACACTTTTTTCACATAACCTCAAAATTTATGTGAAAAATTCAAATAACCAAGTTTTTGGTTTTTTATTTTTATCTTTTACAAAAAAAATTTTTTATTCACGAAATTTGGTGTAATCTTAACTTTTTATGTCCCAAACACTCTGTATTTTTTTTGTTTTAAAATATTTATTTTTTTAACCTTATTTTGACTTAATATCGAAAAAGCAGTCTAATTTTCAATCGAAAATTCTCACGTCAAAATATCGGCTTTTTTAAAAACTCGGTTGGCTTTTTATTCGTTGAAATCTCTACTTTTTGATGGTGTTAAAAAAAATATACATTACTATGGTAAATGTTCTCAAAAAATGCAAATAAGAAACGAAGAAAACTCCGAATTTCTTTTTTTTTAAATCATCATGTACAATATTGAGCTATTTATTTAAATTTTACTTTAATTACTCGAAAAACGTAAGATTCCGTGTTACATTGATAAACAAAAAAAAGTAAGGGTAGATGGAGGACATCGAGGTGCTTCTAAATATTCTATATTTTATGGGTCTATCGTTCTTTATAACCAAGATACAGGGTGATTTATTCATTTTCCCCATTTTTTCAATTAATCATAACTTATGAACCACCCTATACATTTTTATAAAATTTGGTTCGTATGTTCTTTGTCCACAGTGGCGTCGATTAACATAATTAAAAAAAGTCTTATTACAGGTCCGGCCTTAAAAAAATTAATAAATAGGTTTCGAGTCGAAACCACACCCTGTATGTCAATATTTTAAACTTTTATTTACAAATTTGGAAAGAGCGAAAAAAAATAAATAAGACTAAATGAATTTGGTGTTTCCCCATACAATTTTTTTACTTATTAACATGAGTCAAATCTAGATGTTTCGATGATGAGGTGGCACAAAATTTAAAAAAAAAATAAATTTTCTGCCCCAGATGGTACTTTTCCAGCTTTAATCCATAAAATCATCAACTATTTCTTTTTCTTCTAATTTCTGGATCCCAACCTTATTTAAAAACGAGAGGACAGGTCCGTATTTGGGACAAATTATTATTATCAATGACTAACTTTCAAACACCCTGTACACGTAAAAAAAATATCAAAAAATTATAAAAATGTGAAAAATGCCCATTCCGAAAAAAACAACTATATTTTAAACAAAAATAATATTGCAACAAATTGTTTTAAACGAATAGAATTAGACTCAAAAAATGTAAACAACGTAACTAACTTATAACAGTTGTTCAAAGTGGCCTCCATTTTGCTCAATACATTTCCGTGCTCTTGAAGTAAGATTTGTAATTGACTTTCTAATCATAGCTTGGTCATTTCTCCAACGTTATTTTTGTTCAAATGACAACTTCCCAAATCATTGGATAGGCAGAGGAGGATCTCACAACTGACCTGCAAGGGGGCCCGATTTTAATCCAATCGATTACCATGTTTGGGGTTATTGCGAGGAACTGAGAAATTACCTCTTCGTTTAACTTAAAACAATTTGTTGCAACATTATTTTTGTTTAAAATAAAGTTATATTTTTTCGGAATGGGCATTTTTCCTCATTTTTATAATTTGTTAATAATTTTTTTACGCATACAGGGTGTTTGAAAGTTAGTCATTGATAATAATAATTTGTCCCAAATACGGACCTGTCCTCTCGTTTTTGAATAAGGTTGGGATCCAGAAATTAGGAGAAAAAGGAATAGTTGATGATTTTATGGATTAAAGCTGGATTTTTTTTTTTAAATTTAGTGCCACCTCATTATCGAAACATCTAGATTTGACTCATGTTAATAAGTAAAAAAATTGTATGGGGAAACACCAAATTGATTAGTCTTACTTATTTTTTTCTGCTCTTTCCAAATTTGTAAATAAAATTTTAAAATATTGTCATACAGGATGTTGTTTCGACTCGAAACCTACTTATTAATTTTTTTAAGGCCGGACCTGTAATAAAACTTGGACAAAGAACATACGAACCAAATATTTTAAAAATGTATAGGGTGGTTCATAAGTTATGATTAATTGAAAAAATGGCGAAAATTAACAAATCACTTGGTTATAAAAAAGGATAGACCCATAAAATATAGGTTATTTAGAAGCACCTGGATGTCCTCTATCTACCCTTAGTCTATGAGCATTTCCGAATGAATCACCCTGTATATTACATATATTTTCCTGTATTTCAAGAGCTTTTATCTTTTAAACGAATTGCAATATTATTTTTGTTTAAAATAAAGTTATACTGTTTTCGGAATGGGCATTTTCCCACATTTTTATAATTTTTTGATAATTTTTTTACGCAGACAGGGTGTTTGAAAGTTAGTCATTGATAATAATAATTTGTCCCAAATACGGACCTGTCCTCTCGGTTTTGAATAAGGTTGGGATCCAGAATATAGGAGAAAAAGAAATAGTTGATGATTTTATGGATTAAAGCTGGAAAAGTACCATTTGGGGCAGAATTTTTTTTTTTGCACCCTGTATAATTAAAAAATCTAAAACTTTTGTATTAATTATTTTTCAACATAACCTCAAAAAACGTTTTTAGCGTTTTTCTTGTTAGCACGATAACTCTATTAATACGTATGGAACCGATCAGGTCGAGACATATCCTGATTGGGGCTGATACAAGGATGACACCTATTGATTTTGGGGCAGGTAGGGTACAGGCCCGGATACAAGCCCCCATCGCCCCCCCCAAACGAAAAAAATCACTTATACAAATAAATATCTAAATGGTAATAAATACATTATTTCAAAAATTTTCCGGACCCTCTGGAAGGTTCGCCCCCCCCCCAAATCACGGCTCTGAATCCGGTCGGATATGTCCTACCCCCCTAACCAAAAAATTGTAAAAAATTTTGAAATTTTTTTTGCTCAAAAACGCACGAAAAGACGTAAAAGAAATTAAAATAGTCAAAAATAATAAAAATGTAAGACAGACATGATGTAAGATGAGAAAATATTGTATTATTATTTTGAGCGGAAAAGTTCGTTTTAGGCTAAAAACTATTTATTTTTTATTGCAAGTAAGCATTGAAATTGATGAAAAAAATTAATTTTCATGTGGTATAATGTCACTATATATTCAATTAACTGTTAATGATTTTGAAATTAACGAAAACATTATTTAAACAATACAGTGGTGGATCTCGGGGGGAAGGGCATCGTCTAATATGCACCATTTTTTGTTTAATTGCTCTAATCTTAATTTTTTGCTCCCGCTCTCGCGTTTACTTTTCCTTCTTTAAAGAATCATGTTAGTATAGAAATGCTTAAGTATTGAAATGAAATGATAATTTATTATGAATTTACTATTTATATAAAATGATATAATTCTCGCAGGTTCTATGGCTAGCTCAAATAAAATTTGTAATCATTTACTTAATTTTTTTTTATTTATTAAAAAAACTAGAAAAAAGAGCAATTATAACAAATAACCTGTGAACAAATTTTTATTCTATTAAATTACTTAATTAATCTCTCTTTCATTCAAACCTTTTAAACCTACACAAAAGATATCTTATAAGAAAATTTATTTATTTCTAAATTAATCTTCCTCTGCCACCCTCTAGCAGTGAGTAGATGAACCACTAAGCCCTGTGTCATGCAAACTGTAATCTAATTTTCGTTTGGTTCTAATTATTTGCATTACTAGACACAACGCTCATCATTGTATAAGGATTATATAGTAGGATCACCTCTGTCATTGTATAAAGATTATCCTTATACAATGCCTCTATGTATCAACTGTTGGAGACGCTTTTTAACGCCATCTGCTAGAAATCGAAAGAAACGATCAATATTTCAACCAGTGAGGTAGTGACCCCACACGGATTTCATTCAAACTTGCTGTAATGTAATTGAGTCAGGAACGGATTCAGGGGTTGAGCATGTGCACTTTCAGGGAAGTTAACAGAAACTTTAGTTTAGTTTCAAAATACGATAAATCATATTCGGCAAAAATATTTTCAAATGCAATCTCAAAAACTCTGTGTTGTCTTGTGGAATATCCATTCGCCGTCTATTAAAATAAATATGAACTAATTGACCTTCAACAGATATTATTTTAGTCGATATTATAAGAAATGAAAATTTGTTGGTAAAATTATACAGGACTCATTTTCTGTGACCAACATTCACGAATTTTTAAGGAGATCTACATGCTAGCATTGTATAAAGATTATATAGTAGGCTCATCTTATGGAGTTTTCATTGGACCCGAAATGAGCCGTGCGATAGATGGCAGCACGCTATAGATGAGCCCAGCGATTTCATCAAAAAGGACTTATTCTTAATCGATTTTTCAGTTAATATAGACAATTTTTTTATTTCTTATTGCAAATAAGCATTGAAATTGATGAAAAAGTTTAATTTTCATGTAATATTATGTCATTTACTTTCAATTAACCATTAATTCCACGAAAATTTGCAATTCTTAACTGTGCTTTTAAAATTTTATTACCTTGTTTACACAGAAAGGGTAACCGACCACTAATAAAAAGTAATCGATAATCCCTTGTTCGGCTTGGTATAGTTTTGAAGATTAATTTAAAAAAAGCCTAATTTTCAATTGATTTGGTATGAAAAAAAAATATTCCACGAAAATTCGCAATTCTTAACATTGGTTATAAAATTTACTGCAATAAAAAATTGTCTAGATTAACTGAAAAATCGATTATGAAAGTCGTTTTTGGTTTTTTGCATTTTTAACGATATTTTTCCAGACGAACAATATATTTTTTTCATACAATCTTAAATTCGAGGTTTCAACGAAGATAATACATATTTATGTATTTGTATAAAATTGCATTTTTTAAACAATGTTTAATTTTCAGATAATTAAACATGTAAACTCATATTCGTTTACTAATTCAACCGGCAACGCCGCACCAAAATACGTTGGCGAGCGGCATCGAACCCGGAAGCGGTTTCATCAAAGATAATTTTTTGCTCTATTTTAATGATGGTATTAAGCCGTAAATTTAACCGTCGCGTCTAGACAATAGAAAAAATCTTACACTTGTTTACGCGGCTCACGATAAAGAATCTTTCTAGAACAATTACGCAATCGGGAAGGGATATATCTGAAACCGATGAACCTCGCCGATTTTAAATTCAGTGTGCATCTAACTGTGAACCAAGTTAGATCCCTCCGTTGACACCAGCTCAACGTTAAAATATTTCGTTTTACACAGTGGTACTTAGCTGCGTATCAGGCGGTCCATTTTATTTTTCATTTCATATTCAAATTTAACACACGCAAATTAATATTTTCTGAATGATGTGGTCATGTCTTTAAAGTAACTATAATACTTTGTTCACGATTACTAGTTTAATGTAATCTTTGTTACGTTGTTGTTTTTGTTCATTTATTTATTTAACAAGTCTAATAAATGGTTAAATAAAAGTGTCCATTGTTTTTGTTGGATGAAGTTGAGAAAGTAAACCTACTACAGCACATTTCTTCAATCTAAAAGTACAGTCCACGAGATTCGAACTACGATGCAGTTTAAAAAGGCGGTAACACATTGTTGGCCGTCCTGGGAAACTGGCACAACATAGGGCTTATTCCAGAGCCCTCAACAAACAACATATATCACTTTAAATAAGTCTTTATTTTATTCTATACAGGGTCGCTACAAAAGTTTTTGGTTTTTTTTTTTAAATCTATTACAATACATGACGAAACAAAGTTGCTTTTTCTTTAATATCGTAAATTTTACCGTTTTCGAGATATCGAAAATTATGCTTTTTTATTTTCTATAAAAAAATTCGCAATTCTAGACTGTTCTTTTAAAATTTTATTAGTACCTAGAATGACCTTGTATTTACAACGAAAGGGTAACTGGCCAGAATAACCTGATGGTTACCGGCCACTAATAAAAACTAATCGGGTTCTTATTGATGTAAACTGTTTTTCTCACAAGAAGTATTATTTAGTTTCGGGTTGAGTCTTCCAAAGACTAACTCTGCCTTTTGGTAACTACCTTATATGTAAAAGGTATATCAAATAGAATTATGTTATGCAATATTAATTTTGTATAGTAGTTTACCAATAAAATCATTTTTTATTATTATTATTATTATTAAAAAGATTAATTTTCATGTAATATGTAATTTTCTTTCAATTAACTATTAATGGTTTTCAAATTACCGATATTCCAGATATTTATGCTAGAACAATCCAGTTTCTTTAAACATCCTTTTTTGAATTGCCATATCTTCCTTTGTATTAATTGTAGAAAAATAAAAAAAAATCATTTTAATTGTTAGGTCAAGGTCATAAAATTAGTTCATATCAATTTTTACGTAATACTAACAGATTTTTGGTTATATTTAAAAAAGCTTTTCTTCTTCGACAAATAGACCTATGGTGTAACGAGACGTGTAGATCTACAAAATTCCTGAATGTCATAGAAAATGAGTCCTGTATAATTTTACCAACAAATTTTCAGTTCTTATAATATCGACTAAAATAATATCTGTTGAAGGTCAGTTAGTTCATATTTATTTTAATAGACGGCGAATGGATATTCCACAAGACAACACAGAGTTTTTGAGATTGCAGTTGAAAATATTTTTGCCGAATATGATTTAGCGTATTTTGAAACTAAACTAAAGTTTCTGTTAGCTCTATCCCCTGAATGTGCACATGCTCAACCCCTGAATCCGTTCCTGACTCAATTACATTACAGAAAGTTTGAATGAAATCCGTGAGGGGTCACTACCTCACTGGTTGAAAAATGAATCGTTTACTTCGGTTTCTAGCAGATGGCGCTAAAGAGCTAAAGAGGTGATCGTACCATTGTATAAAGATTATATAGTAGGATCATCATATGGAGTTTTCATTGGAGCCGAAATGAGCCGACCGATAGATGGCATCAAGCTACAAATGAGCCCAGCGATTTCATTGGTTGTCATTTAGGTCGAAAGTTGATTGTCATGGCTCCTCCGCCTTGAGTAAGATTATTGTTGTGCAGGTCCGTAGATCGCGTTTTTAGTTTCGTACTTTCAATTTTAGTGTTATCTACCATTCTCTAGTTCATCTTTGGTTTCTCGACTCGATCTCGTGTATTTATGTGTTGGAATATGTTGATTGTGTGATGAGGTGTTTGGAGTTGATAAATAAATAAATAATATATCGGCGTTTTATTCAACGATGTTTTAATTAGACCAGAGTCAATCATTTTTGAAAAAAAAAATTCTTAGCGGTATATGGTTGGTCGAAAAATTTAGGGAAAATTATAAGTAAATTAAAAACAATCAATTCGACAAATTAAAAGTTTCCGAAGGGGGTGGCTAAATATACAATTTGAGGGTTGGATACCGGTTTTTTACGATTTGCGGCTGAAATGTACATACTGTCGAAAAATGTTTAATATAGAAGTTGTAGATATTAAAAAATGTAAACCTTTCTATTAATTATTTTTCAACATAACCTCAAAATTATCGAGAAAAACGATAAAAACAGAGTTTTTTTCGTTTTTAATTTTTATCTCCGCAAAAATAATTTTTTTTACGAAACTTGGTGAAAACGTTCTTCTTTGTGTTTTAAATAAGCTGTAATTTTTTCAAAGCGAAATATTTATTGTTCGATGTTATACGAATTTAAATTAAAAAAAAAGCTTAATTTTCAATCGAAAAAGTTCCCATACAAATTTTCAATTTTTGAACTTTATCATTGCTCATTTTCTTCGTTGAAGCCTCTACTCGGTATGAAAAAAAATATATTGTTCGTATGGAAAAATATGAAAAACGTAGAAAACCAAAAAGAACTTATTCATAATAGATTTTTCAGTTAATCTAAACAATGTTTTATTTCTTATTTCATTTACTTTCAATTAACTACTAATGGTTTTTAAATTACCGAAAACATTGTTTAAACAATAATCGATTTCCACGAAAGTTCGCAATTCTTAACTGTCCTTTTAAAATTTTATTATAGTACCTAGAATAAAATGCGAAGTGTGTTAAAAATTTTCTATTTACAAATTAATAAAAACTAATCGATATAATCCCTTTGAGCGGGTTTGAATAAATTATTGTGTTCGAAATCGAAAACTACGAACAGTCTGAATCATTTTGGAAACAAAAAAAAATCTTAGCAATATATCGATGGTCGGAAAATGTACGGTAAATTATAAGTAAATTAAAAAAATCAATTGGACAAATTAAAAGTTCCGGAAGGGTGCGGGGGTAGCTAAATATACAATTTGAGTGTTGGATATTGGTTTTTTACGATTTGTGGCTGAAGTATGCGTCCTATCAAAAAAAGATTAATTTAAAAGTTGTAGATAATTAAAAAATCTAAAACTTTTGTATTGATTATTTTTCAACAAAACCTCAAAATTATCGAAAAAAAAAACTTAACTCCCGCAAAAATATTTTTTTAAACTTGGTTTTAAAATTTATTGCAATAAAAAATTGTCTAGATTAACTGAAAAATCGATTATGAAAAAGTCGTTTTTTCGTTTTTTGCATTTTTAACGATATTTTTCCAGGCGAACAATATATTTTTTTCATACCATCTTAGATTCGACGTTTCAACTAAAATAATGAGCAAATAACAAGTTTTGAAATATCTTTTCGTTAAAACCTAAAACAGCTGGTAAAATAAGCCCTTTTATTATATAGTTTTTTATATTAAAAATTACCCAAAAATATCAAGTTGTATCAATTTATAATAATAATACAAATAATACTTAATGTCAATATCCAAATTGCAGAACAAACACTAATGGAATTTTATTAGCCTTTTGTAATTAAGCCTTTCTTATTATTAAATTTTAAGTGGCAACCGTAGTTCTTGTGAGAAGCAAATTTCACTTCTATTTTATGAGTATTTTCTAATATAAAATTGTATTTATATGCGCGCCACTGGGAATACTTGGCCATGGAATATTTATCGACAGCTTTAAATGTCTGTAACGATGTGGCAGCACTTTACAAAGATATTTAAGAAAAAATGGGAAACCGTATTATTTAAAAACTACTTGATATTTTTTAAAACAAATAGGAGCAAATTTTCATAGATTTAATGCAGAATGGCGCGGATATTTCTTTTTGTGATTTTCCATTTAAAATTAACAAAATAAATGCTTTTCGAAGGATTACAAAAAAATCAAGATTTCTCCACCCTAAGTTTTGGAATTATTATAGTCTATTTTTATGTATGAAATAACCTTTGTATAAATATAATTACTATTATACAGTTCTGAGGAAGAAGATCTATCATTTGTTCGAACCACTCTTTAAAGACATCAGCATTCATGTCCTCATGGTAGTCACCGGTACGAGTAGATTCAAAAGTCAATAAACCACCTTTAACAAAACCGTTTGAACTACCGATGTGTACTATTATCAGTCTGCGCCCCTTTCCTGATGGTGGATTTAAACCAGTAGATAAATTATTTAAAAAAGCCTGTCTTCGACTTGTAACAGTTTCATCTTGCCAAAATTTTTTTGGTGTATGTCCCTCGTTGATCCATGTTTCATCTAAATAAAATATATTTCTTCTTTGGTTTCTCATTTCTTTTATAGTCCTTAGGTAATTTCTTCTCCATACTACAATATCGCTTCTTTCTATTAAAATAGACTTTCTGGGATGCTTTTTCCATAGAAAACCTATTTCTTTTAAAAGTTTCCATAGTGTGCTTCGACTCATTTCAGGGTAATCCTTATCATCTCGAACCGTGGTAAGAACTTTGTCTACTGTCGGAAATTCTTTTCTAAAGAAGAACGCATGCACTTTCCTTCGAAGTCTTTCTTTCAAATGATTTTCTATTTGAAATTTTGGTTTTCCTGGAGCTTTACGTGCTGTTTGAAACTCGCCACATTTCTCTTCTTTAACAACTCTGTAAATCGTAGATTTCCCAACACCAAGCGTACTACTAACTAATTCCACTGTGTCATCAACACTTTTACATAAATGTTTGTCTGTAAATGATTTAAAACAATTAAATATTAATGTTTTTTCATTAACTGTTAAAGGACCGATTTTTTGTCGTTTACGCGGTACTTCCAAATTTTCCATGATCACACTAGAATTCACAATAGACTGCACACTGCACCTTGCATGTTGCAACTAAACGACATTTAGTAAGCTGTCAAGAATACACAACTGGACCTCCTTACTACAATCGCATTTTCGGTGAAATTTGTTGGTAAGGGATTTATCTACTTATAATTCGATTACTGTAAGAAATTCTTGGAATTAAAATAAAACAAAATTGGCAAATAGGTACTTATTGAAAATAATCTTAATGTTATCTTTAATACACAGGGCTTTTGGCCTGTCTAAACCTTTTTCTATTGTTCTGTACAGCTTATGGTTATAAAAGACCAATAAAAGAAGCAAAACTTGTATTAGCTCAGGTACATTTATGACAATTTTAGGAAACATTTAGATTATTCCGTAAAAATATTTAAAATGACCGTACTAAGTTTTGCATTAGAAATGCTGTTTTATTACTCTCTCATGCATAAAAATAGACCATAGTATTTCCTGAAAATTCCACAAAAATCAGACGAAAATTAAAGGCTTAAAAGGTTATTAAAATTTTTCAAGGTGTTCGGTTTGCTCTTAAATCTTTTTTCTATGCTCGTAACAAGTAAATTTTAGTACTTATCGATAGCTTAATCTTATTTCATCTCATCTATTTCTGTAAAGTACACCTATAATTACATACAATTTAAAAATAAAGTTTTTATTATTTTCTGATCGAAGCTAGTTGACGTGAAAACCAAATTTGTTAATCCTAGGCTTCCGGTGTCGATTTAAAATGTACAGGGTGACGATATTTATTTAACTAAATACTAATGAAATTTAATCTATTCGAAACTATCGCGAACAATTACCTCCATTTATATCTTTAAGTTTTAAAAATAAATAAATATTTATGTGGAACAATATCTGGATGGAATACGTGAATCTATATTTAATAATGTACCCTACACATGTATTTGTATAGAAAAGCATTTTTTAAAACAACATATGTCACTTTAAATAAGTCTTTATGTTATTATATACAAAAATTTTAGGGTTTTTAAAAAATTTATTACAATAAAAAAAGTAAAGTAAAGTAAAGTTGGTTTTTCTTTAATGGAGCACATCATATCATAAATTTTACCGTTTTCGAGATATCGAAAATTATGCTTGTTTATTTTCTGTAAAAAAGTAATAATTAAAATTTATTCATTATTTTAGTTATACGAAATATAATCTTCTTTGAAACCGACCCAAAAATTTAAATTTATTAGATTTCTACTCCGTTTTAAATTGTTATAAGGGGGTAGTGGGGTTAGAATCCACGAACAAATTATTTTATTATATCAGAGGCCTTTACAATGACAAAAACTATACTTTCCATTGGAAACCGGCCCAAAAATTTCAATTTGTTTCAATTCAACTCGGTTTTTCATTATTTTCTATGAAGGATGTGCCATAACAATCTATATTAGATGAATTATATTTTAAGTACCTATTTACGTGGAAAAATGAGCTTACAATATGTTTAATTTTCAGATAATTAAACATGTAAACTCATATTCGTTTACTCGTAAAACCGGCAACGGCGCACCAAAATACGTTGACGAGCGGTATCACAAAGATGCGGTGTCGACAAAGATAATTTTTTGCTCTATTTCATAATTGCGGTATCAAACCCGGAAGCGGGCTCATCAAAGTTATTTTTTGCCCGATGTTAATAATGGTATTGGGTTGTAAATTTAACCGGCGAATCTAGACAATAGAAAAAAAGCTTACACGTGTTACGCGGCTCAAGTTAAAAGGATCTTTCGGGAAGGTGTTGCGCAATCCGAAAAGAAAGATTTGAAGCGACGGAGGTCGTCGAATAAAAAAGAGAAGTGGGGCTAGCCATGATCAGGCTAGGACCTCTCAGTGTCTAATTATCACTCACGCAGAACACACGCAAAACAATATTTTCTGAATGATGTGATCATTTATTTTAATTCATTTTTCATTAATATGTGTTAGTGCTTGTTAAGCACATATTAATTATAATACTTGTTCATTGATTACTAGTTTAAGGTAATCCTTTGTTACGTTGTTGTTTATTTTATTTAACAAGTTTAATAAATAGTTGAATAAAAGGGTTCATTGTTTTTGTTGAATGAAGTTGAGAAGACGATCCTAATACAGTCCATTTTACGAATACAACGATGCAGTTTAAAAAGGCGATAACACAGTGTTGGTCGTCCTGGGAAACTGGCACAACATAGGGTTTATTCCAGAACCCTCAACACAATATTTAATTCCTATATTTCACGGAAGGTAGTTTGATCGGATTACAGTAAATCATTACACCCAATAAACCGTGAAAGGGTGAAATATTTATTGAAAATATTGGCATCCTTTTCCCCTCTTCTGGTTATACCGGAAGTTGGTGTTAACTTCGTTTTTTTCAATGAGACACACAACTTTAGGAATAATTACGTTATTCTGAACAACTTTTGTTATTACTTCCCTATATTTATCTTTAACTGTTTTTGAGTTATACAATTTCTTTATATTAAAAATGCACTTTTTCAACATTAAGAAAAATCTAAACTTCTAAAAGTACTTCGATAAAACCTTAATTTTTTTTACAAAGTGTAAACGACATAACGTTCTGTCGTTTATCTTATAAAATTCTTATTTTTATTATACGATGTCAAAATTAAAATGAAATTATCACGCAAAAAATTCGCATTTCATTTTTTTAAATATAAGATTTATTTAAAAAAAAAACATTATCCGCTATCTAAAAAAACAGTTTTTAACGATTCAATAATTTTGAGGTTACGTTGAAACATGATTAATACTGATTAGTATTGCATTTTTTAATTATCTACAACTTTTAGGATGCATATTTCAGCCCCAAATCGTAAAAAATCAATCTCCAACCCTCAAAACATATATTTAGCTACCCCCTTCCGGAACTTTTAATTTGTCCAATTGATTTTTTTTTAATTTACTTACAATTCACCCTAAATTTTCTGACTACCCACATACTTCTAAGACTTTTTTATGAATTCGCGTATTTAAAATCGGTTTGGCCCTGGTCTAAATTTAATATAAACCTTGTAATCGTTTTATGTAATTACAATTGGACCTTCGAGTTAATTAAATAGTTTACAATTTCCACGAGTTTTCTTCTTCGACAAATAGACCTAGGTGTAACGAGACGTGTAGATCTATAAAATTCCTGAATGTCACAGAAAATGAGTCTTGTATAATTTTACCAACAAATTTTCAGTTCTTATAATATCGACTAAAATAATATTTGTTGAATGGCAATTAGTTCATATTTATTTTAATAGACGGCGAATGGATATTCCACAAGACAACACAGAGTTTTTGATTGAATTTGAAAATATTTTTGCCGAATATGATTTAGCATATTTTGAAACTAAACTAAAGTTTCTGTTCGTCTGAAAGTGCACATGCTCAACCCCTGAATCCGTTCCTAACTCAATTACATTACAGCAAGTTTGAATGAAATCCGTGTGGGGTCACTACCTCACTGGTTGAAAAATGGATCGTTTCCTTCGGTTTCTGGCAGATGGCGTTAAAAAGCGTCTCCAACAGTTGATACACAGAGGTGATCCTACTATAATAATCCTTATACAATCAAATACTATTAAACGAGCAAGGTTTGTATGTATGTGTGTTTGTGTGTCCAGAGGATCTCGTAATCCACTCGTCAGAATTCAATGAAACTTTCAGGGTAGACTAATTCCTATCTAAATCGGCAAAAAATGTAGGTCTCATGTCTGTGAAAATTCGATCTTCCGAGATATTTACAAGAAAAGTTAAGCTTTTAGTTTTATTTCCTAGCAACGGCAGATATAATAACTTGTTTCTATAGTAATATATACTATAAAGGATAGATGAGTACAGTATAAGTGGGGATATAACGCCACATTCCATAGGCGTACTTTGCAAAATAAGTTTCTATAATATAAATAAGGTCACAGCATATAAAATATATATACGCACTTCGTAGATTAAATTTTGAAGTTATATTATTTACAAAAAATAAAAATAAACTTTATGCATCTAACACTTTAACATTGAACGAATTAAATTTAACCAATAAATAACAAGGAGGATTATATGTTGGGATTAAACTTTTTTTAATCTCTTGGCATTAAAAGTAATGCTTCAGTACTTACCTAAACTCAAAGATTAAAAAAAAAGTTAGTTCAAGAACTATCTTTAAAAGTCACTGTCTTCACTAAAACTACTGATATCACTATAATTGTCTTTTCTGAGGTTTATTATTATCGGTTCTATTAAATTATCCATTGATATATCCACTTTCCTAAATGAATTTTACACATTTTTAACATGACCAATGCATTTTCCCCAATGTTCTCTATTTACATCTGAAACTGCCTTCAAAAACAAATCAGGAAATTTAAATGTTTTATTGTTTTGAGAAACATAACCTTTTAATAATTGTGACCCACCGACATAACCTTAAACTAGACGGCTAATGCCATATGATAAAAATTGATCAATTACGAGGATGACTGGTGTCCATAATGCATGCGCATTGTGTTTGTCATATTCACCGACATAACCTTAAAGTCTATGTTCCGACATTGGCGTACCTTAGGTAAAATGATTGGGTCTACGAAAATAAGTGGAATGATGAAAACAATTTAGGATTTAGGTTGGAGTTTTCATTTACTGATTGGAAATATTATTATTTGTGAGAACAGGATGTTTTTTATAAAATAGTATAGTATAGGTATAAATAGCTGTATCGTTCGAGTAAGACATACAGTATCCTCAATTTATATCATTGAAATAACTTTCTGAAGCAAAATGCTTTGAACATATTCTTGTTGACGAGTGCGGAAGCGGTTCTAAAGGTCTTCCGATTGCTTTCAACCATTCAGGTATTCTAAAATATCATTGTGAAGCAAATATACATTTGTTCGCGTAAAATAATTACTTTTTGGTATAATAAATGTGTGTGAATCAAAGTTGTTGAATAGATGCATGGTATATAACAATTTTATTATATTGACTTACCTATGAAACATAACACCTTTGGGATGGTTTGTTGAACGGTTCTTACACCAAAGTACAAAACAGTTCATTTTTACAATAAATTCACTATTTCTCTATCGAATATCGGTTAAACACCAAACAGAACAGTGGACGCCTATAAACAGAAAACAATATGTCTCGTCTCCTCGAATCGGCAAAGCTCGAGAACCGAAACCCAGATGTTAGACGTACTGGTGTCCATTGCGCATTGCGCAGAGACGTTTTCGGAATGTTCAATTGGATGAGTTTCTTGTGTGGTGGGAATATGGATATTAGCCGTCTAGTTTAAGGTTATGTCGGTGTTGTGACCAGATCAGTTCAACGGAATTTAACTCTGCTTGGTTCGGAGGCAATCTGAGAATATTAATTCCTTTTTCTCTGGCCATCTCATCTATAATATATTTTTTGAATTTGTTTTTATGTTGCCTTGCTATTACTAATAATTCTGCCTTCAAGGATTTAGGAGGACTGATAATATTTTTAGAATGAAGCCATTTTGAAATATATATTAATACAAAATTCTGAATCAATTAAAATACATACGATACGGCTATGAATAAATAAAGTCTGACTTATCTGTCAAAAGAACAGGTTTATCTAGACAAAAACTATATTAGGCCGACCAGATGTATTAAAATTTAAATTTTAACTACAAATAAGCATTGAAGGATGAGGTAAAAATAAAATTTCTACCTCTTGAATCTGTACTACGTTCTGCAAATTAAATACTGCACTCCTTTCTTCTGTATAGTATAGTAGTAAAAAGGTTTGACTTTATTTAATTTCTGGCGTTTTAATCTGAAAGAATTCAATTTTAAATTTGCCGCTTTATATAAAAAAGGAAAGGTTCATTTGACGGACATAAATAATTTGCTTGTCAAATGACAGCCATCTCATAAATTCAAAGTTGAAAATACAACGTTGCCAATTCAATTTCAGAAATCATGGGTTTAGGTAAATATTTATAGGAACGTTGAGTAACACTATTAAAGTGGACACTTGTCAAAATGTGACACCTGTAAAAACGTGACAATTGTTAAAATGTGATACGTCTCAGAATGTAACAACTGTCAAAATGAACAAATCTCAAAATGAACAAATGTCAAAATATGATACCTGTCAGAATGTAACAAATGTCAAAATGTCACACGTATCGTACTTTTCTTTATTTATTACAAAGATCTAACCTAACCTAAAGCTAATCTTTTTTTTTTTGGCGGGTGGAAATGCTTTATGCACATCGGGTAAAGGTTCTTCCCTTCCCCGATAGTGTGAGACTACCCCTTACGGCTACTATTTTATTATGCGGACAGTTTTAATATTTAAGTTTTCATTATCATAGAGAGAGAGAGAGAAAAAAAATGAATGCTTGTACACGTGTACTATTAACATAGATTTCAATTTTTTATTTTACAAGAAACTTTAAAGAGACATTTAAAATTCTCTATTTTCATAGTACATTTTAAGGTTGATTGTGACTTTGTATTTTCCAAGAGCAAATTGTAATGTAATGTATGAATGAACTATTTTTGTAACTGAAAATTTATTAAATAAATTAACTATAACTATATAGTGTGGAATGAAAAATTGTTCTTCGAAAATTACGAACAGAAGGTTTAAAAAATGTAAATTTCACCATTTGCTATCCATTCATGAAAATACAAAATAATAATGAAAAAAAAAGGCTTAGACTAGATTTTATTTGTAAAAATACCTTAATATAATATGTCACGAGTGAGTATAAAAATAACAGTCTGGCAAATCTAGTCAAATAATTTAATTTATTAGTCCTGGGTGTCCCAGGCCTCCATGGACGTGTTTGAGCAAAATGTGTTTCGGTCCACAAATACCTTTGTTATCGTCACCGTCCCATGGAAAGACATTTACTCCACCATAGCCGCTTTTCTTGATGTATTCAGCCTAGAAAAAAGTTTATAGCTTACATAAAGGTTTATTATATCATGAAATTTTGACAATTAGACCAGCGCCAAACCGATTTTAAATACCCGAATTAATAAAAAAGTCTTAACAGTATGTGGATGGTCAAAAAATTTAGGGTAAATTATAAGTATATTAAAAAAAATAAATTAGACAAATTAAAAGTTCCGGAAGTTGGGTGGGGGTTGCTAAATATACAACTTGAGGGTTGGATATTGTTTTTTTACGATTTGTAGATAATTCAAAAATGTAAAACTTTTATATTAATTATTTTTCAAGATAACCCCAAAATTATCGAGAAAAACGATAAAAACCGTTTTTTTCCCGCAAAAATAATTTTTTTTATGAAACTCGGTGAAAACGTTCTTCTTTGTGTTTTAAATCAGCTGTAATTTTTTTCAAATCAAAATATTTATTTTTCGATTTTATACGAATTTAAATTAAGAAAAAAGCCTAATTTTCAATCGAAAAAGGTCCACTAACAAATTTTTAATTTTTTAACTTTATCAGTGCTCATTTTCTTTGTTTAAGATGGTATGAAAAAAATATATTGTTCGTATGAAAAAATATCGTTAAAAATGCATAAAATCAAAAAACGACTTTTTCATAATCGATTTTTCAATTTATCTAGACAATTTTTTATTTCTTAGTGCAAATAAGCATTGAAATTGATGAAAAAGGTTAATTTTCATATAATATAATGTCATTTTAGTGAGAATGGCACTCCCAAGCGGATTACATATTTTTCAATAAATCACGTAAAAATTTATGTTTTTTCAAGATTCAAAGTTCAGATAAAAGAAGAAACCTGTAGCTATAATATCATGTTACTTTTCCTTTTATCTATTTCTCTGGATTATTGGAAAACCGGGCCAAAGTTTGTTTTTACTCGATATTTTGACCCTCCTATAAATTTATTCATATTTTTTTATCAAGACTAATTTCACCGAATCCTTTTGGATAATGGGGCTTTGCAAGGTGTTAAATATATTCAGAAAGATTCAATAAATTATTTTTGTGTATTTTCATAAACAACATGTTTGTTTAGGGCGTTTTTTTTGATTTCCGGAGTTTTCAAAAATGCTCGGGTCTATCGGGAATTAATAGATAATCAAGGACCATCCTCAAATTGGATTTTTTTACAATAAATTTATTAATCAAGTGCAAAAAGTGAAAAAAAGTTGGTTTTCATTGCCTTATCTTTTGTCTTCAGACAAAAACTGGAGGATATTCAAGTTTTGGGAGGATATTCAAATTTTCCGTTTTCAACACTATCATTTTGCTAATTATTAAAAAGAATATATATTTTTGAGTTTAAGTAACCCTCTCAAAATTTTTGAATCGCCGCAAAAAATATTAGTGTAGCGAAAAAAATCATAGAGACTCTAAACAAAAATGCTCTAAGGGTCATATTTCGGCCATTTTCCCACCCTTCAATAAATTCCACGTACCTGGGATTTTCGGAGGTACATGTACTTATGAATACCTGCAAATTAAAAAAAAATTTCCGGACAGACTTAATGCCCAGGATTGGGGTTTTTCTGGCGTTAACTTACTGGACTAATGAGGCTTAGTAATGAAATTTTTTTATTGGCCCTTCTGAAACTTTAAGACCGGTAGAATACATTTGGAAAAAAATTCCGCTTCACTATTAAAGGGCGCCTGGGAAATTAAATTTAAATTTATGACTCCTGACGTATTATAAATCGTGACGTGACCAATGAAATAATTTCAGTTGCCACATTTCTAAAGTTTTTTCCGTTGGCATCATCTTTTTCTAATTAATAGAAAGAGCGAAATATATACTTCAAGAGTAGTGGTAGCTATGGTCTATTTTTATGCATGAGAGAGTAATAAAACAGCATTTCTAATGCAAAACTTAGTACGGTCATTTTAAATATTTTTACGGAATAATCTAAATATTTCCTAAAATTGTCATAAATGTACCTGAGCTAATACAAGTTTTGCGTCTTTTATTGGTCTTTTATAACCATAAGCTGTACAGAACAATAGAAAAAGGTTTAGACAGGCCAAAAGCCCTGTGTATTAAAGATAACATAGCCGTATCTTAAGATTATTTTCAATAAGTACCTATTTGCCAATTTTGTTTTATTTTAATTCCAAGAATTTCTTACAGTAATCGAATTATAAGTAGATAAATCCCTTAGTAAGGAGGTCCAGTTGTGTATTCTTGACAGCTTACTAAATGTCGTTTAGTTGCAACATGCAAGGTGCAGTGTGCAGCCTATTGTGAATTCTAGTGTGATCATGGAAAATTTGGAAGTACCGCGTAAACGACAAAAAATCGGTCCTTTAACAGTTAATGAAAAAACATTAATATTTAATTGTTTTAAATCATTTACAGACAAACATTTATGTAAAAGTGTTGATGACACAGTGGAATTAGTTAGTAGTACGCTTGGTGTTGGGAAATCTACGATTTACAGAGTTGTTAAAGAAGAGAAATGTGGCGAGTTTCAAACAGCACGTAAAGCTCCAGGAAAACCAAAATTTCAAATAGAAAATCATTTGAAAGAAAGACTTCGAAGGAAAGTGCATGCGTTCTTCTTTAGAAAAGAATTTCCGACAGTAGACAAAGTTCTTGCCACGGTTCGAGATGATATGGATTACCCTGAAATGAGTCGAAGCACACTATGGAAACTTTTAAAAGAAATAGGTTTTCTATGGAAAAAGCATTCCAGAAAGTCTATTTTAATAGAAAGAAGCGATATTGTAGTATGGAGAAGAAATTACCTAAGGACTATAAAAGAAATGAGAAACCAAAGAAGAAATATATTTTATTTAGATGAAACATGGATCAACGAGGGACATACATCAAATAAATTTTGGCAAGATGAAACTGTTACAAGTCGAAGACAGGCTTTTTTAAATAATTTATCTACTGGTTTAAATCCACCATCAGGAAAGGGGCGCAGACTGATAATAGTACACATCGGTAGTTCAAACGGTTTTGTTAAAGGTGGTTTATTGACTTTTGAATCTACTCGTACCGGTGACTACCATGAGGACATGAATGCTGATGTCTTTAAAGAGTGGTTCGAACAAATGATAGATCTTCTTCCTCAGAACTGTATAATAGTAATGGATAATGCAAGTTATCACTCGAGACTTACAGAAAAAATGCCCACAACCAAGTGGTTAAAAAAAGATTTACAGAATTGGCTAAATTCAAAGAATATTAAGTTCCATCCCGGTTCTGTGAGAAGAGAACTGTATCATTTGTGTTCCCTTCATAAAGAGAAATTAAAAAAATATGAAATTGATGAAATTGCAAAAAATCGTAGGATGACGGTGGTTAGATCACCACCATATCATTGCGAAGTAAACCCGATTGAACTGATATGGGCACAGATAAAGGGAGAAGTTTCAAGAAAAAATAATTCTTTTAAAATGAGTGATGTTAAACAGTTGTTTTTGGAGGCTGTAAATAATGTGAAGCCTGAAAACTGGGAAAAGGCAGTAAATCATACGATTAAAGAAGAAGAGAAAATGTGGAAGTTGGACAATATTACTGATGAAATGATCGAGCCACTCATTGTAAATATTGGTTGCGACAGTTCATCTTCTGATTTCGATTCTGATTTCTGAAGTAGTTTTTATATTAAAATTATTATTTATGAACGTAACGTTGTTTAAAAGTCAAAGTTTAAACCCTTATACCTACATAACCCGTTTGACACAATGTTCTTAACATACCTTATGGAAAAATAAAATATTTTAGAAAAAATTGCACTTTTTTACCTTCAGCTGTTTAGAAGTTATAAGCAGGTTAATTAGGTGAAAATATAAGTGTACACCCGATATATTTATTATATTTATACAAAGGTTATTTCATACGAAAATACTCGAGGTATAACTTCACAAAATATTTTAACTGTCTACTAAAAGAAGTGGTACGCCTATGGATTACGAACGCTTTATTATTTTAATACTCTCTCATACATAAAAATAGACTATAACACTAGCCTTCTTTTAACAGCATACGACTATTAATCATGTTTGTGGATTCTCGAAAATGGTAGCGCTACATGATGTTAAACTCGGCGGGCGTAATTTCGGCCGGTAATCCCTTGGCCTACCTGCATAAATCAAGGGGTACCATTTATGACAGGGGTAATTTCGGCCGAGGGTTGATGTTTACGATGAGATTAAAATATTGGTAATTACGCTTAATAGTTTCTGTAAAATATTAATTGTGTATTTATTTGGAAATACCTATTTTATTTTATTTGATTAATTCCACATGAAGAGTGTATGGGAGAATAAAATTCGTCTCGATTTGTTTAATTTTTTACTCGTGTTAGGAGAGTATAGAGAAAACTTAAAAAAGTAAGGAGAAAACTTAGGAAAGTATAGAGGAATAAAATTCGACGTTATTTGATTAATTCCACATGAGAAGTGTATGGGAGAATAAAATTCTTCTCGATTTGTTTAATTTTTTACTCGTATTAGGAGAAATACTAGAAATACCTAATCCTGTGGATATTATTTGTATACGATGGCATCAGTTTCAGTAATTAAGAGTTCACGCGGTTGTGACTTACTAGTTGTAGAAAAGTTTCAGTTTTGTAAACAGGACGTATTAAAAAGTGGTGAAGTACGTTGGAGTTGTGTAAAGAAAAATTTAAGATGTTTAGCCAAACTGTACACTGTTGGTGCGGAATACACAGTTACTAGAAGTGAATTAATCCACAACCACGAGTCCGATGAAACTACGTTGGGGAGAAAAATAGTGACGACTTCATGCAAGCGCAAAGCTGAGGAAGACATATCGGAGAAACCTTCAAAAATTATTAAAAGCGTTCTTTCAAATCATTTGCCAGAGAATTTGTCATCGATAGATGTCAGTCTAATAAGAAGAAATTTGTACAACAGCCGCCGTAAGCTCTTACCAGCCCTGCCTAAGGATATTCACGATGTACATTCTGTACTCGATAGTTATGGACCGAAAACCACAACAGGTGAAAATTTTTTGTTTATTAACAGCACAGCTGATAATATCATTGTTTTTTCTTGCCATACAAATATAATAAGTTTATGTAAAATGAAAGATTTTTACATGGATGGCACATTTTCTTATTGTACAAAATATTTTTATCAGTTATTTACCATCCATGGACTGGAAAATGGGCATTATGTTCCTCTTTTGTATTGTCTGTTGCCCAATAAGACCAGTGACACATATATGAGACTTTTTCTGTTGGTAAAATCTAAAATTTTTGAACTTTATAAAATTGTTTTTGAACCGAAGGAGGTATTTGTGGATTTTGAAATCGCAATTCATAACGCATTAAAAGTTGTCTTTCCCAAAACCAAACTAAATGGTTGTAGATTCCACTTGCACCAGGCGTGGTATAGGAAAATACAATCATTAGGGTTAACCCAAATGTATAAAGATAAAAACTGCGAGGAAAGCAAATGGCTTATTCATACTTTTGGGCTAACTTATTTAGACCCCTCTGAAGTTGAAGATTGTTTCATATTTGATCTCATGTCATACAAACCGGACCATAAACTTATAGATAAATACGCAGACTATTTATTAGAAAACTACATAGCGCCAGAATCTCATTTTCCACCAAATATATGGGCATATGAAAACCCATCAATTAAAAGAACCACAAATGCCTGCGAATCATTCCATTCGCACTTTAATTCTAGTTTTTATTCAAGTCACCCTTCTATATTTATTTTTATAGAAAAATTAAAAGATTGTCAGATCGATGCATATTTAAAAATAAAAAATTTAAATATTCCAGCAAAAATTAAAGACAAACAAGTAAAAAACAAACTAAAATTTATCGAAAACATGGTAAATATGCTTCGATCTGACAATATTTCTAGAATTAATTTCGTTAAATCTGTATCACATCAAAACGTTTTTTAAAAATTTATAGTTTACCTAAGTTATAGAAATAAGTTGATGTAATAATTTTATTGAAATAAAGAAATATTTTAATATAAAGCATTCTGTTATTTTATTTGATTTGCGGCCGAAAATACCTATGAGATAAGGAAGCAACTTAAAACCTCCGGCCGAATTTACCTACCGGCTTTTAGTACCTGCCCTTTTTCCGGCCGAAATTACATCCGCCCGTTAAACTGTTATTTTATATTTGTAGGCCAAAAACCAAATAAAGTTTATAAAATATTACTAAAAATGTTCTTATTAATTTAATAGGTATCATAGATAAAAAATAATGTTCATTGTACCCTATTAATGTGTGCAATTATAAGTATTCTAATTAAAGGATTAAAAAAAATTAAAAACTGTTAAGTACGTATAAAGTCGAGACTTTTGAAACCCAAAAGCTAAACCTTCAAAGTAAAATTATAAAATTATTTACTAATCTCTTTCTCGGAACCTTTTTGTCGAAAGTACAACATGGATTAAGAACCAGCTGATCTATCAGCTGACGGCAGTGATGGCCGTGACATTTTAATATAAATATAACCCCATTTATTTCTAATGTTATTCGAAATACTGTGAGTTAAGTTTTTTCGGAAAATTGAAACAAATAATTACACCAAAATCACAAAAATAGTCAAGAAATAAAAAATTACACAGCAAACAGCAATCCAGAATTTCAAATTCGACAATAACAAATAACAGACTTACGTTGAACTGGTGGCGGGCGTAAGCCGTGCTAACAGAATTTAACCCAGATTTGACAACATCGACCAAATTAACCGCATGAGATCGCCACGCGATTGGTTAGATTTAATCATTGTGAAGTATTTCAGTGAAAACCGCATTCATCTGTCTTTATTCGTTTAAAAGATATAAGCTCTTGAAATACAGGAAAATATATGTAATATACAGGGTGATTCATTCGGAAATGCTCATAGAGTAAGGGTAGATAGAGGACATCCAGGTGCTTCTAAATAACCTGGGTCTATCCTTCTTTATAACCAAGTGATTTGTTAATTTTCGCAATTTTTTCAATGAATCATAACTTATGAACCACCCTATACATTTTTAAAATATTTGGTTCGTATGTTCTTTGTCCAAGTTTTATTACAGGTCCGGCCTTAAAAAAATTAATAAGTAGGTTTCGAGTCGAAACAACATCCTGTATGACAATATTTTAAAATTTTATTTACAAATTTGGAAAGAGCAGAAAAAAATAAGTAAGACTAATCAATTTGGTGTTTCCCCATACAATTTTTTTACTTATTAACATGAGTCAAATCTAGATGTTTCGATAATGAGGTGGCACTAAATTTAAAAAAAAAAATTCCAGCTTTAATCCATAAAATCATCAATTATTCCTTTTTCTCCTAATTTCTGGATCCCAACCTTATTCAAAAACGAGAGGACAGGTCCGTATTTGGGACAAATTATTATTATTAATGACTAACTTTCAAACACCTTGTATGCGTAAAAAATTATGATTACATTATAAAAATGAGGAAAAATGCCCATTCCGAAAACAGCATAACTTTATTTTAAACAAATTGTATATTAAGTTAAACGAAAAGGTCATTTCTCAGTTCCTCGCATGCATCCTCAATTCTCCGTAGAAGGTCCTCTCTGGTGTTTACTTCAGTTGAATAAACTTTTGATTTTAAATAACCCCAAACATGGTAATCGATTGGATTAAAATCGGGCCCCCTGCCTATCCAATGATTTGGGAAGTTGTCATTTGAACAAAAATACTACATTTCAAAGATTAAACGTAACAGAAAATAAAATACTAGAATTTTCTTTATCCGCGTCTAATTATTTTTTTAGCTAGAACATGATCATTTCTCGACTCTTATGATGCATCTTGATAATAATAAAATAAAGCAGTCTGTACGTATTGTTTAATTTAGTAAATAATACACTTTAGGTTTGATATCCCAAATTGTTGTAAATGTCAAGTGGCTGATGTCAGGGTACAATTTTGACGTTAGTTGATGACTTTAGAGTTTGTACATTATTTGTTAATTGCTTACTTAAAATGCTACACAAATTTGATAATAATGAATATGCAGACATGTTGTATGTCTATGGAGTTTGTGATGGTAATGGAAAAGCACGACGATTACCTAGTGAAATACTTTTTCTAATGTGTTTAGTTACCTTAGAGAACACGGTACATTTCCAACTATAGCACAAAATGAAGGTAACGAAAGACGACATATCGAGTTGGAGCAAGATATTCTTAACCTTGTAAAATGATCCAAAAATTAGTTTAACTTAAAACAATTTGTTGCAACATTATTTTTGTTTAAAATAAAGTTATACTGTTTTCGGAATGGGCATTTTCCCACATTTTTATAATTTTTTGATAATTTTTTTACGCAGACAGGGTGTTTGAAAGTTAGTCATTGATAATAATAATTTGTCCCAAATACGGACCTGTCCTCTCGTTTTTGAATAAGGTTGGGATCCAGAAATTAGGAGAAAAAGAAATAGTTGATGATTTTATGGATTAAAGCTGGAAAAGTACCATTTGGGGCAGAATTTTTTTTTTTTAATTTTGTGCCGCCTCGTTATCGAAACATCTAGATTTGACTCATGTTAATAAGTAAAAAAATTATATGGGGAAACACCAAATTCATTTAGTCTTACTTAGTTTTTTCTGCTCTTTCCAAATTTGTAAATAAAATTTTAGAATATTGACATACAGGGTGTTGTTTCGACTCGAAACCTACTTATTAATTTTTTTAAGGCCGGACCTGTAATAAGACTTTTTTATTATGTTAATCGACGCCACTGTGGACAAAGAACATACGAACCAAATATAAAAATGTTCATAAGTTATGATTAATTGAAAAAATGGGAAAAATTAATAAATCACTTTGTATCTTGGTTATAAAGAACGATAGATCCATAAAATATAGGTTATTTAGAAGCACCTCGGTGTCCTCCATCTACCCTTACTCTATGAACATTTCCGAATGAATCACCCTATATAATAATATTAAAAGTTTTACTTACCCTAATCCAAACTGCATCTTTGGTATTAAATCCAACCCAAACAGTTTCGTTAAACTTGTAAACTGATTTTGTATCATCGTCCCATTCTTCCGTAAAATTTTGCTTATACTGCGAACATATCTAAAAAATTACGAATACATATACTAACATTTTTTTAATTCGATTTAATTTTTTGTTTTATTGGTTGTGTTTTGCAATTACAAAAAAAATAAATGTTTGTAAGTTACATGACTCTTTTATGATAATGTAACCTCGTTTTAATTTCAAGTTCAGTGGATCCTAGGCACTGCATATCAATAGAAGAATACCAGAATTTCCTTGAAGAGCTAGGGCCACGATTTATTGCAGCAGGTGATTGGAATGCCAAGCACACCGCATGGGGATCAAGACTCATAACGCCAAAAGGGCGTAACTTATTGACATACTCGCAAAGAAATAATTTAAACTTCCTTTCCACAGGTCAGCGAACGTATTGGCCGACTGACATAAACAAGATTCCTGACCTGCTAGACTTTGCCGTTACTAAAGGTATCTCAAATATACATTCCAAAATAGAGCCCAGTCTCGATTTAAGCTCCGATCACAGCGCTATAATTATAACACTAAGTACAAGTATAATATGGAGGGAAACTCCGATAAAACTCTGCAATAAAAGAACCAACTGGGAACAATTTCAAGCTATAATTAATACAAACATCAGCTTAAATCATCGAATTAAAGAACCCCATGAAATAGAAACAACCGTGCAACATTTAACGGACGTAATACAAGATGCAGCATGGAAATCAACTCCAGATGACAAGAAAAGTACTAACCAGGATCATAACATTCCTTTACACATTAAAGAAATTTTAATGGAAAAAAGAAGAGCTAGAGGCAAATGGCAAAGATCAAGGAACCCCCTGGATAAAACTCAATTAAACCGGCTAACACACCAACTGCACTCAGCTTTATTCCAGGCCCGTAACGAGACTTTTAAACATTACATTTCCAATCTAACTCCTAATGATCATTCATTATGGCAGGCTACAAAAAAATTTAAGAGACCAATCTCAGCCATCCCTCCAATTAGAAAGCCAGATCGACATTGGGCCAAAACAGATGAAGAAAAGTCAAATACATTAGCGGAACACCTTGCCCAGATATTTAGTCCACACCTGGAACTCAATGCCGAAGATGAAGAAGTACACGAATTCCTCCATTCTCCCTGCCAATTATCGTTTCCACTCAATCCATGTACACCGACAGAAATTTTCAAAGCCATAAATAAAACAAACTCACATAAGGCACCAGGTTATGACCTAATTACTGGCGAAGTATTGAAGCATTTACCCAGAAAAGCGATAGTCCTATTAACGGTTATATATAACAGTATGCTAAGACTCTGTCATTTTCCAATTCAATGGAAATACGCACACATTATCATGATTGCGAAACCGGGAAAACCGCCCACAGAACCCTCTTCCTACCGTCCGATAAGCCTACTACCGATGATGTCAAAAATCTTCGAAAGACTTCTTTTAGACCGAATTTTTAGAATAGTGGACATAAATAGACATAAATACCTGATCATCAATTTGGCTTTTGGCAGAATTACTCGACAATACAGCAGTGCCATCGGATTGTTAATTATATCAAAGAATCCTTAGAAGAAAAGAAAATGTGTGCATCAGTCTTCCTCGATGTAGAAAAGGCATTTGACAGAGTATGGCATAAAGGTCTGTTATACAAAGTGAAAACACATTTGCCTAGTGAAACATACCTAATAATAAAATCATACCTGAACGAACGGTTCTTCCAAATCAGAATAAATACCTCATTCTCAAAATATCATCCTATACAATCCGGAGTTCCTCAAGGAAGCGTCCTTGGTCCTTTCCTTTACCTCCTTTTTACTGCTGACATTCCTGTTGATGATGGCATCACTATGGCCACATTTGCTGATGATACCGGAATTCTTACATCGGACAAAAATCCAGATAGAGCTTCTGAAAAGCTGCAAAACTTCTTAAACTCGCTACAGGCATGGTTAAAACGATGGAAGATTAAGGTAAATGGTGAAAAGTCCACCCAAATTACATTCACAACAAGAAGAATCGATTGTCCACAAGTTCACATCAATAACATTGCCATCCCCATCAAATCAGAAGTTAAGTACCTGGGACTCCATTTGGATCGAATGCTGACGTGGAAAAATCATATCAAAACTAAAAAAACTCACCTAAATTTAAAAGTCAAACAGATGAATTGGTTGCTGGGTAAAAAAATCTCAGCTGTCATTGGATAACAAAGTTTTACTATACAAAATTATACTAAAGCCGATTTGGAGTTATGGTATCCAATTATGGGGTTGCAGCAAACCGTCCAATACCAAAATATTGCAAACCTTCCAACCGAAGACGCTGCGTATGATAGCAAATGCTCCATGGTACGTTACCAATGTAACAATCCACGATGACCTTGGGATACCATTTATAAATGAGGTTATCACGCTACATGCAAACAAAGCCAAAGAAAGAAATTTCGCTCACGACAGCCAAACCATAAATCTACTTTACCAGCCGCCGCTAGTGGGAAGAAGACTCAAAAGATCGTGGCCAGAAGACCTAACAGATTAGGTGTGTTGGAGAACCATCACTGGATGGTGCCCAAAACAAGCCTCAATTCAACATATTTGCTAAATACTCTTTGTTCTTGTAATTAGAGTAGATTGTAAATTTGCACTCAATAAAAAAAAAAAAAAAGTTCAGTGGATAAAGGTGTGATGTACATAAAATGTAGGGATTGAGAATATTAATAATATGCCTTCTAATAGGAGACGCCTTTTTGTTAAAAATAAAAAACAAACAAAAAAGTTCCAACTCAAAACGCGTTTTGCTAATTATCTCAAAACTTAAAAAATAGTCCAGTAAATGAAGGACTGAAAAGATCGAAAGCTGGGGAATAAGTCTGGCATGAGTTCCCACATAGCGCATTTTGTAGGTCACCGCAGGTGTTTTAACATGAGAAAATCCTTAACGCGTTATGGTCAAGGGGAACCTGGAAAATGGGTTTCCCGCTAATATCTGGCTAAATATGCCAATTAGAGAATTTTTGTTCAGACAAAAAATGGAGATCAGCTCATTCCCTAAGGTCCCATTATCAAGGCAAAATTAGAATAAATGACTATTTTTAAAGAAAATATGAATAAATTAATGAAGCAGCCTCTAAATATTGTTGAAAAAAACTTTGACCGCTTTTTTAAATATTTTTGGTAAATACGAACTGACTTCAAGTCACATGGAATTGTAGCTACGGGTTTTCCCATACAGATGAACTTTGAATTATCGAAAAATATTAATTTTTTCCCGAGATATTGAATAATTCGTCCGCCCGGTTACGCGTTAATTCATAGAAAGCGGAATTCCTGAAGGTAGAGCAGCAGCTGAAATTAGGGGACTTTTGAGTGCCATTATCTCGAAAACTATTAAATTTTCGAAGAAAATGATAAGGACCATTTTTGTAGAGAATGAGCTGGTCTCCATTTTTTGTCTGAACAAAAATTCTCTAATTGGCATATTTAGCCAGATAATAGCGGGAAACCCATTTCCAGGTTTTGGGGCCCATTTTCAGCCCCTCCCCTTGACCACAACGCGTTAAGGATTTTCTCATGTTAAAAAACCTGCGGCGACCTACAAAATGCGCTATGTGGGAACTCATGCCAGACTTACTCCCAGGTTTGACCCTCAGTTACTGGACTAAAATGTGACATGACACCTTTATCCCACTTGTCCTCATTTCATATTCCCTTTTAATTTACTACGTCAAAAACTAAGGCGACTGTGCGATCATTTTGACATGTTACTTAAAATAAATTGAATTGTCATTGTCAGTATAATTAATATTGACAGAACTAACGTATCTGAGAATTATCATTTTATATCAATTAAATAAATAAAATGGAAAGTGATAGTGACTTAACACCTCCAAGCATAAATGAAGCTGCAAAAGTAACAACTTTAAATTGGTTACCACGAACATCAAAGAAATTATATCAACGATCTTATGCCCTCTTCATGAATTGGAAAAAGTGGTGAGAACGCAAACTCATTTTCAGAGAACGTTTTAGTGGCTTATTTTGCCGAATTGACGAAAAAAATGAAAAGTTCTACGCTTTGGACACCATATTCGATGTTTTTGAACGACTATCAGTATTAAAAATAGATTGATGTCGCCAGGGATCTCATCATCCCAACTACACACTTTTTAGTTCGTTCTAGAAACCTTTCTTCTTAGAATGGTGGACTTCAATATCGATCATTTATTTTAAAACACAAACGAATCGACTTTACAAATATTTAAATGAGGTAGATCAGCTCTTATTTACGAAACAAATAAGCGTACTTTGTGAGTATTTCACTTTAAACTACACGCCTGCAGTAAACTCCGCCTGCAGTAGTATTGGATGGATGGATGGACGAACTCATGGAAATCGAAAAATAAACTTAGAATAGGGACTTGGAATATAAAATCCTTGAACGCGCGGGAACAAGAAATCAACAAAGAACTTACTGATAGAGGAATAGATATATGCGCATTGCAAGAGACGAGGAAAAAAGGTAAAGGTCAGATGATATTGGACAACTACATCGTTATCTATAGCGGGGTACCAAAAACAACAAGAGCCAAAGAAGGTGTGGCTATACTAATACAAAAAAATCTCATTAGTCAAATTGAAGAATGCAAGTACATATCCGAAAGAATTGTCTGCGTGAAACTCAAATTAAATGACAAACCTTTAAATATCATTGGAATTTATGCACCGGAAAATAACAGAGATGTTACCACCAGAGAAAGTTTTTACGAAGCGCTACAAGACACATTAAATCAGTACCCATCGAACGAATATATGATCATTATGGGAGACTTTAACGCACGAGTGGGCGATAGCATAATACCAGCAATAAAACAACGATTCAATGAAAATGTCAGGAATGAAAACGGAGATCTGCTAATTGATTTCTGCAGCACCAATGAAATACGCATTAACAACACTTTTTTTGTTCATAAGGATCAATACAAATATACATTTGAAAATACTCGGGGACACAGATCAATGATCGACTACATATTGACGAATAGAGAAATACTCCCCTCCCAAATTTTAGAAGTGAGAGCACTATCTTCAGCAGAGGTAGGAAGCGATCACAAACTGGTACTGGGAATCTTAAGATTTAAGGGAAAAATTATGAACAAAACCGAACAACCAGAATATGTCACGAAGATAAAAGTGGAGGGTTTACAGGATGAATCTATAAAATATCTATATCAAAAAAGATTAGAAGAAAGAATTAGAAATAACAAGATAACAGAAACTGATGGGGTAGAGGAGAGTTGGTCAAAAATTAAATATAACATCGTAAACGCAGCGAAAGAATCCCTCGGAGAAAGAAAAATAGATAAAAACAGAAAATATCATAAAAAAACACCATGGTTCCGAAATGAAGTCAAGGAGAAATGCAAAGAAAAGAAAAAAGCATACCTAGATATGGAAAATAAAAATCCTCAAACATACGATAACTACAAAAGAGTGAGAAATGAAACACATGCACTAGTGAGAAAGATTAAAAACGAACATTGGGAACAATTCTCGAAAGAGATGGAACACGATTTCTATGGCTTACAAAAGGAAATGTGGCGCTTTATAAGGGGGCAAAGAGCAGAAACTAAAGAACTGATAGACGTGAAGCACATAGAGAAGGACACCTGGATAGATTACTTAAAAGAATTATATGCAGAGAAACAGACCATACAGAGAGAACCACAGACCCCAGAGATTACAACAAACACTAAGACAATAATTAGTATGTTAGAAGTAGAGGAAGCACAGAAAAAACTTAAAAACCGTAAAGCCGCAGGAAGAGATGAAATAGCAAATGAACTTCTAAAATATGGAGGAGCTGCGGTAACAGAACAAATAACAACACTAATTAATAAAATTATAGCAAGTAATACAGTACCAAAAGAATGGAAATCAAGTATTCTAATCTTATTATTTAAAAAAGGCGATAAGAAAGAACCGCAGAATTATAGAGGGATAAACCTACTGAATACAACTTTAAAATTAACAACAAAAATTCTATCAACGCGAATAAACCAAACAACAACATTGGCAGATGAACAACAAGGATTCCGCAGCGGAAGATCGTGCACAGATGCAGTTTTTGTGATAAGACAAATAACCGAAAAAGCAATCGAATATAATAAACCAGCCTTTATGTGCTTTATCGACCTGACAAAAGCATTCGATAGAGTAAGGGCGAGAGATGTTATACACCTTTTATATAATAGAGAAATACCCTTGGACATTATAAAAACTATCGAAAACATCTATGAACAAAACACAATAGAAGCTAGAATTGATGGAAAACTCACAGACTCAATAAACATCGGAACGGGAATTAGACAAGGAGATTCGTTAAGCCCCTTATTATTTAATTTAATAATGAACATAGTAATAGAGAATGTCAGAGAAGGGAGAGGATACAGGATGGGGAACAAGGACATCAAAATACTCTGTTATGCAGATGACGCAGTACTAATCGCTCAACATGAAGACGATTTACAAAGACTGGTCCACAAATTCAATACGACAGCGAAAAGGTTCAATATGATCATCTCAACAGAAAAAACAAAATCATTGGTAGTTAGTAAAGAACCCATTAGATGCAAGATAGAGATCGACGGTAAATGTATCCAACAAGTTCGAAAAGAAGTGAAAGACCGGGTACAAAAAGCAAATAAGGCAGCAGGTTGCTTGAACGACGCAATATGGCGAAATAAATACATTAAAACTGAAACAAAAGCGAGAATATATAAATCAACGATAAGACCACTACTAACATACACAGCAGAAACAAGACCTGACACATCACAGACACAAAGAATGTTGGAAACGGCGGAGATGAGGATATTAAGAAGAATAACAGGAAACACGCTGAGGGATCGGGTACGAAGTGAACAAATAAGGAGAGAATGCAATGTGGAGGAAATAAACGAATGGACACTTAAAAGAAAAATAGAATGGAACAATCATATAAACAGAATGACGGAGAGTAGAGTAGTCAGAACAGCTAGAGACAAATCACCACTGGGAAGAAGAAGTATAGGCCGCCCACGCAAACGATGGAGTGACAATATACCATAGAGGAATAACTCATTTTTGAACAGGCAGAATTGCCTATAATGAAGAGAAGAAGAAGAAGAAACTACACGACACAATTAAAACTTTGAAAAATCTTAAAAAATGTTAAATGTTAAACTCAAAGCCGGAATAGGAAGTGCTTAAAAATGAACTCGCCCAACTTCAAAACACACATCGCTATCCACGTGGAAGGGGTTAGGAAAGATTCGCCGGCAAGTCATCAGCGAAAAAGTGAGATAAGATGGGCACCGGCTTACGACCTTTAAAGCGGTTAAGACGTGTTTTGAACATAGATATTAACAAATATTTGAAATTGAAAGCATTCCTTAAGCGGCAGTCAGATGGATACAAACCGAAAAAGTCGAAGAATTTTACATCAAATGGCATCGAAAAAGTTATAAAAGCAGCTCCCGATGGTTTTTAATAATTGTTTTAAAATATTGTTACTTACCGTTTACTCGATCAACGAACGTGTTCTTGACGTGAAGCAGATATGAAGTAGTTAACTTTTATTCGGTGCTTAATTTAATTTTAATTTATTAGAGAGTTTTAATTTTGTTATAGTAAGTAACTTTTAAAAAAAAAACTATGATTTTATTATTAGATCTGATGGATAAATTCTAGACTCTAATTTTTAATATTTTTTTGTTAGATTATTTCTTATTTTGTTTCGTTCCGACGTAACCTTAGTCAGAACGTAATCAATTTTCGCCCGGCGCCATCTCTATCCCAGTAGAGAGAATGAGTCTCCTAATTCCAGTCGTGCTTCAAAAATTGGCCGCAAAATTGTAAGATCGATAATAATGATTCAATACTTTAAAAATGTTTATTAACAAGAAAAATGGTTGACTATGCAGTTTTTCCTTTTTTTTATTATGAAATTAGCAATTACTATTGATTGGTAAATTATCTTTGTTTATCTAATTTCCCAAAATTGACGATGCAACAAATTAGATCTTCCAAGATTAAAATCAGGAATACTGGATAAATTTCTTCGGAATATAGTTGGAACAGGATAAAAATATCGGAAAAACAGGATACTGGATAAAGTTCAAATTAGGAATATTGGATAAAATTCTTCGTAATATAGTTGGAACAGGATACAAATTCCGGAAAAACAGGATACTGGATAAAAGTTCAAATTAGGAATACTGGATAAAATTCTTCGGAATATAGTTGGAACATGATATAGGATATTCTTCAGGTGCAAATGATGAAATGTCGTTTGTAATTCGTTTAATTATTTATTTCTACGAATTTCCTCGTAAATATGAATTCTAACCTCAGTTGTGAATTTTGACAGGTAAAACTTTTACAATTATTATTTTCTTAATCAAGGTGGCTTTGACTTGATTCTTTTTCGTTTTTACAACAGACATGTGAACTAGACGAAGCAAAAGCCTCGCTTGACAGCGAAAACTGGTTTTTATAAACCACCATTTCAAAGCCGCCTAGATCGTGATTTGACATAAATTTCAATAAAATTATTTTTAAATTCAAAAATTATTTTTATGTACGATTGACCAATAAAACGCTGTTTATAGAACAGTTTTGCGTCAATAAAGTAATTGCCAACGTCACTGACAAGTTGCAAGACAACTCATTTGACATGTTTAAAAAATAAATATCTACTTGTCGTCGCCAAAATCGTATCAAATTTTAATTTTTTCAATTTATTATTTTTTAATTGCAATCGAACATAAAATCATGTATATAACGCGTACATAAACAGGCTTTATGGACTCATCATTTTATAGCCTCTCTCAATAAAGCCCTTGTTTATGTACTTGTAATATAAATAGCTATTATTTGGAATTTAACTATTACCAAATCATTCCTTAGGTAAAAAGAATGATTTTGGTATAATTTATTTCTTAATTAAACTTATATTAACTGTACATTAAGTCTTTTTATTTTTACTATTATCGATTATCTAATTTGCATTAAACTTAATTATTAATGCCTTTTTTACAATGCAACTTTGATTTTGGATATCTGATATCTCCACCCCTTATTCTCTTGATTTCTTATAAGTCCCATGAATTTCCATCGATTACATTGTTGAATTTTGATATTATATTTTGAGGTTAAGTTGATAATTTACTTCTTTTCTAGTACTTAAAATAACTCTGTTTTCATTATTGTGATAATTGCAGACTTATCTACAACTAATTTGTCTTGACTTACATTGTTTAATTGTTCGTTAAATTGTTTATAACGATTATATAATCGTCGATGTAAATTCTTTATGGGATTACCACAATAAAGTTTATTATTAGAAATTTGATGTTTTATTATACGATTCTTGTTCTAAAATTAGTTCCAACTTTATTCTATTGATTACGTTCTGCCTAATGATTATCTGGACTTGAAATAAATAGTTATTTATGATTTTTAATTCATTAATTTCGTTTAATAATTTCTTTGTCATCGAATAAAATTTTAGTATTCCCTTTGTTTGGCTATCAATAAATTGTATAAGAAAGTTAGGGTATGGCTTGCCAGTTTTTCAGTTTTAATTATTCGATTTGTGTTTGTTTATACTTTATATGTAATAGAAAAGCAGTCGTACTATTTTGATGCAGCGTTGCAATTTCAAAAAAGTACAAGATCAAAAGAGGCACAAACAGTGGCGGTTCTAGAAATTAAGGGCGGGGGGGCACATAAAAGTTTTTTTAATGATCTGATTCTAATCTACTACTAATCTACTAAAAGTGCGTTCAGCAGTTACACTATTAGTGGAGTGAAATTAGAATTTTATATGGGTGTAAGAACTAAGTCAATTTTTTTTTATTTTTTCGATTTTATACATAAAGAGAAGCTTGTAAAAAAGTTTTCAATAAATTCGGGCTGGAGCTTCGCGAGATATGTGCCAAAAACGGCATTTTTAGTATTTTTCGAGTGGATTGCTTCACTATTTTTTAAATATCTCCGGCTCTAAGAGTCGTGGAAAAATAAAAAAAAAATTAAATAACCGTGATGGAGTAGAATATCGATCCGTATAGTAGGTTTTTAAAAATGCATCCTAACCACAAAAAACCAATTATTTTTTTTACTGAATTGGCAATAAATAACCAAAGAATCCACGAATTTTCTTAAAAATTGGAGAAAATATGTATTTTTATGTCGGGAAGGCATGGTAAAAATTAAAAAAAGAAAAATGTATTTGTCCAGCCAAAATCGGCATTTTTCGAAAAAAAAAAAATGAATTGGTCGCCATTTTTGAAAAAACAATAGAAGAGAAAAATTTTTTATCTTAAAAAGAAGGATTTTGTGTGTATTTTTGTCTAAGAAAATCCAACATTTTATTTCTTTATTTAAAGTGCCCAATTTAGGAAATAATAAAGAAATTCGATTTTCATTTTTATATTGATTTATATTGATTCGTTTCCTCACAAAAATCTTACTTTAGAACCTGAAATATATTTTTTATTTTTTTAAACATTTTTTGGACTGAAATACAGTTTTTCAATCAATCAAGCATAAATATCGCGATAAAAAAATTGGAAAAAAATGAAAATCGAATTTTTATTTTTTATTAGTCCCCAAATTGGCCACTTTAAATAAAGAAATAAAATGTTGGATTTTCTTAGACAAAAGTACACACAAAATCCTTCTTTTTAAGATAAAAAATTTTTGTCTACTATTGTTTTTCCAAAAATGGCGGCTAATTCAATTTTTTTCGAAAAATGCCGATTTTGGTTGGACAAATAAATTTTTTTAAAAATTTTTACCATGTCTTCCCGTCATAAAAATACATATTTTCTCCAATTTTCATTTTTTGAGGTTAGGATATATTTTTAAAAAACCCTACTATACGGATCGATACTCTACTTAATCACGGTCATTTTAATTTTTTTTTATTTTTCCACGACTCTTAGAGCCGGACATGTTTAAAAAATAGTGAAGCAATCCACTCGAAAAATACCAAAAATGCCGTTTTTGGCACATATCTCGCGAAGCTCCAGCCCAAATTTATTGAAAACTTTTTTAGAAGCTTCTCTTATATATAAAATCGAAAAAATTAAAAAAATTTTACATCCATTTTCAGAATATTTTCGTCTAACTTCACTCCACTATATGGTACAATTTGACTAGATTCGGAAATGCATTTTCAAGATCATTTGAAATGATATATGGTAATATTTCTTTAGTTGTTACATTAATTTCATTATCTTTAAGTTCTCTAAATAATAAACTAAAAGCCTGGTATTCAGCAATTACATCATTAGTTATAAAATCGAAGGGGGCGCTAAAAGCGACATTTTGTAAAGGGCGGGGGGGCCCCCTTTGCCCCCCCGTGGCGCCGCCACTGGGCACAAAATTTCTAGACGAGCTAACGAAGTGAATGCAAAAAACCCAAAATTACGGATTTGACTGCTACATTTTCTCGATAAATTGGGCAAATTAACCCTAAGCAAAATAAATGCATTACCTCATAATATCTTAAAATACCATCGTCCACACCAGGTCCTTTTCCAGTAATAGGAGCATGAATACCATGTTGGTTTGGATCTTTTAAAGTAAAACTTTTTCCGTAAAAAGCGATTGTGAGGACGAGTTTTTCCCTACTCAGACCGGCGTTTATCCAATTTTTAGCAACAGCATCCATGTTGAGATGTTTCTTTTCCCAATCGTACTCTTTTGAAGAAGCAAACAAAGCGTTGTGAATTCCAGTGTACTTGCTCCAACTTCCGTAAAAATCGATCGAATTTATTGATACCCAATCCAGCAATCTAATAGAAAAAGGTAATTTTTAGAGAAGTAAGACATCGACAAAACATGAAAAATGAAATTCACTATTTTATAGAAAATAAATACCTATTCATAGCTGTAACATTGTAACCTGTCTCTTCTATACCTGGTCTCACAGTCGCACTTAGTAACCAACCATTTCTATCAAATTCTTCTCTAACTATTTGCAAAAAGTGAATATAATTTTCCTAAGAAAAAGAAATATAAATAGGATTTTTGAATATATGTCATTACTGATGGTCATTATTTGGATGCAACAGTTTTACTATTACATATTGATTTTTTAAAAAAACAAATGTGCCACCATCGATCAGCAATTAATCAAAGGTAATACCACGAGTCCTCCAAATTTAATCTATAAAATTTCAGAGGACGAGTCGTATTTGAAAGGATTATTTTTAGAATCATTTTGTATTAAAAACAGAGAACATAGTCATTTATGCAAAAGACACTTTACACACAAATATTGAAAATTTTCTTTACCAATTTAAATTGAAACCTGAGCTGTTATAGTTTTACATACAGGGCCACCAAGGCGATTTTTTGACTGGCTACCCCGCGAAACGGCGCCGTAAATAAAAGCGAAGAAGAAGAATGAAATGAAGTCTTTCTTAATTTAATTAATTTTAAGTTTAGTGTTAAAGTGAGGTATCTAAAAATGTTGAAATAAACTAATAAAAACAGGTTAGTTTACAAATACATTTTGAAATTTGGTTATTAACATAGATTTGCAATACATTTTAGTATAATAATAATTGTTAAATGTTTACATTTGACATTTCAAAAAAGGTAAACACAGTTTAATCAAAAAACAAAAACGACGAAGCGGTTTTATCAAAGGTAATACCACGAGTCCTCCAAATTTTATCGATTAAATTTTTGGTTTTCACGAAAACGGCTTTATTTGGAAAAACCACGAAAACAAACTGATTGATAAAATCACGAGTCCGCAGGACGAGTGATTTTATCTTAAATCAGTTTGTTTGAGTGGTTTTGCCTAAAATAAAGGCGTTTGAGTATGAATATCAAAAATTTAATCGATAAAATTTCAGAGGACGAGTCGTATTTGAAAGGATTATTTTTAGAATCATTTTGTATTAAAAACAGAGAACATAGTCATTTATGCAAAAGACACTTTACACACAAATATTGAAAATTTTCTTTACCAATTTAAATTGAAACCTGAGCTGTTATAGTTTTACATACAGGGCCACCAAGGCGATTTTTTGACTGGCTACCCCGCGAAACGGCGCCGTAAATAAAAGCGAAGAAGAAGAATGAAATGAAGTCTTTCTTAATTTAATTAATTTTAAGTTTAGTGTTAAAGTGAGGTATGTAAAAATGTTAAAGGGTTTTGAAATAAACTAAAAAAAACAGGTTAGTTTACAAATACATTTTGAAATTTGGTTATTAACATAGATTTTCAATACATTTTAGTATAATAATAATTGTTAAATGTTTACATTTGACATTTCAAAAAAGGTAAACACAGTTTAATCAAAAAACAAAAACGACGAAGCGGTTTTATCAAAGGTCCTCCAAATTTTATCGATTAAATTTTTGGTTTTCACGAAAACGGCTTTATTTGGAAAAACCACGAAAACAAACTGATTGATAAAATCACGAGTCCGCAGGACGAGTGATTTTATCTTAAATCAGTTTGTTTGAGTGGTTTTGCCTAAAATAAAGGCGTTTGAGTATGAATATCAAAAATTTAATCGATAAAATTTCAGAGGACGAGTCGTATTTGAAAGGATTATTTTTTTAATCATTTTGTATTAAAAACAGAGAACATAGTCATTTATGCAAAAGACACTTTACACACAAATATTGAAAATTTTCTTTACCAATTTAAATTGAAACCTGAGATGTTATAGTTTTACATACAGGGCCACCAAGGCGATTTTTTGACTGGCTACCCCGCGAAACGGCGCCGTAAATAAAAGCGAAGAAGAAGAATGAAATGAAGTCTTTCTTAATTTAATTAATTTTAAGTTTAGTGTTAAAGTGAGGTATCTAAAAATGTTGAAATAAACTAATAAAAACAGGTTAGTTTACAAATACATTTTGAAATTTGGTTATTAACATAGATTTGCAATACATTTTAGTATAATAATAATTGTTAAATGTTTACATTTGACATTTCAAAAAAGGTAAACACAGTTTAATCAAAAAACAAAAACGACGAAGCGGTTTTATCAAAGGTCCTCCAAATTTTATCGATTAAATTTTTGGTTTTCACGAAAACGGCTTTATTTGGAAAAACCACGAAAACAAACTGATTGATAAAATCACGAGTCCGCAGGACGAGTGATTTTATCTTAAATCAGTTTGTTTGAGTGGTTTTGCCTAAAATAAAGGCGTTTGAGTATGAATATCAAAAATTTAATCGATAAAATTTCAGAGGACGAGTCGTATTTGAAAGGATTATTTTTTTAATCATTTTGTATTAAAAACAGAGAACATAGTCATTTATGCAAAAGACACTTTACACACAAATATTGAAAATTTTCTTTACCAATTTAAATTGAAACCTGAGATGTTATAGTTTTACATACAGGGCCACCAAGGCGATTTTTTGACTGGCTACCCCGCGAAACGGCGCCGTAAATAAAAGCGAAGAAGAAGAATGAAATGAAGTCTTTCTTAATTTAATTAATTTTAAGTTTAGTGTTAAAGTGAGGTATCTAAAAATGTTGAAATAAACTAATAAAAACAGGTTAGTTTACAAATACATTTTGAAATTTGGTTATTAACATAGATTTGCAATACATTTTAGTATAATAATAATTGTTAAATGTTTACATTTGACATTTCAAAAAAGGTAAACACAGTTTAATCAAAAAACAAAAACGACGAAGCGGTTTTATCAAAGGTAATACCACGAGTCCTCCAAATTTTATCGATTAAATTTTTGGTTTTCACGAAAACGGCTTTATTTGGAAAAACCACGAAAACAAACTGATTGATAAAATCACGAGTCCGCAGGACGAGTGATTTTATCTTAAATCAGTTTGTTTGAGTGGTTTTGCCTAAAATAAAGGCGTTTGAGTATGAATATCAAAAATTTAATCGATAAAATTTCAGAGGACGAGTCGTATTTGAAAGGATTATTTTTAGAATCATTTTGTATTAAAAACAGAGAACATAGTCATTTATGCAAAAGACACTTTACACACAAATATTGAAAATTTTCTTTACCAATTTAAATTGAAACCTGAGCTGTTATAGTTTTACATACAGGGCCACCAAGGCGATTTTTTGACTGGCTACCCCGCGAAACGGCGCCGTAAATAAAAGCGAAGAAGAAGAATGAAATGAAGTCTTTCTTAATTTAATTAATTTTAAGTTTAGTGTTAAAGTGAGGTATCTAAAAATGTTGAAATAAACTAATAAAAACAGGTTAGTTTACAAATACATTTTGAAATTTGGTTATTAACATAGATTTGCAATACATTTTAGTATAATAATAATTGTTAAATGTTTACATTTGACATTTCAAAAAAGGTAAACACAGTTTAATCAAAAAACAAAAACGACGAAGCGGTTTTATCAAAGGTAATACCACGAGTCCTCCAAATTTTATCGATTAAATTTTTGGTTTTCACGAAAACGGCTTTATTTGGAAAAACCACGAAAACAAACTGATTGATAAAATCACGAGTCCGCAGGACGAGTGATTTTATCTTAAATCAGTTTGTTTGAGTGGTTTTGCCTAAAATAAAGGCGTTTGAGTATGAATATCAAAAATTTAATCGATAAAATTTCAGAGGACGAGTCGTATTTGAAAGGATTATTTTTAGAATCATTTTGTATTAAAAACAGAGAACATAGTCATTTATGCAAAAGACACTTTACACACAAATATTGAAAATTTTCTTTACCAATTTAAATTGAAACCTGAGCTGTTATAGTTTTACATACAGGGCCACCAAGGCGATTTGTTGAATGGCTACCCCGCGAAACGGCGCCGTAAATAAAAGCGAAGAAGAAGAATGAAATGAAGTCTTTCTTAATTTAATTAATTTTAAGTTTAGTGTTCAAGTGAGGTATCTAAAAATGTTGAAATAAACTAATAAAAACAGGTTAGTTTACAAATACGTTTTGAAATTTGGTTATTAACATAGATTTGCAATACATTTTAGTATAATAATAATTGATAAATGTTTACATTTGACATCTCAAATAGGTAAACACAGTTTAATCAAAAAACAAAAACGACGAAGCGGTTTTATCAAAGGTAATACCACGAGTCCTTCAAATTTTATCGATTAAATTTTTGGTTTTCACGAAAACGGCTTTATTTGGAAAAACCACGAAAACAAACTGATTGATAAAATCACGAGTCCGCAGGACGAGTGATTTTATCTTAAATCAGTTTGTTTGAGTGGTTTTGCCTAAAATAAAGGCGTTTGAGTATGAATATCAAAAATTTAATCTATAAAATTTCAGAGGACGAGTCGTATTTGAAAGGCTTATTTTTTGAATCATTTTGTATTAAAAACAGAGAACATAGTCATTTATGCAAAAGACACTTTACACACAAATATTGAAAATTTTCTTTACCAATTTAAATTGAAACCTGAGCTGTTATAGTTTTACATACAGGGCCACCAAGGCGATTTTTTGACTGGCTACCCCGCGAAACGGCGCCGTAAATAAAAACGAAGAAGAAGAATGAAATGAAGTCTTTCTTAATTTAATTAATTTTAAGTTTAGTGTTAAAGTGAGGTATGTAAAAATGTTAAAGGGTTTTGAAATAAACTAAAAAAAACAGGTTAGTTTACAAATACATTTTGAAATTTGGTTATTAACATAGATTTGCAATACATTTTAGTATAATAATAATTGATAAATGTTTACATTTGACATCTCAAATAGGTAAACACAGTTTAATCAAAAAACAAAAACGACGAAGCGGTTTTATCAGTATAAAACACAATGATTGGTTAGGATCCTGAGTTGTTATTGGCTGAAACCACAAAATCTGACTGTTTTGACAGATGAAAAAAATAATCAGTATAAAACACAATGATTGTTTAGGATCCTGAGCTGTTTTTGGCTGAAACCACAAAATCTGACTGTATTGACAGATGAAAAAAATAATCACTGATAAATGAAGCGATACGAAAAGAGTATAGGCATCCATGCATCCAAATATAAAAATTGCCCATGGTCAAAGTTCTAGTATAGCAGCCGTCACTTCATTTTTTAGTGATTACTAACCATTGACCTGTACTATAACTGGATGAGCACATCCATATAAGAAAATTGAGGCAACTAGTATATGATATTTTCGAGTATGGCACGTGCCAAGCAAAGGCGTCTCCTAAGGGTTAAGGGACATTTTTAATCTCATTGAAAATGACCTCGTATATAGTCCAGTAAATGAAGGGGCCAACCTTAAGATTATTAGTTTCCATTTTCATTTTCTGGTTGAAACTGGCTTTTGGTACCTCATTAAAGATGAGACAAAGTTTGCGTGAAAAGCTCGTGCGACGGCCGAGAAAATGGCCCCCAGGGAAATCGGTTTTCCGCGAATATCTCCCAAAATATGGCAGTTAGAGATTTTCGGTTCAGATAAAAAATGAAGATCAGTTAATTTTCTACAAAAATGGTTCTTATGATTTTTCTCGAAAATTTGCCCGTTTCCGAGAGAAACGGGGCCAAGCGCACCCCGAATAATGAGCTTCTGTGTTGTATGCAGGTGAGCACAGTCCGTGCATTTACACATCTATCTATCTATCTGTGATGGGGGTGTCGATACACTGCGACCTATAAGATCTATTGTGCAACGATTAGAGCAGTTCCTCCAGTCCTATTGCTCTCAAAAAGTTCAGGATATCGGTAGGCTTCAGGTTAGGTAGATCTTCCTCTTCTATTTGATATTCTCCGAGGTATCGTACCCTTGGATTTTGCAAGGTAATGTATTCTGAGAGAATATGAATAGAGGTTTCCTCATCTTCCTCGCAGAATCTGCATTCTTCTTTGTCTACTAATCCGAGATTCTTTAGGTGGCCTCTCAGCCTGCAGTACCCTGTTAGGATACCCGTTAGTATTCTGAGCTTATTTTTACCTTTACTGACGCAGTCGTCAGATCTCTTCTGGTTATAGTTTCCCAGTAGTGTCTTGGCCTGCCTCATTCCTTGTAGTCCTATCCAGTATTGGGATCTTTTGTTATTTACTTCTTTTCCAAGTTCATCAAGTATTGTGCATTTACACATGAGCGGGCGGACAAATTATCCAATAACTTTGTTAAAAATGCATATTTTCTCATGATTCAAAGTTTATGTGAAAGAGGAAATCTGCCGCTATCATACCCTGTGAATTGAGTCACGGTTTGACTCCTTTGGCTATATCGGAACACGGGTAAAACTTTTTGCTCCCGGGCAATTTTGACCTCGCCAGGAATTTGTTCCTATTGTTTTTGTATTGCACTAATTTGCTCCAAATTTTCTTGATTATGGGTCTCAAGAAAATTGGAAAACGCGTACTCAAGGAAAAAACGCACTTGGTGGCTTTTTTCTCCCTGCTCTTTATTTCTAACATTTTAACACCTTCACTAGTGTGAAGAAGGAATTCTCACCTTTCCATCAATGTATGTAAAGTCATATCATATGATCCGTGGGAAAAAACCCGAGTATTAATGTACACGCTATAATTTCTTACTTTCGTTGCTTTCGTCGTTCGTCGCGTGTGCGCTCTATGCGGCGCTCGTGTCGTCTGCTACAGTCAATGCGGCCACGCTTGGAGATATAAGTGTGTTTGTTTTCTTTCATTATTTTGATTTATAAAGACAGCCAAGATACATTATCCGAAGAGGTAAAGCTAGAGGAAACTCTAGACCCAGAAGAAGTTGATGACCAAGAATTAGATGGGGACTGGTGACGAACAGATTTATGTCATAATTGCAATGTATTTTTATATACTTTTTTCATCAATTCACGGACAACTAACCCGTGAATCTCTTGTACTTTCGTTAAAAATTTTCTATCTAATATTAATTGTAGTCTATAATATATTATTCTTGTATATTGGGTTCTCACGTTGATAAATAAATAAATAAAAAAATAAAAATATATTTTGCTATAATAAATGAAACTTGAAGAAAGTTTATAAATCTTTATTCCAAAAACCCCGATTAGGATGGTTGCAAAAAAATTTGCAAAAATTTGCGGAGAATCTACAAGAAATTGTTGTTGAGTATTATGGGTAAATATTCTTCACTCTTGAGAGATTTTGAGTTTTCCTTACCAAAAACCTAATGAGCTTCAATATTTTGCCACATGTGCAAATCTGATTGTCGCTAGTTTCAGGCCAATTGGTGGGGTCCATCCTGCTGTAATTAATCTTATAGCCTGTTTTCCTAATAAGTATAGCTTGAGGCCTCATATGCGAGGAAAACAAGACCCTCGGAAACATAAATATCCTTCAAAAGTATATGGTTTACGAGGATTTTGGCAATGGATAGAATGTGGTGGCGCCATCTACAATTGGTTTCCACAGTCCAAAACATTGAACATAATGGATTTCAAACACCCCAAATCTCAAATTTTGTAAAAAACTTGCATATTTCATGAGTCTCAAAATTTCCGATTTTTCAACCCGATTTTTTTGAAGAAAATATTGATGTTGCGAAAAAAATCATGAGGACCATTTTTGTAGAAAATTAACTGATCTTCAATTTTTTATCTGAACTGAAAATCTCTAACTGCCATATTTTGGTAGATATTCGCGGAAAACAGATTTTCCTGGTCTTTTGGGGCCATTTTCTCGGCCGTAGCACGAGCTTTTCACGCAAACTTTGTATCATCTTTAATGAGGTAGCAAAAGCCACTTTCAACCGGAAAATAAAAATGGAAACTAATAATCTAAAGGTTGGTCCTTTTTTCCTACTTCATTTACTGGATTAGAAGCTACTTACGGAGGTCCAGCCTGTTAGTAATCATTAAAAAAATCAAGTGGCGGCTGATGTACTATTCTATTTTTTCGTGCATTTACGAATAGAAACAATAAATGAAGAAAAAAGGAATTTCTAAACTCCTGTCTTACTCAGAAAAAAAGAGAATTAATTAAACGTAGATGCGAGATTTCCAGTCATTTATAAGAAATTGATATTAACAATTTGACATTAAAAATAATGTTCTTATAAGAAATTAGATTTGTAAAATAGCATCAATAATTATTTAATTTAGAAATATCTATACAGTTTGAATATTAATGAAATAATCAACAAAATTGATCATTTTGTATCCTAACAAACGTGTCAAAATATTACAAAAATAAATACATTTTGTAAATTTAAAAAAACAGACTTACTTTATCAGATTCCTCGGGATATTGCCAGTCGATATCTAATCCGTCAAAATGGTAAGTGTTTATAAAATAACCGGCACTTCCTAAGAATGATCCAGTTTTTCCCGCGTGTTTTGAAATTCTTCTAAAAACTGTCGAATTACTTGCTTTACTACCTCCAACGCTTAATAAAACCTTTAAATTTGTATTCTTCTTTTTCATATCAGTAATTCTATTATATAACCCTAAAAAGTAAGAAGGAAACATGTGTAGAATTTCGCATGCTTTTATTTTGGACTGTAACAGTAAGCACTAAACTAAAGGAAAACCTTAAAGTTAATCCTAACAAAACAGCACTAATTGCCTTCACGAAAAAGAAGAAGTTGGATAATCTCAGACAACCCAAGCTCTTCAATACTCAACTACAATTAACCCAGGAGGTGAAGTATCTAGGTATAATCCTTGACGCCAAACTAACCTGGAATAAGCATTTAGAAAAAACCATTAATAAGGGTAAAATGGCACTAATGGCTGCCAAAAGGGCCATAGGCACTAAATGGGGCTTAAAACCACGTATGGTACACTGGTTGTACACTGCAGAGGTAAGACCCATGTTAACCTATGGCTCCTTAGGAAGGCGATACTGGAGCTTGCTAAACTCCAGCATTTGCATTACAGATGCCATGAGGAGCACTCCAACAGCAGCAATGGAAACCATACTAAACCTTTCGCCACTTGATATTTATATCAGAGCGGAGGCGAGAATGAGGGCATTCAGATTGGAATGCAATGGCTACTGGGATCCTTATGAACAAGGACACAGAATCACAAAAATCATCACAAACTCGTTGATGGAGATGAGAAGTGACCAAATGGCACCAAAAAACAACTTCACAAAGCCCTTCAGCGTTCAGCTGAGTTGGGAAGGTGAAGAAACAAACAACTTTCGGGAAGGAACATTAGTTTGGTATACTGATGGGTCAAAAACCGCAAGTGGAACTGGAGCTGGAATATATTCATACCAAATATGCTCAATTTTTAACGGAGTTCCCTCCATATATAAAAGTTACAGTTTTCAAAGATGTAAGGTGGCTTATAAGAGATTTTTACTTGATCATCAACGATAAGTTTCACAAGAGATTAACATTGATAAGAACAAGGGATACATTTTCTTTAGTATTGTAAGGTATTTGGCGATACCCATAAGGTTGAGTGGAAGAACAATTAGAGGTGTCTTCACCTTAAAAATTGAACTTCGCCTTTTATTTTCAGTTTATATAGATAATTTTGTTTTATTGTATTGTGTAGATTGTATACATTGTACTGAAAATAATAAAGACGTTTATTATTATTATTATTATTATTATATGGTGAAACACCCAGATGCAACCTATACACACCACTGGGGACTTACGCATCAGTATTTCAAGCAGAAGTACATGCTATAGAGCTTTGTTTGAGGGAGAATATTGACAGGGGGCATAGAGGGAAAAGAATCCTCATTTACTCTGACAGTCAAGCTGCCCTACAGGCCCTATCACGTAACAAAATCAGATCAAAATTGGTCTGGAACTGCCTACAAACCCTGCTCGTTCTGGCCAACCAAAATAAGGTAACACTTAGATGGGTCCCAGGGCATAAAGGGATAAAAGGCAACGAGGAAGCAGACGCCCTGGCAAGGAAAGCCTCAGCGACCGTCTTTACTGGTCCTGAACCGGCGTTTGGCATTCCCAAATCCTCGGTACGACTCTCGCTGACTAGGTGGATGTTAAAAGAACACCGGTCACGCTGATATCTCGTGCCGGGCCAACAAAACAGTAAACGAATGGTTAAAGCGCAATCAAAAGTACTGACAGGTGATATTCTGAATCTAAGCAGAAATCAGCTGGACATTGTCACCTTAGGGAACACCTACATAAAATGGGCGTCTTTCAAGATGAACCCATATGTAGACTATGCAATGAGGAGGAGGAAACAGCCTCACATATCATACTAGAGTGCCTGGTACTCACGCACTGGAGGTATAACTGACATAATACAATAAGTCTTAAGGCTGCAGTATTGAGGCTTTTAAAAAACCTCAGTCAGGTACATCGTCTTAATCAATCAATCAATCAAGCACTAAATATTAAAATGAACGAATGAGGAAAGTGGATGCTTTCATTGTCCCCAAAAAGAGCGGCTTTTTAGCCACATTGGAAGAATCTGGAGATTAGGTCAGGGGATATTAGGAAAGTAAAGATGGCAGGAGACTGAGAGAATGTTACTGACATAGCATTTGCCTCTTGCGAATGAGAAAAACCTCTGAAAAAACTCTGTAGTAGATCATGCAGCACTGGGGATTGAACACACAACCTTCCGATGAAAGTTGCGGTCAGACTACAAGGTTTCCCTGCTGAAAAACACACTTTACCCCCCCCCCCCATTTTCGAGGATTCTGAGTACGATAGTGGGGCTAAATATCGCTTCCGACCCCCCACTAACCCCTTCTACTGGCCAATGCTCTCTCCCGAAAATGGAATGATTTGATTCGAAATTTAGGTTTACCTAAAGTTTCCTAATGATGCCAAGAGTATTGTTGCCAAAATGGTTAAGGACGACTATGAACGAATAGGATATTCAATGAATTTGAAATTACATTTCCTGGACCAAAATTTACCAGGATTGAGAGTACCTCTCTTACCCCCCCCCTCGTTTTCGAGGATGCTGAACACGATGTCGGTATCAGAATTACTGTTTTCCATTGCTTAACCCCCTAAAACGGCCAAAAACTACCTCCTAAAGGGATTAAACGGACAGCGCATCATTTCCCTGTAAAAAACGTCTTTCCCCCCTTTTTCCAGGATGCCGAGCATGGTGGAGGTGTTTCGGCAGAACCGGACTGTGGACGACTATATAAAATTGCGAGGTTTTGAACAGGGCTTGAATATTGGCGGATTCATAGATGATCATTTGGAGAAAGTGGAGGCATATCCTAAAGGTTATCTTGGATGCGATTCTTCACTGCGTTAAGAATAAAATTTTTGAGCACAATTGAGCTCATAAGTCATTATGATCCTATAATGAAAAATCACATAGAAGCACATAATAAGAAACAAGTTTCTTATTTCTCTCATAAGATACAAGATGAGTTGATTTATTTGGTTTCCACAAAAATTAGAAAACACATCATAGCCCACATACAGAAAGCCACATATTTTTCAATTTTGTTTGATTGTACACCAGATGTTTCACATGTAGAACAGTTGACTCAAATTTGCATATATGTTGAAATTGACTCCAATAAGTGTACTATTAATATTAAAGAAAGTTTTCTCGAGTTTATAACAACTAATGAACATACTGGAGAAGCTCTTGCCAAACTGATCGAGGAAAAACTGAAAAAGGATGGATTAGATATAGGAAATATCAGAGGTCAATCCTACCATAATGCTGGAAATATGGCAGGCAAATATAAAGGTATCCCGACTAGGATTTTAATGAACAATGAATTCGCAAGATTCATTCCCACATAGTCTGAACTTAGTTGGAGTTCATGCTGCCCAGGTTTCACCCAAAATAAAGACTTTTTTTGGAACAGTTCAGCAAGTGTTCAACTTGTTTGTGAGTTCGACTATGAGATGGGATTCACTCAGAAAGAAATTGAAAGTAAGTATCAAGGGATCTAGTGACAAGATGGTCCACTAAATATAATTACTTAAGATCCTCGACTGGCCAATTTGGCAATAATATCAATAGAAAGGAACCAATTTGCTAGCGGCTTAGAATTTTACGATGATATCATTGATGTTTTCGCAGAAACCAAAGCAAGAAGAGTTAAGTTTTAGTTTATTGATTTTTGTTATTATTTTTTCATTTATTTTGTTGATGAAAGTATTTAAGACTGATAATTGTGATTGAGTATCTGTGTTTTCTTCTGTGTTTTTTTATGATTTTTTTTGTTTTTGTTTTATAATTTTGTTTTTTTGGTATTATAGAAATAATGACCTTTTAATAGTTTGAGAGTACTGTTGTGTAATATTTTATTGGTATTTTTCTTTATAGATTATAATATTATAAGTATTATTAAGGGCTTATGTAGCTCTAAGCCCCATAACTATGTACTAAGTTCCTATTTTCTATTAATGAATGTATTTTTTTTCTTTCGGAATAAATAAATAAAAAATAAATATTTATTTATTTACTTTGTTAGAATATTTCTTTAATTATTATTTTTTGTTGTCTTCACGTTTTAATACTTTCTTTAATGTTTATATATCACGGTATATATTAATTTGAGAATAAATAACAGGTTTTCATTGTTTTCCATTCATTTTGTTAATTGGGTTTTTGTTCATCATTACCTACCTTATAAGAAATATGGGAGATTATTGTGAATAAAAAAGTTCTTCGAAATAATAATAATATCTAATAAATAATAAATGTCAATTATTAAAAAAGAGGAGAAAAAATAACACCTGTCGGGGGTGAATTTTGGCCGATGGAGGGGTTGGTGAGGTTCGGACGTAATCTTTAACACCTCCACAATGCTCGGCATCCTCGAAAACGAGGGGGAAAGACGTATTTTTTACAGGGAAATGATGAGCTGTCTATTTCACCCCTTTAGGGCAAGGGAGGATTTACGGGGGGTACAGGGGGTAATTACCCCCCCCCATGATTGTAATTTATAAAAAAATTTATAAAACATAATACACATAAAACTGTTTTACATCATAAAGAAAGTTGTGCTTCTTATAACGCGATAAAAAAAATGTATGCAGCTTCCTTATTTTACTAGACTTTTAATAGTAGCAGTTTAAAAGTGTTTTAGGAAAGGTGTTTAGTTCAGAAGTAGAAAACTTTCGATAGTGGCGTTTTTTTCATCAAAAAGTGAGGGAAAAAGAGAAAATAAACTTGCGCAATCGATAAATTATCCTTTGTTAATGTTAAATACAATTTTTCATGAGAATAAACCCATCCTGAGTTATAGGGCGTAAAAATTACGATTTTCACCATAAAAATCGTACATTTCTAGTTTTTTAAATATAACCGAAAATCTGATATTATTACCTAAAAATTTATATGAACTAATTTTATGGCCTTGAGCTAACAATTAAAATAATTTTTTTTATTTTTCTACGATTAATACGAAGGAAGATCTGGCAATTGAAAAATGGGTGTTTTAAGAAACTGGATCGTTCTAGCACAGGGGTTCTCAAACTGTGGTACATGTACCACTGGTGGTACATTACAATGTTTTAGTGGTACAATTTAACATTTAACATTTTGTTTTCAGAAACACATATATTTTTCTTCAAGTTTTTGACTTTAACGGCTCTAGCTTTAATATTGAAATGACGACTTTTCCAAAAACTTCGAACAATTTCGCGACACATTGATTTTTAACGGCGAAATGCTTTTATGGTGGTACATATATTTTTGTTTCATATTTATGTGGTACAAAATTTGAAAAGTTTGAGAATCGCTGTTCTAGCGTAAATATCTGAAAAAATATGACTTCCACAAAAAAATGTTTATAACATCTTAATGAGAGAACAACATTGGGAACATTTTAAGACCATCCAGAACCGTTTAACATAAGCAGAAAAAAAGTTATGGACAAAATAAATTTTTTTCAATTTTTTTATCGCCATCTAGACTGTGGTATTTGACAAAAAAATCCTTTTGCAGAAAGTCGTAACATATGTTTTTTACAATTTTTACAATTAGTAATTTTTAGCCCTATGGATAATTATTTTTTAAGTTTTGGTCTGTTAAAGTTGAGCTAAATTTTTGTTTTTTATGACATTTTCAATTTTTGGTCAATACCGTGAAAAGTATTGATTTTTGAAAAAAAATTTAAAGAGACAAGGCTTTGAGCAAATGTTCTCCCGAATAATTACCATTTTTTTATCTTTGTGTTTATGTCAATGTCATTTTTTCGGGTCAAATATTGAGAAAACGGTCATTCCAATGAAAAAGTTTGTCATAACATGATATTTCGGCGACAAAATACATTTTTTTTAGAAATGTACGATTATTGTGGTGAATATCGTATTTTTCTGCGCACTATAACTCGGGAGGGAACTTTAATTCATTAAAAAAGGTAAATTATCAATTACGAATTTTTTTTCTTTTTTTCACACCCCCACCTGCCACCACTCAAAACGCAACTAATGAAAGTTTTCTACTTCTAGACACCTTTACTAGCAATTTGCAAAAAAATTTAAGTCGATCTGATCAGTTACTAGTTTCTGCTCGATATTACAAAAAAACTTACTAGCTTTCTTGGACTACTTGGTAAGTTGTACCCCCCGCCCCCCATAAAAAAAGCTAAATCCGCCCTTGCTTTAGGGGGTAGTTTTTGGCCATTTTATAGCGGATTCGGCTGCCGAAAAGAGAAATTCTGATACCGCCACCGTGTTCAGCTTCCTCGAAAACGGGGCCACAGACGTTTTGTCGCTGTTACAAAGAGGAGAAAACAACACCTGTCGGGGGTGAATTTTGGCCGATGGAGGGGTTGGTGAGGTTCGGACGTAATCTTTAACACCTCCACCATGCTCGGCATCCTCGAAAACGGGGAAAAGACGTTTTTTTTACAGGGAAATGATGCGTTGTCCGTTTCACCCCTTTAGGGGGTAGTTTTTGGCCATTTTATAGGGGGTTCGGTTGCCAAAAAGAGAAATTTTGATACCGCTATCGTGTTCAGCATCCTCGAAAATGGGGGAAGGAGGTACTCTCAATTCTGGTAAATTTTGGTCCATTTTTCATGATTTTTTCCGACTCACAGACGCCACCAATCTAGTCCCCGACAATCTTGGAGACATCAGCGAGGAGCAGGGTGAACGTTTCCACCAAGATATAAATGTAATGGAAACTCGTCACCAAGAAAGGTAGGTCTGATTTTTGTTGGATGCTGAAAGGACCAAAAAGAAGAGAAACGTAAAAAAAATTACGCAGATAATACGAAGAAGAAAGAATCCATTATAGCTGTAAAAATGAGAACATTTTTTATCCCCTTATCTAATCCATATTACCATATTATTAACATTCAAGAAGGTGTATATGCGGGAACGACTTGCCTGAATGGATATTTTTGGAAAATCAAAGGTAAAGAAAAAACCTGCTTAATTAACACATGGCGACCCTTTTGAGTACTCGAAATTCTGAAGTAAATGCTCTAGAAAAAAGGGAATACTTAATTGGAAAGAAGATCGGTCAAACGGTTCATACAGATGTCTGGTCTTTGGGTATAATTCTATTTATAATGTTGATGATGATGTTTTATGATGTCATTCATGCGAAACAAGTGCAGTAGCACTTATCGCTTATCAATCATTGTATTTATTGGATAAATCAATGAATAAATAAATAAATAAATATTACCCTTTTAAGTGCTAAATGATGTACCTATAAAATTCGCTCCCGCAACTTCATGGTGTAACTTTAATGCCCACGGTCCTATTTTTTTATCGTAAAAAACTATCAACATTTAAAGAGTAGATAGATAGATTGACTACGGGTACATTAGGTTATTGGGTACATGGTTACGTGGTGGGGATTACGCTAACGGGTTTATGTTAGATGCCTTTAATGTAGAACAGTTACTAGATATTCAGATGAAAATAGTTTGTGTCAAAAATAATAATAATAAGAATAAGTAGTTCATTATGAACATTTACTGGATCGACAGGAAGTTTCTTTAGGTTTAGTAATTACTTCTGAGAGAATAAATAAACTAATTCAAAGTGAAGAACTTTTCAATATCACCGAAATTTTAAGAAACAAAATGTTTGGCTGCTTTTCTGTAAGAAGAAAAACTCTTGAAGTGCATCTATACATTGATTTTTTTATTAAGTACTAAAAAAAGAAAAGAATGAGTAAAGTCAAATGGAATTGTAGTGTAAATAGTAGATCATCTAGAGAAAAAGCTGGAGGATAGATAAAGTGGCAGGCAAAGATTGAACCTAAATAAAATATACACCTTACTCACCTCTCTGCTCCTGGTCGAGATCAAGATCATCATCCTGAACCCTGACGTCCCCCTTATCCCAAATACCAATAAACTCATAGACGACATGAGTGCAAAGACTGGGATCGAACTGTTCAGGAGTTACTCCTTCGTAAGCCCACCAACTCGCATAAGTGCAAATAACTTTGACTCCGTCGCCTACCGTGGCCGGTGCTTCTGTTGGTTTTTTGATTGTTCCTGCAGGCAGGCAATCAGGTCTAGGTTTACCGTATGTACCACTTATGCAGTACCTGGTGCTGGATTTTGTTCCTCTGTCCGTTTCGAAGCCTGTCGGACATACGTAGGAGACGCTAGAACCGTCTGTCGCGTCAACGCAGTCGATTATTTGCTCTCTTTTATTTTTGCAACTCACGAGAGTCTGTCTCGGGAAGTCTAGTGCCGGGCACAACACTGAAACATTTCATATAAATATATTAAATAGGAGGAATTGCAATAGGAACATTCTACGCACAGTTACAAGTTGGAGGATTGTATGTATTTTCGCATTCGTAAAATTCGCTTGGCGATGAGAGTTTGTATCCTCTATTACAAATAAATTTGAGTATGGAGGTCGAGGGAACTATTTCTCCTGGATTTTTTTCTGCGTCGTTTTCTAGTGTCCATTTGCCGTTTTCTGGATAAGGAGGTAGTTTGCAATCTTCGATATAATTCTTTTGCATTTCCATGTCAACAAAACTGCAAAATAATGCAGAAAACTTTAAAAAGATACAATAAAAAAAAATGGTAAATTCACGTCCCGTAGGCTGGAAGCACAAAGTCAGCAGAATTAAAAATCAATACATGGAGAATTAAAGGCTAATTAAATGCCATAAATTAACATTTTCTGCTCTACAAATTTTTGCAAAAATTACCGTTCTGTATTGAATTTAAATTGAAACATCAAAAAATATTGAGCTGTTATAGTTTTAAATACAGGGCCACCAAGGCATACGTGATTGCGTTTGGAGAAAAAAGCGAAAAAAGTATATTTTGCCCTAGTTGAATCACACTTGAGATACGGAATACCCTTCTGGGATCATGTCCTGGATACTTGTTCGACTCAGTATTTGTGTTACAAAAGAGAGCAATAAGATATCTATGTAGAAAGATACAAGAGAACACTGCAAACCATTATTTGTTCAATTCAAAATCTTAACACTTCCCTCAATCTATATTTTGGAAACGACATCGCTAAAACACAAGCATAAAAATAACTACACTGAAATTAATATTACTCACAACCATTTCACTAGAAATGACATACATAATATAAGGTTACCCATCCCAAAATCAAATCTAGTAAAAAATTCCATGATTTATAATGGTATTAAAATGTACAATCACTTACCCTCGGAAATTAAAAATATATCTAGTGCAAGTCTATTTAAACGAAAAGTCAAGCATATTTTATTTGAAATGCACTCGAAGAGCACCTTTTGGATTCATTCTGAAACATTTTCAACTGGACTCGTGATTGTGACCTTTGTATGTTTTAACTTTAATTTTAAACTACTTTTATATATGAAAAGAAAAACATTTTTAAAGTTTTACATTTTTTGTTATTTTAAGTAAGTAGTTGTGATGTTTTATTTTAATAAGTTTTTCATATATACAGATCTGGTCAAATTTTACCGGAACATAGCAGTTTCAATGTATTTTGAAGAAGAGCTCACGTAGAAGTCGACCAACGGGATATCTGTATCTGTATCTGTAAATCTAGAAGGGTGGGTCACCCCACAGCACGTAGGCCACATTTGGCCCATTGTTGTTATGAGGTTGAGCCTTCCTTCTAGTTCGTCAGCCAGCCTACTTGTTTAAAGTAGGCGATGACGTCGCCTGAAGGTAGCTCCCTCATGTTGGCATGTGTTAGCCACCGCTCGCCGAAAAGAAAATGTCTCATTTGTGAGAGTGTCGGGCATTCGCAACGGTCAAAAAAGGTAAACACAGTTTAATCAAAAAACAATTACGAAGAAGCGGTTTTATCAAAGGTAATACCACGAGTCCTCCAAATTTAATCTATAAAATTTCAGAGGACGAGTCGTATTTGAAAGGATTATTTTGTATTAAAAACAGAGAACATAGTCATTTATGCAAAAGACACTTTACACACAAATATTGAAAATTTTCTTTACCAATTTAAATTGAAACCTGAGCTGTTATAGTTTTACATACAGGGCCACCAAGACGATTTTTTGACTGGTACCCCGCGAAACGGCGCCGTAAATAAAAGCGAAGAAGAAGAATGAAATGAAGTATTTCTTAATTTAATTAATTTTAAGTTTAGTGTTAAAGTGAGGTATGTAAAAATGTTAAAGGCGTTTTGAAATAATAAAAACAGGTTAGTTTACAAATACATTTTGAAATTTGGTTATTAACATAGATTTGCAATACATGTTAGTATAATAATAATTGATAAATGTTTACATTTGACATCTCAAATAGGTAAACACAGTTTAATCAAAAAACAAAAACGACGAAGCGGTTTTATCGACAGTAATATCCCAAGACCTTGACAAATAGTCGACTATTTTTATTGTATCTAAATTTCGAGTTTATTTTAGGATCAATTCGTCGAGACTTAATTTTGGCATTAATAATCTGAATAACTCCCGAGAGCTTTAGCTCGAGGGAGTTATTCTTTGATTATTAATGCCAAAATTGTCGAGACAAATTGTAAAATATACGAGAAATTTAGTAGCAATAAAAATAGTAGCTAATTTGTCAAGGTCGCGTTATATTTAATAAGATTATTTCCCGAGTCACAAAAAATTCTGTACGTACGTATAAATTATACTAGTTTTGCTCTTTCTGTCTTGGCAGGTCCGTTTAATTTAATTATATTATCAATTTCTTGAAGATTTTTCCTCCCGAATCTACTCATTGTTAATACTTTTTAACAAAATGTGTCAAATTTAATTCTGTAATAAACTTTAATGGCAAACTGTCAAAATTCAGATGACGCGCTTTTACTATGTTAGTCGAAAAATGGACGGTATTAGATAGAAAGGAATGAATGAATATATTTATAGTTTCAGAAAAAGTGCGAAATCAGTTGGATTTGTGTATTTGCTACTAAAGATCGATAATTTAATAACTATAAGCAATTTTATAATACCATTAGTATAGGTTTTATTTGAAAAATTTGAAATTTACGGGCGGCTTAGTTATTGTTGGATACCGTCCTGAATATTGGGGACGATGATCAAATAGCCGAATATTTACCACCAAGGTAAATAGTCGCTTTATTTTGTTTTGATTGGCTGCGTCAAATCAGTTTCCAAGCACGTGATTGGTTAAAAATTGATATTTGACAGGTAAGGGAAATAATCAGTATAAAACACAATGATTGGTTAGGATCCTGAGTTGTTATTGGCTGAAACCATAAAATCTGACTGTTTTGACAGATGAAAAAAATAATCAAAGGTAATACCACGAGTCCTCCAAATTTAATCTATAAAATTTGAGAGGACGTGTGGTATTTGGATGGGTTATTTTTTGAATCATTGTGTATTAAAAACAGAGAACATAGTCATTTATGCAAAAGACACTTTATACACAAATGTTCATTATTTTCTTTATCAAATTAAATTGAAACATCAAAAAATATTGAGCTGTTATAGTTTTAAATACAGGGCCACCAAGGCATACGTGATTGCGATTGGCTTAATTCGGCTATAGAGTTTGACATTTGTCAGTTTTAATGAGATTTATGGATTTTTAAATATTTGGGTATTCAAAAACTGTTGTTGTGTGTGTGAATAAACGAATAAACAGGTTAGTTTACAAATAAATGTTTAAATTTGTATATTAAGATAGATTTGCAATACATTTTAGTATAATAATAATTTTAGTACTGATATATTTCTACCAAAATATTTTATGGGAGTAAAAAAATTGCACAAATGAAAAGAGAAATAGTCTAATCTCCCAGGAATTGGACATTGAATGTCAACGTTGCCACAACGTCTGGACTTCAAACAACTACTCCTAGGGCTATATGCCCCAACAGGTATTGAATTATAGAAAACCCGACGTTGGTTGGAACCTAAGATATCAGAACATTAAACCAACAACTTTGATTTTGTTATTAAAGGAGCCCGTCATCCATAGACTGGTTCCGGCGTAATTGTGCCTCTTCAGTATGGCGTAGACAATCTCGACTTTGAATCTCTAATGAAAGTCTGACAGTGGATCCGACTAGCCCAGTTCATATAAAATACAGTTGAGTATGGAAACCGAAAATTTGATCTATAAAATTTGACAGGACGAGTGGTATTTTGAAAGATTATTTTTTGAATCATTTTGTGTTAAAAAAAGAGAAAGACACTTTACACTCAAATGTTCGATATTTTCTTTTACATTTAAACGCCAAATATTACAAACGTAATATAAGTTGCCTATCTGGTAGTAGGCATTTAAGATTATTTATTAAGTGTAACGTTTAGACGTTTTGACATTATGTCAGTTTTAAACGAATTTATGGATGGAGCTGTGTTGTGTGTTACAATAAACGAATAAAAACAGGTTAGTTTACAAATATATTTTGAAATTTGGGTATTAACATAGATTTGCAATACATTTTAGTATAATAATAATTGATAAATGTTTACATTTGACATTTCAAAAAAGGTAAACACAGTTTAATCAAAAAACAAAAACGACGAAGCGGTTTTATCAGTATAAAACACAATGATTGGTTAGGATCCTGAGCTGTTATTGGCTGAAACCACAAAATCTGACTGTTTTGATAGATGAAAAAAATAATCAAAGGTAATACCACGAGTCCTTCAAATTTTATCGATTAAATTTTTGGTTTTCACGAAAACGGCTTTATTTGGAAAAACCACGAAAACAAACTGATTGATAAAATCATGAGTCCGCAAATCAGTTTGTTTGAGTGGTTTTGCCTAAAATAAAGGCGTTTGAGTATAGTATGAAGATCAAAAATATAATCTATAAAATTTCAGAGGACGAGTCGTATTTGAAAGGATTATTTTTTGAATCCTTTTGTATTAAAAACAGAGAACATAGTCATTTATGCAAAAGACACTTTACACACAAATATTGAAAATTTTCTTTACCAATTTAAATTGAAACCTGAGCTGTTATAGTTTTACATACAGGGCCACCAAGGCGATTTTTTGACTGGCTACCCCGCGAAACGGCGCCGTAAATAAAAGCGAAGAAGAAGAATGAAATGAAGTCTTTCTTATTTTAATTAATTTTAAGTTTAGTGTTGAAGTGAGGTATGTAAAAATGTTAAAGGCGTTTTGAAATAAACTAATAAAAACAGGTTAGTTTACAAATACATTTTGAAATTTGGTTATTAACATAGACTTGCAATACATTTTAGTATAATAATAATTGATAAATGTTTACATTTGACATCTCAAATAGGTAAACACAGTTTAATCAAAAAACAAAAACGACGAAGCGGTTTTATCAAGGGTAATACCACGAGTCCTCCAAATTTTATCGATAAAATTTTTGGTTTTCACGAAAACGGCTTTATTTGGAAAAACCACGAAAACAAACTGATTGATAAAATCACGAGTCCGCAGGACGAGTGATTTTATCTCAAATCAGTTTGTTTGATTTAATTAGCCTTTAATGAGCCTTTAATTTTAATGTATTGATTTTTAATTCTGCTGACTTTGCTTAAATTCATTTATGTAGTTAGTGAATACTTACTTATAATAGAAAGCCACACTGGTATAGAGAGAATTTGTTTCAAAATTACATTGCGAATTAAACAAATTCGGAGCTATGCTAACAATGCCATGAATGTAATACCTATTGTCTTCTTTATTTAGAAAGACCAAACCACTTCCGCTGTCCCCTTTGCATACGCTAATGTTTCGTCGGTAGTAACCTGCGCAAAGTTTGTCCAGAAAATTGTACTTTTCCTCCCAATCCGGGGGAAGTTCTCGACTGCAAGTACTTTTTTCTTTGTACGGGATTTTGATAGCTCGCAGACGATCTGCGGGTTGGTTGTTTTCGGTAAGGCCAAAACCGGCTACCTAAAATGTTTCAACTAATTTAAGTTTATTAAAACCGCCACACAGTGAGGTGAACTTTAGGAGGCTAGCACCATTTTTTGGAATAGTAATAAAACCACTTTTTATATTAAAATATTTAAAATTTTTGACGTTGAAAACCTAAAATCGTTTTCTACAAATTGACATGTAATGTGGTAGATCTGGCGGAAAAAACGGCTCGAAAACAGACTGATGAAATCGAGAAATTTTTTTCCCAATCAATGAACCCTTCATTCTTGCATGAATTGACCCAGGCAGCGGTGGATGACGGGGAAATCCTCTATCTAAAGAACTTGAAAATGATTTTTTCGAAAAATCTAAGCCGGGTTTGATCCCACAAAAAAACATTCTTACCAAAATTGAAGAGCTTGACAAAACCCATAATCTCGTTCCAACCTAAACCCGATAACTCAATTAGTTCGTGAAATATCGCGATTTAAAATTGCAAAAATGAAAAAATTAATTAATTATTTCTAGAGAAGCAGTGCAGATGAGGTCTCAATTTTTTGTGAATAAAAGGGTAATAACGAGTACTTTTATATTCCGGAGGGTGGGGGTAGTGGGCTAAGTAGACGGAAGTAATGGGGGAAAAACAAATATTATTGAAACGCTTGAACTTCCGTACTAATTGAGCTTGCGCAACCAGCCAGAGCTCAAATTATTCACTTTTTTATCTGCTAAAAGATTATTTTCGCAAATGAGCGCTTGGCTCGCAAAATAAAAAATGGATAACTTTTTGCTCGCGATTTTAGGCATGGGGAAGGGAGTTGGGGAAAAAATTTGTTTTCACCTCTCGACGGAATTTTTTTTATCTTTCATTTGAGCCCCCCCAAAGCTCAAAAGAAAGACGAGAAAATTTTCTAACTACTAATTCATTTTATTATTTTGCCATGTCAGTATCTTGACCGCCAGCGTGAGTTACAAATGAAGCATATCTCCCCCCCTACTTGTTCCTCCACCCCCACCCTCCGGCACCTAAAAGTACCCGTTATTACCCTTTTATTCGCAAAAAATTGAGGCCCCATCTCCACTGCCTCTCGAGAAATAATTAATTTTTTTCATTTTTGAAATTTCAAATCGCGATATGTCGCTAACTAATTGAGTTATCGGGTTCAGGTTGGAACTAGCTTACGTATTTTGTCAAGCCGTTTTTCCTCCAGATCTACTCCATTAACTGGACAATTTCACAAGATATGATAACAACATGGAACAAAAAATAGATTTTGAAATTTGAGATGTCAAAATCTGTTCCTGGGAACGATTTTAAAAGGATAACGTTTATTATGAGAAAATTTATACTGCGACATAACTGAAGTTTTCATATGATCATATTATCATACAGTGGCGTAATTACTGGGTGGCACCCCAGAATTCCCAAACCGCTCTTTTTGCCACCCCAAAAATCGGTAGTAAATATCTCATTTATTTACAAACTTCAGGAAAATTACAGTTTATAAATGTGGTTCAATCTTGATTGATCATTAAGTGATTTAATAAAGAAGTTCTACATTGAGCATCGAAAGAATTTCCAGTACACTTCAGCGACTTTCCAAAATGAACTACTGTCCATTATTGGAGAATAAATAAAGATGCACATTGCCAAAGTAGTTAAAGAGTCAAACAATTTTGCCATCATAAGGCATGTCAACGATAAATTAGAAGTTGAGTCATTTGTAGGGTTTTATAGAATGAAAAAAACTGATGGTGAAACTCTGGCAAATGAACTGAAGAACGTTTTGATTTCACTGGATTTGAACATTAAAAATCTGAGTGCTCAGTGCTATGACGGGGCTTCTAACATGAGGGGCCCATATAAAGCAGCTAGAATTATGGAAGAAGCCCAAAAAGTAATGTACATTCACTGCAATGCACATATATTAAACTTGTGCATTATAAGCAGTTGCACAAGCGTGACATCAATAAGAAACACGTTTTTTGTGCTTCAAAGTCTTTACAACTTTATTGAGAAATCAACTAAACGACATGCTGTTTTTGAACAAATTCAAAAAAGTGCCGAAAGCTTTAGTGGTGGAACTGTAACATTGAAGTCTTTAAGTGATATCAGGTGGGCTTGCCGTGTTGAAGCAGTGCGATCTTTGTTGGACAATTTTGAAACCACTTTGAAAACTTTACAAGAAATTGCACAGGCAGACCCTGATAGTGGTGGATAAGACAATGCTTTGTTAAAGAGTATGGAAGATTTCAATTTTGTGTTTGACTTGCTGTTACTGAGAAGAGTTCTTACGAAATGTGACGTACTGTCAAAGACATTACAGGCAAGCAATGTGACCTACGAAGTTGTAAAATCTGTAAAAATCAGCATAATTGAAGTCTTACAATCCTTCAGAACAGTTGAGTTTTTTACTCAGTTATTCAACCAGTGTGCAGAAATATCTGAGCACTGTGAATTCCGAGCAGCAGAGATGCCAAGAAGAGGGAAAATTCCTTCAAAATTTGAAACAGTTGAGCAATATTACAAGGTTACAATCCTTTGGTCAGTTATTGACATCCTTTTGCAAGAGATAGAACTGTTTCGCTTGTATTTTACAATTCCCATGAATTCAGCATCCTATGAAAGGTCTTTTTCATGTCTGCGTAGGTTAAAAACTTACACTAGAAACACAATTCGCCAGGAGAGGTTGTCGTCGTTGGCCCTTCTGGCAATTGTAATGAGTATTGAAGTAGATATTCCCAAAGTAATTGACGCTTTTAATTTTTGATTTTTCGAATTGTTTGTTTTTAATGTCTGTGTTCTGTGTTCATTATATGAAAAGGACTAGATATTTCTTCTATATAGAATTTATTCACAATTTTTTGAATTCTTAATTTCATTAACGTTTTATCACACTTTGATCTCATAAAGTTCCTCGATCTGTATATTGAACACGTAAAGTTTGAGTATAACAGGTTGAAATTTGAAAAGGTTACTTACTTCTCCGATTTGTCTATTTTGCAAGAAAATACTTGGTAGATTATTGATGCAAGCAGGTTGCACGACAGGACCCAAACGAAAAAGTTTTTGGGTGACAATTACTGCAATGTCAGCGGCAAATACTTGACTCTCCCCTCGGTAACCATCCTTTACTATCAGTTTCGCAATCTGTTAAAAAACAATTAAATTATATTATTTCAACTAAATTTAGAACACCGGTGAATTTATCTTATTTTTCTACTGTAATTTTAAACGGGGACGCGACCGATTCCTAGACTTTCAGCTTAGCCGACATTGACAGTCAATACGATTGACGCCAATGCCAAACTAGCGTGAGTAAGGGATTGAAATTGCCTAAGTGGTAATGGGGAGCCTAAATAGAGCTAGATCAATCCCAAAGTTTTCGGAATTTAATACGGGTTTACGGACGAACTCCTAAACTTTCAGCATAGCCGACATTGACAGTCAATACGATTGACGCCAATGACCAACTAGCGTGAGTAAGGGATTGAAATTGTCTAAATGGTAATGGGGAGCCTAAATAGAGCTAGATCAATCCCAAAGTCTTAGAATCTGGAGAGGTAGCTTATTTTAAAATATAAAATAAATAACTGAAAGCAAAAATGTAATTTCAACTTTCAATTAAATAAATCAATTTCAAAACCACTACGACCAAAATCCAAAATAAATCAAATAACTAACGTGAAATTAAAAATGCAGAAATAATTAACTTAGTTAACGGAGAAATACTACTATTCGGTAATTATTATCAAAGATTAAAATTATATTTTTAAAGAAAATTCTGTATTTAACGTAAATAACTCTCCAAAAGAAATTAAGGCGTTACGGATCCCCAATTAAATCACTTATTCCCCAGAATTACTAATCAGTAAAACAACCGGACTGAATGCAAATACCGAACAAAAGAACATTAATAAACCGGTAAACAATAAAAAAAAACTAAAAGTGAAAATCTTAATTCCAAAATTTAAATAACTCTCCGTATAAAATAAAACAAATATTATTCCCTGTTCAATTTTCAATCAAAAATTGAACATAAATCGTAATTTGCATAACGATTATTAGTATTGCGTAAATCCGACAACGCCGTGAAAACACGCCACCTCGCACAAACCGACGCGGTTTAAATAACAATAAAAAAACAGTTTAGACACTCAACCTTGATTTCGACCGTTAGAATATTAGCTTGCAAAACTATAGAAAACTATAACGACGGTGGAATTTTTTTAACCATAAAAAAATCGGTATTTTATTTAACCTAATATTATGCGTGCAAATTTTATTGATACTAATAAGTACCACTTCGAGTTCCTTATATATTTCTACCAACTTTAGTAAAATTAATTTTTTTAAAACTGATAAATTGAGAAATTTATTATTTTGTGTAACTAAAGTAGATTAATTGTGTTTTATTGAACTTAACAAAAAACCGTCATTATCCTTGTATTTAATAATATTTCGGTGTGAAGTTTTCTTACCGAATACCACTCTAGATTCAATTAAAAACAGAAAATTTTTTCTCGAACACGAATATTTTTTGACTCGGGAGAATTTTCAAAATATTCGTGTTCTCGAAATAATTTCCAGTAATAATTGAAGCTCTAGTGGTATTATAAGTGAAAATCCAGCATTTTACATTATGGGTACCAATCGCAATTCATAAAACATCCTATTTTCATTGATAATATCTGGTCACCGAGCTTCGCTCTTAATATTCAAATCTACATTTTTAAGCAGCCCAATGTGTATATAATTTAAGTATATTTATAACATGACAAATTATTAATTAATTCGCGAAAATCACGGATTGGGCGACATCTACTTGAACTACTGAAAGGTAGATAAATAGAAAGTTGATTGGCGATTGGCTTGAAAGTAGGCGGGAAAATTAAAAAAGCTGTCAGTGTTAATTTTCAATTGGCTGCAGCTGTTGTTGACGTTTATCAACTGCTTGTCACAGAGGTTAGTTAAATGCATTAAAAGTTGCCTAGTTTCTGGGGATTTCACCCTTTTAGGGCAAGATCTACTGACGCTTGATCTTCGCGAATAGTCACGGCGGACAGGCCCCGTTTCCGGGACGGACAACAGCAGCGTGTAGGGCACAGGTCCCGTCAACAGAAGATCGCTCAGCTCACTCTATTTATCACTATATAAGAAAAACTGTTCAATTGATTTAATTATTTATTGATCTGCAGTGAAGGAAAATTATAGGTCTGATATTCATACTTGGGTAAAAACCTCCACAAAAACCTGTGACCAGACTCTCGAGGTGTGGCAGATATTGATACCATATTTTTTCAAAGTTTTTCAGTTACAAAAATAGTTCATTCGTACATTACATTACAATTTGTTCTTGGAAAATACAAAGTCATAATCAACCTTAAAATGTGCTATGGAAATTAAGAATTTTAAATGTCTCTTTAAAGTTTCTTGTAAAATAAAAAATTGAAATCTATGTTAATAGTACACGTGTACAAGCATTCATTCTTTTTCTCTCTCTCTCTCTCTCTATGATAAAGAAAACTTAAATATTAAAACTGTCCGCATAATAAAATAGTAGCCGTAAGGGGTAGTCTCACACTATCGGGGAAGGGAAGAACCTTTACCCGATGTGCATAAAGCATTTCCACCTGCCAAAAAAAAAATTAGCTTTAGGTTAGGTTAGATCTGTGTAATAAATAAAGAAAAGTACGATACGTGTGACATTTTGACATTTGTTACATTCTGACAGGTGTCACATTTTGACATTTGTTCATTTTGAGATTTGTTCATTTTGACAGTTGTTACATTCTGACGCGTATCACATTTTAACAGTTGCCACGTTTTTACAGGTGTTACATTTTGACAAGTGTTACTCAACGTTCCTATATTTACCTAAACCCATGATTTCTAAAATTGAATTGGCAACGTTGTATTTTCAACTTTGAATTTATGAGATGGGTGTCATTTGACAAGCAAATTATTTATGTCCGTCTAATGAACCTTTCCTTTTTTACATAAAGCGGCAAATTTAAAATTGAATTCTTTCAGATTGAAACGCCAGAAATTAAATAAAGTCAAACCTTTTTACTACTATACTATACAAAAGAAAGGAGTGCAGTATTTAATTTGCAGAACGTAGTACAGGTTCAAGAGGTAGAAATTTTATTAAGTGGATAACTTATATATAGTTTAAGTTATATATATATATATATATATATATATATATATATATATATATATATATATGAATAGCTGGGCTTCCGGGATCTGCTCCGTGTTGTCACTGGTTGATTCTCAATAGAATCGTTCAACTGACGACGTTTCGGCACAATCTCATGTGCCATCTTCAGGTCTTAGTTTTGCTGCTTTGCTTCTAGTTAGTCGCATTAAACTGACTTCTCTTAGCGTTGTCGAAGGTTTATGTACCCTCTTCGTTTTCCGGTCTACTGCACACAGGTCTGTTGTTAGCGGGGGCGCGCGGGGCTTTCTATTTTGGGGTGGGGGTAACGTCGATTTCCACGTCGCGGGAAGTCTTTGTGTGTCGTCTCTGGTGTTTAAGTTGTCAGGACGTTTCTCTATTTCGATGGCTTCCCTTATAATACGTTTTCTTTTATTTTGTATTCCAGCTATGACTTTGGTGTTTTCGAAATCTATCTCGTGGGAAGTCTTTCTTACATGTTCCGCTAGTGAAGATGTGGTTTCCTGCTTTATCACGGCGTTGCGATGTTCAACTCGTCGAGCACTGATTTTTCTATTCGTCTGTCCTATATAGCTACCTTTACAATCTTTACAGGGGATTTCGTAGACGCCTTGTGTTTCCAGTGGTATTTTGGATTTGGCATTTGGCAATATCTGACCAATCTTACGTGCTGTACCGAAAGTAGTTTTTATGTTATGTTTCTTCAGTATCTTGCTTATCCTTTCTGTAGTCCCTTTTATATATATATATATATATATATATATATATATATATATATATATATATATATAGTTTAAGTTATATATATATATAGTTTATATGCTGTGACGTTATTTATATTATAGAAACTTATTTCGCAAAGTACGCCTATGGAATGTGACGTTATATCCCCACTTTTACTGTACTCATCTATCCTTTATAGTATATTTTACTATAGAAACAAGTTATTATTATGTGCCGTTGCTAGGAAATAAAACTAAAAGCTTAACTTTTCTTGTAAATATCTCGGAAGATCGAATTTTCACAGATATGAGACCTACATTTTTTGCCGATTTAGATAGGAATTAGTCTACCCTGAAAGTTTCATTGAATTCTGACGAGTGGATTTCGAGATCCTCTGGACACACACACACACATACATACAAACCTTGCTCGTTTAATAGTATTTCATTTTATAGGACTTCATATAAACACTAGTTGTTGTCGAAAGAAGAATTTTCCTTACCTTTCTATATTGTGCCCACTGTTCACGAGAATCTCCGTAAGCGTTATAGTATTTTCCAGCGGCAACTTCAAATTTTTCTTTTGGCAGGGCGTTACCATAATCATTTGTAACACAGTGGGCAGCTGTAATAGTAATTTACGTTACAAGACCGAAAGGTAATGGCTTGCAGGTCGAGACAAGCACATTTCAGGCTAGCTCTGGAAGTTTGGAGAAACCTGCTAAACACTAATTTTCGGTCGCGTGACGTACAATATTTTTTTAAGACTGACACTTTGATGTAAACTTATTTATTTTATTTTATATAGGGTGGTACCTACTTCGATGTAATTCGTAGGCCACATTTGTTGCATAAATGTGCGATAAACTTTTTTGCTCTTTAAATTAGCACTATTCTTGTAAAAAAATATTAAAGCCACGTTATATTGGTAGAAAAAAAGTAGTAACGGCACCTGCCAGAGAGCGGGAACAATAGATTTCTAAACTAAATAAAAAAATTGAAGGTATGGAAGAAAATAAAGTCCTTTTTATCTCACAAGTTATTTATTTGAAGAAGCGACCGGTTTCGGCGATCAAGATATCGCCATCATCAGGCCCTGCGTGGAAAAATTATGGAGTTAAAAGGCAAATTTGTTAAGTTACATGATTTAAAGAATTTATTTAATTTAATTTTATTTCAATTAAAGCAAAAAACTCACCATAACTTTTCCACGCAGGAATTACAACAGGAACACACCAAAAACATGTCAGCACAAAAATGTATATAATATAAATTTAATTTATATATTAATTTAAAGTATAGTTATAAAATTTAAAACTTTTTAAATAAAACCAGTCAAAAGGACATTTACAAACAAATGAAAACATTAAAAATAACAAAAGAGACCAATTTAAAAATTAGCTGGTTTAGACAAAGAAATTAATTTTTATCAACAAGCGTTTTTTTATAAATAAATTTTAACCAATAGAAAGTGGTAAAACAGAAAATTAATTAATAAAATGATAAAGTTATCTGTAATAAGAACTATCTAAAAACAGGTATGGTTTGTTGAATATGAGGTAGGTGGCGTTAACATACATAATATAATTATTTAAATATTAGATTTATTTCAAAATAAATAAGAAAATATAATGTAACAATTTAAACTGAAAACATTTAATATGAAAATTTAATTTGTATTTGGTCAAGGGTTAGACAATAAAAAGAAAATTAATTGTAGAAAAGAAAAGGGCAAAAAATAATGAAAGAAAAAACAAACCGTCTCAATCTGAAAAAATAATTTGGAAATATGAAACAAGTGGGGGTTCACTGATAAATAGCATGAAAAGGAGAAATTATGTTCTTTTTAATGTGCTATACAATGGAAGACTGAAGTTATTTAACGTAAGAAAAGTCAGTTATAAAATTGGAAAATATTTGTACAGGGTAAGTAAATGTGATTAAAAAGATTTTAAGGAAATTAAATTAAAAGGTGGTTAGCCACTGGACATGATTTCGACTCTTTCTGGGTTCAGAGTCCTACATATAGTGAGTAATAGATTTCTTCTTGATAATTTTGAAAATCTAGAAATTGCAAAAAACGTTAAATTCAATCCCACCTATTCACTAAACGCTCAAATTAACTTCAATAGTACTCCAACATTTTCAGCATTAATTTAATATTTTCTCATTTAGTAATTTAATTTCCTTAAAATCTTTTCAATCGCATTTACTTACCCTGTACAAATATTTTCCAATTTTATAACTGACTTTTCTTACGTTAAATAACTTCAGTCTTCCATTGTATAGCACATTAAAAAGAACATCATTTCTCCTTTTCATGCTATTTATCAGTGAACCCCCACTTGTTTCATATTTCCAAATTATTTTTTCAGATTGAGACGGTTTGTTTTTTCTTTCTACAATTAATTTTTTTTTATTGTCTAACCCTTGACCAAATACAAAAACTTCTAATATTAAATTTTCATATTAAATGTTTTCAGTTTAAATTGTTATATTATATTTTCTTATTTATTTTGAAATAAATCTAATATTTAAATAATTATATTATGTATGTTAACGCCACCTACCTCATCTTCAACAAACCGTACCTGTTTTTAGATAGTTCTTATTACAGATAACTTTATCATTTTATTAATTCATTTTCTGTTTTACCCGTATCAAATCAAACACTTTCTATTGGTTAAAATTTTTGACGTCACATTTATTTATAAAAAAACGCTTGTTGATAAAAATTAATTCCTTTGTTTAAACCAGCTAATTTTTAAATTGGTCTCTTTTGTTATTTTTAATGTTTTAATTTGTTTGTAAATGTCCTTTTGACTGGTTTTATTTAAAAAGCTTTAAATTTTATAACTATACTTTAAATTAATATATAAATTAAATTTATATTATATAAAATTTCCTGTTGTAATTCCTGCGTGGAAAAGTTATGGTGAGTTTTTTGCTTTAATTAAAATAAAATTAAATTAAATAAATTCTTTAAATCCTGTAACTTAACAAATTTGCCTTTTAACTCCATAATTTTTCCACGCCGGGCCTGATGGTGGTGGCGATATCTTGATCGCCGAAACCGGTCTCTTCTTCAAATAAATAACTTGTGAGATAAAAAGGACTTTATTTTCTTCCATACCTTCAGTAATTACTACTCACATATGGCTAACCCTACTTAAAAAAAAAATATTTATTAAATTTGAAAAATCAGTATTTTATTAATGTCGCAGGAAGCTGAAATTTAGGCGAGCACGCATTCAAGGTATCCTGAGTTCATATCCGTTGTCCGTTAGTCTCTATCGGTTCTGGAATGCGTACAGATAGACAGACAGACAGACAGACAGACAGAGAGACAGACAGAGAGACAGACAGAGAGACAGACAGACAGACAGACAGACAGACAGACAGACAGATAGACAGACAGACAGAGAGACAGACAGAGAGACAGACAGAGAGACAGACAGACAGACAGACAGACACAGACAGTACACAGACAGAGAGACAGACAGACAGAAGCGTTCCATAAAAGTTTTCTAAACTTTAGGGATCAGCTGCACTGGTCGACAAAATTGTTTTTTCGGTGCTGAGACCACTGATTCTTATGTAAAATGACCTCCTGAATCCGAATAAAAATAGGCGAGGGGGGGGGACACCCCCCCGAAAACGGTGGGTGATGGGAGAAAACTGAGGTCATATTTGGATTCAGGACGTCATTTTACATAAGAACCAGCAAGAATGGTGTTAGGGACAGAAAAAAAAATTGAGGACTAGTGTAATCATTAAGCTGATCCCTAAAATGCGATTATCTCGTAAACTGTTAATTTTTAAGGTTATTAACAAGTATACTTTTTTCTACTAACGTGGCTTTAATATTCTTTTACGAAAATAGCGCTAACTTAAAGAGCAAAACATTTTATCGCACATTTATGCCACAAGTGTGGCCCAACTAGCGCCCTCTACAAATTACATCGAAGTAGGTACTAGATTATAATTTTTCGTTCCCAAAAACCCCCAGTTCCAAATTTTCTTCCCCAAATGGTACTTTTCCAGGTTTAATCCATAAAATCATCAACTATTTCTTATTCTCCTAATTTTTGGATCTCAAACGAGTCCGTATTTGGGACAAATTATTATTATCAATGACTAACTTTCAAGCACCCTGTATGCGTAAAAAAGTTATATTTGTTCATTGCGCTACATTTAAAAAAAATCTGTTGTGTCGCCACAAGACTTCCCCGGTAGTTATAAAATAAAAATTAAATAATTAATTTGGTGTAAAATTCGTTTCGAATTATTTTAAAGTAAGAATGACATTTGAAATATAAAAGGAAAAATATTTCACATATCAAAAAAAGTAAAACAATTTTTTAGGGTCGGAATTTTGCTTACTTTTTCTTTGACATGTCAAAGTCATTTGGATTTTAAATTAAAATTTTTTTCCATTGCCTAGTTTTAAAATTAAGGAAAGAAAATTTGAGGATGTATTTACAAGTCAATAAGGCACCTAAATCCCAAATAAAAACTTTAGGTATTTTATTTTTTTGTAATGTACACTGCGCGTCATGTAAAACTGGTACAACACTTAGTGTTTTTCTAGGTCTGTAAATGCATCTTTTAAAATGTGTCAATACTAAACTAGTTTTTTTATTCGAATATGTCAAAAAACGTCAAATTCGACACAGTATAATAAAATATAGGTATTTGGCGTACCTTTTTCTTTTAGCCTTAAATTAATAGTTGTGTTCGATAATATTTGGTGTATTTTATTATCGGAATAACATATTTACTTGCTGTGATACGTGTTTTTTTTAAAAAAAACCAAGTGATATTTGTAGGTTATGTTAAAATGTCAAAATAATTTTAATTTTTGTTCGAAATTTGACACTTCTTACAGTTGTGATCTATTACTTTTTAGTGTAGTCTATATTACACTGACAGAACCGATAAGATATTCGCATCCTTCAAATTCAATAAAAAGTTCTAAATAACACTGGTGTAGTTTTATCATAACTCAAAACTTTGTGTTTATAAATTCTACATGCTATTTTGCTTCGAAAAGTATTGTGTATATTTTATTTATTTTAGTACTTCTTACACTATACAAATCCAATGAAACGCGTTTTTTTTAATTCTACTACACTTTCTAACACAAGCTCCATTGACATTGGCAAACTACAAAACTATAAGTAGAACTAGGTAGAATTTTTCATTTTATTAATATTTTTATATTCGAATAAAAAATATTGTATGATAACGCGTCCTTGCATCATAAACTACTATTATGTTATAATTTCTAGGGCAGTGATGCCAGGTCAACAAAAATTTTAGTAGATGTAACGATAAAATTAATTTTTTTACAGCAATAAAACGAGATGGAGAAATTAAAAATTTCAATTCAATAATTAATAACTTGTCATAGCTCCATTACTATTAAATTTTCATCTTCTGCCAAGCTATTTTGGAAATTATTCGGATTTGACGTTGATGTGACGGTGATTTCGATTGATTAATTAAGTTAGGTTTACATTGGGAAAAAAAAGTGTACCAGTTTTATATGACGCGCAGTGTACATAGGGGCTAATGCGCCTCCTGGTGGGGCCGATTTCAACCAAAAACAAACGGATTCATTCCGCGATGACCCGATACCCACATACCAAATTTCAGCTCAATCGGACCAAGCGTTTGGACGGGACGGGTTGCAATTTCTTAGTTAAAAATTTTTTTTTTTAGCTTAGGTTCAAAATTAAGGAATGAAAATTTCAGGTTGTATTTTCAAGCCAGAAAGGCACCTAAATATCGAATAAAAACTTTAAGTCTTTGTTTTTTTCGCGATGTACATATGGCTCCTGCGCCCCCTGGTGGGGCAATTTCAACCAAAAACTAATGGGTTCAATCCCCGATCACCCGCAACTCATTTACCAAATTTCAGCTCAATCAGATTAAGCGTGCGGACGCTATCGTGGAAGAATACAGACAGACAGACAGACTTCCATCTGGAAATCGTGTTAATCGCCTCAGGGGACCTCAAAATGGATATATCCGTCGTTATCTCAATTTTTTTTTTAGCGCGTTCACAATACTTTCCCTTGGCGAGGAGCCGGGAAAGTAATATGAGGAAAAATGCCCCTTCTGAAAAAAGCATAACTAACTTTATTTTGAACAAAAATAACGTTGCAACAAATTGTATCAAGTTAAACGAAAAGAATTAGACACAAAAAATGTAAATAACGTAACTTATAACCGTTGTTCAAAGTGGCATCCAATTTGCTCAATACATTTGCTATTGAAGTAGCTCGATCATTTCTCAGTTCGTCGCATGCATCCTCAATTCTCCTAGAAGGTCCTCTCTAATGTTTACTTCAGTTGAATAAAGTTTTGAATTTAAATAACCCCAAACATGGTAATTGATTGGATTAAAATCGGGCCAATTTGGGATATCAAACCTAAAGTCTATTATTAAATAAAACAATACGTACGGACTGCTTTATCACCGAACAAATTTGTTCGGTATCTGAAATCGTTCTGTGTGTGTGTTTATGAATTTTAAAATTCTGACTCCAGATTTTGATAGAGCATCAAAAAGTAAGCTTAGGGTTTGATGTGCTCCTCCGTACCTCTTCGGGGACACCTTCAAAATGGGGTCCAAAATATGAAAATTTTAAAGTTTAAAATGACACAGAATTTGAAATAGACATAGAGTGAATGACGATTTTGGTAAAAGTGAGTAGACTGCGGCTGTGTTGATTAGGGGCATAAATATCTGCAACAATACTGACTTTGGATAGATGACTATGGGTTTTCATATATCACCAATAAGTTCCTGAAACTACACCTAGTGCTTTTCCACGTTCTTGTTTATTGTTATTTAATTATAAACAATTGAAAGGGGAAAAAAACTGTTTGTCCGGAAAAATCCGTCACTTGAAATCTGGTACAATAGTGTATATTTTGAAGGTCGTTGACCATGATGCTGGTGGCCAAAACTACATTTTTGACAGCTATCAGGTGTTAAATCAAGTACCAAATGACTCTATATAAACTATTAGATTATATATAGATTAGTTGTTACAATGTTTCTTGTTGTTTCAGAAGTTTATTGTTTTTATTTTTTTAATCTGGTTTTATTTTTTATTAATTATAATTTTGATAAATAAAATTGTCACACATCAGTATCCTTATAATAAAATGTTAAATTTCGTTACTGAGTGTTCAATTTTTTAAGGGTGTTTCACCTGATAACATCCATAAATGGTTTATTTGCACTGTAGCTCCATCCATTGAAAATAGATATATAATATGTCATATCAGGTGAATGAGAATTAAAAAAGGAAACGAAAAACGTCAAAATATACAGGGTGTCCCATTTAAAAAAACATAAGTTTGCATTACATTTCCTTAGTGAGCCCCCTAAAAAAAATAATCTGTGAGCCACTGAACTCTTTAATATTATATCTATCAAAAGTTTTTATAACGTTTTTTTATATTTTTCTTAATTAAGAAGTTATAGTACCTTGTAGTTTTCGACAGTTTTCAATAATCGCCCTGTATCTTCCAACTGCAGGGAGTTACTAAAGATTTAATTAGGCTATCGTTACTTTAACAAAAAAAGAAGTCATAACATCTTAACTGCTTTTCTTCTATCTCGTCTAGTTTACGAGATACCCTGCAAAACGCACCAATTTGGGACACCCTATACATTACAAAAAAATAAAAGACCTAAAGCTTTTAATTGGTATTTAGGTCCCTTACTGGGTTGTAAATATATCGTGAAATTTTTATTCCTTAATTTTAAAACTAAGCAATGGAAAAAAAATTTAAAATTTATAATCCAAATGACATTTGACATGTCAAAGAAAAAGTTAACAAAATTCCGACCCTAAAAAATTGTTTTACTTTTTTTTGACATGTGAAATGTTTTTCCTTTTATAATATTTCAATAAAAATTCGAAACGAATTTTTTTTTTGATTTGGAAATTTTAACAACAAATAAATTTTTTTAATTTTTATTTTATAACTGCCGGGAAAGTCTTGTGGCGACACAACAGATTTTTATTATGTTAATCGTCACCAGGTTGGAACCTCAAAAGTAAAAATTCCGTATTTTTACTTGAAATATTAGAAAAAACTTTTCTTTACGGTTGACAAACTAGAGTTCCTTCAATTTTTTTGAATGTCAATAAAAATTCGAAACGAATTTTTTTTTTGATTTGGAAATTTTAACAACAAATAAATTTTTTTAATTTTTATTTTATAACTGCCGGGAAAGTCTTGTGGCGACACAACAGATTTTTATTATGTTAATCGTCACCAGGTTGGAACCTCAAAAGTAAAAATTCCGTATTTTTACTTGAAATATTAGAAAAAACTTTTCTTTACGGTTGACAAACTAGAGTTCCTTCAATTTTTTTGAATGTCACCTTTTCTTCTGGAATTTCATTTTCGGTGTCGGACAATTCAAAATCTGAATCCATATTTTAAAATTGGCGAACTTACAAAACAAGTTTGACATAAACAACAAACAAAAAAAAAATCGACGAACTGTCACTCGACAATAAATCACAACGTTGTTGTAGTAGAACCCACCGCTTTATGAGAAAGAAAAAACGCTATAAAAACAGCAAAGAATACCGCCAATAGAAGAAATGCTAATTGATCTGGACATTTTTGAGTTCTTTAATGTCGAAAACGCCGTACACTGTCCATATACATAAAAATAAAATGATATTTTGGTTATTAGAACCACTGTGCAAAGATTCAATAACCAACTTACTGGAGATCGTTAGGGGTAATTTGCGTAAAATTTCTATATTGATTAACTTTCTTTAATATGAATTTACATTTTAATTTCTGTAACGCATATTAGATTTCAATAAAGGATCTCTTGTGAGATTCACAAACGTTGCTAATTAAAATTTTTGTCTCAAATATTAATTCTAAAATTAAAAACACGGTGAATAAAGTCATAAATATTATAAATTAATTAAGCTTACCTACCCTATCTCAACCCTCACCATTGGATTCACTGTCATCAACATTGATAATAAATTTGGTCGGACTCGAATTTTCTTCTTTGATAACATGTTTGATTTTTGTCTGCCAATCATCAGCTGAACTTTTGTTAATTTCTTCTTTTACCAAATTTGCTATCAACCCGTCAAATTTGGGAAACACGTTATAAAGCCTTATTCTTTTTTAATTTGTCCCCAAATTAATTCTGTGGGGTTAAATACACAAAAATAGGGCGGAAGGCGCAATACCTCGTGGCCCCTTTTTGATGCCATTTCATCAATAAAAAGTTTTATAATATATATGTAAAGATGCCCAAACGATATGTATAAATGTTTAGAAGTGCCATTTCAAGTTGACATTTTTACTTGATTCCTTTTTCAAGTTAGAAAAATGGCTTCGAATGATGTAATTCCTGCTGGAATAAAAGTTGTAAATAAGCTAATTGTGGATGGATTACTAAAAATCAGAGAAAAAATTTCAAGTTGACATTTTTATACAAAATAACCTCACAATTAGAACCCTCCGTGGGTGGTTCACACTAGCGTCAGCGTCTAAACCCCAACTGCTTTTAGAGTGCCCACGGTGTTGCCAAATGCCAATACAATATATTTACTTGAAATATTACTTTGTACATTATTTTTCTGAGCTAAGCTGGCCTGGCGTACCCTAATCTTACCTGACCTCACCCTGTAAATTATTGATCTGTTACATTTTATTATTTTTTGATATAATGTTTCGTGCATTAGGTTATGCGATAAGTTTAGCAACAGCGTGGGCACTCGAAAAACGGCTGGGCCGTAGACGTAAATGTGGTTGACTAATTTGCCGCAGTGCAGAGCCACTTTCACTACTTCCAGTGACTTCAAGTGCACTTGAATATCAGTTCACACTATTCAACTGTGATTCAAGTCCCCAACTTGAAAACAAAAGTTAACTTGGTCTCTACTTCTACTTGAAACTTGAAAGCACCTTTTAAGTTACTTGAATTCAAGTGTTCACACCTTTCAATTTATTTCAAGTTGCACCAATTATTGCACTTGAATTTAAGTAACTTGTAAAGTTTGAACGAGCCTTTTTAACACCTACCTAATATATCAAATTAAAAAACAAATTGTGAGGTATTTTTTTGTAAAATAAAGTGTAGAATTTTTTCTCTGATTTTTAGGAATCCATCCACAATTAGCTGATTTACAACTTTTATTCCAGCAGGAATCATATCATTTGACGCAATTTTTGTAACTTGAAAGAGGAATCATTTAAATAAAAATGTCAACTTGAAATGACTTGAATCAATTAGCATTTCTTCTATTGGCGGTATCCTTTGCTGTTTTTTCTTTCTCATAAAGCGGTGGGTTCTACTATACGATAGTAGTAGTAGTAGACTGTATTATCAAACAGCGATTGGAAAAAATGAAAAAACAAGGACTGGAAAAATGAAAAAACTGGGACCGGAAAAAGCTTTTTTCTGCAGTACCTCTTTACACAAATCGTACCGAAAGTAGCATTTTCGGCACGATTTTTTTCACTTTCGGAACGATTTCTTTACTTTCGGTACGATTCGTGTTACTTTCGGAACGATTTTGGATATCAGTAGGCGGTTTTGACAATAACATGAACTTGTAGTTTATTCTGACAGCACCTGTCATGTAACATTGGTGTGTGTTTTTTCGCTTTTCAAATCAAAAAAATGGAAATAAGTAGAGTGAAATGATTCCTCATGAGATTAGTGAATCTGCTAAAGCGGATACTTATGAATTATTGCGTAATTAATGTATTCATAAGAGTGATTGTTATATGTAATTGTCTAGATATATAAAGTTCATACGTTATTATCCATCGATAACCTTTTTAACATACAAAACGGCTGCAGAAAAAATATTGTACATAACACGATCCAAAAGTGATTTCACGGGACTCGCAGGCTTCCAGGTCTCGCCTACGGCTCGTCCTGGAAATTTCCTACTCTTCCCGTAAAATATCACTTTCGGAACTTGTTACGTAAATTACTATTTCCGGTTCCTAACGTCCATTTTCCGGTCTTGACCGTCAAAATGTTATTTTCTGGACGAAAAATTGTCCAGATAGTGTGTCTTTTCAGGTCGGTCTTAAAAAAATTGAAATTACACCATAAATATATAAAAAATGTTTCGTTTTTTCACCTAACTTGGTGTAGTTCACAGATTTTTAACATACCAGTAAGAACAATTCTTCTGCTCACTAAAGTACCACCACAGACGTTTCTAAATTTCTCTCCTTGTTTTCTATAAACAGCTACCACCCAAGGGTATTCCAAGTCTTTGACTTCTTTGCCACCGTACGACAGTGCTATCGTTTCATTATTTACTTTTTTGCCACAAACTGAAACAATAATAGTAGATTCTGTAACAACAGAGTAACAGACTACTTTCTCCACGGCCGCAGAATGTAGGAATTAAATATAGTAAAATGAAACCTCAATCTCTCAACATTGTGTAGTATTTTTATATTCAAGCTTGGATTTTTGCGGTAGTAAATTTTGAGTTATGTTATAGGCATATTTTTTTATTTCTGGAGGAGTATTTTCAAATTCTACATCTGAATCGTTTGATTTTCTACTCTTTTTTAACAAATTAAAAGTTTTTACAAACCAATATTAAGACCACGTCAACTAATACTGACTGTTAATTTGACATTCATGGCAAACCTTATTTTTTTAAACAATTACAGAATGAACATTTTGTCTCTAGAATAAGAATGAAATACGTATAAAATACATAAGAGACAAGTGTTTTATGATTTTCTTTCAATCTAAAGAGCGAGAATGTTTCTTTTCTGCTATTATAAGTGGTTTCAGAATAACTACATTCAGTAGTGGCCGTGGAGAAACTATAATTTTAAAATCCATGTAATAAACCAAAGCAAATATGCTGTTGTATTCTACCAAAAGCATTTACCTGGTTGGCACACTGGTTTTGGAAAGTCCCAGGTACCTCCCCTGCAAAACAAACTTCTCTTATTTCCCGGAGGTACTTCGTAGTATGCAATACAATCAAATGTCAAATAAGAGCCATCAATAGCTTGATCACAGTCTATCCTATTTCCATCTCTGTCTATACATTTTAGAGTCGTGGTAGCTGTCGAGTAAAATGATGGACACTTTCCTAAAAAAATAAACAAATTCTAATGACTGATTTTTCAAGACGTAGATAAAAAATAGTTCATATCTGGTCACCGATCTTCGCTCTTAATATTCAAATCTACATTTTTAAGCAGCCCAATGAGTATATAATTTAAGTATATTTATAACATGACAAATTATTAACTAATTCGCGAAAATCACGGAGTGGGAGACATCTACTTGAACTACTGATAGGGAGATAAATAAAAAGTTAATTGGCGATTGGCTTGAAAGTAGGCAAGAAAATTAAAAAAGCTGTCAGTGTTAATTTTCAATTGGCTGCAGCTGTTGTTGACGTTTATCAACTGCTTGTCACAGAGGTTAGTTAAATGCATTAAAAGTTGCCTAGTTTCTGGGGATTTCACCCTTTTAGGGCAACATCTACTGACGCTTGATCTTCGCGAATAGTCACGGCGGACAGGCCCCGTTTCCGGGACGGGCAACAGCAGCGTGTAGGGCACACGTCCCGTGAACAGAAGATCGCTCAGCTCACTCTATTTATCACTATATAAGAAAAACTCTATGTTCAATTGATTTTATTATTTATTGATCTGCAGTGAAGGAAAATTATAGGTCTGATATTCATACTTGGGTAAAAACCTCCACAAAAACATGTGACCAGACTCTCGATGTGTGGCAGATATTGATATCCTATTTTTTCAAAAATTTTCAGTTACAAAAATAGTTCATTCGTACATTACATTACAATTTGTTCTTGGAAAATGCAAAGTCACAATCAACCTTAAAATGTACTATGAAAATAGAGAATTTTAAATGTCTCTTTAAAGTTTCTTGTAAAATAAAAAATTGAAATCTATGTTAATAGTACACAAGCATTCATTCTTTTTCTCTCTCTCTCTCTCTCTCTCTCTCTCTCTCTATGATAATGAAAACTTAAATATTAAAACTGTCCGCATAATAAAATAGTAGCCGTAAGGGGTAGTATCACACTATCGGGGAAGGGAAGAACCTTTACCCGATGTGCATAAAGCATTTCCACCCGCCAAAAAAAAAAGATTAGCTTTGGGTTAGGTTAGATCTTTGTAATAAATAAAGAAAAGTACGATACGTGTGACATTTTGACATTTGTTACATTCTGACAGGTGTCATATTTTGACATTTGTTCATTTTGAGATTTGTTCATTTTGACAGTTATTACATTCTGACACGTATCACATTTTAACAGTTGTCACGTTTTTACAGGTGTCACATTTTGACAAGTGTCCATTTTAACAGTGTTACTCAACGTTCCTATAAATATTTACCTAAACCCATGATTTCTGAAATTGAATTGGCAACGTTGTATTTTCAACTTTGAATTTATGAGATGGCTGTAATTTGACAAGCAAATTATTTATGTCCGTCAAATGAACCTTTCCTTTTTTATATAAAGCGGCAAATTTAAAATTGAATTCTTTCAGATTAAAACGCCAGAAATTAAATAAAGTCAAACCTTTTTACTACTATACTATATAGAAGAAAGGAGTGCAGTATTTAATTTGCAGAACTTAGTATAGGTTCAAGAGGTAGAAATTTTATTTTTACCTGATCCTTCAATGCTTATTTGTAGTTAAAATTTAAATTTTAATACATCTTATCGGCCTAATATAGTTTTTGTCTAGATTCTTGTTTCCATGGTTTTTACTGTAATAAATCTGTTCTTTTGACAGATAAGTCAGACTTTATTTATTCATAGCCGTATCGTATGTATTTTAATTGATTCAGAATTATGTATTAATATATATTTCAAAATGGCTTCATTCTAAAAATATTATCAGTCCTCCTAAATCCTTGAAGGCAGAATTATTAGTAATAGCAAGGCAACATAAAAACAAATTCAAAAAATATATTATAGATGAGATGGCCAGAGAAAACGGAATTGAAATTCTCAGATTGCCTCCTTACCATGCAGAGTTAAATCCCATTGAACTGATCTGGTCACAATTATTAAAAGGTTATGTTTCTCAAAACAATAAAACATTTAAATTTCCTGATGTGCGAAATTTGTTTTTGAATGCAATTATAGTGATACCAGTAGTTTTAGTGAAGACAGTGACTTTTAAAGATAGTTCTTGAACTAACTTTTTTTTTTAATCTTTGAGTTTAGGTAAGTACTGAAGCGTTACTTTTAATGCCAAGAGATTAAAAAAAGGTTAATCCCAACATATAATCCTCCTTGTTATTTATTGGTTAAATTTAATTCGTTCAATGCTAAAGTGTCAGATGCATAAAGTTTATTTTTATTTTTTGTAAATAATATAACTACCAAATTTAATCTACGAAGTGCGTATATATATTTTATATGCTGTGACCTTATTTATATTATAGAAACTTATTTTGTAAAGTACGCCTATGGAATGTGACGTTATATCTCCACTTTTACTGTATTCCTCTCTCCTTTATAGTCTATATTACTATAGAAACAAGTTATTATATCTGCCGTTGCTAGGAAATAAAACTAAAAGCTTAACTTTTCTTGTAAATATCTCGGAAGATTTTCACAGACATGAGACCTACATTTTTGCCGATTTAGATAGGAATTAGTCTAACCTGAAAGTTTCATTGAATTCTGACGAGTGGATTTCGAGATCCTCTGGACACACAAACACACACACACACACACATATACATACAAACCTTGCTCGTTTAATAGTATTTGATTTGTGTATTAAGAGCGGAAAGTGATACTTTACCGCTTGAGCACTTTAACATAAGCGACAAATAGCTTTTTGCTCGAACTACACACGAGATTTTTTTCTACGATCACACGATATTAAAACTCTCACCAACTTATGAAAAGACTAATCATTTTCATATTTTGTTTCATAACAATTTCTGGAGGTGTATTTGAGTTACTTACATCCATAATTCTTAGTGTTTAAAAGTACAATAAATTGACAAATTGACACACGCAATATTACCGAATTCAAATTTTACTACAATGTTTGACAGGCATGGCTAACTTGATCAACGATACCTGTTATCTGTGTATATTTTGTTGCCTATTTATATGCAATTTAAAAGTATAATTTATGGTTAGCCGGAAAATTAAATGTTGAAAACGGAGTAATCTACTTTTCATATTTCAATTATCGTTTTAATATGTATTGTGGTAAATGGGTTTGAATTTATTTTATTTATGTCAAATGAAAATAGGCGTGCGCCAAAGTGACATTGGCGCTTTAGAGCAGCAATGACGACAAATTATGACAGATCGCGGAAAACTTCAACTTTCCAGGTAGATTTGAATGTGCAAAAGCGTAGTTTGGATAGTGCTCTTAGAAAAATGTATTTTGTTACTTACTTTCACATTTAGGAAGTTTTTCTGGATTCCAGTTAATATCACAGGGTACAAAGGGCATCATAGGATTAAGACGATATCCTTCTATACATTCTATTTTTAATATTGTGTTAACATCTACTACGTCACCTGGTTTTCCATCTCCGTTGATAATCAACCACCGACCATTGTCGGGATGTCGCGGGAGCGTGCATTTGTAACTAAAAAAATATTTGCTAATTAGGTAAAGGTTAAGTATACCGGGGCCAAACCGATTTTAAATACCCCAATACATGGAAAATTCTTAGCAGTATGTGAAAAATCAAGACGACTGAGTAAAAGTTCCGGAAGGAAGGTGGGGATAGGAAAATATATGTTTTGAGGGTTGAATATTGGTTTTTTACGAATTGTGGCTGAAATATTCATCTATGAAATTTTGCTTGAAATTCATAGAAACAAGGAACAATTCAAATTGTGGTCACAATTTCACGATCATAACATATTTGTAAAAAAATACTTCAGACGTTAAACTATATAACCACCTACTTGAAAACTTTAAGTAACTGAATGAAAATACATTCAAAAGGATTCTGAAAAATTAGAATATTTAAATATTGTATAAGTACTTTAAACTGGTTCGGTGTTCTACTACTTGCCTCTCTACACCACATATTTATCAATAAAAAGTGATAAAATGATTTTGAATACTACTTTTAAGATTATTTTTGAATCATTTTGTATTAAAATCAGAGAATATAGTCATTTATGCAAAAGACACTTTACACACAAATGTTCAATATTTTCTTTATCAATTTAACATTAAGATTTAAATACAGTGCCACCAAGGCATGCGCGATTGCCTTTGGCTTAATTCGGACTTTGACATTTGTCAGTTTTAAAGAGATGTATGGATTTCCGTGTAATTTGAAGTTGAAGTTGAACTGAGTTATGTGTGTTAAAGCGATTTAAAATAAACGAATAAAAACAGGTTAGTTTACAAATACATTTTGAAGTTTGGGGATTTGCACTAAATTTTAGTATAATAATAATTGATAATACTAAATAAAAGTTGTTAAATGTTTATATTTGACATTTCAAAAAAAGTAAACAAAGTTTTATCGATAAAAAAACGAAGAGGCGGTTTTATCAGTATAAACTCAATAATTGGTTAGGATCGTGAGCTCTTATTGGCTGAAACCACAAAATGTGACTGTTTTGATATAATAAAAAAATAATCAGTAAAAAACAAGAGCTTTTTTTTAACTTTTTAACTTTATCAGTGCTTAAAAATTTGTAAACCTATTTTTTCGATTAGGCCTTTTTAATTTAAATTCATAATAAAATCGAAAAATAAATATTTTGCTTTGAAAAAATTTCAGCTTATTTAAAACACAAAAAAGATGGTTTTCACCAAGTTTCATAAAAAAATTAGTTTTGCGGGAGGTAAAAATTATAAACGAAAAAACGGTTTTCAGCGATTTTCTCGATATGTTTGAGGTTATGTTGACAAATGAACAATACAAAAGTTTTAGATTATTTAATTATCTACAATTTTTATATTAAACTTTTTTCGATAAGATTAATAATTCAGCGAGAAATTGTAAAAACCAAAATCAAAACCAAAATCCAACCCTCAAAACGTATATTTAGCCCCCACTTCCCCTATCGGAAATTTTACTCGGGCGTCTTGATTTATCTTAACCTATTTACCTTAAATTTGCCGACCATCCACATACTGGACGTTTTTCTAGTAATTTTTTTAAATATAACCGAAAATCTGTTAGTATTACGTAAAAATTGATATGAATTAATTTTATGGCCCTGAGCTAACAATTAAAATTATTTTTTTGATTTTTCTACTATTAATACGAAGGAAGATATGACAATTAAAAAATGGGTGATTAAAGAAACTGGATCGTTCTAGCGTAAATATCATTTTTTTAGCGCCATCTTCAACTGTCCTAACATATGTTTCTACAATTGTCCAGTAATTTTTAGCTCTATGGAATGATTATTTTTTAAGTTTTGGTCTGTCAAAGTTGATCAAAATGTTTGCTTTTTATAAGACATTTTCAATTTTTGGTCAATAGCGTGAAAAGTATTAATTTTTGAAAAAAATTAAAGAGACAAGACTTTGAGCAAATGTTCTACCGAATAATTTCCATTTTTTTTAATCTTTTGTCTGTAACGAGATATGGCCATTTGAAATGTCATTTTTTCGGGTAGCCCAGTTGCCAGAGAAGGATTGACCAAAAGCTCGCACAAAATGTGATCTCGATGAAACTTAGCATTTAAGTACTTGAAAGGGTGTAGAAAACAATAACAAAATCTTTGCTGCTCTAAAGTATATGCTAACTTCACAATTTCGAAAATAAAATCGAAAATTTGGTTTTTCCATTATATCTCGAAAAAAATATAAAAATTTCGAAAAACTAATAGCACCACGTGAAAGAGCGGAAAATTATACTAAAAAATAATATCATAAGTTATTTTAAAAAGATAAAAAATTATTCAAAATAAGAAAGCAAATTCGAAAATTCTACGCGCGCAGAGCCGTTGAATACAAATATTCAGGAGAGGCGTTCGGAAAAACTAAAGTATCTTCGTCTAAAATATACGCAAAGAAGAAAAAAAAGAAAGCGTTTTAAAGAGGACACTCTAAGCTTTCCCAGGAAGTAATTGGTTTTTAATTTTTTTTTGTTTTCTCATAGAAAATTTGATCGGAAATTATAATTTCTAAAATTCTCCCTGATTTTTATAAAACTGAAGATAACTATTAATAGAGGCATAACAAAAAAAATCCTTATACATTTATCATGTTTATACTTTTACTTTTGATTTAAATATAATTAAAATGATGAACATTATCTCGGTTTAATAAAACTTATGTTTTAGAATGATCATTTTTTAACAACATTCATTCCAAGCAATTTTTATTTTCAAAATAGTGTTTATTTATTTATATAAATCAATTTCTAAATTAGTTTTATCTTTATTTAAAAAAAATATTAATTTCGGATTTATATAAATACTATTTTGAAAATAAAAATTGCGTCGAATGAATGTTGTAAAAAAACGATCATTTTAAAACATAATTTTTATTATCATTTTAATTATATTTAAATCAAAAGTAAAAATATAATGATGATAAATGTACAACGATTTTTTCTGTTATGCCTCTAATAATAGATATCTTCAGTTTTATAAAAATCCGTCAGAATTTTAGAAATTATAACTTCCGGTCAAATTTTCTATGAGAAAACAAAAAAAAAATTAAAAACTAATGACTTCCTGAGAAAGCTTAGAGTCTCCTCTTTAAAACCCTTTCTTTTTTTCTTTGCGTACATTTTAGACAAAGATACATTAGTTTTTCCGAAAGCCTCGCCTGAATATTTGTATTCAACGGCTCGGCACGCGTAGAGTTTTCGAATTTGCTTTCTTATTTTGAATAATTTTTTATCGTAATACAAACTCTTTTTTAAAATAACTTATGATATTATTTTTTAGTATAATTTTCCGCCCTTTCCCGTGGTGCTATTAGTTTTTCGAAATTTTTATTTTTTTTTTCGAGATATAGAAAAACCAAATTTTCGATTTTATTTTCGAAATTGTGAAGTTAGCTTTAGAGCAGCAAAGATTTTTTTATTCTTTTCTACACCTTTTCAAGTACTTAAGTGCCAAGTTTCATTGAGATCACATTTTGTGCTAGGTCAAATTCTCTGACAACTGGGCTAGGGCCAAATATTGAAAAAACGGTCATTCCATTGAAAAAGGTTGTCATAACTTGACATTTCGGCGATATCCTAAGCTATAAAAGGGTTTATTGTATATCTCGATATTATCAGCCAAAGAAAAGTTACGGGCCAAAAATACATTTTTTTTAATGAAACTAAAAAATCGTAATTTTCTACTGAGGAGGGGTTTATTTTCATGAAAAATTGTATTTAACATTAATTTATTAAAAATAGTATATATTTTTTTACGAGTGATGAAAGTAACATTTTTTGAAGCGAGAGAACAGTTTACCAGCCGAGGCTGGTAATGTTCACGTTCTTCATAAAACGTTTTCGACTTTTTCTACAACCCTGTTTATATCATAATATCATAATATGCTAAAGAATGTGTTTTATAACTGGAATGCATTTTTTTCATTTTTATTAAACAAAAAAAAAGAGAACAAAATTACATCTAACAATTAATTATTTGACAGCTGTACATTTTCATTTTAGTTTCAAAGTCTACTATGTTAAAATATGTTAAAGTAAATTAAATAGATACTGTGGCTAGAATATTTTAAATGGAAATATCTTGAAATGAGCTGAATTTATGCTATTAAAACAAGTATACCTTTTTTGTTCAAATTTACAGTGTGTGTCATAAAGACTTAAAAAAATTCAAAAAAGGCCAGGAATAAAAAAAAATGATACTTTTCTTCACCCAGTAGAGTGCAGGTGGCGCCCTCTTTATCTAATCTCAAAATTGATAATTTACTAACTTAAAAATATAGCCATACCAAATTTCAAGTCAATATATTAAATAATAAAGAAATTATTGCAAAAAAACGAAAAACAAATTGTATCTTCAACACCCTGTATCTTAGTAGTAGACAACATTTGACCCAAAGTTATTTAGTAAAATATTAATATTGACCATTCCTTATAATACACCCTGTATATATACGTTTAACGGCACAGCAGTTACTTAATTTTTGAGTGGTTGTGACCTCTCTGAGTACGCGCACATTTTTATTATTAAATGACGTATGACAGATATGTCATGACTAACAGACGGTTATAAATGTAGTTTTTTAAAAATATGTACTTTTTCATAAATTGGTATTTATAGGTACCTTGAATCATGAAAATAAAAAAAATAAATACTCAGAGCAGCCCAAAAAAAGTTTGTTGTTGCAATCATCTTGTCAAATAAGTACAAACTTTTATTTTATAACTTTCGCACTTCATTTTAAAGTTACATCAACAGTTTAACGTCTTGCAGCATTACACTTTTTCCCGTACACAAGGAAAAACCTAAACAATTTTACCATTTTACATCCTTTATTGAATCATATTACTGAACACTACTTTACGCCATTCTATCGATTTTTATTTACACTGAAATAATTTAAAAACCTTTTACTAAAACAGATAAACAGCAAATTTTCATATAATTGACAGAAAATGTTTAGCATGCAGTTGTTAATATAATTTTTACATAAAATTAGAGATAAGAATTTTCACGACTACACAATTGACTCAGAAATGGATTAAGGAGTTTTCAGCTTCTCGACAAATTTGTTCAAACATTTCCAATTGACATATTGCAATAAATATTTTGTAGTGCATCTATGATTTGAAAGTTTTCAGCCAAATTATCTTTCTGAAATTACATTTACCGAAAAAAAAATATTTGAGTATAATTTACGGTAAATCAATTTAAAAAAAACGGAATTTTACAAATAAGTAAATTTTTAAAAATAAGTAGGAGAGGTGTCTCTTTCTTTATTAAGGAATCTTATTTTGTATGATATCCTTTCCTTATGTATATTTATAAAATTTACCATCAAATATTGCAATTTATTATTTATATACAGGGTGGGGTAAACTTCTGACCTCGGAGGATTACGTCGTTGTGGTAAGAGATAAAACTTTCAAATTTTGTGTGAGCTAGTACTGAGTGCACATTTTGAAAATACTTTCGGTTATACAGGGTGTTCGAAAAACTCGTGGCAGCACAAACTTGCATATTTTTAAATACTATATTTTGTTCAAGAATCGAAAAGATCTCACCGAGAGCGTTAAAAAAATATAGCATGTTAATATGGGTGTTTCAAAAAGATATGGCCAATTATTAGCAAAAATTACCCCCTCTTTAACACTCTCTAAAACAGTAAATCAAAATAAATCAACAGGTCTTTATATTCAAATGCCATTCCCATTTCGTTGGTATAAATTACTTTTTTTATTTGTGGCTTCTTTAACACGGAAATAGAACTCAAATCTCAAAATTTTTAAATGAATCACCCTATAACTCTTTTTACATTTTGTTAGTACAATTAGTAAGCTTTCAATCGATATACAGTGTGTCTCAAAAAGTTTTATACAAATGTGCATTCCACAAAAAAAATTATTCTTGATAAAAAACTTGTTGATCCATAATCAGCTACAAAATTTTTAAAACATTTTATGGAATATGGAAAAAATAATGATTTAGATGGAGGGAAAAATACGTACAAACTGTAGTGGAGGGCAAAATGTTCATTAAAATTGTGATTAAGTCGCAAAAAAATATGAACAATTGTAGATTATTGTTATTCCCATATAAAAAAAGATAATAAACAAATCAGTAATTGTAAGATCATGTACACGTAATAATCGCCTTAATAATTATCTGTTACTGATAGAGTGCTTTGGAATATCTAATAAAAGTCAACAACTGTCAAATAAACGTGAGAGTGTTTGCAATAAAATACTAGTTAAACTAAGTATGTCAGATAAAATTGAAATTGTTCTCTTAGTTGGAGAAAATTATAAAACATGTAGGGAAGCAGCAGAAATCTTTAATAATAGATAAAACTATACATTTCACAAGTATCCAATATGTAATAATAGTACATTTCATATGACATTCTGTCATAACAGCCATATGAAATAAGTTGCTTTTTATTTTTTGCCATTTTATTAATTTTTTAATAAATTTATACTTTGCATATTATAGAGAAGTTTGCTTTAAAAAAATGAGTTGGTAGCACTGTTGTAGAATTTTTAAAATTTGACAGATTTATTAGATACAAATGACAAGACAAATGTAAATTCATGTCATTTGTTGATTCATATTACCAACCGTATCACACAAAAAGTTGGATACTCTAATGAAACATTTTAGTTCTCAAATGCATATCATAATGTAAAATATTATAGATGCAAAATATAAAAATAAATTTAACAGTTCTGGAAGTGTTGAAAATAATTGACTCACGTGTATTTGACAGTTGTTGACTTTTATTAGATATTCCAAAGCACTCTATCAGTAATAATTAGCTTATTAGGTAAGTACATGATCTTACAAAGTTTCGTACTGCTCATTAATTTAACAATTGCTGACTTGTTTATTGTCTTTTTTTATGGGAATAACAATAATCTACACTGGTGCTTAATTTTTTGCTACTTAATCACAATTTCAATGAACATTTTGCCCTCCACTACAGTTTGTACGTATTTTTCCCTCCATCCAAATGATTACATTTTGTTTTCCCTATATTCCATACAATGTTTTAAAAATTTTGTACACGATTATGGATCAACAAGTCATGCAGAGCTTTTTATCAAGAATAATTTTTTTTGTGAAATGTAAGATAAACTTTTTCTCCATTTGAATGAAAAACTGTAAACATTTTACGATAAAGGAAAAATCATATATTTTACGTACTGTATATTTTACGTTTTCTAAGGCATTCTACAAGTTATAATCGTAATTTTGGATGTGTCTATTATTTTTTACTGTTACCACTAGAGGACCGCATACCTTTATACATACAAATGCTTTTTTGACGATACAGGTTGTAGCAAAACAGTTATTTATTTAACATTAGATATGTTATAAACACTGCTTAATCTTTGACCCGCGGTAACTTTTTAATTTTTGACCAATCCGGGTCAGCAAAAGGCGAGGATCCTGCTACAGGATGTATTAAGGAGGTGATGATTTTCGCGAAAATGAACAAATAGCGACCTAATTTCGGATTTTGCAATTCTTATTTTTCGATTTTCGCGACGAAAGTTTTTTTTTTCGCCAGCGGATGCAGTATTTTGCCATGCGGAAGGAAAAGGGATAGGGTTAGTGACATCAGGCAAGGCTCATTTTTAAGGGCAATCAATTCTCTTTTAAGTTTTTTTATTCTCGTATCTACATATTGCAGATGGACTCAGACTTTTAGATTTCAGTGAAGTTTATTATATTTATTTATTTATTTATTATATTTGCCAAAGCTTGTAATTCCCTTTTCATTTCTTTAGATCTTCATTGTAATAATAATAATAATAATTTATTTTCCAGTAGACTTTACAGTATTAGAATAGTCAAATTAGTACATAGACAGAATACAAACAAATAGTACATCAAATCTATACAATAAAATAAAATATATATAGATAATATTATGACGGATACTAAATACTGAAGTATTCATCAAGAGTGTATAGACTTCTGCTTAATAGATACTCCTTAACTTCTAATTCAAATTTGCTCTTTCGTGTTATATTTTTAATTCTCGTCGGCAAATTATTAAAAACTTTTAGACCTAATATGTTAGGAGACTTACATGTAACACTTAATTTACATACAGGATAATGGAAATCATTTTTCTGTCGAGTGTTAAGATTGTGTACTTTTCCATTAGTTTCAAAGTTTGATTTGTTTTTAAAACATATGAACATAGTTAAATTACGAACTAAATAGCAGGTAGAATTAATTTTATTTATTAAAGTTGCGCAGTGACCTTTCCAATTTAAATACTCATCCATAGAAACACCTAAAAATATTGTTTCTGAAGAAGAAGGAACAACTTTATCATTCATCATAACCACTAGTCCTTTAGAGCTTTTTTGTCTATTGTGAAACTGTATTACCTCAGTTTTGGAGGAGTTGAGAAATAAATAATTTGAGCTACACCATTTAAACAAATTTTCGATTACCTCATTGCATTTACTGGAAAGCAACCTTTCGTCTATATTGGATATAACTAATGACATATCATCTGCATATAAGGTAACAGTAGTATTATCAGATTTTAAGAATTCACTTAGATCGTTAATATATATTAAAAATAGAATTGGTCCCAATATGGACCCTTGTGGAACACCAATTGTTACTGTTTTACAATCTGAATTATTAGTAGTCATTGTTCTATTTTTACAAGAGCTAAGTTGTACAAATTGAGAACGGTCTTTCAAAAATGATGAAATCCATTGTAGTGCCTCTAATTCCATAATTATAAAGTTTGGACAATAATATTTGATGGTTAACACAGGCAAAGGCCCTGCTAAGATCACAAAATATCCCAACAGGGCACTCACCTGTCTCAATGCTTTGAACCAATATCTCAGTAAATGACATTAATGCTGAATTAGTTGACTTGTTAGATCGAAAACCGTGTTGATAATCAGATAAAATATTATAACTTTCTAAAAATTTTAATAGTCTGGTAATAAAACAGTATTCAAAAATTTTGGAAAAACTTGATGTTAGAGTTATAGGACGATAATTTTCTAAAATGTTATTATCATTTTTTTTGTGCACAGGTACAACTTTTCCCACTTTTAAACATTCAGGAAAACATCCTTTTTCAAAAGAAAGATTAATTAAGTAAGTTAACGGTTCCGCAATATTTGACATACATTTTTTTAATAAAATTGGTGGAACTTCATCATGCCCCGCAGAATATTTATTTTTAAGTTTTTGTTTTATCAACATTAGTAATTCCTCATTAACAAAAGGTTCAAGAAAAATTGAATGTCTGTTCATATTTATCATGTTTGAAGATCTGGTGTTGCTATTATTTATATTTTTATAGATTTCCAAGGGAGCCAGTGTATGTAACAATTTTCTAAAAATTCCGTGTTATAGAGATCTTTATAGTATATTCAAAGAAAATATGTACAGAGATTGGAATAAATATTACAGAGAAATAACAAAAAACTCAACTAGCTCCTATTTTTCTATCTACAAAGAGTTGCCAAAGAAAACATCTCATATTTTCAATAATAATGTCAATAAAAAATACAGCACAATCTTAACTCGATTGAAAATGAATCATGGGTGTTTTCCATCTCATTTATATAAAATAGGTATAATAGATTCACCACTGTGTCCACATGATAGCGAGGTCGCAGATCTAAATCACATATTTTTCGGCTGTAGGGGTTTTTCTAGTAATGATTTACTGGATGATCTTAGGAAAGTTGGCGTTCAATTTCCTACATGTATAAAAGTGTTGCTGGCGACTGGAGATGAATTCGTTTATAATCTATTGTTTAACTATATAACAAAAAATAATATAGCTATTTAACTTTTTAACTTTAACTTAATTTCATTTAAGAAATAAAATGAATTACTTTCAACAATTTGTGGCTGAAGGACTAGCGTCCATTGCCAAAGAACCACGAAAAAAAAAAAAAAAAAAAGGGAGCGTTGATAAAAAAAATTATTAAAAAGTTCAGCTATTTTTTGTGGATCTTCTTCAAGTACACCCTGTTGGAGGATTTCCATATTATTGTTTACGCTTGTTTTATTTGAAAGTTTTTTGATAGTTTTCCATGCTACTTTAGCAGAGTTATCAGAGTTTGTTATTTTGGTTTGATAATATAATTTTTTGGTTCTACTTATCAGCTCCAAATGTTCTTTTTTTGATTTTAAATATATATCGTTTATTAAAGGATATTTATTTTTTATCATATAGAGGTCTTTTAATTTTATTATATTAATAATTTTTATTTGAATTATTTTTATTGTAGTGTCTTTTTAATGGAAAATGTATATTGAAATAGAAAAGAAATGTATTCAAAAAATTACTAAATGCATTATTAACATTAAGCTCTTCATATGTATCATCCCAGGCTTCATGTTGTAATGCAATACAGAAATTAAAAATGTTTTGTTCCTCAAAACTTCTCTTGTAATGATGGGTGGACTCGCCAGCACACATTCCTTCAGAGAATTCAAACAATACGGTCCTATGATCAGATATATTATTATCAACTACACAAACAACCCACTCTGTAACATTTTTGAAAATATGATCAATGATTGTAGATGAGTGCAAAGTCACTCGCGTAGGCCACCTAACCTGTGGATTCAAATTAAAACTGTCTAATAGACATGACAATTTGTTAAAATTTAGATGATTTCTTGAATCAGAAGTTGAGTCAATATTAAAATCTCCAGTTAATATAAAACAAGAATTAGACACGTAATACTTATCTAAAACTTTTTCAAGAGTTTTTAAAAATAAATTAACATCACCAGATGGTGCACGATAACAAGTTAAAATTATAGTAATAATATTTTTTACTCTTACTTGTATACCACAAATTTCAATATGTGTATCAATACAATATTCTTCTAGATTTAGACTTTTTACATTAATACCAACTTTTGCAAAAATCGCTTCGCCACCTTTTTCATAAGAATTTCTACAGTAGTAGCTATGTAAATTGTACCCGTCAATAAATGTACTAAGGACTGACTCAGTTTTGAAGTGAGTCTCAGTGAAACATAAAAAATCAAAATTGTTATACACCTTATCAATATCCAAAAGATTAACCGAGTCATTATTTAAACTTTGAGCATTTAAGGGCGCGGTCTTGTACGTCAAATGTCAGCGAAATTATGTCAAATAAGATGCTGTCCGGGAGGTGCTGGTATCTCGTGATAAATGCTTAAATTAAACAAAATAGTTACAGAAACCTTCCTTTGAAATTTTCTTGTTACAGAAACCATTCGAGAAATTCATTGTCTGCTATATTTAATACAAGGGGAGAACAATATTTAGTATTACCAAAATGTATAATCTTAACTTTTTATTATTCATTTATGGGCAGAAGGACCTCGGTCGATAGCTCTTTGTAAGTGGTTAGCTTACAATAAAGAACATAATGATAAATAATTATTCATTTATTTTCTTTGTAGGTATATATTTCTCTCTCTTTCCACTGGATTAAAACCACTTAGTTGTTAAAAAAGTTTTTTTAATTGACGTTTCGGCTTTCCAGATCGAAAGCCGTTATCAAAATGACATAAAATAAATAAATTTACTAGAAACAGAACACTTGATAATCTTGCAAAAATATGACATCAACATAGTATACATAGAATAAGATTTTGAGATTGAAGATGTCAAAATCTGTTTCAATCATATTTTTGTGACGTTTCTGGGAACGAATTTTTGAAAGGATAGCGCATTTGCATATTATAAGAGAATTTATACTTCGTCATAAATGAAGTTTTCTTATTAATATTATCATAAGAAAAAACCAGATAAAAACTTATGATACTATCCCGATATAGAGGGTATCCTTTTTGCAATTAACTCTTTTTGTAAAATAGGTATCCAAATTTTTGAAATATCAACCGAATAATTAGAAACACATTCGTTATTATTTAAGCATATCAATGCTGCTTCTTTAACTTTGCGGTTATAATTATTCGGTTCTTTTAATAATCTAGTTGAAGAATTCCATTGTATTTTATGACCAAAATCCCATGCATGTTCACATATTTTAGATTTTTCGAATTGTTTATTTTTAATGTACGATTGGTGTTCATTAAGTCTAATATGAAAAGGTCTAGATGTTTCTCCTATATAAAATTTATTACATTCGCATGGAATTTTGTAAATACAATTTTTTGTGTTTTGAATTTCATTAAAAGGTTTTGTATTTACTATTAAAGATTTTAATGTATTATTAGTTTGAAAAACTGTTTTTAAATTAAATTTATTGCCAATCCTTCTAATTTTTTCGGATAATTTTGGAATATAAGGGATTTTTACTATATTTGAAAGAATTATTGGGGGGTTTAAATTTTGATCTTTAGTTTTGATGTCTCGGTAAAGTTCACGATTTATAAATTTACTTGGGTAGTTGTTCTTAATCAAGACAGATTTAACAAGTGATAATTCATTATTTAAGATATTGTCATTTGAACAAATTGTTTTTGCTCTATCGGAAAGAGATTTGACAATACCTCGTTTAACACAAATTGAGTGGTTTGAATTAAAATTTAGATATCTATTTGTATGTGTTTCTTTTCTAAAAACTGATGTATCAAAACAATTGTTGTTATTGTGTATTAGTACATCAAGAAACGGTAATTTTTTATTATTTTCAATTTCAATTGTAAATTTAATAGTAGGTTCCGAATTATTAATAGTATATAAAAATGTATCAATATTTTCCCTATCGTGTTGCCAAATTGCAAAGATATCATCTACATATCTAAACCAGACAGAAGGTCTTAAATTTTGTTTGTTTACAATTTCCATTTCAAAATTCTCCATGAAAATATCACACAATTTTGGTGATAAAGGAGAACCCATTGCCATGCCAAAATTTTGCTGATAAAAATCACTATTTAATTGAAAATATGTAGTTTTAATACATAGTTCCAATAATTCTAAAATTGCTGAGACGCTTAATTTAGTTCTATTTATTAATGTATTATCATTTGTCAACTTTTTTCTCACAAGATTAAGAGTTTTATCGACAGGAACATTTGGAAATAAACTGACTACATCAAAACTAACCATTATATCTGAATTTGTAATTTTGATTTTTGATAATTTTTCTAAAAAATGTTTTGAATTTTTGATAAAGGAATTAGTATTTCCTGATAACGGATCTATTATTTTAAGTAGAAATCTTGCTAAATTTTGACAAGGTGAATTTATAGAACTTATTATTGGTCTTAATGGTATTTGTTGTTTATGAATTTTGGGTAAACCATAAAAATGTGGAGGTTTACTATAATGAGAAGTAAGAGATCTTCGTTCTTTATCACTTAGGAATTTTTTATTTTTATATAAAGTTTTGTAAATTTTGTTTTCAATACTAGTAGTTGGATCTTTATTTAATTTTGAATTTCAATAATTTCGTTAATTTTGTTATCATAATCTGTTTTGTTCATGACAACCGTCGCGTTACCTTTATCTGCCGGTAATATCTTAATTGTATTGTCATTTTTTAAATTTTTAATTGATTTAAATTCTGCGGAGGTTAAATTTTGATTAATTTTGTAAGATTTTTCTAATTCAATTTTGCAATGTACCTTGTATTCGTTGCTTAAGTCAGTTGGTAAATTTTGAGAAGCGTTTTCTATAGAACTAATAATATCAAATTTTGGTACATATTTTGGAGTTACCGAATAATTTAAACCTTTAGCCAATAATAAATTTTCTGTGTGATTAAGATCTCTACTTGAAATATTTATTACCGTATTTAAATTTTGTTCTGAATTTCTAAGGTTGTAAAAACTTTTTTCTTCAATTAGATTATTAAATTTTCTTAATTGTCTATTTTTGGTACAATTGAATTCTTTCTCATAACTATTTAAAACACAATGGATTATTTTATGGAAATCAAATCTGGATACCTGATTATACAAATATGATTTAATATCCTCGATATCTTTTTCTAAATTAAATTTATTACACCTATGGAACTGAATCCTCTCTCTTACTATCGCGTGCTCTGCTCTATTTAAAATTCTCCATATCTTGTTGTTCTTTATTGGAGTTTTAAGTCTTAGGCCTTTTGGAATGATCTTGTTTTCTCGGCATTTCATCATGAAACATAAAGAATTTTTACATTTAGCAAATTTTTTATATACATTTTCTAAAATTCTAAAAAATTTACATATTTCCGGTCCATACCGTATTTGTAATTCATTTCGGAAGCTCATAGTGGTTTTTATTTTTTTTTTTTTTTTTTTTTTTTTTTTTTTTTTTTTTTTTTTTTTTTTTTTTTTTTTTTTTTTACAAATACGGTATGGACCGGAAATATGTAAATTTTTTAGAATTTTAGAAAATGTATATAAAAAATTTGCTAAATGTAAAAATTCTTTATGTTTCATGATGAAATGCCGAGAAAACAAGATCATTCCAAAAGGCCTAAGACTTAAAACTCCAATAAAGAACAACAAGATATGGAGAATTTTAAATAGAGCAGAGCACGCGATAGTAAGAGAGAGGATTCAGTTCCATAGGTGTAATAAATTTAATTTAGAAAAAGATATCGAGGATATTAAATCATATTTGTATAATCAGGTATCCAGATTTGATTTCCATAAAATAATCCATTGTGTTTTAAATAGTTATGAGAAAGAATTCAATTGTACCAAAAATAGACAATTAAGAAAATTTAATAATCTAATTGAAGAAAAAAGTTTTTACAACCTTAGAAATTCAGAACAAAATTTAAATACGGTAATAAATATTTCAAGTAGAGATCTTAATCACACAGAAAATTTATTATTGGCTAAAGGTTTAAATTATTCGGTAACTCCAAAATATGTACCAAAATTTGATATTATTAGTTCTATAGAAAACGCTTCTCAAAATTTACCAACTGACTTAAGCAACGAATACAAGGTACATTGCAAAATTGAATTAGAAAAATCTTACAAAATTAATCAAAATTTAACCTCCGCAGAATTTAAATCAATTAAAAATTTAAAAAATGACAATACAATTAAGATATTACCGGCAGATAAAGGTAACGCGACGGTTGTCATGAACAAAACAGATTATGATAACAAAATTAACGAAATTATTGAAAACGGTAGCTATTCAAAATTAAATAAAGATCCAACTACTAGTATTGAAAACAAAATTTACAAAACTTTATATAAAAATAAAAAATTCCTAAGTGATAAAGAACGAAGATCTCTTACTTCTCATTATAGTAAACCTCCACATTTTTATGGTTTACCCAAAATTCATAAACAACAAATACCATTAAGACCAATAATAAGTTCTATAAATTCACCTTGTCAAAATTTAGCAAGATTTCTACTTAAAATAATAGATCCGTTATCAGGAAATACTAATTCCTTTATCAAAAATTCAAAACATTTTTTAGAAAAATTATCAAAAATCAAAATTACAAATTCAGATATAATGGTTAGTTTTGATGTAGTCAGTTTATTTCCAAATGTTCCTGTCGATAAAACTCTTAATCTTGTGAGAAAAAAGTTGACAAATGATAATACATTAATAAATAGAACTAAATTAAGCGTCTCAGCAATTTTAGAATTATTGGAACTATGTATTAAAACTACATATTTTCAATTAAATAGTGATTTTTATCAGCAAAATTTTGGCATGGCAATGGGTTCTCCTTTATCACCAAAATTGTGTGATATTTTCATGGAGAATTTTGAAATGGAAATTGTAAACAAACAAAATTTAAGACCTTCTGTCTGGTTTAGATATGTAGATGATATCTTTGCAATTTGGCAACACGATAGGGAAAATATTGATACATTTTTATATACTATTAATAATTCGGAACCTACTATTAAATTTACAATTGAAATTGAAAATAATAAAAAATTACCGTTTCTTGATGTACTAATACACAATAACAACAATTGTTTTGATACATCAGTTTTTAGAAAAGAAACACATACAAATAGATATCTAAATTTTAATTCAAACCACTCAATTTGTGTTAAACGAGGTATTGTCAAATCTCTTTCCGATAGAGCAAAAACAATTTGTTCAAATGACAATATCTTAAATAATGAATTATCACTTGTTAAATCTGTCTTGATTAAGAACAACTACCCAAGTAAATTTATAAATCGTGAACTTTACCGAGACATCAAAACTAAAGATCAAAATTTAAACCCCCCAATAATTCTTTCAAATATAGTAAAAATCCCTTATATTCCAAAATTATCCGAAAAAATTAGAAGGATTGGCAATAAATTTAATTTAAAAACAGTTTTTCAAACTAATAATACATTAAAATCTTTAATAGTAAATACAAAACCTTTTAATGAAATTCAAAACACAAAAAATTGTATTTACAAAATTCCATGCGAATGTAATAAATTTTATATAGGAGAAACATCTAGACCTTTTCATATTAGACTTAATGAACACCAATCGTACATTAAAAATAAACAATTCGAAAAATCTAAAATATGTGAACATGCATGGGATTTTGGTCATAAAATACAATGGAATTCTTCAACTAGATTATTAAAAGAACCGAATAATTATAACCGCAAAGTTAAAGAAGCAGCATTGATATGCTTAAATAATAACGAATGTGTTTCTAATTGTTCGGTTGATATTTCAAAAATTTGGATACCTATTTTACAAAAAGAGTTAATTGCAAAAAGGATACCCTCTATATCGGGATAGTATCATAAGTTTTTATCTGGTTTTTTCTTATGATAATATTAATAAGAAAACTTCATTTATGACGAAGTATAAATTCTCTTATAATATGCAAATGCGCTATCCTTTCAAAAATTCGTTCCCAGAAACGTCACAAAAATATGATTGAAACAGATTTTGACATCTTCAATCTCAAAATCTTATTCTATGTATACTATGTTGATGTCATATTTTTGCAAGATTATCAAGTGTTCTGTTTCTAGTAAATTTATTTATTTTATGTCATTTTGATAACGGCTTTCGATCTGGAAAGCCGAAACGTCAATTAAAAAAACTTTTTTAACAACTAAGTGGTTTTAATCCAGTGGAAAGAGAGAGAAATTAAAATAAAAACCACTATGAGCTTCCGAAATGAATTAGGTATATATTATTTATACAGACCTTTCAATGCAAACTATTCATCCATAATATCTTTCTTTTAATTCTTAAAATTAAATTAATTTGTTACTGGGGCATTGATAATATCAAAATAACATGTTCTTTTCAGTTATTTATATGAAGTGATTTTGTTCCTCGTTATGAAGTATATGAGAAACGAAAGAAAAATTAACCACGCGCACAATTTATTTATTTATTACGATGAATTACGATTTAGGAAAACATGTCAAAGATATTTACAAGTCGGAAACAATTTTTTACTATGGTATTATTGGTATTAAATTTTCGAAATATTTCAGAATCGACACGTGTGTCAAGTTGAAGACTATTTAAACCTGAGATCCTTGATTTTATCTAATAAAAAGTAAGCCTTTATAGCAATTCTATTTCCATTTTTAGTTTTTTATCAAAATGGCTTAACTGTAAAAACCAAGAATTCAATTAACTCTATTTACACATTGTAAAAATGAATATTTGTTGTGAACACTTTAAAATATTGCTCTTTAATTGTTATTGTAGATAATAATTTATTCGATAATGCAGCGATCAATCAAGTCCAAGCACTTTTGAAAACGAATATTGACGAAAGCTCCATTTTTAATTTTTTAATCCTTAACTAAGACCTAAATAGAATTAAAAAATGCCAAATATCCCATCAAAACACTGTATAAAGGTAAAGACAACACTCGTTATGTCATGGTTTTGTGAATATCTCAATCATGGAAGAAGCACACAAGTAGTATACAATCTCAAATTTCAAATTATCCGCCAAGCCGGTGTAAGGTCGGAAAAGATTCCGTGAGCAATCGGACGGCGCCGGTGTTATTTAACTCGGGTTACTGAGACAAATACAATACGCTTACCGTATTTTAATCCAAAATATTCACGAAGCGATAAATGGCAAAGGTCCGGAATTGCACAAGAGTCCTGCTGCCTGCGCATGCGTGTGTGAACTTGGGATTTGTTTTGATTGTAAGAAGTGTGTTTACAGTTTACACTGTTAAATTCTTTGGTCGTTCAGTAGCAGCGATTAGGGGGGCGTAGGGGGCAGCTCCCCCCCACTTTTAGAGGGATGTATCGATAAATAAATGTTATGTTTATTCCGTTTTAAACATTTCAGGGTAGGAGTTATGTAAAAATTATTTGTACAAAGTCTTCGCCCCTCCTACTTCTAATGTCCAATCGCCGCCACTGTGGTCGTTTAGTGTTCTTTGAAGCCTAAAAAAATCTTACTGCTGTATTTCTTGAAAAAAATATTCCATTTAGTGTACAACAGCAGCATTGATAAAAGTACTATTAAAGATTAACATTTTTTTTTTAGATTTTATACGAATTGAAATTCTATACGAACAATATTTTTTTCATATCATCTTAAAGTCGAGGTTTTAACGAAGAAAATGAGCACTGATAAAGTTAAACAATTGAAAATTTGTAAACCAACTTTTTCGATTGAAAATTAGGGTTTCTTTTAAATTTTTGCACAGTTGGACAAGGTTACGGGTTACATTTTTTAAGATAATCAGCTAAAATCTGAACTTCAAACTCAGCCTACTACGAATTTGACAAATAGGGCAGATTCTCGATATTTTGTTTCGCGTTAGAGATATCGAAAAACATTAGAACAAGTTGTTCAGAATATTATTTTAACCCCATATACCGATTTTCATGACAAAATTCGCATTTTTAATTTTTTCATTTAGCGTTCCATGGAAAGTAATAAATTTGACACATTGACAATTTAATAGTGATAATTAACTGATTAAATTTAGGAAAAAGTATGCAACAGTCCATCGATCCATTTTAGAGACATCATTATAACAAAAATTATCTACATTGATATTATAAAATAGTTTTATCAGAAGAATTTTCTTTAATTACAAATAACAGAAATATAGAAAAAGTAGACAAAATCATGATTCCTATACATTCTAACTATTAAAAAGTAAAAATTAATTTATTATGAAAGTCATACAAAATATATCAGTTATTTTTAATATATTCTTCTCGTTTACTTTATATTACCTAATTCTTTTTTAAAATACTTCCTATATTTTTATTCTGATGGATAATATATCGACAAAAATAATTTTGAATTCTTTTTAAAAATTCCCGCGTACATTATGGTTATGACAGTTAAACGAAATGCGCAGCCGCCAGTGTCGTTTAGAATCTCGTCCTAAGAGTAATAAAAAATATACCTATAAATCTCCTCAACTTTCAGACGAACCGTAATCTAATCCACTGATCCCACGTTGCCAAATGAATTGTTATCAACCAACAGCTGTGAGTTCCCGCGAAAATTTAATTTCATGATATATTATTATATTCGTGTATATTTTAAAGTTTTATTGCGTACTTAGAATGTTCCTTTCTGATTAGTTTTTTAAATGTTTGGGGAGCAAAAACTTTATAGAAATGGTTATGTCACCTGTTTATGAGAATAAAAAAATTGCATAAATATAAAAATGACAAACCACATAAGAAAATTTTATTTACAAATACAATAAATACAATTGCAGCGTTCTTTTTGTGCTATATTCTAAACCATAACAGATAGGAATACGATGAAATGGGAAAAAAATTGAATATCAATAATTTATTCTAGAATAATGAAAACAAGTCAATGAATAAAATAAAGCAGTTAACAAACAAAATATAAAATTAACAATATAATTTGAAAAGAAACATTTAAGTATATTATTACATTAAAATAAAATGAACAAATGTTATCTGAAATATAAATAATAGTAAAATTTTCTGCTCTTTCACGTGGTGTGAGATTTTGTTTTCGAAATTGTGAACTTTAGAGCCGCAAAGATTTTTTTATCGTTTTCTACACCTTTTAAAGCGATATCACATTTTATGAGAGGTCAAAGTCTCTGACAACTGGGCTAATTATGGTATCACCCCGCTAAATATCTCAGCTGATGGGTTGGCATCCATTGCAAATTTGATTTGCTTCGGGCACCATCTTTCTTACAGTGTTAAAACCTATATGATCTATATATAATTATATATATATACTGAATACCTATGGATAAAGAATTTTTAGTCGCCGTTGTTTGACCAAACTTTCAAATTAATTTGATATTCCAATAAAATTTCAAATCGACTGATTTCATAAATTAAAGTATTTTGATGTATTCTGATTAAACCACATTGTAGATAAAGGTTTAACTTAGGTCAAGTTAATGTTTATTTTTCTTATTTTTTCAGAATCGAGGATATATAGATTGTTACATGCCACTTTTAAGGTTAAAAAAATTGGATGAATTTAAAGCTGTGGTTTTCATAGAAAATAATAAATTTATCGATTTAAAATAGTAACACTACCTAAGTTAGACCTTTATCTTTAATTTGTCTGAAAATTATATTTTATATCCCATTATATTCGGAAATCAGTCGATTTAACTTTTGGTCTGCAGCATAGGATTTTATACACAGGAAGACCGCGCCCTTAACAACATCAACTGAGGAGAAAACATTATTTGATTACTGGGGTTGATGGCCCCCTCGTCTGAAAAAACTTGCTAATACAGGCTCCCTCCGGCCATACTTTTGGATTCATGGCTGATCTAAAATGTTTATCGAGTAATGTTACCTTGAAAGATGAATAAATACTGGGATATTTTGAAGTTAGCAGCTGACATTCAATTTCTGGGAAAGTAGGCAGTAGAATCTCTTTCAAATCATCCACAGTGGTTGTTTGGTCAATACGGGTTACATGTAAATGAACGTTTTTGGGAACAGCTTTTACATTCAACTCCTTATTGCTACCAAATATTAGTTTTCTTTTATGTCTTCTATTGTAGTCTACCTTTTGCCAGTCTGACTTTTTTTGATGGATTTCGTGTTCGTTGTTTTTCTGTGATGAAGAAGTATCTGAATTTTCCGTTACCAAATTTATAAACTCGTTTCAGCTCTCATTATTCCATTTGATACAGCTTTTGCATATAATGGGAAAGCACTTGAACTGGGTTCACCTTGTATGCGTTTGTTGTCAATAGATGATTCATTATTTATTTGGGAATTCTCTTTATGGTCATAAATCAAGTTTTTGTTATTTACAGTTGTTTGGATTTGGTTCCTTTTATCTTTATCTTTTTTGTTGACTTTTTTTCGGTGTGCTTATCTTGTAAAAGTTCGAATGAATTTGAATTTATTGTGGGAATCTTATTATAATTTATATTTACGTTATTTATTTTCCCTTGAAGATATTCAATTTCTTCATTAAGTAGATTTACTAGAATTTCTTTATCTGTAATAATGGTTTCTTTATCCTTAATAATTTGTTTTAATAACCTGTTTTCTTCTTTTAAAAACATTTCCTTTGCCATTTGACAATCACTGGTTCCAGGATCAGCTTCATGTTTGCAATTTGTCTTTTTTAGCTCACTTGCCTGTTTTAAACAAGCGGGATGAAAAACTTCATCACATTTAACACACTTCACCCATGGTTTTTACTTTTTTTGAACAGTATTTACATACGATCTCGCTATTTTCATCGCACTAATTAAAACCACGACTTGTATCGCTCGCCATCATGAACTCAAAAAGTCGTCTTCTTAGTTTTATCGGTTTCTTTTAATGCACTTTGTATCTTTTCTTCCATCTCTTGCCTGAGTGTAGCTCTCGTCAGCTTATTTTCTTCATCACTATGTCAATGTTTGTATTGACACCAGTTTTTACCACTTCTTCTAGATCTGTAATCATTTTATTTGTCTTGATCTCACTCCTATTTTGTCTATTTCTAACGTCGTCAAATGTCTTCTTGATTTCTTGTTGTTGTTGTGTGATTTTAGCACACACTCGTTCTGTTTCTTGTTCAATTTTGTCTTCTAATCTCTTAACGTCATTTTCTATAGCCTCTTGTCTATTTTCTAATCCTATCTTCATGTCTCTCGTATTTCTTGTCTCTTAGTTTGAGAATATCCTCTTGGAATTCTGTGGTCTGTGCAGTTAAATTTTGCGTCTTCAAGTTTATGTCGTTGTTCGTTGTTTGTTGTTTGTTAATTTTAACGTCTCTTTTCTGACCTAATGGCCTAAACTGGACGGGACCTACAGCTTATCTGGGCTCCGAACCACGGTCCTCAATCACCTTAAACCCAGGACTATGCCTTTGTCATGCAGGTGATCTACCGACTAACAAGTGTGTAATTGTGTCACCAACCCCTATCAGTTCCACGAGATATCCGATCTCATCCGGCCTGTTTACCGGCGTGAACGAAACTGCGTATGACACAAATACCTTTTTGCACTTGCCAAAGTCTTATCTGACTTTAATTCCACTTGAATGCGGCAGGATTCGAACCTACTTTCCGAACACTGACCAAGCTAAATTGGCAGACGCCTTACCAACTAGGCCACCGTGTCCGATAAAGAATATTTTATAAAATTTAATATCCCGGCCTTATAATATAAGAAAAAACAAAATTCATTAGTAGCTAACCATAATATGCATAGTTACAAGACTCGCCAATTCAATGCACTTCATCAGTCAATATCTGGTCACCGAGCTTCGCTCTTAATATTCAAATCTACATTTTTAAGCAGCCCAATGAGTATATAATTTAAGTATATTTATAACATGACAAATTATTAATTAATTCGCGAAAATCACGGAGTGGGCGACATCTACTTGAACTACTGATAGGGAGATAAATAAAAAGTTGATTGGCGATTGGCTTGAAAGTAGGCGGGAAAATTAAAAAAGCTGTCAGTATTAATTTTCAATTGGCTGCAGCTGTTGTTGACGTTTATCAACAGCTTGTCACAGAGGTTAGTTAAATGCATTAAAGTTGCCTAGTTTCTGGGGATTTCACCCTTTTAGGGCAACTTCTACTGACGCTTGATGTTCGCGAATTGTCACGGTGGACAGGCCCCGTTTCCGGAACGTGCAACAGCAGCGTGTAGGGCACACGTCCCGTCAACAGAAGATCGCTCAGCTCACTCTATTTATCACTATATAAGAAAAACTCTATGTTCAATTGATTTTATTATTTTTTGATCTGCAGTGAAGGAAAATTATAGGTCTGATATTCATACTTGGGTAAAAACCTCCACAAAAACCTGTGACCAGACTCTCGAGGTGTGGCAGATATTGATATCATATTTTTTCAAAAATTCTTTCTCTCTCTCTCTCTCTCTGATCATGAAAACTTAAATATTAAAACTGTCCGCATAATAAAATAGTAGCCGTAAGGGGTAGTCTCACACTATCGGGGAAGGGAAGACAGGTGTCCATTTTAACAGTGTTACTCAACGTTCCTATAAATATTTACCTAAACCCATGATTTCTGAAATTGAATTGGCAACGTTGTATTTTCAACTTTGAATTAATAAGATGGCTGTCATTTGACAAGCAAATTATTTATGTCCGTCAAATGAACCTTTCCTTTTTTATATAAAGCGACAAATTTAAAATTGAATTCTTTCTGATTAAAACGCCAGAAATTAAATAAAGTCAAACCTTTTTACTACTATACTATACAGAAGAAAGGAGTGAAGTATTTAATTTGCAGAACGTAGTACAGGTTCAAGAGGTAGAAATTTTATTTTTACCTCATCCTTCAATGCTTATTTGTAGTTAAAATTTAAATTTTAATACATCTGATCGGCCTAATATAGTTTTTGTCTAGATTCTTGTTTCCATGGTTTTTACTGTAATAAATTTGTTCTTTTGACAGATAAGTCAGACTTTATTTATTCATAGCCGTATCGTATGTATTTTAATTGATTCAGAATTTTGTATTAATATATATTTCAAAATGGCTTCATTCTAAAAATATTATCAGTCCTCCTAAATCCTTGAAGGCAGAATTATTAGTAATAGCAAGGCAACATAAAAACAAATTCAAAAAATATATTATGGATAAGATGGCCAGAGAAAAAGGAATTAAAATTCTCAGATTTCCTCCGAACCACGCAGAGTTAAATTCCATTGAACTGATCTGGTCTCAATTATTAAAAGGTTATGTTTCTTAAAACAATAAAACATTTAAATTTCCTGATGTGCGAAATTTATTTTTGAAGGCAGTTTCAGATGTAAATAGAGAACATTGGGGAAAATGCATTGATCATGTTTAAAAATGTGGAAAATTCATTTAGGAAAGTGGATATATCAATGGATAATTTAATAGAACCGATAATAATAAACATCAGAAAAGACAATTATAGTGATGCCAGTAGTTTTAGTGAAGACAGTGACTTTTAAAGATAGTTCTTGAACTAACTTTTTTTTTAATCTTTGAGTTTAGGTAAGTACTGAAGCGTTACTTTTAATGCCAAGAGATTTAATTTAATCCCAACATATAATCCTCCTCGTTATTTATTGGTTAAATTTAATTCGTTCAATGTTAAAGTGTCGGATGCATAAAGTTTATTTTTATTTTTTGTAAATAATATAACTTCAAAATTTAATCTACGAAGTGCGTATATATATTTTATATGCTGTGACCTTATTTATATTATAGAAACTTATTTTGCAAAGTACGCCTATGGAATGTGACGTTATATCCCCACTTTGACTGTACTCATCTATCCTTTATAGTATATATTACTATAGAAACAAGTTATTATTATGTGCCGTTGCTAGGAAATAAAACTAAAAGCTTCACTTTTCTTGTAAATATCTCGGAAGATCTAATTTTCACAGACATGAGACCTACATTTTTCCTCGATTTAGATAGGAATTAGTCTACCCTGAAAGTTTTATTGAATTCTGACGAGTGGATTTCGAGATCCTCTGGACACACACACATACACACACACATACAAACCTTGCTCGTTTAATAGTATTTGATTCTGCAGATTATCGGTAGGACAAAATTGTTTAATATTTACACAAAAAAGTTTGAAAATGAAGTAATAATTTCAACATTTAAAAACAAGCTACATAATTATATTATTTAGTAACTAAAGCCTACTACCCTTATGAAGACTTTATTAGTGATCCTTGATGGTCTCCGCCTATATTTTTACTTTTTTTTTAACTTTTCCTGTCTTTTACTTATGTACTTATATCTGATCTTAAAATTGACTAGGCATATGGCCAAAAATATTTCAAAACCTTTGTCGTATTATAAAATATTAAACAATAATTTTCAATGATTTTTGCTCGGTTATAACTATTTATAACTCTGCTTTCTCAATAGTTAAGGGAACAAGGCACTCAAAACTAAAAAAAAACAGTATTTTATTAGCTGTTTTACTAAATAAATTGTAAAAAAATTATATCTTTCTGAGCAGTAAAATAGGTATAGTAGAACCCACTTGTTTAGGAGAATGAAAAAACGTTATAAAAACACAAAGGATACCGCCAATAGAAGGAATGCTGATGAATCTGGACATTTTTGAGCAGTTTAATGTCGAAAACACCGTACACTGTCCATATACATAAAAATAAAATAATATTTTGGCTATTAGCACCACTGTGCAAAGATTCAATAACCAACTTAGCTGGATATCGTTATAGGGGAGAATGGCGTATAATTATTTAATATGAATTTACATTTTAATTTCTATAACGCATATTAGATTTGAATAGAGGTTGATAACGATATCCAGCTAATTTGGTTATTGAATCTTTGCACAGTGGTGCTAATAGCCAAAATATTATTTTATTTTTATGTATATGGACAGTGTACGGTGTTTTCGACATTAAACTGCTCAAAAATGTCCAGATTCATCAGTATTCCTTCTATTGGCGGTATCCTTTGTGTTTTTATAACGTTTTTTCATTCTCCTAAACAAAAGAGTTTTCTCTCCGAACACTGACCAAGCTGAATTGGCAGACGCCTTACCAACTAGGCTACCGTGTCCGATATATGTCGTTGTTCGTTACCTTAAAAAACTGTCATATACCAGGTATTTGAATATCATCCCGTATATCACCTTGTGAGAAATGCTATTGCGCCTCGTGCGTGAAAAATATACTTTCTCTTGTCCACCTTCATTCTCTTCCTCGCCATTTTCTTTGCTTTTCACTTCTTCCTCTTTTGTACTATTGATTCTTCTTTTTGCTCTTGTTGCAAAGCCTGTATAAGTCTCCCCTGTAGAGTATATTTGTCTCCCTCGTCACTCAAGTTTTTCTGACAGAGAATCTCCTTGAGTTCCAACATGCGCATTTCTTTAATTTTTTTAATTATGTCTTCCATATTATAGTAAATTCCAGCTTATTTGCCCCACGTTGGGCGCCATTTGAGATGATTAAATTAATAAAAATTCTGTTTTAATTTTTCTTACTTTTACTTTTCACTTAACTTTATAAATTTTTTACAATCCCTCATCACCTCTACATAAACAATCATAAATCAAATACTATTAAACGAGCAAGGTTTGTATGTGTGTGTGTGTATGTGTGTCCAGAGGATCTCGAAATCCACTCGTCAGAATTCAATGAAACTTTCAGGTTAGACTAATTCCTATCTAAATCGACAGAAAATATAGGTCTCATGTCTGTGAAAATTCGATCTTCCGAGATATTTACAAGAAAAGTTAAGCTTTTAGTTTTATTTCCTAGCAACGACAACTTGTTTCTATAGTAATATACTATAAAGGAGAGAGGATATAACGTCACATTCCATAGGCGTACTTTGCAAAATAAGTTTCTATAATATAAATAAGGTCACAGCATATAAAATATATATACCCACTTCGTAGATTAAATTTTGAAGTTATATTATTTACAAAAAATAAAAATAAACCTTATGCATCTGACACTTTAACATTGAACGAATTAAATTTAACCAATAAATAACAAGGATATGTTGGGATTAAACTGTTTTTAATCTCTTGGCATTAAAAGTAACGCTTCAGTACTTACCTAAACTCAAAGAATAAAAAAAAAGTTAGTTCAAGAACTATCTATAAAAGTCACTGTCTTCACTAAAACTACTGGTATTACTATAATTGTCTTTTCTGAGGTTTATTATTATAGGTTCTATTAAATTATCCATTGATAGTGGATATACTTTCCTAAATGAATTTTCCACCTTTTTAACATGATCAATGCATTTTCCCCAATGTTCTCTATTTACATCTGAAAATGCCTTCAAAAACAAATTTCGCACATCAGGAAATTTAAATGTTTTATTGGTTTGAGAAATATAATCTTTTAATAATTGTGACCAGATCAGTTCAATGGGATTTAACTCTGCGTGGTACGGAGGCAATCTGAGAATTTTAATTAGTTTTTCTCTGGCCATCTCATCTATAATATATTTTTTGAATTTTGAATTTGAATTACTAATAATTCTGCCTTCAAGGATTTAGGAGGACTGATAATATTTTTAGAATGAAGCCATTTTGAAATATATATTTTATTACAAAATTCCGAATCAATTAAAATACATACGATACGGCTATGAATAAATAAAGTCTGACTTATCTGTCAAAATAACAGGTTTATTACAGTAAAAACCATGGAAACAAGATTAAATCTAGACAAAAACTATATTAGGCCGATCAGATGTATTAAAATTTAAATTTTAACTACAAATAAGCATTGAAGGATGAGGTAAAAATAAAATTTCTACCTCTTGAACCTGTACTACGTTCTGCAAATTAAATACTGCACTCCTTTCTTCTGTATAGTATAATACTAAAAAGGTTTGACTTTATTTAATTTCTGGCGTTTAAATCTGAAAGAATTCAATTTTAAATTTGCCGCTTTTTATCCATAATGACCTACAAATTTTGACAACTACTGACACGCACATCTCTGGTTAAACGTTAAGAAAATGGGACCGGCTGGGATTTTCATGAAATTTTCGCAGATGCTATAAAACATGATAAAATCAATATACCTACTTAGCAATAGAAATTTTTGCGCGGAAAAATATTTTTCACATTTTTTTATTCTGCAAATGCCCAAGTAGCAATTTATAACCAGAATAAACCTGAAAAGTATAAAAAAGAAAAGGTTCATTTGACGGACATAAATAATTTGCTTGTCAAATGACAGCCATCTCATAAATTCTAAGTTGAAAATACAACGTTGCCAATTCAATTTCAGAAATCATGGGTTTAGGTAAATATTTATAGGAACGTTGAGTAACACTGTTAAAATGGACACTTGTCAAAACGTGACAACTGTTAAAATGTGATACGTGTCAGAATGTTACAACTGTCAAAATATGACACCTGTCAGAATGTAACAAATGTCAAAATGTCACACGTATCGTACTTTTCTTTATTTATTACACAGATCTAACCTAACCTAAAGCTAATCTTTTTTTTTTTGGCGGGTGGAAATTCTTTATGCACATCGGGTAAAGGTTCTTCCCTTCCCCAATAGTGTGAGACTACCTCTTACGGTTACTCACTAAAACCACCCCACTGAAACCACTATGCCCTACACGCTGCTGTTGCCCGTCCCGGAAACGGGGCCTGTCCGCCGTGACTATTCGCGAAGATCAAGCGTCAGTAGATGTTGCCCCAAAAGGGTGAAATCTCCAGAAACTAGGCAACTTTTAATGCATTTAACTAACTTCTGGGACAAGCAGTTGATAAACGTCAACAACACCTGCAGCAAATTGAAAATTAACACTGACAGCTTTTTTAATTTTCCCGCCTACTTTCTATTTATCTACCTTTCTGTAGTTCAAGTAGATGTCGCCCACTCCGTGATTTTCGCGAATTAATTAATAATTTGTCAGGTTATAAATATACTTAAATTATATACTCATTGGACTGCTTAAAAATGTAGATTTGAATATTAAGAGCGAAGCTCGGTGACCAGATATTGTCATAACAAATTACACATTTTTTTTAAGTCCTTTTCACATATTTTTTATAATTGACTTTAAAATACATTTCCCATAATTTTGCCCATTTTTTTATACCATTACAGTATGTTGCACAATGTAAAATAAAAAAAAAAAACAAAAAAAAAACACAAAAATATAAGTGAAGTTATTTTTGAAGACACAAAGGATGCCGCTTACGTTTAAAGGGTCATGTTTTGTTGGTATCAAAGGAGCCGCCTTTTAAAGCTGATAAATTGGGATAATATATCTCCTGTTTTTATTATAACAAAGATTTATTCCCAGTTGCTTAAAACTATCTTCAAAAATGATTGAATGAGTTATTTAAAAAACTGGTTTAAAATTTTCACCAAAATAGCATCAAAATTATAGAAAACGCGTCATATCACTCCCGGCATATTGAAACCTGATATAAGTAAAAATATCTCGATTGGAGAAAAGAAGATCACACTTATTATTATTAATGCAACAACAAGGTTTTAAAAAAAGTATTTTATTAAAAGAATACGGGCCTGATGTTTTATGGTTACGTCAAATTTTAAACCCATGGATAAAATAGCTTCCGATTGCTTATCTTTCGATTACTCATCTCGTTTTTAAGAAGCGTTCAAAATGTATGAAAACAAAGATTTAAAATTTGCGGTTACCTTGTATTCATCATCGAAAACTTTTTCATTATTCCTATCTGAAAACGCTATATTTACATGCTTATTTAGTGGGTCTAGGACGTTTCGGCGCGAGAGTAAAATAAAACAATATTTACTTAAAATATTACTTTGTACAGGATTAATATGAGCACACCTGACCTCATATTATTTTGTACATCATTAAGACTTAAGACTGGCTAGAATATATTAAAATTTTGTTCTTATATCTTTAAGGATTTAGATATTAATTCGCGCCGAAACGGGCTCGCTCCAAAATGGCTCCGCGCCGAAATGACTCGTGCCGAAATGACTCGCGCCGAAATGGCCGCGACGCTTTATACAGGGTGACCAAGTGGTGTGTGCATGCTCCATAACTTTTTTTCTACACAAGCTATCGATTTGATGTTTTTTTTAAACGATAGGTCCGACAATGAGGCCTGTTCACGATAACTTAATCCATTTTTTCAGTCGATTCCTTAAGCTTTAGCGCATTTTTCGAGATGTAGACGAACTCGGAGGCGATGTTCTTTTGCCTACTACGATTTTTTGAAAATGACAAATTACAAATAGCAATAACTCGACTTTTTGAAATGCATCACCCTATAGGCATCTGAAAATAAGATTTCAGCGCCACGGTGGCTTATATTCGAACCCTTTTCACAGACTTTGGCTCTTTGTTGTGATTTGTTTGTGTATTTCCGATATTTTTATTTAAGCATTTTTTATGATTTATTAAAGACTAATTTGTGTGAAAAATTTAGTATTTATCAATTATCGACAGTAATATCCCAAGACCTTGACAAATAGCTGACTATTTTTATTGCATCTAAATTTCGAGTTTATTTTAGGATCAATTCGTCGAGACTTAATTTTTGCTAAAGCTACAGCTCTCGGGAGTTATTCTTTGATTATTAATGCCAAAATTGTCGAGACAAATTGTAAAATATACGAGAAATTTAGTAGCAATAAAAATAGTTGCTAATTTGTCAAGGTCGCGTTATATTTAATAAGATTATTTCCCGAGACAAAAAAAATTCTGTACGTACGTATAAATACCGTCCTTCAGGTAAATATTGAGGACGATGATCAAATAGCCGAATATTTACCACCAAGGTGAATAGTCGCTGTATTTTGTTTTGATTGGCTGCGTCAAATCAGTTTCCAAGCACGTGATTGGTTAAAAATTGATATTTGACAGGCAATAGGTAAGTAATCTTTTTCATTTCATGTAAAAATAAGCATTTATTTTGAAGTTAAAGTTGCCTTTCTAATTCACAATCTAATCAGTGTTTTCTTGTATTTAAGGATTTATGGAAGTACAAATACATCTAGATGTGTATATGAAGAGGAGGAAGTTTTAAATGCTGGTCATTTAATTGTGTGGTCAATTAGATTCTAATAGGCAAAGCCAAAGTAAAACCATCTTTATATGCGGTTTGTGTTTGCAAACAAGTGATTTGAAATCCGATCCACATAAAATAAGAGGCCAGCTTAATAATATGAGGAGCTCATATAAGGCAGGAAATAATGGGAAGTGCAAACATTTCTGCACTTCTAATTACTTGTACAAGGTGTAAGACGTTACAGCAATTCAAAATACTGGAAATTGATTATGATTAGGAGTTTACTAAAAATACGTTATGGATAGTAAAATATAATTTTTAGATGTGCTACCATCTATGGTAAGAAGAGAGTATTGACATTAAATTTTGACTGAATCTAGTCAAGATGTCACTCTCTTCTTTTTTATCCCTTTCAGAGATTAATACAAAGTGAGTAAACCAGTAAGAAATTTTAATTTATTAGATTCGACATCCTAAAACCGGTTTCTGTCTTTCGACTTCATCAGTTAGGCTTTTCGAATCCAATAAATAAAATTCCAAACTCGTACAAGTCAATAGCTATATCCGCTATAAGATAATATTTTTAGATGTGCTATCATCTATGGTAAGAAGAGAGTATTGACATTAAATTTTGAAAAAAACTTGTTCCTAATCCTCTAAATAAACAACCAGAGAAGATATACACCACATCGTCGTCTACTCAAACCATTTCAACTCCAGAAGTTTTCAATACCCGAGAAGATCCCAAAGCCCCTATCAGTAGCCTAAATCACAAATGGCATTATGTAGTAGTTTACAATCTCCCCCCAGGCTATACTCCAAATCACGTTGTACATTACGTCAAGGAAAAATTGTGTACTAGTGAATTTATTCGTTGTTACCCCTTGATCAGTGAGAACAACGAGTCTAAGGGATCATTTAAAATAGGGCTGCAGTCGAGAAACTCCGCTAATAAATTACTTAACAGCAATATCTGGCCAGCTGCAGTCTCAATTAAATGGTCAACCGAATCCTCTTCTCCCCAAATGGCTTCGACTCATCTTAAGGCTACGACTCCCCTTAAGGCTTCTTCGACTCCAACATACACTCTGCAGCCGAGGAAAAATAATCACGGAAGCTTTGCTGATTTGGAAAATTCCTCGAATAAAACTAACGGACCTAATCAACCTTCAGTAGTGACCATCTCTTCTGACAAGCTATCTCAGCATGTAAATCCAACAACTTCTCCTACAAGAAGTCCATCCAGTTTACATCAGAGTCCCAAGATGACACAAATAACTCACTGGACCCGTTGACTTCCCATACTGTCCGACTAACAAAGAAATCACTTGTTGGCAATGGTCGTTATTTGATGGCTATTTTATCATCCCTTAAGTTATTCCTCGCATATCTACATGACCACCCATCATCTGTCTGTCATGAGGGCTACACTAGCACAAGTGTAAAAGTATTTCTTGCCTCCGAGGGTCTGCCTGTTGATCCTGTAGCGCTACGGACAATTTATTATAATTATCACGATTTATATGGTATTGGCCCAGCTGAAGTGGATAACGATCTGTCTACCTACAGGTCATATGTCACCGCGGAACGAAGAATTCACCTTCAAAAACCCCCTAATATTAAATTATATCAACAACTACAGAATACTGTATCGGAAAATTATCAAATCTACTAAGAAAAACTATTATCAAAATTGCATCTCAAGAGCTAAAAACTCTTCCAAAGAAACCTGGTCTATTATAAATTGACTTAAGAAATAAAACCCGTTCTTCAAACACTGTTAATCCTAGTCCTGATGAACTAAACAATTATTTTGTTAATGTAAGTAAGAATATCAGCTCTAACTTAGCTCCGGTCCAGGATGCTCTCTTCTTCTTCCTACCTACTAAAAGGGTCACTAATAGTTTCTTCCTAGGGTCAGTAGAAAGCACGAACTAGTGCAAACCATAAACAGCATTCAAAATAAATCTTCCTGTGGAAATGATGGATCGTCCACTAAAATATTTTCAAATATACCTGATGTAGTAATTAACATTTTAACTTCGCTGATTAATGAATCCTTCCAATCTGGTATCTTTCCGAGCTGTCTAAAAACAGCTATAATAATCCCATTTCATAAGGGCGGCGACAAAACCGAAACTTGTAACTATATACCTATTGCTCTATTACCTACCTTATCGAAGATAATAGAAAGACTAATGAAAAATCGCCTACTGCCCTTTCTTTTCAAACAAAACATCATAACACCTCATCAATATGGTTTTCTTCCTGTAATATGCACTAGTGATGCAATGTTTTCCGTTCTTAATGAAATAGATACATCACTTAATGATAAACTTTTCACAACTTCAGTATTTTGTGACTTTGCAAATGCCTTTGATTGTGTTAATCATGAAATCTTAATTAAGAAACTACAAATTTATGGCGTACGGGGTTCTCCTTTGCAATGGTTTAAAACTTACTTAGAAAATAGAAATCAGCAGGTACGTGCTAATGGTGCTGATTCTTCAAATCTGCCAATTAGCAGTGGCGTACCTCAAGGTTCAGTGTTAGGTCTAATTTTATTTTTATTATTCATCAACGATATCACAGACTTAAAAATAAGTGGAAGAATTACTTTATTTGCCGATGATACGAGTGTAACCTGGAGTAGTTCTGATATACAGACATTACAATCTAGCATAAACAAAGATCTAGTTACTATCAAGTCTTGGTCTGACTCGAATGGGCTTTGTTTCAACACCAGTAAAACCGTAGCAATGTCTTACAGAGGTACTTTACAGCCTATAAGTCTAAGCAATAATCCGATTTTAACGGTGAACTCAATTAAGTTTTTAGGTCTTTATATAGACAAATTCCTGAAATGGTCCACTCATATTGATACCTTGGCAAAAAAATTATCTTCTGCATGTTTTGCCATTAAAACTGTTTCTAAAGAGCTGACCCCTACTACTGCATTAATGACCTACTTTTCCTTATTCGAATCTCACCTTCGCTATGGTTTACCGTTCTGGGGTTCTTGTAGCTTATACCACTTCGAATCTATTTTCAAATTACAAAAAAGAGCAATTCGTTATGTATTTGGTTTAAGTAGTAGGACACACTGTGAAAATTACTTTAAAAATTTCAAAATTCTAACCCTTCCTGCTCTATTTATCTTTGAATTCGTCTGCTTAGTTCGCAAGCACATTCAAAAGTTATCGGAAAGACGAACTCGTAGATATCCTACAAGAAATTTAGATACTGATGTTTACTTACCTATTCCCACCTCTGACCTAATAAAAAATTCTATTACCTACAACGCAAAAAAATTGTATAATAATCTCCCGATACAGCTAAAATCTATAAATTCTTATGATAAGTTCAGAAGATCCACTAGGGCTTTTCTTCAAGAAAGACCATTTTACACAGTGGCAGAATTTTATAACGTGCCTTAGACTTTTAGGTTGCAGCATATAGGAGCAATAATTAAATTAAGTTAATTTGAAAATTTTAATTTGAACAATAATTTATAGTGACGGATATTGCATATCCAATGCAATTGTTATTGTTATTTTGTTTGTGTTTTGTTTTATCTAGTAATTTATTTTTATTTTTATTATGATTAATTTCGCTTTGTCTATAAAATTTTTGTAATTTTTCTATGACAATAAAGCATATTCTCTCTCTCTCTCTCTCTATACTTTATTAAATCATTGCATGGAATTTTTTAAGAGCTTTTTGCTGATATAGTTTGTGTGGTTTATTTTGTAAAACTTGCGAGATTTATGCAAAATAAGAAATGTTTGACGGTTTATTCGAGAAAAAAAGGAATCGAGTAGGCCGCTGTCGTAAAATTTGACAGATTCATACAATTTTGAAAAGAAAATGTTTCAACAAAATGAAATTGTAATAGAAACAGAAATACATTACAAAGTAAACAATTTTAGTAATACAATTTGCAAGAACATGAAAGAATGATTAATAGGAAACAATGTAAACATTTTTAATTTATAATAAAGTATTTCATGTTCTTGTAAATAGTATGACTAAAATTGTTTATTTTGTTATGTATTTCTGTTTATACTGCAATTTCATTTTGTAAGTAAATAATTTTAGTATTACTATTTACAAGAATGATTTTTGTTTTGTTAAAAAATGCCATGCAATGATTTAATAATATATAGGGTGATGCATTTGTGATTTGTCATTTTCAAAAAATCATAGTAGGCGAAGGAACATCGACTCCGAGTTCGTCTACATCTCGAAAGATGCGTTAAGCTTAAGGAATCGACTGAAAAAAATGGATTAAGTTATCTTGAACAGTTCTGAAGTTCTGAATTTTTTTGTGGATCTCTGCACAACGCTATTTTGACACATAAATTGACATAAGTCAAACTATTGCAAATAAGTCGAAGAAACCTAGGTGCGTTATATCGACAATTTAATGGCGAATCTAAATATGTAACAAAAATGGGGTGTTACCGTTTAAAAAAACAGAACTTAGTTGTGTATCTTATTTGGGACAACCTGTATATAAATACAAATATTTTTAGAATGTGCCTCATTGTCGGTCCTATCGTTTAAAAAAAACATCAAATCGATAGCTTGGGTAGAAAAAAGTTATGGAGCATACATTAAAAAAATAGATATTTTTGTTGAGACGTAGTACGTAATGCGTGTTGTAAAGCAGTTACGCACTCAGGGAATTACGCACTGGGTAATTTTTCCATTCATGCCTAATATGCTACTTACAACATTTGTTAGGTAATATACTATTCAGTGGCGGATCCAGAGGGCCCCCCAAGAGTCTTAAATTATTATTTTTTTCAATAGCGCTACAGCCCAGACCCGCTCTCTGATACGAGCCCAAACTTCGTATTTACTTAACTAAAACTAAATGGAAGAAAACGCGAGAGCGGGAGCAAAAAATCAAAATTAGACCAAAAAAAATGGTGCATGTTTCCATTTTTTTTTAAGTTTTCCCACGTGTTATCGCTGTATATCACAGCAGTGTCATCTGCAAAACCTTACCCGAAGATTTAAAAGAAAATATATCATTAATATATAGATTAAACCGAATTGGTCCTAGTACGGTACCTTGAGGAACTCCAACCGATATAACTTTTTTTCCAATGAGTTAAGTAGTCTTCTTTTAATGGGACGTCTAATAGTTGTGAGTGATTCATAGTATCTATCAAACGCCTTAGCTAAGTCTAGGAACAGTACCGCTGTTGGTTCAGTCGAGTTATAGATTGAGGAAACCAAGATCTTAATTGCATCATTTGTTGATAACACAGGCCCACAAAACAAAAAAAGTGGAATGAACTTTACATGTGAGTATACTACCCCTATGAATTTTGAGCCGCTAAATCCGAATCCGGTTTCAGAATTACCCCTGGACCCCTCAGTTTTCCCCTAGCCTAGGGGAAATGCGTGAAATCTTAGAAATTTCAGTATCTGTGAAAGCAATTTCGATCTACGCAAAAAGATGTTTTCACGTATCTCGAGTCGCTTAGTTCTAATCTCACTGTAGAATTTCCCTAGGGTACCTCAGAATTCCACTAGCCTAGGGGGAAAAGTGTTAACCTGAACAAAACTTGTGATTTCTGGAAGGTTCTATTTTTGCGCAAGAAAGCTTATATATTTTTTTCTTCTTCTTTTTTCTTTTCGGAGTAGGACTTGTAGGGATTGATATTTTTTGAGCTAGGCTATCTCCTACCGAAGCAAGTAATTGTTGAAATCTTCTGTGATAATAAAGAGCGATCTCGAAAAACCCCAAGAGAACATTTTCCAGACATTTTCGTTGAACGATTTGTGATATTTTCCATATGTTCATCAATACTCTGACAAAACTGGATCGATCATTTGTTAAATAAATAATTAGAAATTTGCGAGCGTAAAGAGGTTAGATGTACGTTTTGTTACAGATGATTCCCAAAACATTTTGCAAAAAACCGCATGTCAATCCCCAAGTTCCTAGTTTTCAATTTTTCCCTGGTAATTTGACTCGACTATATCGCGGTAGCCCTCAAAAGCATGGCCTCCCAGTTAGCCAGATTTAATCCTCTTGATTTTTAGTTTAGTAATCTCCAATCTTTAATTTACGCTGTGATAATTTCAAATGAACATATTTTAAAGAACAGAGTTAAAAATACTTCAGAGATTTAATGAGAAAAACCATAAAAAATTACATAAAATAAACATTTCGTGTAGTAATTATATAGATGCGTTTTAAATTCTCAACAAATTGAAAACGGGTTTTACGTTAAAAACTAAGAACGAATTTAAATTTAAAGTTTAGAAAATCAATCAAGGATTTCCTGAATAAATCGTTTTTAATTTTACTCAGTAGCGTACAACTTTTTTTGCAATATTCTTTGTCAAATCTTCATAAATATACAGTTTTATACAAATGTACAAAAAGTTTATCTTACATCTCACAAAAAAAATTATTCTTGATAAAAATCTCTGCATGACTTGTTGATCCATAATCAGGTACAAAATTTGACCTCATCAGGTCAGGTCAAGGTCATTTGAAGGTCAAATTGAGGAAAAATTTCTAGAAAAATCTGAAAAAAATCATACAAAGGTTTTTAGGGTTGCTGAATCTGAATCTGATGTTTGCTTGACATCATCAGATCAGGTTTTCAGTGTCCTCGACCGGATCTGACCGTAAAATGACCTTGACCCTGACCTGGAGGTCAAGCAGACCTCTAATTCGTATTCAGCGACCCTGAAAACCTTTGTATGATTTTTTTTTTATTTTTCCCAGAAGGTTTCCTCAATTTGACCCTCAAATGACCTTGACCCTGACCTGATGAGATCGAGCGGACCTCGGATTCGGATTCAGCGACCCTGAAAACCTATGTACGAATTTTTTCAGATTTTTCTAGAAATTTTTCCTCAATTTGATGAAGTCAAATTTTGTACCTGATTTTGGATCAACAAGTCATGCAGAGATTTTTATCAAGAATAATTTTTTTATGATATGCATGATAAACTTTTTGTCCATTTGTATAAAACTTTTTGGGACACACTGTATGTATCGAATAGTTGATTAAGAAACTATTTACATTTAATTTAAATGTTTACAAATTTTTTTGTGTAGCTTCTTATACGTGTGTAGAATTATTAAGTCTTCATCGGAGAATACTCAATGCATTCTAATTTTTTGGATCGTCCGTAGATTTCTAATACCTGAGGAGTCTGTGGGCAAATAAACTTTTTAAAAACAAGCTTTTAAAAAAATGCACTAAAACGTATAAAATAAAATAAATTAAATATGATAACATTTAAAAGCTTTAAACATTTGACTCCTATCATGGTAACCCCCAAGTATTTACATTTTTATCACATTAATGTACTTTTTTTTCCTCGTAGTGTCCTTTTTAAAAAGCTTTATTTTAATTTTAATATTTTCTGCTTTTGTTTTTAAACTCATGTCATTTTTTTACCTAAATTAAAGTAATAAAAAAAAGAACAATCTTTCCGTTATTTAAAAGTCAGCGTCACTTATTTTAATGATACATTTAAGTAATATGTTCAGTGTAAATACAGTTTTCCTTACAGTTTTTCCTATTTACACATACAAATAACTGACAGTTCAAGTGAAACTGAGACTGAACGGAGAACTGATCTGATCGTCTAAAAATACCCAACAAACAATCAAATGCCGGGAATTTGCTGGCCTCGTGGTGTAAGTGAGGGGAAACTGACTTTTGATACAAAACTGTTGCTGGCCCACAAGTTACAGATTCGTGATTGGCAAATTAACGGTGGCCCATTACGGGCAAACCGGCAGTTGCCCACACTATTTTACAATCCTACGAACAGTGTTGCCACTACGAATAAGCGAAAATATCCGCACACTATTAGATGATAATTTTATTAATATCTTGGCTGACAGATGACGTCACAATCACAAAATTATATATCTTACGAATTACCGGTCATTCATCATTCTTGTTCTTGAATTACGGTGCTTAAGAGCCAAAGTCTAATTCCCCTATTTTACCCGCATTTCTTGTAAAATTCTCGCAATCGGCAACACTGCCTACGAACAAGATCATCAGGAATAATAAGAAGAGGAAGTAAAGTTATGTTACTGAAATTAAATTCGTGGGTGTGCATGTAGAAAGTGAATCTCTACTAAATAATATATTAAAGGCCATTATAAATAAAAAGGATATATCCTTAGGAGATTCTGATATCAGTAAAATACAAAACAAGTAAGTTTAGTTCATGTTTTACTTTTTATATGGAAATGTATACATTTACCAATATTAAGTTTACAATATTTCTTAGATGATTAACAGTATCTGAGTTAAAAAAACTAGAAGTTAAATCAAACCTCTCATGTGCCACATCTGATGAAGAGGGCAGAGTAAAGAGATCTAGTCAGTGGTCTAGAAAATTAAGTTCAGATGACTTATCTAGTTCCTCTGATAATGTTCAATTACCAAGAGTACCACCTTTACCGAAGAATCTTCCACAAGAAAGACTATCCCAAAAGCAGCCCAGTAAAAATGAAGTTCAGTCAGAAAATCCAGCTCTAACTTTTGTCAGCTAACTTTGTTGTTTACCTAATAAATTTAAGAAAAATACTAATCAAACTAGAATGAAACTTGTTTAAAATATATCAGAAAACTGGAAAAGTCAAGTGTTTAACTTGATTTGATTATTTTTTATTTATAAATAGATTTATTATTCAAAAAGAGCAGTAAATATTCAATGCATTCACATAATTATGTTTTTTGTTCCTATATAGGTAAGTATATCTCATTTGAAACAATATTTTTAAACTTTTGTTAATTTTTTAGCTACCACCAGAAGAAATCTGTTTTGCAATAATGTAACTTAACAGGGTGTTGAGTTACACACAAAAAGCTGGCTTAGGACTACCAGGGACAGGAGAGGCGGGAGAGACAAGAGAAGATAAAATTGAAGATTTAATTTTTTTTTCATATCTTGTAGTGACTTATGTAATCGTTGTCATATTTAGTTGTATAATTTTATTTCTAGTTAATATTATTAAACAAGTCATTCTACATTCCGTTTTATACATTTATTATACTCTTCTTAATGGATATTAAAATCACTTATTTTATTAAAAAAGTTTTCATTTTAACGTTTCGAATTTCATATTATATACAGTATGTCCCCCTAAGTTGGAATCATATGGAAAACTTTTTTATTATTAATTTTAGGAAAAAAAGTTATTCTTCTAAAACCTAGAATACAGCCATCAAATATCAAATTTTTTCAGTGGTATACGAGGTTTGTCAAAAAATATGAGTTTTACTCAAGAGTAAAATACTTTTAAATTTGACAATATCGAAAAAACGATAAGCGCATATTCATTTATTTTGCAAATAATAAAATACATTCAAGTTATAAAACTAACATCATATTAATATTAGAAACAAATTAAATTTACACTAATACTACCTAATACACCCTCTTGTTCAATAGACTTAATCGTTCTATTGGAAAATTTACGTAATGCATTCCTTAACATTTGTGGAGAAATTTCTTGACATGTTTTTAAAATTATCCTCTCCAAGTGGTCAATATCTTGAAACGGCGCTTTCTGGTAAACTTTTTGTTTCAGGTAACCCCATAAAAAGTAATCAAGGGGGTTATGTCAGGGGATCTAGTAGGCCAAAAGAGATCAGAATATCTGTGAATAACTTTTCCATGAAACAAATTTTCAAGATAGTTCCTAACATTTATTGTACTGTGGCATGTGGCACCGTCTTGTTGGTACCAAATACATTGACGTTCTATCAAGGGTAGTTCGTCCATGAATTCATTGATATGAGTTTGTAAAAACTGTAAATAACGTTCGGTATTCATAGATTTGCGAAAAAAAAGGTCCTATTAATTTGTTATTATAAATGCCACACCACAAGTTCGTCTTAAACCACTATTGGTCACGAGACTTTATTACAAAATGTCGCCTCATCAAAAAAAATTATATGCCTCGTAAAAAAAGGGTCTTCCTCTAACTCTCCTTGGATGAGATAGCAAAAATCAAAGCGCCTATAATAATCCCCTTCGTTTAATGTGTGTGCGATTTGTGGTTTGTACGGTTTGTATTTATTTAGTTTTAAAATTCTTGCCACTGTATTTTTATTTACATCTTATTGTGACAAGGACTTTCTTTTGCGCAATGACAATTTTGGATTTTCTACAACAGACAGCATTACATCAAACTGCGTATTCTGATCAACAACCAGTTTTCGACGTTTTCCATTAAAATCAAATACTATTAAACGAGCAAGGTTTGTATGTATGTGTGTTCGTGTGTCCAGAGGATCTCGAAATCCACTCGTCAGAATTCAATGAAACTTTCAGGGTAGACTAATTCCTATCTAAATCGGCAAAAAATGTCTGTCTCATGTGTGTGAAAATTCGATCTTCCGAGATATTTACCAGAAAAGTTAAGCTTTTAGTTTTATTTCCTAGCAACGGCACATAACAATAACTTGTTTCTATAGTAATATATACTATAAAGGAGAGAGGAGTATAGTAAAAGTGGGGATATAACGTCACATTCCATAGGCGTACTTTGCAAAATAAGTTTCTATAATATAAATAAGGTCACAGCATATAAAATTTATATACGCACTTCGTAGATTAAATTTTGAAGTTATATTATTTACAAAAAATAAAAATAAACCTCATGCATCTGACACTTTAACATTGAACGAATTAAATTTAACCAATAAATAATAAGGAGGGGATTATATGTTGGGATTAAACTTTTTTTAATCTCTTGGCATTAAAAGTAACGCTTCAGTACTTACCTAAACTCAAAGATTAAAAAAAAGTTAGTTCAAGAACTATCTTTAAAAGTCACTAAAACTACCGGTATCACTATAATTGTCTTTTCTGAGGTCTATTATCATAGGTTCTATTAAATTATCCATCGATATATTATCCACTTTCCTAAATGAATTTTCCACCTTTTTAACATCATCAATGCATTTTCCCCAATGTTCTCTATTTACATCTGAAACTGCCTTCAAAAACAAATTTTGCACATCAGGAAATTTAAATGTTTTGTTTTGAGAAACATAACCTTTTAATAATTGTGACCAGATCAGTTCAATGGGATTTAACTCTGCGTGGTACGGAGGCAATCTGAGAATTTTAATTTCTTTTTCTCTGGCCATCTCATCTATAATATATTTTTTGAATTTGTTTTTATGTTGCCTTGCTATTACTAATAATTCTGCCTTCAAGGATTTAGGAGGACTGATAATATTTTTAGAATGAAGCCATTTTGAAATATATATTAATACAAAATTCTGAATCAATTAAAATACATACGATACGGCTATGAATAAATAAAGTCTGACTTATCTGTCAAAAGAACAGGTTTATTACAGTAAAAACCATGGAAACAAGATTAAATCAAGACAAAAACTATATTAGGCCGATCAGATGTATTAAAATTTAAATTTTAACTACAAATAAGCATTGAAGGATGAGGTAAAATTAAAATTTCTACCTCTTGAACCTGTACTACGTTCTGCAAATTAAATACTGCACTCTTTTCTTCTGTATAGTATAGTAGTAAAAAGGTTTGACTTTATTTAATTTCTGGCGTTTCAATCTGAAAGAATTCAATTTTAAATTTGCCGCTTTTTATCCATAATGACCTACAAATTTTGACAACTACTGACACGTACATCTCTAAATTTTGACAGATGCTATAAAACAAGATAAAATCAATATACTTAGCAATAGAAATTTTTTGGCGCGGAAAAATATTTTTCATTTTTTCATTTTTTTATGAAAAAATATATGTTGGGATACTCACTCCCAAGACAAACAAATTCAGCGCGTTGAAACGGTTATTTAACATATTTTTCCCGTACAAACGCATACATAACTTTTCTACAAAACTGAGGTTAGGTTACTACTCACATATGGCTAACCCTACTTTAAATTTTCTACAAAAGCCCAAGTAGGAATTTATAACCAGAATAAACCAGAAAAGTATAAAAAAGAAAAGGTTCATTTGACGGACATAAATAATTTGCTTGTCAAATGACAGCCATCTCATAAATTCAAAGTTGAAAATGCAACGTTGCCAATTCAATTTCAGATATCATGGGTTTAGGTAAATATTTATAGGGACATTGAGTAACACTGTCAAAATGGACACTTGTCAAAATGTGACACCTGTCAAATGTGACACCTGTCAAAACGTGACAACTGTTAAAATGTAATACATGTCAGAATGTAACAACTGTCAAAATGAACAAGTCTCAAAATGAACTAATGTCAAAATATGACACCTGTCAGAATGTAACAAATGTCAAAATGTCACACGTATCGTACTTTTCTTTATTTATTACAAAGATCTAACCTAAAGCTAATCTTTTTTTTTTGGCGGGTGGAAATGCGTTATGCACATCGGGTAAAGGTTCTTCCCTTCCCCGATAGTGTGAGACTACCCCTTACGGCTACTATCTTATTATGCGGACAGTTTTAATATTGAAGTTTTCCTTATCATAGAGAGAGAGAGAGAGAGAAAAAGAATGAATACTATTAACATAGATTTCAATTTTTTATTTTACAAGAAACTTTAAAGAGACATTTAAAATTCTCTATTTTCATAGTACATTTTAAGATTGATTGTGACTTTGTATTTTCCAAGAACAAATTGTAATGTAATGTACGAATGAACTATTTTTGTAACTGAAAAACTTTGAAAAAATATGATATCAATATCTGCCAACACGTCGAAAGTCTGGTTAAAGGTTTTTGTGGAGGTTTTTACCCAAGTATGAATATCAGACCTATAATTTTCCTTCACTGCAGATCAATATATAATAAAATCAATTGAACATAGTGTTTATTATATCGTAATAAATAGAGTGAGCTGAGCGATTTTCTGTTGACGGGACCTGTGCCCTACACGCTGCTGTTGCCCGTCCCGGAAACGGGGAGTGTCCGCCGTGACTATTCGCGAAGATCAAGCGTCAGTAGCTGTTGCTCTAAAAGGGTGAAATCCCCAGAAACTAGGCAACTTTTAATGCATTTAACTAACCTCTGTGACAAGCAGTTGATAAACGTCAACAACAGCTGCAGCCAATTGAAAATTAACACTGACAGCTTTTTTAATTTTCCCGCCTACTTTCAAGCCAGTCGCCAATCAACTTTTTCATTATCTTCCTTTCAGTAGTCCAAGTAGATGTCGCCCACTCCGTGATTTTCGCGAATTAATTAATAATTTGTCATGTTATAAATATACTTAAATTATATACTCATCGGGCTGCTTAAAAATGTAGATTTGAATATTAAGAGCGAAGCTCGGTGACCAGATATTTATTTTTAATACTTCCAGTTCTTCTAAATTTGTTTACTATTTTCGTTACAGTTGATTGGGCTATATTTTTATTGGGATGTCTATTATTGAAAATATTTGCTGCTTCTCTATGCCAAAGTAATGCGTTCTTCATTTTGAACTTCTTTCCTGAGAAAGATCATCAGATTATCCAAACGTATTTTCAAAGTGGATTCAATATCATAAATACTACTCCTTTGCCATACTCTAATCAAATCTTCGGGTAGGCAAGACTCCACCAATGGGTACAACATCGCTGCACATGTGTCTGATGTGACATCTAGGGTTTCTAAAGATCGTAATTGGGATTCTAAGATAGGATGGGATACTGAAGTACCAGATGATATCAAAATTAGTTTTCTGAGCTGGTTAAAAGACATTCCGTCTCTTTTGAATCTCAAGATTCCACGATGGTTAGTTACGTCTGAGGCAATGCATCAACGATGGACTCTGCACGTGTTTTGCGATGCTTCTCAACATTCGTACGCAACTGCTATTTTTTTGAGATCTGAGTCGAGTAGGGGAGTAGATGTCCAGTTGATTCAAGCAAAATCTCGAGTTTCGCCGATCAAACAAATGACAATTCCTCGAATAGAGCTTTTAGCTGCTACGATTGGATCAAGATTGTCTAAAATGGTCATTGAAAATCTTCCAGTCAATATACCTGCTTTTTGGTGGTCAGATTCAACTACAGTTCTTGCTTGGATCAAGAGAAACGATAACTGGAAACCCTTTATTTGGAATCGGGTGGAAGAAATACGTAATTTGACCAATAAGGAGGCCTGGTTTCACGTTCCAGGTCATTTAAATCCAGCCGACCTTCCTTCTCGTGGATGTTCTTCAAAACAATTGGTCGAGTCGAGATGGTGGGAGGGTCCGCAATGGCTGAAAAAATCCCCAGAACTGTGGCCTTCTCAAAATTATGTTGTCGAAGAAGATGTCATTAACACTGAGAAGAGAAAGTGTGTGACTTCTTCAATGTTGTCTTCGAAGCAGTGTTTTATCTCGCTTCACGAGCGTTTCTCTGGATTCGAAAAAATTGTGAGGATATTGAGTTGGATACAAAGATTCATTTTCAACTCCCTTCATCGAAATGAAAAGAAATGTGGTCCATTGTCACTGAAAGAGTTGATTTCGTCCGAAAACTTCATCATCAAGTTAATTCAAGAAGAGGCATTTGAAGGACTGAATGATCCCAAACTGAAGACTCTCTGTGCTTTTATAGATGATGATGGAATTATACGACTTACGACAAAAATTTCTGCACGAGAAGATTCACAATCTTTCCGTTTTCCAGCCATTTTACCCAGTAAACATCCTGTTGTCGATAAACTGGTTCATGAACAACACGTGAGAGCTTCACATGTTGGTGCACAGGGCTTGCTGAGTCTATTGAGAGAACGGTTTTGGATACTCAAAGGAAGAAAAACAGTTAGATCAATCGTTACAAAATGTGTTGTATGCAGACGATTCAATGGAAAATCATCCAAAGTTTCACCTGCACCATTACCAAGAGATAGAGTGAGAAACGCAGCCGTATTCGAAGTCACAGGTGTTGATCTTGCCGGTCCGCTCTATATTCGATCAGGAGAAAAGGTTTGGATTTGTCTCTTCACATGTGCGATTTACAGAGCTGTACATTTGGAATTATTATCATCACTATCTACAGACATATTTCTTCAGTCCTTCCGAAGATTTGTAGCTAGACGAGGAAGACCCTCTATTATTTATAGTGATAATGGCACAAATTTTGTAGGCACTGATAATGCTTTGACGCATTTGGACTGGGATAAGATAATTACCTACAGTTCAGCACAGCGAATCGAATGGAAATTTAACCCTCCAACTGCTGCATGGTGGGGTGGTTGGTGGGAGAGATTGATAAGAATTATCAAAGATCTTTTACGCAAAGTGCTGGGTAAGGCATCTCTGACATATGAAGAGCTTTATACAATTGTTTGTGACACCGAATCAGTGGTAAATTCCCGACCATTGACTTATTTCCATGAAGATAGTAGGGACTTAGTACCGTTGACGCCTGATATGTTCCTTCATGAAATTCGAGAAGTCGGTGTACCGGATGTGGATGCAACAGAAGCCACTGATCTCAGGAAACATTTGAGGTATAGACTCAAACTAAAAGAAGATATGCGCAGAAGATTTCGAACAGAATATTTAGGACAATTGAAATTATTTTCGAAGAGTAAAAATGCCAATGATATCAGAGTGGGAGATATAGTTTTAGTTGGAATGGACAACATAAAACGATTGGATTGGCCACTGGCTCGAATAGAAGAAATGATTCCAGGTAGAGATGGTAAAATCCGAGTAGTTCGCTTGAAAACAGCTACAGGGTCATTATTGAGACCAGTGCAAAGAATTTATCCCCTCGAAATCGATAGTCGGGATAACGAAATCGATTTTCATGTTGTTAATAAAATTAGAGAAGAGAAAATTGATGAAGTGAAAGGAAGAGATAAAGAAAGAGGACCGGAAGAACACAAAGATGAAAAAGACGACAAGTCTCCACATGAAAGAAAACCTGTTGTAACAAGATACGGGAGAGTAGTCAAACCCCCATCGAAGTTTCCAGGATGATTTCGAATTGAGTTACTCCTCTGAAGTTTCGTTACTCAAGGTGGGAGTATGTTGGAGAAACTCGATTTTATACCCTATATATAGATTTTAGATTTTTGACGTTGTCAGTTAGTAAAATATATGTTTTGAAGTTGTCAGTTTTGAATTTATTTTTACTTTAATAGTTATTTTTGGAGCCTCATTTGAAACAGAATTTGTTTACCTTTCTCCATAGCAGACGTCTTTGTTCACCGGGTAGGTGTCCTTTGGAGACGAAACAACTATTTTCGTTACAGTTGATTGGGCTATATTTTTATTGGGATGTCTATTATTGAAAATATTTGCTGCTTCTCTATGCATTTTATAGTAATCTCCCACAATCAAAACAATTTCTATTTTCTCTTCATCAGTTAAAGTTACCATTTTTATGTGTCTTATAAATTCTAACGCGGTTTGACATTTACTGTCAACATTTCCTTCTATCAACAAATTATTTGTTTGTCAGTGCATCCTAGATTACATGTACCGTTAAATTTGCATTATTGTAGACGTACGTTTTAAAAATAATTTTATTAATTTAAATGGATGTACTTGCATATATAAACGTAATTTTTAATTCTTATCAATTTTTTTTAGTAACATTTTTTGATATTGTCAAATTTAAAGGTATTTTACTCTTGAGTAAAACTCATATTTTTTGACAAACCTCGTATACCATATACCACTGAAAAAATTTGATATTTGATGACTGTATTCTAGGTTTTAGATAATGCAGAACTTTTTATGATTCCTACTTCGGGGGACATACATACATACTTTCATATTATATTATATAATTTTTTTAGTTACAAAGTGAAAGTTGAAACGTTAAAATTAAAATTTTTTTAATAAAATAAGTGGTTTTAATATCCATTAAGAAGAGTATTTAAAAAAATAGAACTAAATGCCCCTCGACGGCACAGAACTCATAGAACTAGAAGGCCGATACCGTTTTGCTGAAACGATCCCTAGTGTAGCACAAGAGACAACTATGAGCATGCGCAGTGAAACCGTTACCATGACAGGGGTGTTTTAGGTGGAATTCATGGCCACTGAAATATAGATTTTCACCGTGAGTAATTTCTAAAGATGGAATAGTGAAGTAAGTACAACTGAAATTGTAGTCAGGCACGAATTAAAAGGAAATTTCGGTGGGATTATGCCTGAATAACTGTAAACTGGTAAATCCTTTCTTGTCAAAGATATGTCACAAAGTTTTCCATTTGTTGCATACTTTTTGTTACACACTATAAATAAATAAAACAAAAAATCATTTAACATAATTTATTGTTTAAAATATTTGTTCGAAATCGAACATTTTTACCTACGCCCATGGCGACAAAGGAAATAAAAATAACCAAACCGCACGCATAGCAACAGTACAGCACACATCGTGAATCAAGGCCATCGCGCAGATAATCAACGCGGAAGTAACTCACCGACGAGATGGACTTCAATGCTAAAAGCCGCCTTTGTCGGCAACCGCCTTTACATACACCGCGACACATTGGCGAGACTGCAAGTTGCCAGAGAGATAAAACAAAGGCACAACAATAAAGCCGAAAATACATATCCGTGATTGGCCGCCGAAGGATCTCGTCTGTCGACAAGCGTCTCAAATAAATCAAAATTAACCCAATAGAACTTCTATCTCCGTAGAAACAGGTCGCATCATTGGACTGTTTCATACGTAATAAATTCATCAATTTTTAACTTATATAAATTGCATAATATTACATACATACCCGTATTCACATTCAGTTATTTTTTGAGCAATTGCAAACACAGTTTTGAATTTTGTTATATTCTATGTATGTTGAAAAGTGTTTTGTTTTTTACGAAGTTATCGTTAATATATAAAATTCAAGTAATCAGTGTATAATTTCGCAACAACCTAAATACAGTCCACATACAATTTGTCAGCCAACTTAAATCTACAATAAGTTGGGACAGGCCCATCTAAAGGGTGTGGCCTAATAAGTTTGGGTCTCCAAATTTGGCATTATTTGGAACTTCCCAAAACAATATTATTGATGAGAAAAAAGGATCAGTTTGGATAATTCCTTTTCAGTTCTCCCCTTACATTTTCTGTTTGCAAAACTATAGTAACGTATTTTATTATACATTTTTACAATAAATTTGATTAATTTCATTTTATTGTTCATTTCGTACATTGAAATGTCAAAAACATGGTTCTCTAATGAAGAAAACAACTTCCTATCTTCGAATAGAGTTCCTGATATATTTGTCACAAAAACATCCATAAATTTTTTTTCTTTTGGCATTTAGTTGTTCGTCAGACCCATTATTTGCTTAATTTTTCTCTCTGTAAACATACAACACCTCACAACATCTGCAGAAGGCTTGATTAATCCAGAAAAAGAGGCAGCTCTGTGTTTTCTATGCAATAATTTGAAGTAATCAAGATCTACACTTCCTTTCCTCTCTTCTTCCATTTCAGAAAGGCACACATTGCACTTGATTATTTTTTTTATGTTCTTCACAACAAAACCTGCAATGTATGCAACAACATTTTCTGTCAAGTTAGATAATGTAGGAAGAAATTGAAGTAAGATATTCCTAGAATTTGTCCTTTGTTTTTACAGGCAAGCACCATGCACTTAGACATCTTGAAAACACTGAGTCAAATAACTCTAACTATACTAAAAACTAGTGGGGTCTCTTAAATACTACACAGAACGAAAACAACACAAAAAGTAATACGATAATGCGGAATTAATAAAACACTGAAGCAAGAACACAATTCAACAACAACAACACACCTAAGACTGGCCCTGATCAAAAATTTCGTCAGACTAAGTCAAAGGTGTTGATGTTAAATAACAGCGTTGCCATATGAGTTGTGGGAAATCATAATTCTTTATTACGATGCCAGCAGTTGTTATATGCTCAAACATGTATATTTTCTTCTGAATACATATGAAAAAAGAATTGAATGATCCTAAATAATCGTAAAATGATGAGTTCGGGCTCTTTTATGGGGTTATAATGTAATATATGTAAATCAAATTGCCATTATCTCAGATTTTCGTACAAGTACATGAACAACTGACAATGTTGTTGATGATCTGCGCATGATCAAAGTTGTCCCATCTATACATGTGGTTACGAGAATAATATTAATTCGTTTCAATACCATATAATCCCACTTACACCAAAGGACTTCCAGCCTGTTCAAAAAAGCGAGTTGAAGTTTAGTTTTTCAGTCTAACAACACTTTAAAACAGTTATTAGGTAATCCAAGGATAAAAACAGTAATTTGGAAAAAAGTGGTATTTACGAAATTAGTTGTGGGGATTGCGATAGAAAGTATGTTGGGCAGACTAGACGCTCTGTACAGGTCGGATTTAAAGAGCACACTTAAAATATGGGCGTACGGAAAAATATAGCCGAACATGCTTTTAATCAAAATCATAGAATAAGCATAGACAATGTAAAATTACTTAAAAATGTATCCAATAATAAATTGTTGGACGCATTTAAAAGTATAGAAATAAGTAAATGTAAAACTAGTTTAAACAGAGACAAAGGGCCAATTCCTCTTAGTCCGCTTTTTAGTTTAATCCATTAGTTACGGGAGGGTTAGTCATCCTTGGCTGATTAGTCACCCTTGGCTGATTAGGTCACCGGGGATGACGGTGCCCGGCACCGCCGGAGGGAGGGGGTGTTAGTCATTTAGTATAAATATCTGTTAGAAATAGTTAATTGTTTAGTCTATCATCTACTCCAGATGATGCCAACATAGTTGGCGAAACGCGCGGAGAGTGTGTTAAAATTATGTTTTGATTTGTGGTCGACGATATTTTTCAACTTTCTTCTTTACGGTATATCCTTTCCATTCTCAAAATTTTAAAATTTTGGGTTTAAGATAAAATATAAAATGTTGTCAATTATTTTCAATTATTTTCAAAATATCGATTTTTTAATAGTAGAGATTCATTTTAAATTCTATAAATATTGATGACCTTGGTATGATTTTAAGCATCTCAATATATTGGGCATTTTAATGTTTTGATAAGAAAATTTCACTAACCTTGCGATATGTCGCTTCTCTCTTACGTTTGAATCCAAATCTTCATTAATTGAACTATCCAAGAAAAAACCAATAACAAATCCTGAAAAGAATAGAAAATGTTATGATAATTTGGTTCTAGACACAACAAAAAATTTCCTTAGCACAAGAGTGATAGACTGGACTTAAAAAAAACAAAAATAAAATTGATGCACTTGTGCAGTGTTGCTTTTTGGGAACAACATTTGGTAGTGGGAGAAAATTTTGAATAAAGTGAATACAATTTCAATATAAAAAAATAAAATTTTAATTCACTTGAACGATCGTGAAATTGTTATACGTCTTTTGGCAAGCTTTATCTGTTCGTCATTACATATTTATTTATACATGGTGATAAAGTCCATTTCATATATCCTTTTAAACTTTTAGAAATGCTTCATTTTGTTACTATTGATTAAATTATTTACATGGTCAAATCGCAAATGCATTATTTTCCAATTTTTTTGAAATAGATCATCCCTGTATTTTATATCACCATCTAAAAGTAGGTAGGTACTATTGTGATACTTTAATTTTTTTTGGGCATTCCCTAAACTCAAATTTAGAATGATAATTGTCCGAATTTAATATATTTATCAGTTTTATCTCAAAAAATTTACATTGAATTCACTTTTAGTGAGGGTTTACGTTTGAAATGCAATAAAAAACGATTGGATAGCCAGAAAGCCGGTTATTGGGTGCAATATTTGGTCAAATTATCAGGCCCTTGCGCAGGGGGGTGTTTTGGGGGTTGGGACCCCCCCCCCATTGAGAGAAAAATTTCTGTATCTTTACTTGAAATATTAGAAAAAACTTTTCTTTGCGATTGACAAACTAGAGTTCCTTCGATTTTTTTTAATGGAACCCCCTCCTCCTCTCCACTAGTATATCCTGCGCACGAGCCAGCAAATTACTTTTGTATTGAACATTTTTCAATGTAAAAATAGTTTTTGTTCGTTTTTAATTATATCTCCCGCAGAAATAATTTTTTTTATGAAATATGGTGTAAACGTTCTTTTTTGTGTTTTAAATAAGTGATAATTTGTTCAAAGCAAAATATTTATTTTTCGATTTTATACGAATTTAAATTTAAAAAAAAAATGCCGAATTTTCAATCGAAACAGATGGATTACCAATTTTTAATTTTTTAACTTTATCAGTGATCATTTTCTTTGTTGAAACCTCGGCTTTAAGATGGTTCGCGAACTTACTATAAAAGTTTTCTCAAACTTTAACAATCTAAACAATGTAAAAAATTCACAATCTATCAATGTCTTTAAAGGAAAGATCAAAAAATTTACGAGTTTCAGATAAAATTGTCCAATGGTAATAGTTTTTTTTTTGTATTATATTATATTTTTTAATATGTTATAAATTTAGTGTTGTCAATTCAATAGTTTTATTGTGTTGTATGTAAAATTCTTCTTTTTTAATTCCTAATTTAATAATAGATTTGCCTGCTAAATATTTGTAGCATAATTGTAACAAACTGTTGTATTTTTTATTTTATATACTGTGTAATTTATATCTTATATGTACAGGGTGAGTCATAACTATTGGGACAGAGGCTAAGGGCAGGTTATTTGGCCTAAAATATGGCGATAGGACCAAATACACCTTAATAAAATATTGCTTTGGAATAAGATACAGGGCTATACGAAGGTGGAATTTTTTTGAACCATAAAAATACCAAAAAAGGACCATGGGAGTGACAAAATTGCACAAAGGATGTGAAATAAAATCACACAAGCTCACAAGAACACGGACATTAAAAATGTCCTACACTGCACCAGCGTCTGGACTTCCAACAACTACTCCTTGGGCTATATGCCCCACCAGGTATTGAATTACGAAAGTCCAGACATCCTTTAACAAAAATTCTTCCCCAGTTTCCAAAGTTTTTACTCTTATTGTTCCCGTGCCAATAGCGGGAAGGACTTCTTTTCATGCCGATTTTAGGCCAGACGGAGTTTCAAATTTCTTAAAATCAATGTACTACAAATCAGTATTTGTTACATGTCTCGTTGCCCCATTGTCTATCCACCACATTGACGGATGAGTAGACGAATCTGGTGACATAGCTTCTATCTCGACAAACATCAGCTGCTGCTGCTGAAGCTTGTTGGGTTTTCTTTGGTCTTCCGTCAGAAATCTTTATCCCAATGTCCAGCCTGACTGCAGTAGTTACATGTAAAATCCTGTTGGGTTTTCTTTGGTCTTTCGTCAGAAATCCATTTTTGACAATCTTTAACCCAATGTCCAGCCTGTCTGCAGTAGTTACATGTAAAATTCTTTTGCATTGTCTTAGCTTTACTCTTATTATACTTCGTGTTAGCCGCTACTAATGCCTCTTGTCTCTCTTGAGTAACTGAGAAAAGAAATTTTATGAAACAAGAAGTTGCTTGTTTCATAAAATTTCGTTCAAGTGAACAGAGTTGAACAGTTGAATCGTCAAAAGTTTTATTTTGATCGTCTTTTAATATCATCCAACTTGATTTAAAACTAATAAGTCTGGTAAAGCATTATCCTTGTTTGCTTTTAGACCATTATTTAATTATTTTGTTATCAAAATCGGCACAGAGCCATAACTTTGGACAAGGAATATTATTTTATGTATTATTTCATATTTTGTTATAGGGGGCCCCACGTGAATGATTCCTGATGATGAAATTAAGTGGTATATTTTTTTGACGAAACTTTTTAGTTATTTTTGATTAGAAAATATGACGTAAACATCATTTCTACATAATATTAGTACTCTTGTTTATACACGATAATTTCACCCGTTTTCGAGAAAAACTCAATCGAACATGTAATTTTATAATGTTTTCTTTGATATCCTTTATTACAAGAATTAGAAAAGGCATAGAGGTCGGAGGAGGCCACATAGAACATTTAATTTAAGTTTGCTCTTTTTATGTTAAATTATTTTTAATTCTGATTTATAAACCGTTGAAATAGAAGCATTATGTCACAAGTTTTTTATTGTCTGTTTGAAATCCCCTTCTCAGAACTGTTCAATCGCGTTTTTCTCGAAAACGGGTGAAATTATCGTGTTTAAACAATAGTATCAATATTATGTATACATGATGTTTACATCATATTTTCTAATCAAAATCACTAAAAAGTTTCGTCAAAAACAGATGCCACTTAATTTCATCATCAGAAATCATTCATATAACAAAATGTGAAATAATACATAAAATAATAGTCCTTGTCCAAAGCTATGCATCTGTACCGATTTTGATAACAATTGATACATATACAGGGACATCATCAGAAAAAAAACGAAAAAAAAAATTTCAACTATATCTCTTTATCTTATTCCACAGCAATATTTTATTAAGGTATATTTGGTCCTACCGCCATATTTTGGTCCAAATAACCTGCCCTTAGCCTCTATCCCAATATGACTCACCCTGTATATTAGGGGTTCCTATTTAATAAATAAATCTATTTTTAGATGTGCTACCATCTATGGTAAGAAGAGAGTATTGACATTAAATTTTGACTGAATCTATCAAGAAGTCACTCTCTTCTTTTTTATCCCTTTCAGAGATTATTACAAAGTGAGTAAACCAGTAAGGAATTTTAATTTATTAGATTCGACATCCTAAGACCGGTTTCTGTCTTTCGACTTCATCAGTTAGGCTTTTCGAATCCAATAAATAAAATTCCAAACTCGTACAAGTTAATAGATATATTCGCTATAAGATAACATTTTTAGATGTGCTACCATCTATGGTAAGAAGAGAGTATTGACATTAAATTTTGACTGAATCTAGTCAAGATGTCACTCTCTTCTTTTTTATCCCTTTCAGAGATTAATACAAAGTGAGTAAACCAGTAAGGAATTTTAATTTATTAGATTCAGTCAAAATTTCTTCTTACCATAGATGGTAGCACATCTAAAAATGTTAGCTTATAGCGGATATAGCTATTGACTTGTACGAGTTTGGAATTTTATTTATTGGATTCGAAAAGCCTAACTGATGAAGTCGAAAGACAGAAACCGGTCTTAGGATGTCGAATCTAATAAATTAAAATTCCTTACTGGTTTACTCAAATAAATCTATATTTGGTACAATTGGTAATAATAATAGTATTGGGCTATTGAAACAATCTACCTGTACCAAATATAAAAGAAATGTACAGGGTGTTTGCAAAGTTATGGATTATGATAATGTATTATATTAATTGAATTTTAACCCTCCGGCGGGCGCGCTTTTTAGAATTACACGAGAAGGCGCGCTGCGGCAATTTGCCGCATTTGGTTTTTTAGATTTGTAGTTTACAAATAACGAAGAAAATTTATTTTACTTAGTAAAATAAGGACAAATATGCCATTCTTAATCATTTTATTATAGTAAAAAAATATACAGTATGTCCAATTAAGTCGGCACCATATGGAAAACTTTTTTATTATTTGTTTTAGGAAAAAAGTTATTCTTGATAAAAAGTCTTGCATGATCTAAAACCTAAAATGCAACTAACAGATATCAAATTTTTACAGTATACGAGGCGGAGTCAATAACATAAACAACTAAATGCCTAGTTTCGAAGGGCTCCTTCAGTGTTGCCAGAAAGGACGACAAGTCGTCAAAATGACGACTTTTTACCTCTATGAGAGAAGGACGACAATTTTCAATAAAAACCATATTTTTGACGACTTTTTACAGGTGAAAAAATTTCGATATTCATAGAAGCATATTAATATTTTTAATCGTTTTATACAATACATAGGAAGAAATAACATTATACTTAATAATAATTATTATTATTCCGAAATATTTCTCAAAGAGAATAATCTGAACGCGCCACGAATTGTACGTCAAATTTTGGGAATTCCCCGATGCAAGGGACTGAATTAAGCGGCATTTTATTTTATATGTTTTACGTGTGTGTTTACTTTTAATGACTTTTGCGTGTATTCACTGAATTCTTTGGTCACTGGCGATACTGAAATGAGTGATATTACGACATATTTTTGCTCGGCGTCCACTTCTACAATGGCTAGGTTGTTTTCTTAGCCCAATAAATTGGGCAACTAATTTTTAAATTTTGTTAAAAGATACAACTGGTGCTTATAGCAGTAGATCTGATTCTGATGAAAGTCTTTCATCCATAGATTTAGAACAATAAGATCGAGTTTGTTGACGTTTCGGCTGGGGACAACAACACGTAACAGTCTAAACGCTGTGTTAGTGAATTTATATTATCAGTTTCAATGTTGTCAAAGTTATCATATTTTTTCCCGTCATTACCAAAATTCTAAATCTATTTAAACATTATCTTGTAAAATGAGATATTTTGTTTCGCTAAAATAATTGTACATCTACGTTAACACTAATTTTCGAAACTAATAACACAACAAATTATATTGCTAGATAAATATTGACAAAGATACTTTACCATGATTTAAGTTTCAACCATTTCTGCGAAAATTTGATAGAAGCGGCAACGAAGCGCTATCAAACATTGTTATTTATGAATGGAGTGAAACCATTATAATTGTACTAGTATATTTGTGTCGGCCATGTTCAGTACCTTGGTGTTTGTTTACTAATGTGTTTTATATTGTGCTAGATTAAAATTTTCTTTTTCATATTGATTTATTGGTTTAAATTGATTGAATAGACAAATATGGTTCAAGAATGTGTGGTATGCCGCAAACTGGATTATTTAAATCCCGATTTATCATTTTATCGGTAAGTTATATTTAAGGTTATAAACATAGTTCAGGGGCGTAGAATTTAGTATTTTATCGACTGTATAAATTCTTTAATAATGCATAAAGGATTGTTTTAACTTATTGCGACGACTTATAATTATGTAAGTTTCATATATTGTGTTAAAAATTAAATCACATTTTGTTTTTCTGTCAAACTACCTAAGTATTTAGGTAATATTAATTTTTCATTTAAACAGTTATACAAAGACATGACTTTTAGGATTCCTGCAAATGTTGAAAGGAGAAGATTTGAGGCAGTGAAGTCCATACCTACAAATGATTATATTTGTTCTTCATTTCCGTGATAATGACTTTGAATATAAACCAAGTGGAAGGAAATATTTGAAAACAGATGCAAAACCAATATCGAGGTAATATACCTATGTTTATTTGTTTTTTAATAAATTTAGGCTATAAGATTTAAAAATACTTTTGCGAAGCTTTACTAGAATACAAACATTTTTCACTTAAAATATAAGGTAATTCCAGTAATATTGTTTAAACATTATGGCTTAAATTTATGTAATGTAAAAGGTCAAACCAATCTTTTGAGAATATGTTGAATATTTTAAGCAATCAAAAACATTTCAATAATACCGACTGCTTAAACTCTAGTGATTTCTCATGAATCTTAACTTTTATTGAAAATTTTTGTGTTCTGTCATTGTAGTTTTAACTAATTACTTATTTGATTCGATTTGTATGTCGTTTCACTGTGAATGCCTTCTCGCCTGCTTCGTGGATTATGAATGTATATAATTTTAATGTAGCGTAGTGGAGAAAAAATAAAATAAAACGAGTCTTGCCTCACAAAAAAATAGTAGATGTAGAAATTTGTTACTTCTGCCAACGTTTTCGTTAGTTGATATTTACTAACTAATTTTTTTCTGTTATAGGTTCGACAAGATTAAAACAGTTTATATATTTTTCAGGATTTATCTAAACGTAGAATGTTCCTACTATACCAACATTATTTTTTTTTATTTCAGGATGATACAACTAATAATTCATCAGTGTTTAATTTGTAGTTAGTTCCCTATTCCTACCTCAATCCCGAATAGCCTGATAGTCGAAAAGCCTGATAAAAACAACATCGACACATTTGCAAGGAAATGATGAATTTTCCCTTGATTTTTTACGATTAATTTAATTAAATAAATATATTTTCATTAGTATTTGAAATTTCCTATGTAACCGGTAAAATTAAAATCGTTAAAAAAAATAAATATATTGTGTCACATCCCATTTCCCTCTGTAACGGTACGCCCATGCATCGAAGCATAAATTCATTGCCATGTTCTGGACTTTTATATATTTATCTCACTTCGTCCTTGGGCACGGAATATTTGAAACTTATGAATGACTTGTTGGGGATGTGGTTTCATCTCTTCAAGAATGAAGAATAATTATAATGATTCAAACCAGGAAAAAATTAAATCAGATTCAGACAGTGAAATCTGATTAAAACAATTTTTTAGCTTTGTTTGTTAAATTTTTATTCTTTGTGTTACTTTAATAAAGTTTATTTTGAATTCTTTCTCTATTTAATACTGACCCCAATATCTCAAAAAAGCTGTGACGACAAAGTGACGACTTTTCATACTGATCGATGACGACTTTTGACTTTGTTAGCCTGGCAACACTGGGCTCCTTACATTTTAATTATAACACAAAAACAAAAAGTTGCGGCAGATTGCCGTTGGCGCGCCCGCCCGAGGGTTAACTTTAAAAGTTTAGTAATGTGTAGAACGAGTCAATATCTGTTTTTTCCATTCGTTTCGAATGTCTGATACCTGTACCAAATATAAATAATGCATTTGATGTAATTTGACGTTAAAACTCCAGTAGTGCGCCTAAAAAAAATTTCACTTTAACTCATTTTTTCGGTTCTTTTCAAATATCCATCCAGGGTGTTGTTTTGGGGATTTTCAAATTTTACAAATTCTTCTTAATCCAGTTCTGGATTTTAACTGTAGGTCTTACATAATAGGATTGGGCTATTAATACAATATACCTGCACCAAGATAAATCTACAGGGTAGTTCTAAAGTTACAGCTTATGAAAATATTGGCCGAAATGATTTAAAAGCGTTAGACCCAGTAACTAACGTTATTTGGAATCAACTAAGTGGACCCTATTTACAGTTAACGTATGTCGTTCTACCTATGAAACACCATGTATACTTTTTCATTGTCAAATTGATTGAGCTGTTACATCTAGGATTATTTTGACAAAGTAGATCGCTTTAGAAATAATCCAAAAGAAATGTGGAGAACCTTAAAACAACTGATTAATAATAACAGAGATAAAGATTTTCCAAACAGTATAATTTTTGAAATAGGAGATGAGAGAAAAATAGTAAATGATAGCTTAGAAATAGCACAAAGTTTTAATAAATATTTTGTTGAAGGTATTGGAAATATTGTTGATAGTATCAATAGTACTGAAACATGGTGCAATTTAAACAGTAACTTATACATACAATTTGAGAATTTTGAAATGCTATCTATGAATGATTTGCGAAAAATAATTAACAATTTGGATAATAAATTCTCGTTATACGAAATTTTAAACTGTAGAATGCTAAAAGTAGTTTTCGAAACTATTGGTCACGTCATATTAAATCTAGTAAATACGTCACTTGATACTGGCAGAATTCCTAATTCATTAAAAATCAGTACAGTTATACCTATCCCAAAAATAAACAATACCAATAATGCTGATGAATTTAGACCTTGCCTCCACTAGAAAAAATTATAGAAATTGCTGTTTATGATCAATTAATAAATCATGTTTCTGAAAATTCGATCCTAATATGTAACCAATCTGGTTTTAGAAAAAAATTTTCATGTGAATCAGCGCTACAACTTACACTTTGTAACATTCAAACTAAATTAGACGAAAATAAATATGTTGTAATAGTATTTTTGGACTTAAAAAGGGCATTCGAGACAATTGACAGACAAATTATGTTAACAAAATTGAAACAATATGGTATTGGGGGTAGAGTATTGCAGTGGGTTAGTAACTATTTAAATAATCGCAAGCAGAGAGTCCGTTTTGCTGACCAAACATCCTGTGACATAAATAATGATATAGGGATTCCTCAAGGGAGTGTATTGGGTCCTCTTCTTTTTATTTTATATATTAATGATATTGAACTCTTTGTTGATTGTGAATTCATTAATCTTTTTGCTGATGATACTTTAATAACATGTAGTGATGCTAGTCTGGATAAAGCCATAGAGAAAATGAATGCCTCATTATCATCGGTAAATAAATACTTGAACATAAATAAGCTAAAATTAAATGTAAGAAAAACTAAAGCAATGGTCTTCACAACGAAATTCAAATATAGTAGTATCGACGTTAAAAACATAAATTTGAACATTAATAATGAACACAATGAAGTTGTTTCTAATATAAAATATTTGGGATCTCAACTAGACAATTACTTAAATTTCGATAGCCACTTTAACTATATTTATAAAAAAATATCTAAAAAACTTTATTTCTTCAGTAGAATTTCGCAAAACTTATCAACTGAAACCAAAATTACTGTATATAATACCATAATTCAGCCTCATTTTGATTATTGCGCATCTATATTATACTTATTCTACTTAAATAAATTAAACATGCTACAAAAACTTCAAAATCGAGGAATGAGAGTAATACTGAAAACAAATCGTCTTACTCCAATTACGTCAATGTTAAATACTCTAAATTGGTTTCCGGTAGAGAAAAGAATGTACTATTTTACAATTTATTACGTTCAACAATAATATCCATAATTATAATACAAGATGTACAAATAGCATCTACATTGCAAGAACTACATATCAAAAAACTATGAATTCTTTATTCTTTAAAGGTTTCAAAAAATTCAATGATCTCCCTTTATCTATACGCGAATCAACCACAATAAACTGTTTTAAAATTAAACTTAAGGACTTTATTAAAAATTCAATTTAATTAAGATTTTACTAATTCCATTACTTGATGTTTTTAATGTATTATAATGGTATGTGATTTTTCTTTTTATATTTATTATTAATTTTTTTATTTAATTTACCTTTTTCCGTAAATTTAGACAGAACGTGTTTTATAAATATTGTTATTGTAGTTGGGCGCCATCTGTCTTAGTACATAGGAAATTATAGCCAATATCTATCTCAGGTTCTAGGGTTCTCTAGAGGTTAGATTTTTATAAAATCAATCACAACGAACGAAATGAAAAATTATAAACATTTATTAAAGGAAAAAAATTAACGATAAACTTTATCTGTACAGGAACAATTGTTTGGTGTAATACGGTAAGTGTAGTTTTTAAAAATAATATTTGCAAGTGTGATACAAAATTTTCTTAAACTTCTTACCTTATTACTTTCTAACCTAACATAATTAAACTTTTATAAGGTTAGATTGTTTTCAATCTAACTTTATTATTATGGCCTTTTATAGTTTAAACTTTTTAAATATCGATATTTAGTAATTAAAATGGTACCTTTTATTCAATTTAAGCTTTTCGTTCTTATTTTAGTTGTTCAAAATATATGGGATTTTATAAAATCGTTTTTTCAAATAACATCAAAATCAGGAAATAGGATGGATATTTTTATGCCGAATATAGTTGGATCTGGATACTTTTATACAGGAATACAGCTGGGATTGAAGATGTCTAAACGGAACACAGGATATGATGGATAATTTTGGATAAAGCCACCTTTTTCAGATCGTTTATTAACCTCCCTTTTTCTGACAGGTAACAATTTTTTTCTTTTTAAATCGCGTTGCTTTGGGTTTTTCTTTTGTTTTTATGATACGGAGCGATGTGAACTCTTCAAAAGATTTTGGTCAAAAGCCCCGCTTTGACACACGAAATGCTTTTTATAAAGTACAATGTCACAGCTTCCTAGATGAGAATTTGACATTTTTTAACCTAAATTTTTACAAAATTAAAAAAAATTATTGATTTTATTGCAAATTTTGACTAATGACATCTTATTCTATAGATTAAAAGAAAATTTTTGATATACTTTTTATATCATTTCGAATTATATTATGTTATAAATGGGATAATTAAATTAATAATGCGAATTGTTAAATAGTTATTTATTGAAGTTAAAGCGTTCACAGCCCTGAACGAACTGAAAAAATATCCTATCTTTCTAAAAAGCGGATCGACATTTACAATCTGCTTATTTAAGGTTTTCTTAGTTAATATAAACATAATAATATTGAAGGGTCTCTAACACTGCGACTCCTTGAGTATAATTTATTAGTCTACGATCTTAAATAATAATTATTTGTATATATGTGTGTTTATTAAATACTACGAATTATGGATGTTTACACTCGGCCATCCTGACTTTTAAAAGCGTCCTCGCTTTCACAAATAAATTTTGGCATGTTGCCTTGTCGATTTTCTCATTGATTGTTTTTTCTGAAAAAAAAAGAAAATTGCATACAGTAATTATATTTTGATTAGTTATATATATATTTTTGATTCATTTAGAAGTCTATTTAATTTTTACCTCCCAAGAGGCCTTATTTTTTGTATTCCACCTCTCCCATTAGAGGCATTACGAATTTTTTTTTATTCCACCACTCTCATTAGAGGCATTACGAATTTTTTTTTTTTTTTTTTCATTCCACCTCTCTCATTAGAGGCATTACGAATTATTATTTTTTTTTTATTCCACCTCTCTCATTCGAGGCATTCGAATTTTTTTTTTTTTTTTTTTTTTTTTTTTTTTATTCCACCTTTCTCATTAGAGGCATTACGAATTATTATTTTTTTTTTTATTCCACCTCTCATTCGAGGCATTACGAATTTTTTTTTTTTTTTTTTTTTTTTTTATTCCACCTCTCTCATTAGAGGCATTACGAATTATTATTATTTTTTTTTATTCCACCTCTCTCATTAGAGGCATTACGAATTATTATTTTTTTTTATTCCACCTCTCATTCGAGGCATTACGAATTTTTTTTTTTTTTTTTTTTTTTATTCCACCTCTCTCATTAGAGGCATTACGAATTATTATTATTTTTTTTTATTCCACCTCTCTCATTCGAGGCATTACGAATTTTTTTTTTTTTTTTTTTTTTTTTATTCCACCTCTCTCATTAGAGGCATTACGAATTATTATTATTTTTTTTTTATTCCACCTCTCTCATTCGAGGCATTACGAATTTTTTTTTTTTTTTTTTTTTTTTTTTTTTTTTTTATTCCACCTCTCTCATTAGAGGCATTACGAATTATTATTATTTTTTTTTTATTCCACCTCTCTCATTCGAGGCATTACGAATTTTTTTTTTTTTTATTCCACCTCTCTCATTAGAGGCATTACGAATTTTTTTTTAAATAACTACTTACTAGATCCTACTTTAAAAAATTTTAACTTTTCACAAATCTATTGTAAGTCAATGAGATCATCCGTACTATTTGTTTCGGAATCAGAGTTTTCGGAGGAACTTACTCCTTCCATAAAAGGTTTAAGTTGCTCCGCCGACACTGATGCTTTATATTTTTTATAGCCTTTTATGCCTTTCATTGCCACTATTTCATATCTGTCATTACCCAATACTTTTTTTATTTTATATGGCCCACCGAATCGTGTCCCGGTTTTTCTATTACTTTCTTTACTTTTTTCGGCGTTACCTTCCGACCAGAGTACCAAATCATTAGGCTTATAGCTTTTGCTTTTTTTTCTTTTCGCATCGAAATACTTTTTCATTCTTTGACTTTGTTTGTCCATTGACTTTGTCGCGCTAATTTGATCGTCTACTCTGTCAATTTCACCGATCTCATCGTCCATGTCCGCTTGAATATTTTTTTCAAATCCAAACATAAGTTTGTGGGGCGTAAATCGCGTGCTGCTGTTTTCGGTATTATTAATGCCAAGGACAACTTGTGGTAGTTTTTCGAACCATTCGTGTTCATCATTTATGCTGGTGTTTATAGCTTCTAGTAGTGTACGATTGTAACGTTCTACCTGACCGTTTGATCGGGGGGATGCTATGGTATTTAAAACCTGCTTTATTTTAAATTCTACGCAAAAATTACTAAAATGTTTTGACGTAAATGCTTTACCTTGATCCGATATTATTCTTTTGGGTACTCCGAACATACTAAATAAGTCTTTTAAATTGTGAATCACTTCTTTTGAATTTGTAGATTTAGTGGGTCTTGCAAAAATATATTTTGAAAATGAATCAACGATGACTAAAATATGGCAAAACCCTGAACTTTTGCAAAATGGTCCCAAATGGTCTATATGCCAAGTATCAAGCGGTTTTGTAGGTTTTTGTAAAGGAAAAAGGTAGCCTTCTTTTTTACCATATTTATTATGTTTAAATGCGCAATCAAGACATGCATTGACATATTTTTTTATAAATCTTGTCATTCCGTGAAACCAAAATTTACTTTTGATTAATTTTTCGCATTTACTAAGGCCTACATGACCTATATCATCATGATATTTCCTCATTAAGCTAAATCTAGAAATTTGTGGGATGACAAGCTTATTACATCCATCAGCCGTTTTTCTGTAAATTCTATGATCTATTTCGGAGTAAATTTTTATTAATTCGGGATTTGGATTATTTTGGTGTATTCTATTCCGTATAGATATTAATTCTGGGTCCTGAGACTGAATGCAATATATCCAGTCTTCCAGATTTATTTTGAGGATTGCTGAATTATTAGCGTTTCGGCTAAGAGCGTCTACGTGTGTCATTCTTTTTCCTGGTCTGTGCTCTATTTCAAAATCGAAATCCTGTATAGTTAACCACCAACGTGCTACTCGAGGCAAAAGATCTTTTTTACTAAATGTCAAACGTACAGCGCTACAATCTGTAATAACTTTAAAGTGCAACCCTGTTAAGTAAATACGGAGGCGCTTAATTGATTCAATGACAGCTAATGTTTCTAATTCGTATGAATGATAAACACTTTCTTCCCTAGTTGTGGCTCTACTATAATACATAACAGGTTTAAGCCCATTACTATGCTTTTGCATTAATATTCCTGCGATACCTTTGCTACTCGCGTCGGTGTGCAGCTCGGTACTTAAATTAGCATCAAAAATACTTAGTAAAGGTCTGCTAGTGAGAATATTTTTAATTTTTTGGAAAGCGTCTCGTTGTTCGTTGCCCCATACCCACACTGAATTTTTTTTTAGTAACTGGCTTATTGGATGAACAATAACAGCGTGGTCTTTAACAAATTTTCTGAAATAAGAGCATAGACCTAAAAATTGTCTCACTTCATGTATAGTTTTTGGTTCCGTAAAATTTAGAACTGCATTAATTTTTTGTTTGCCCGGTTTTACGCCGTTTTCGCTAATTTCATAACCCAAATATTCAATAGAATTTTCAAAAAATTTACATTTTTTTATATTTAATTTTAAATTGGCTTCCTCAAAAATTTTAAGAACATTTTCTAGGATGTCAAGTCCTTCTTGTACTGTAGTACTTGGAACTAAAATGTCATCTAAATATATTAATACTTTGTCGTGACGTAATTGACCCAGCACGTTATTAAGTAGTCTTTGAAATGTGGCGGGGGCATTACATACCCCAAATGGCATCCTTAAAAACTCAAATTGTCCATCTGTTGTAACAAAAGCGGTTTTGTCTATTGAATTTTCCGCTACCGGAATTTGATAATAACCTTGAGTCATATCTAAGACAGAAAAATATTTATATCCTTTTAATCGTGAAATATGATCTTCTATATTTGGCAATGGATATCTATCTTTTACTGTAATTTTATTTAATTTTCTATAATCAATAGCCACCCTGTAATCACCGTTCTTCTTTTTCACTAAAATCGCAGGACTTGCGTAACTAGATTTTGATTGTTTGATAATGTTATTTGTTAATAAGTCATTTACTTTTTCGCGGATTATTAATTTTTCTTTTTCTGATACCCTATATGGTTTATAAAAAATAGGTTCTTTGGATGTTAAATTTATTTCGAATTCAATAATATCGGTTACGCCCAAATCACATGTATTTATTGCAAAACAAGACTTATATTTTTCTAATAATTTGTGTAGTTGAAAACAATTCGTTTTTGAAATTTTTCCTGAATGAACCTTGGATAAATCTATTTTAAAAATTTGAGAAGTTTCAAAATTTTGTATGTTGCTCTCAGGAAATTCGTGTCCTCTTGCTATGACTTGATTATTTCTAAATTTTAAACTTTTACTACCTATATTCGTCACATTCATGAAGAAAATAGGGTCTATAGCCAGAACCGTTGAAATAGTGTAATTATGGCATAATTTTGACGGGATAATTAAATTATTCTTACAGTCACTTTGAACTTTTACAGATAATGAAGAATTTGGTTCAATTTCTATGTTTTCTAAAACTTTTACATTAAATTTAGTTGCATTATTTTCTTTAAAATTTTTGTAATTCTCTTTTAGATTCTATTTCTTTTAAAGTTATACTTTTACCTCTAATGTGCATTTCTATGCCATCATTATTAATTACTGGTTGACCTATAATTACGTCTATATTTTCCATTTGAAAATCAACGAAATATACTGTATTTTCTATAGAAAAACTGTCAAATTGTAAATTTATGATAGTCTGTCCTTCTGGATATAAAATTTTATTACCGAAACCTCTTATAAAGGTGTCTGGTATTTTTAATTCAATTCTCAGTTTTTCTATCAAACTCATTCGTGCCACGTTTATTTGGCTACCTGTGTCCAAATAACCTTGACACATAATATTATTTATTTTAACGTTAATTTTATAAAAATCATTTGTTACTTGCCTTTGCAGTGTTTTCACTGTTGCAGACTTTAGGAACCAGCAGTCAGTTCGTACATGTCCATCTTTGCCACAGTTATTACATTGTTTGAAGGGGCGTCGGGTCGTGGTGCATTTTGAGTTCCTGCTAAAATTTCACATACTCGTTTGTTTATTAGGTGTTCTAAATTTTTTTGACGCTGCCGCCTAGGTTGACGTTGGTGAAATCGTCCACTTGTCTGACTCTGCGTTGTTTCGCCTGCATCATCTGATGATGACGATAGGGCTCTTTTTCTTTCTTTTTGCTTTCTCTCCCGTACTATTTTTGACGAACTATGTCTATAATGGTCTCTATCCGTATCACTATCACTTCCACTCATTATAATCCCACTTCTGAATTGTTATAAATGGGATAATTAAATTAATAATGCGAATTGTTAAATAGTTATTTATTGAAGTTAAAGCGTTCACAGCCCTGAACGAACTGAAAAAATATCCTATCTTTCTAAAAAGCGGATCGACATTTACAATCTGCTTATTTAAGGTTTTCTTAGTTAATATAAACATAATAATATTGAAGGGTCTCTAACACTGCGACTCCTTGAGTATAATTTATTAGTCTACGATCTTAAATAATAATTATTTGTATATATGTGTGTTTATTAAATACTACGAATTATGGATGTTTACAATTAACTTCGTACAAAGACACTTTTTGTTCGTCATCATTGATTTTCTAAATATTATTAAACCTCATTATTGTTGTACTTTTTTGCTATATTTCTTTAATTTTATAAATCTTAAACTCTTTTTCGTTTAATTTACTATCGTTTCGTTTAACTTAAACTAATTATGTTGAATTATTATTAGATTGACTTTTAAGGTTATCTTTTATAAGTAATATTTTCTTCCTGTCTCAGTTATACGTTAAAAAAGGGCTTTATATTCAATACCATTACAGTATATTATTTTTGTCTATATTATTTTAAACATATTTTATATTTGAAATGTGTATATGTATTTTAAGGGTTTTTAGTTATTTATGCTACTTTTAGATTTATATGTAATTTTTAGTCTAGTTTTATATGTATATTAGGATTCCTAATTAATAAAGATCTATCTATCTATTATAAGACCTTTTCTGGTGGCATGTAGTACCCCCTTTTTGGTCCGCATTTTCTTGTCTGGTGCGCATTTTGCGCCCGCTCGATATAAGTAATAGTAAAATTCAACTAATCGAAAACAAAAATAATGTATAGTTTTGTAAACATCTGATATAAATTCTCTTTTGGATAAGGACCCATTTCGTGACCGCACATGATATCCCTATATCCCAAAATAATACACAAATCTCTGTTTTAATAATATTCTTGGCATAATTGACAACATTGTTTTCTTCAAGTATATATTTATCGCAAATAATAAACGTTCTTTTACTAATAATACATTGGGATTTCCCATGTAATATTAGCGTTAAAGACCTTCAAATCAGAATTATCAAAATACAAACAACTAATAGATATTAATCCAAGAAAAATAAACACAAAGTAGTACTCACCTATAATTAGAATGAAAACAAAAAAACTCAATCTACAATTTTCCATACCTCCGTAAGAAGTTAATTTAGTCCGACATCACAACTGTATAATGCAACTGCAACCGAAATTAAACTTAAAGATAATACATAATTAATGTAAGACAAACTTCTGTTTCTGATTAAAATTTGTTTTCATAAATTACCACTTCCAGTTGTGAACTGGCCGTGGTTCAATGATGGAATTAATAACAAAACACGACAGAGTCGGATCAGCTTCTAGAAATGTGGAATATCCGGTTTAATTATCTAATTGTAAGTTATCGAATATTACGCAAGAACTGAATATTATAGTTTAATTATTTGTAATTTGTTAATCATAAGAATGGCACGAATTATTTTCTTACCTAACTGAATAGGAAGGAGTGTTTATAAAAAAATATTTTTCTTCAAGTGCCAATATACGATGAGATGCTGATACATCCGTAGTCTCCCTCATATTTCGTCATAAGTGTAAAAAAATGACTCAATTCCTTAATTTGTTTAGTAATATCTGGTCACCGAGCTTCGCTCTTAATATTCAAATCCACATTTTTAAGCAGCCCAATGAGTATATAATTTAAGTATATTTATAACCTGACAAATTATTAATTAATTCGCGAAAATCACGGAGTGGGCGACATCTACTTGAACTACTGATAGGGAGATAAATAAAAAGTTGATTGGCAATTGGCTTGAACGTAGGCGGGAAAATTAAAAAAGCTGTCAGTGTTAATTTTCAATTGGCTGCAGCTGTTGTTGACGTTTATCAACTGCTTGTCACAGAATTTACAATTTGTTCTTGGAAAATACAAAGTCACAATCAACCTTAAAATGTACTATGAAAATAGAGAATTTTAAATGTCTCTTTAAAGTTTCTTGTAAATTTATTATTTAGCGTATGGCACAAGACACATTAAATTTACATCTAAAGAGTTTATATATGCAATTGATCTGGACGTCGCCATCAGGAAATCCTCGGATATCCCCTCGTAGGCTGTTCTAGGACATTTTTCTGTGATTGATTTTGTTTTCGTTTGTGTCTCTTGTGTGGTCAGGAGAACCTTCTTGGTTTGTCTGACCGCCAGTTGTTTGCTAGTTCATTTAGCGTTACCCAGGGTGCACCACGAGGAGGCGAACTAGCTTTACACCCCTTTCTTGTAAAATAAAAAAAAAAAAAAAAATTTTTTTCTTGTAAAATAAAAAATTGAAATCTATGTTAATAGTACACGTGTATAAGCATTCATTATTTTTTTCTCTCTCTCTATGATAATGAAAACTTAAATATTAAAACTGTTCGCATAATAAAATAGTAGCCGTAAGGGGTAGTCTCACACTTTCGGGGAAGGGAAGACCAGTTGTCACGGTTTTACAGGTGTCACATTTTGACAAGTATCCATTTTAACAGTGTTACTCAACGTTCCTATAAATATTTACCTAAACCCATGATTTCTGAAATTGAATTGGCAACGTTGTATTTTCAACTTTGAATTTATGAGATGGCTGTCATTTGACAAGCATATTATTTATGTCCGTCAAATGAACCTTTCCTTTTTTATATAAAGCGGCAAATTTAAAATTGAATTCTTTCAGATTCAAGAGGTACAAATTTTATTTTTACCTCATCCTTCAATGCTTATTTGTAGTTAAAATTTAAATTTTAATACATCTAATCGTCCTAATATAGTTTTTGTCTAGATAAACCTGTTCTTTTGACAGTTAAGTCAGACTTTATTTATTCATAGCCGTATCGTATGTATTTTAATTGATTCAGAATTTTGTATTAATATATATTTCAAAATGGCTTCATTCTAAAAATATTATCAGTCCTCCTAAATCCTTGAAGGCAGAATTATTAGTAACAGCAAGGCAACATAAAAACAAATTCAAAAAATATATTATAGATAAGATGGCCATAGAAAAAGGAATTAAAATTCTCAGATTGCCTCCGAACCACGCAGAGTTAAATTCCATTGAACTGATCTGGTCTCAATTATTAAAAGGTTACGTTTCTCAAAACAATAAAACATTTAAATTTCCTGATGTGCGAAATTTGTTTTTGAAGGCAGTTTCAGATGTAAATAGAGAACATTGGGGAAAATGCATTGGTCATGTTAAAAATGTGGAAAATTCATTTAGGAAAGTGGATATATCAATGGATAATTTAATAGAACCGATAATAATAAAACTCAGAAAAGACAATTATAGTGATACCAGTAGTTTTAGTGAAGACAGTGACTTTTAAAGATAGTTCTTGAACTAACTTTTTTTTTAATCTTTGAGTTTAGGTAAGTACTGAAGCGTTACTTTTAATGCCAAGAGATTAAAAAAAGTTTAATCCCAACATATAATCCTCCTTGCTATTTATTGGTTAAATTTAATTCGTTCAATGTTAAAGTGTCAGATGCATAAAGTTTATTTTTATTTTTTGTAAATAATATACCTTCAAAATTTAACCTACGAAGTGCGTATATATATTTTATATGCTGTGACCGTATTTATATTATAGAAACTTATTTTGCAAAGTACGCCTATGGAATGTGACGTTATATCCCCACTTTTACTGTACTCATCTATCCTTCATAGTATATATTACTAAAGAAACAAGTTATTATTATGTGCCGTTGCTGGGAAATAAAACTAAAAGCTTGTAAATATCTCGGAAGATCGAATTTTCACAGACATGAGACCTACATTTTTTGCCGATTTAGATAGGAATTAGTCTACCCTGAAAGTTTCATTGAATTCTGACGAGTGGATTTCGAGATCCTCTGGACATACATACATACAAACCTTGCTCGTTTAATAGTATTTGATTCCTTCTGATTTTCAAAGAAAACAATGTTATGTTTAACGAATTATCGCAGTAGGTCAAATGCATGTATCACAAAATCTCTCGAATTTTTGTTTTCACACCATCCACTTTTAGTCCGAAAATGGCATTGTAAGGGTTTAGAAATACAGTGTTTTTTCGACAGCGTTGTACTTTTTTGCTTGATTTTTTTTTTATTTTATAGATAAAGGATCCACACATGCTTATGAGAAGTTTAGAAATTGTCCAGAAAAATATGAATATTTTGGTTAAACATTGACAATATTCGAGTGGGTATAAAAAATTATAGTAGGCCTTATGACATATTTAAATATAGTTATAAGCAATGAGACAACCTTTCTCTATAAGCTCGTAAAGAAAATTTAAAAAAAAAATATACCGTTGCTGAGAAAAGCCTGTATTTCAAAACATTTACAAGTCCATTTTTACCGGCCAGGATGTGGCGCCCCTACGGATAATTATTTAGATTACTCAAAATTCGATACAGATAAAATACTTTCACGTATGTTTACGAGGGGTAGACAGATGGATGAAGAATTATAATTTCTGTAGAATATTAAATTATTAGTAAATGCTCTTCTTTATGGATATTAAAGCCACTTTTTTAGATTAAGGCTCTGCTCCGTGGGTACACGGAAATGGCATTTTAAGGGTTTAGAAAGTGTTTTTTTGACAGCGTTGTACTTTTTTGCTTGATTTTGATAAGTTTTGCTCGTCGTATTTGAAAATTAGTTCAGAAAATTTTTATTATGAAAGGGGAGAATGGTTCCATTATTATCGAGTATTGAAGGGAATCATAATCTTGAATCTACGTCATTTCAGGGATATGATATCCTTCCTGCCTACAAAAAGCCGTTTCTCAGCTTTAACGTTATAAAATTAAAAAATGGGGACAATGTCGCCATCAGAGAGACAAATGAAAATTTTATTTATTTATTTTTTTTTTATTTTATTATTATTTATTTATTTATTTTTCTCATGATAAAGATTAGTTAAAATAAAATATCAGAGTAACAAAAGTATAGAATATTTCGTTATGAAAATAAAAGAGTAATTATAAAATAAGACAAATTGAAGGAAAAATAATATGTAATTAAAATTTTAAAAAAGTCATCATACATATATCTAGGTACATTTTAATGAAATGTTACGGATCTCCATACTTCTGGGTTTTCGGGGATCCACAAGCTCGGGTAAATAACATTTGATATAACATTCTTTAAGTTGTGATTTCATTCTCTAGCAAAATAAATCATTTTTCAAGACGATTTCCTTTTTTATGCCAGTAGGTGTCCAGACTGGCAACAGGCAACAATTATTTTGAATTTTTTGCAATCGAAATTTAGTAACTTGATCTAAGCAAGGATAAAAAACCAAAAGCCCATAATTAAGAATTGACATCACCATAGTTTCACAAAGTAATTTTCGTATTGTAAAGTTTAAAATACCCCGACCTCTATACATCTAAATGTAGTTATATACAATTTTCTCGCGGTAATGATATATTGAACAATTTCTATACTATCTCTAATTGTATCCTTCACCGTGTAGATAATGTTAAAGATCTAGGTATTTTTCTGGACTCAAAATTAATTTTTGACAAGCATGTATATAATGTGGCTAACAAGGCACACAGACAATTAGGTTTCATCTTCAGATCTTGTTTTGAACTAAAAAACCCTCATACTGTCAGAACCTTGTACAGGGTGGCCAAATAAGAATGCGAGGTACTGTATCTTGGAAACCATCCATCGTAGAGGCTTGCGGAAAAAAGTTATTACTAAAACGACCAAGAGGAAAACTTGGAAAATATTTTCAAGTTTCTGAAATGGCCGCTAGGGGGCGTAACTGCGATCTTGAAGCTAAGAAAGTGATGTTTCTGCGAATTCCGCTATATTACCCTTCCAAAAAAATACCTGATCTTTAAAGTAGAGGATAATCTGAACCTTTTTTGTTTAACAATTTTTGCTATATCTCTAAAAATGAAGTGGTGGGGGGTATTCAAATGTTTCAGTAAAAAACACCCTATATATTCGAAACCGCTGAGCCGATTTTAACAAACTTGGGCTAGTTGAAAAGAGCTATTCTTGAGCTACAAATGCTATAATATTTGAAGTTTTGTTAGTTTCAGATGTCGCCGCCAGAGGGCTTTTTTCAGAAATGGTTAATTTTCTCAAAAAAATTAAACGCATTGGTATGATTTCTTTTTCATGAAAAAGTAGCTAAATGATGCCTAAACATCTCCCGAAAACCGCATCTCGATATCTTCTTCCTAACCTAAAATTTAGCCCAAAGAAAATTTTATACGGAAATCCCTTAAATTTTTATTTTTTAAACTAATTAATTCCTTTTATTATGGAAGTTGTGGCCCTAAAAAGGACCGATTTAAAAAAGAAAAGTTTTTAGTGCCCTCGTAAATGATCTAAATTCTGATTATCACGCTCTATGCATTGCTGAAGTCTCTCATGGGTAGACAAACCTGCACCTTCAATTTCGGCTCTCGGTATGTTACGTAATGCATTAACGAATCCGGTTTTTCATATGTATCTGGTCGTAGGTTGAGTCTGAAAATCAAAACAAGTTAAGTCTGGTGATCGCGCAGGCCATGGAAACAGACTTCCTCTTCCAATCTACCACTGTTGGAATACTGCATTAATATGCTCTCGCACAATAATAGCATAATGTGCTGGGCAACCATTCAGCTGCAAAAACAAGTTTTGACGTTTTTTAGATGTGCTACCATCTATGGTAAGAAGAGAGTATTGACATTAAATTTTGACTGAATCTAGTCAAGATGTCACTCTCTTCTTTTTTATCCCTTTCAGGATGTCGAATCTAATAAATTAAAATTCCTTACTGGTTTACTCACTTTGTATTAATCTCTGAAAGGGATAAAAAAAGAAGAGAGTGACATCTTGACTAGATTCAGTCAAAATTTAATGTCAATACTCTCTTCTTACCATAGATGGTAGCACATCTAAAAATGTTATCTTATAGCGGATATAGCTATTGACTTGTACGAGTTTGGAATTTTATTTATTGGATTCGAAAAGCCTAACTGATGAAGTCGAAAGACAGAAACCGGTCTTAGGATGTCGAATCTAATAAATTAAAATTCCTTACTGGTTTACTCAAGTTTTGACGTGTTTACAGTGAAACATCTTCCAACAACAACGGTAATTTATTGGCCAAAAAGTCAAGAAAGATATTGCCACTTAGGGATTGCTAAAAAAAATAATTCTGCCTCCCATTATGCCACACCACACATTTAAACTCCAACGTCCTTGGTGCTGAACTTCACGCAACCAAAGCGGATTTTCTGCAGACCAATAATGCATATTGTGCAGATTTTAAAGGTCCAAAGAATTAGAAATAAAAATTCCCCATTATTGTGCGAGAGCATATTAATGCAGTATTACAACAGCGTTGGATTGGAAGAGGAAGTCTGTTTCCATGGCCTGCGCGATCACCAGACTTAACTTGTCTTGATTTTCAGACTCAATCTACGACCAGAGAGATACGAAAAACCGGATTCGTTAATGCATTACGTAACATACCGAGAGCCGAAATTGAAGCTGCAGTTTTGTCTACCCATGAGAGGCTTCAGCATTTCGAGCATTTACGGGGACATTAAAAACCTTTCTTTTTTAATTCGGTCCTTTTTAGGGCCACAACTTACATAATAAAAGGAATTAATTAGTTTAAAAAATTAAAAATTTAAGGGATTTCCGAATAAAATTTTCTTTGGCCTAAATTTTAGGTTAGGAACAAGATACCGATATGCGGTTTTCGCGAGCTTGTTTAGCTACTTTTTCATGAAAAAGAAATCATACCAATGAATTTAATTTTTTTGAGAAAATTAACCATTTCTGTCTAAATGTCGAAAATAGCCATCTAGCGGCGACATCTGAAACTAACAAAACTTCAAATATTATAGCATTTTTAGCCCAAGAATAGCTCTTTTCAACTAGCCCAAGTTTGTTAAAATCGAATATACAGGGTGTTTTTTACTGAAACCTTTGAATACCCCCCACCACTTTATTTTTAGAGATGAAGCAAAAATTGTCAAACAAAAAAGATTCAGATTATCCTCTACTTTAAAGATCATGTATGTTTTTGTTAGGTTAATATAGCGGAATTCACAGAAACATCACTTTCTTAGATTCAAGATTGCAGTTACGCCCCCTAGCGGCCATTTTAGAAACTTGAAAATATTTTCCAGGTTTTTCTCTTGGCCGTTTTAGTCATAACTTTTTTTTCCGCAAGCCTCTACGATGGAGAGTTTCCCAGATACAGTACCTCGCATTCTTATTTGGCCACCCTGTACATGGCCTATGTCAACAGTATTCTCATGTATGGGTCTGTCATTTGGAACCCCCGCTACTTGATTTATATTGACAAATTAGAGTCCATACAAAATAAGTTTATTTCTTATTGCCAAAGAAAATTTTATCCGTTTTAATTTGAAAATCATTAGTCTTGAGCAAAGTATCCATAAGATATTAAATAACAGAATTGATTGTGTTGAAATAATAAATCTTATTCGAATTGTTGTTCCTAATTACAATACGAGAAATAATTATAATTTCTTCGTAAATCAGGCATCAACCAATTACTATTTAAATTCGCCCCTTCATAGGGCTACTAATACTTACAATAAATTGTCGAATACTGTTGATATTGACATTTTTCTCCGCAATTTTATTAAGGTTAAAGATGCACTTAACGCTCACTTTTTACAACTGTGACTAATACTTTAAAACTTATTACAGATACCTAAGTAGCTTGCATTTAATTTGTAGCATAGTTTTTTAATTTTTAAACTTTTTGTTAATTAATCATTTTTTGTATATTTTAGTGGACACTGTTCTGGGTTTGTCCCAAACAAATAAATAAATAAACAATTTAAAAAATAATTATTTTATATTTATCTGCACTTTCATTATTACAATTGAATATTTGTAACAATATGGATCAAAAATCAAATTTCAAATAAAACAATGAAATACAGTTTCTTTTGTATTTTTTTCAGTAGAATTCAATGGAGTAATCGGTTTTTTAATTTTATTAAAAATTTAAACAAATTATCAATCAAAAAGTTCATGTAAAAACAAAAAAATGAGCACCTGAAGAACCCTGTACGATTATTTTTTGCCAACCAACTTTATGTTTGAGTGACTGGAAACGTCCAGGACCCCGATGTTTGAAACCGAGAGAAATGCAACTCCTACACGACCACTCGTATGCGACTTCGCTTGCACACTTCCCGCTCATCAATCCTCAACTAAACCGTATGTTTGAAAGCTGTGTCAACGTTGCTAAATTTAAATTTAGACATTCAACAAAAAGTAGAGGAAAACATTTTAGTTCACTTCAAAATATTTATTTTTCAAATTTATACGAATTTAAATTAAGAAAAAGCCTAATTTTCAATCGAAAAAGTTAGTTTATACCTACATTTTCAATTTATTAATTTTATCAGAGCTCATTTTCTTCGTTGAAACCTTGAAATGAAATATTGTTCATATGGAAAGTAATTGAGTCAATACCTCTAGTAAGTTGTCAAACATATTTTTATCCAGTCTAAAATGTTTAATAAAAAGTTTTTTTGATAATACAACAGGATTTACATTTTGAAAAATAGTTCTTCTATGATATGCAGTTATCTGTTGTTCAGCATTAATTAAAATATTAAATAACATTTCATCATCATTCATTTTGTGGTATTCTTCCAGCAATATATTCAAAAAACAATAAACAAATCAGCAAAATAAAATGATCAATATTCTACAGCTAATGATATGATTGAAACGAGTGATCATAACCTTAAACGAAATATAGGTACCTAAACAGAAAACATTTTTTTACGACAGTGTTGACACTTGGCAACGCTGCACTTAACGCCTTCACGGCGCTATTGTGCATGAATACTCTCTTACTATACACAACTCTACTGGTACAACCCAGTAGAGCACTCCTATGCGAACTCGTAGACGATTTCTCTTGATTTCAAACATACGGATTTCGTGACGCTGAGAGAGTGAGGAGTGATCACGTGGTACATTCTCGCACACGAGTTGCTCTCTCACGTTTCAAACATCGGGGTCCAGGAAAATAAATACAATGAGTACAATGACTGAAGCCGGATTTGTTCATGGTGACAAGTTTTTTCGCCTATCATCCCGATTTCACTTCTGCTGAGATTGGAGGCGTAAAAGCTGCAAGTAATTGCATAATTTCGTCAGTTCTCTGATTATTTCCTTCTTAAGTTTGGGAAAATTCACATAACCTCAAATGTTCAACTAGTTTTAGTGAATAATTCGTTCAAAACGTTAATACCGGGTGTATCAAAGATGCGTGGGTGGACGATTAGCTGCTCCCCTACCCCTATTGAGATGGGAAAATGTCTCAAATAAAAGTTGTTGAGAGCAATGAAAGCTATGTTCCAAAAATAACTACCAATATACAGGGTGTCCGGTAAATGTGTGACTTATCAAAGTTATGTTTTTTTAAATGAAACACCCTATACATTTTCACTCTACTGAATTCCTTCGGAAAACCGCTTCTCAAAAATGTATGGGTTTATACCAGGTGGTTCTGAAGTTATGGTGACATTTATGTCCCAAAATAGGTTCATTCAACACCAAATATCTGAAAATCAATAATTAGGAATAAGAAAATTTTTTCACCAAATATCCTCTTCCATTTCACATTCATAAATTTACCGAATGGCTCTTTTCCCATACAGGGTCAACCAAAACTCAGGATCACTGTTTTTTCAAATGAACCACCTGGTATAAACCCATACAACCCTATCTTTTTGAGAAGCACTCTTCCGAAGGAATTCAATCGAATAAAAATATATAGGGTGTTGGTAGTTATTTTTGGAACATAGCTTTCATTGCTCTACTCTACTCCTGTACCCTGTACTTTAAATTACTTATTAAATGTGCGCTAAATGAATCAGTTTTACAAATTATTTGTGGTTATTTATTAACAGTCTAATTGTTTGTTTTTGTCTTTTATATAATTTTTAAAATAATTAAACTAATAATGAGATAATTTGTGGCTAACCCAACATTTTCTGCAATTTACGTCAAAGCACTTTTTTGCTAAAATTATCTAATGGTTTTGGAAATCCCAGAGAAATATTTCTTAGCGGCAATACGAGTAGAGATATAGATAATAGACTGAAATTTCCAACAATTTCGAGAGATATCTGGGTAATGTGCAAATTTAAAAAAATAATGATTTAAATAGCCCGTGAGTCAGTGACGATTTTACGTACTTATTTTCGCAGTCAGCAAACATGGATAGAATTGTAGCGTTAGTAATTCTAAGCTAAGGGGGGTGGGGGTCCGATGGGTTGAGGTGGAAAATGCGACAGAACATACGAAAACACGACCTCTTTTTCCAGTGATAAAAATAGTTCTAGTAGTAAGAAGTATACTGAAGTTAAGTAAAAAAAATAATCTGGCTAATATGTGAGTATGGATAATATATATGACAGGTAAAAAACGTAACTTAGTAAAATAAGGCAAATATGCCATTCTTAATCATTTTATTATAGTAAAAAAAAATATATTGTTACTTACCTATTGCTTTCAAAAAGTTCAGGATGTCGGTAGGCTTCAGGTTAGGTAGATCTTCCTCTTCTATTTGATATTCTCCGAGGTATCGTACCCTTGGATTTTGCAGGGTAATGCATTCTGAGAGAATGTGGATAGAGGTTTTCTCCTCTTCCTCGCAGAATCTGCATTCTTCGTTGTCTACTAATCATCTCAGGCGGCAGTGCCCTGTTAGGATACCCGTTAGTATTCTGAGCTTATTTTTACTTTTACTGACGCAGTCGTCAGATCTCTTCTGGTTATAGTTTCCCAGTAGTGTCTTGGCCTGCCTCATTCCTTGTAGTCCTATCCAGTATTGGGATCTTTTGTTATTTACTTCTTTTCCAAGTTCATCAAGTATTTTACTGGTGCTTATTCCGCATAAGGGTTCAGGTCCCAGAAATGGTGTTTCAGCCCCTTTTTTTGCGAGTACGTCTGCTATTTCATTACCCTCCACTCCAGTGTGTCCCGGAACCCATAGGAGAGTAACAGTGTTATTCTTGCCTAGTTCGTTTAGATTCTCTAGGCACTCCCAAACCATCTGGGAGTTGATTTCGTGGGAGTTCAAAGCATTAATGGCTGCTTGGCTGTCTGACATGATGATGATCTCTTGTCTGCGAAAATTTCTTTCTATGTTGAACTGGACACATCTTTCAGAATATTTGGTTCCAGGCCCATATACTCCTATTCCTTCTGTTGTTCTAGAACCATCTGTGTACCATTTAATGGCACTTCTCTTGAGTTTTGGGATGGTATCTTACCCATTCGCTTTTGTTACTTAGCTTTGTGTTGAATTCTTTCACAAAGCTAAACTTCTTTGTCATCTCATCTTGAGGCATGTCCCAGGTTTGATGATTTCCAGGAAGGAGTCGAAACTTGCGTTTAGTTGATCCTTCTCTGGTCATTCTGTAGGTTGTTCTTATCGCTATACTCTCCACTACTATATGGAGGGGTGTAAGGATTAGGATTACCTCCATGGCGGCCGTTGGGCACGTTCTCATTGCACCTGTTATGCATACGCAGGCTAGTCTTTGGATTTTCGCTAGATTGGCCTTTGTACTGGCCAGCTTAGTTCTGCTGCCCCAGACCACTGCTCCATAAGTGATGGCCGGTCTCACTATTGACGTGTACATCCACTGCAGGATCTTTGGGTTACATCCCCAGTTTTTTCCCGCAAAATTTCTGCAAACCATTAGAGCTTTCGTGGCTTTGCTGGTTACTTCTTTTTCGTGCTTATTCCAGATGAGTTTATTATCTAGTATTAGTCCCAGGTATTTGACATCTGGCTTCCATTCAATAACTTTCCCGTCCAATTCGATGGTTTTGAGGTTAATGTTTCTTTTCCGTGTAAAGGCAACTAAGGTAGTCTTGGTGGGGTTCACGCTAAGTCCCATCGATTGACACCATCAGATGGAAACAGTGTCTTGTCCCATTTTAGTCTCTGCTATTCTGGTAGACAAAAGTCGCGACATCCATCTGGTTGTCGTGTTGTCTACCCCTCCCTCTTCTAGTGCTCTTTTGACGACTTCGTGTGGTGTGTTGTCAAAAGCCCCTTCTATGTCTAGAAAGGCACACACTACAGATTCTTTGTTGGATACATTCTAGACTCTAATTTTTAATAATTTTTTTTTTAAATTTTGTTAGATTATTTTGTTATTTTATTTAGTTCCGACGTAACCTTAGTCAGAACGTAATCAATTTTCGCCCGGCGCCATCTCTATCCCAGTAGAGAGAATGAGTCTCCTAATTCCAGTCGTGCTTCTAAAATTGGCCGCAAAATTGTAAGATCGATAATAATGATTCAGGACTTTAAAAATAATTTTTATTAACAAGAAAAATGGTTGATTATGCAGTTATTGTGAAAATATTATTTATTAGAAAAAGGTAAGCGTAATTTCCTTTTTTATTATGAAATTAGCAATTACTACTGACTTGATAAATTATTCTCTTACCTTATCCTAATTTAACTTATATACTAATATCTAACCTAACCTAATTAATTATTACTTTTGGCCTTTTACTTGTTATTATAGTTTCAAATATCGATACTTAAAATAGGTACCTTTTAATGTTTAATCTTTTAGATAACTTTGTTTATCTACTTTCCCAAAATTGACGATGCAACAAATTAGATCTTCCAAGATCCAAATCAGGAATACTGGATAACATTCTTCGGAATGTAGTTGGAACAGGATACAAACACCGGAAAACAGGATACTGGATAAAGTTCAAATTAGGAATACTGGATAAAATTCTTCGGAATATAGTCGGGTGGGGGGTTACCCCTGCCCCCCCCCCCCATTATTGTAATTTATAAAAAAATTCATAAAACATAATACACACAAAACTGTTTTACATCATAAAGAAAGTGGTGCTTCTTATAACGCGATAAAAAAAATGTATGCAGCTTCCTTATTTTACTAGACTTTTAATAGTAGCAGTTTAAAAGTGTTTTTTTTGTTTTAACCATTTCTAAGTACTTTCCTAGTCTCCTTGTGATTATAATTTAGTATTAATAAAGTTTTTTTTTAAACAGATCGACTTGAAATTTATTGCAAATTGTTAGGAAAGGTGTTTAGTTCAGAAGTAGAAAACTTTAGATAGTGGAGTTTTTTTCATCAAAAAGTGAGGGAAAAAAAGAAAATAAACTTGCGCAATCGATAAATTATCCTTTGTTAATGAATTAATGTTAAATACAATTTTTCATGAGAATAAACCCATCCCGAGTTATAGGGCGTAAAAATTACGATTTTCACCATAAAAATCGTACATTTCTAGTTTTTTAAATATAACCGAAAATCTGATATTATTACGTAAAAATTTATATGAACTAATTTTATGGCCTTGAGCTAACAATTAAAATATTTTTTTTTATTTTTCTACGATTAATACGAAGGAAGATCTGGCAATTGAAAAATGGGTGTTTTAAGAAACTGGATCGTTCTAGCGCAGGGGTTCTCAAACTGTGGTACATGTACCACTGGTGGTACATTACAATGTTTTAGTGGTACAATTTAACATTTAACATTTTGTTTTCAGAAACACATATATTTTTCTTCAAGTTTTTGACATTAACGGCTCTAGCTTTAATATTGAAATGACGACTTTTCCAAAAACTTCGAACAATTTCGCGACACATTGATTTTTAACGGCGAAATGCTTTTATGGTGGTACATATATTTTTGTTTCATATTTATGTGGTACAAAATTTGAAAAGTTTGAGAACCGCTGTTCTAGCGTAAATATCTGAAAAAATATGACTTCCACAAAAAAATGTTTATAACATCTTAATGAGAGAACAACATTGGGAACATTTTAAGACCATCCAGAACCGTTTAACATAAGCAGAAAAAAAGTTATGGACAAAATAAATTTTTTTCAATTTTTTTACGCTATTTTTTTATCGCCATCTAGACTATGGTATTTGACAAAAAAATCCTTTTGCAGAAAGTCGTAACATGTTTTTACAATTTTTACAATTAGTAATTTTTAGCCCTATGGATAATTATTTTTTAAGTTTTGGTCTGTTAAAGTTGAGCTAAATTTTTGTTTTTTATGACATTTTCAATTTTTGGTCAATACCGTGAAAAATATTGATTTTTGAAAAAAAAATTAAAGAGACAAGGCTTTGAGCAAATGTTCTTCCGAATAATTACCATTTTTTTTATCTTTGCGTTTATAACCGTCAATGTCATTTTTTCGGGTGTTGTTTTGGGGATTTTCAAATTTTACAAATTCTTCTTAATCCGGATCTGGATTTTAATTGTAGTTCTTACACTATAGGATTAGGCTGTTAACACACTATACCTGTACCAGATATGAGAGAAATCTACAGGGTGGTTCTAAAGTTACGGCTTATCAAAATATTGGCCGAAATTGATGAAACACCCCGTATCTCGGTTATTAAAGGCGTTAGACCGAGTAACCAAGGTTATTTGGAATCACCTAAGTACCCTCTATTTACAGTTAACGTATGTTGGTTTAACTACGAAACACCCTGTATAAATCAGAAATAACTTTTTTTTTTAAATAAAGTTAAAAATAATTTAGAAATTTATTTACATAAATAAATAAACACTATTTTGAAAATAAAACTTACGTCGAATGAATGCGGTAAAAAATGATAAGTTTTATTAAACAGAGACGATGTTCATCATTTTAATTATTTTTACATCAAAAGTAAAAGTGTAATGATGATAAATGTACAAGGATTTTTTTTATGCCCTTATTAATGTATATTGTAACGATTAACGAATGTGAATAGCCAAACAAAGGGAATACTAAAAGTTAATTCGATGACAAAGAAATTATTAAACAAAATTAATGAATTAAAAATAATAAATAACTATTTATTTCAGATAATCATTAGGCAGAACCTAATCAATAGGATAAAGTTAGAACTAATTTTAGAACAAGAATCGTACAATAAAACACCAAATTTCTAATAATAATGTTTAACAGGGTAGTCCCATTAAGAATTTAAATCGACGATTATACAGTAGTTATAAACAATTTAGCGAACAATTAAACAATGTAAGTCAAGACAAATTAGTTGTAGATAAGTCTGCAAACATCAAAATAATCAAAACAGAGTTATTTTAAGTATTAGAAAAGAAATAAATTATCAACTTAACCTCAAAATACAATATCAAAATTCAACAATATAATCGATGGAAATTATGAGAAATCAAAAGTATATATGAGTGAGAGAGAGAGAGAGAGAGATAGTACATTTTAAGGTTGATTGTGACTTTGTATTTTCCAAGAACAAATTTTAATGTAATGTACGAATGAACTATTTTTGTAACTAAAAAACTTTGAAAAAATATGATATCAATATCTGCCACACCTCGAGAGTCTGGTCACAGGTTTTTGTGAAGGTTTTTACCCAAGTATGAATATCAGACCCATAATTTTCCTTCACTGCAGATCAATAAATAATAAAATCAATTGAACATAGAGTTTTTCTTATATAGTGATAAATAGAGTGAGCTGAGCCATCTTCTGTTGACGGGACGTGTGCCCTACACGCTGCTGTTGTCCGTCCCGGAAACGAGGCCTGTCCGCCGTGACTAATCGCGAAGATCAAGCGTCAGTAGATGTTGCCCTAAAAGGGTGAAATCTCCAGAAACTAGGCAACTTTTAATGCATTTAACTAACCTCTGTGACAAGCAGTTGATAAACGTCAACAACAGCTGCAGCCAATTGAAAATTAACACTGACAGCTTTTTTAATTTTCCCGTCTACTTTCAAGCCAATCACCAATCAACTTTTTATTTATCTCCCTTTCTGTAGTTCAAATAGATGTCGCCCACTCCGTGATTTTCGCGAATTAATTAATAATTTGTTGTTATAAATATACTTACTTAAATTATATACTCATTGGGCTGCTTAAAAATGTAGATTAGAATATTAAGAGCGAAGCTAGGTGACCAGATATTGTTTTTAAATCACTGTCGTCTACTGTGAGTATAATGTATAAAAGGTGGTAAAAATTGGCTTTTTTCGGGTGACGATGGCGAGCTTGTAAATTTTGAGGTTATGATGTTAGGGAGGTCATTCGACGCAGAATTTTACATTTTCCGTACTGCGCCGTTTGTAAGACATGAGCGGAAAACCGGAAAAACTCGACCTGAGCCGGCCCTGCTATGAGGCAGCAAACTTCAGATTCGTGTTCAGCACCCCAAAAAACATATAATTCCTTTGAAAAATTTTCTACCGGACTCATGTTACGAAACAGGCACTTTTGAACACCATTTGATCAGGCTATTTACCGAGAAAAAAAAAACAGTGTCTTATTTATTTTTATTACAATTTCAATTTATTTAACGAAAACAAACAACAAATAAGTAGTACATTCATCATATAATTTGAATAGTTTACACAAATTAGAGTCATATTAGATTTTTTTTTGTAACACTTATTTTTTTTGGTATTTGTAGGTATCACATCAAGATTATGTTATTTATTTTAAATATAGAGAAATTATATTAGTCCAAGACCTGGACTAGGGTCCTGTGGGAAAGTTTGAGTATGGAGAATTTGTCTTCAGGAATGTTTATTAGGTGTCCTAGTAAGTGTTTTGGACTTGGGTGGACATCCGCCACCCCGTACATTTTCCAGCTATGACGTCATCAAAGATGGCGGCCGCCGGAACACAGAAATTCTCATATTTCAGGCAATACTTGACCGATTTGCATGAAACTTAGGTAAGTTTGTTGTAAATATTATTTTCAAGGTGAATAGAAATGTGTTTTAACTGCTACTATAAATTATATCATATTCTTTATAACTTAATAAAAACATAAGTATCATGAATGCACACAGATATTGTATTGAAATATATATAGGCTATTCATTCCTGTCGGAATGGTGGCCGCTGATTTAAGCTCATCAGATTCATTTTTTGCGGTGAATCACTCCGCTGTTTTCTCTTTATTTATTTTTCTTTATAAATTACTATGAGTTTTTGCTTCTTCTGTTATCTTCTTCCATTTTTTTCTGTCCTTTATATCTATTTTCCATTTGTTTATATTCATTTTTCGTATATCTTCTCTAATTTGATCTTCCCATCTTGTCTTCGGTCTTCCTTTTGGTCTGCTTAGTTGTGGTGTCCAGTTTGTTATTCTTCTTATTATTGTTAATGGCTCCCTTCTAGTTACATGTCCATACCATTTTAACCTTTGAGCTTTTATGAACCTCACGATATCTTCTCCTTTCATCTTTTCTCTAATTTCATGATTCATCATTATTCTGAATTCCCCCTCTTCTATTTTCACTGGGCCAAAAATTTTCCTTAATATTTTTCTCTCAGCTATCCTTAAGTTTTCTTCGTTTTTACTTGTCAAACACATAGTCTCTGCGGCATATGTCATTGTTGGTCTTATAGCAGCTTTGTACAATTTCAATTTGGTGTTTTTACTTAAATGTCTGTCATTCATCAATTTATTGTACTTCCAGTACGCCTTATTTCCCGCTTTTACTCTTTCTGCTATCTCTACTTTTCTATCATTTTTTTTATTTATCGTCACACCTAAATATTTAAAGTTTTCTACTTTTCTAAATTTGTAATTCTGTATTCTTATTTCGTTTATATTCTCCGTTGTTTCCCTGCTAACTATCATGTATTTAGTTTTTTCTTCATTTATTTCCAAGCCTCTACTTTTCGCTTCTCCAGCCAAGTCGCTTAGCATCTTATCCAGGCTGTTTCTACTTCTTGCAATTAATGCGAGGTCGTCTGCATATCCTATTATTTGTGTCATATTCTGAGAAATTATAGTTCCCCGAGCTATCGCTTTAATCGCTCCGTCTAACGCTATATTGAACAGCGTGGTTGATAGTGCATCACCCTGTCTTACACCTTTTTCAATAGCAATTTCTTCTGTGTATCCCTCATCTGTTATTACTTTGGTTTTCGAATTGTTAAATGACATTTTTGTTAGCCTAATAAGTTTTTTCGGTATTCCCATTTTATGCATTTCCTCTAATAGTTTATATCTCTTAACACTATCGAATGCTTGCTTAAAATCCACAAACAATATATGCAAATTTATTCCATACTCGTAACATTTTTCTATCGTTTGTGTCATTACATGAACGGCATCTATTGTCGATTTCCCGCCTCTGAACCCATATTGGTAATCTCCTAGTTTCTTTTCCGAGTATTTAGTTATTTTCTGTCTTATTAGCGACGTTAGTATCTTATATGCCGTATTAAGTAGGGTTATTCCTCGGTAGTTTTGGCACTTTGTTTGGTCTCCCTTTTTAAAGATAGGTTTTGTCAGTCCTAGATTCCATTCTGTTGGCATTTGTTCTTCATTCCATATTTTGGTTATTAGTTCAAATATTTGTTTGTTTAGCTTCTTTCCTCCTTTCTTCACTAACTCGTTAACTATTCCATCTGATCCTGGTGTCTTCTTCTGTTTGAGATTCAGTATTATTTCTTCGTATTCTTCGTATGTTGGTGGGGTTTCTTCTTCTTCTTCCTCTTCTAATGCCTCATAGTTTGCTTCTGTAACCCTATCCTCCTTAAACTGTCTTTTATAGTACGTTTCCCATTCCGTTTTATTTATTCTATCCGTTTCTGTCTTCTTTTTACTTTGTTTTTTTATAAGGTTAAATAATCTTTTGTTATCTTTGCTGTCCTGCTCTATATCCAACATCATTTTCTTTACCCACTCTGATTTTTTTGTCTTGCAACATTTGTCAGACTCTTTCTTTTTTTCCTTGTATTCTGCCAATTCTACCTCTCTTCCTGTAATAAGCCATTTCGCCCGTGCTTGATCTTTTTCCTCTTTTTTCTTCTCACATTCTTCATCGTACCAATCTTTACTTTGTTTTTTCTCTTTTGTTCCTAATATTTCATCTGCTGTTCTTGCAATACTATTTTTTATGCATTCCCATTTTTGCTCTATGTTTTGGTCTGCTCCTTCCACTAGGTTTTCTCTTAATCCTTGTATATATTTTTGTTTCGTGGTCTCTTCCTCTAGCTTTTCAATGTTCCATTGTTTTAATTTCTTCTCCCTTGCAATGTTCCGTAATATCTTCATTTTCATTTTTACCACTACTAAAAAATGGTCAGAGTCTGCATTTGCCCCTCTAAATGAGCGAGTATCTTCTAGATTAGATTATAATTGTTAGAACTACACGATATCACATAAAAATGACTTAAACACCGAAACATGGTTATATGATTGTCTAAAAAGGATTTTTACAGGTTGACTCTAATCCCTTACTGCCACACTTGCAGAAGGAGCAACATTTAACTTCCTTTTCCCTACAAATGCAGGATGATGTGGCGCATTTTAAACAGTTGCAAGCACCAACAAAATCAGTGTGATATTTGTGTGAGTGTTTTTGGGGCACCAAATCATCCTCAAACACTGTAAAACCAAAATCACAAGGGTCTAAGCCACAAGCACATCGTCGTCGCTGAAGGTATGTGTAGAAATACGATCTCAACAAATGGCCCCAACGCTTCTCCAAATCTGCAATGTCTATATTCTTGGCATGATGATACAGCCACAATCTAAGCGCGTCTAAGGACTTACAAGATGACCCTTTTCTAATTAACAGCACTAGGTATTCTTCTGCTGGTTTGAGGTTTTGTTCAAGTCATCCCAGTTAGATGATACACCAAAGTGTTCCAAGTACGCTGTAGATGCACTTTGAAGAGCTGCTTTTTTGGTGCCAAACTTACTCGTATAATCTGATCCAGATAATGCGTGGATGGCTGGAAGCAAAGAGCATTTTTGGCCCATTTTTGTGTGAATATCATGAACAGACAAAAGTCGCGTGGAATCACCAACTCCAGTGCGCACCCAAAGTTATTCAACACCAAGTTCATGAAGAGTAGCCCAGTGAAACAAAGCTAACACCATTATGTCAGTGTCCGCACTAACGAGAACGACTTTTTTGAACCCACACAGTATTGCCTACTTTGAATGAATCAGCATTCTGAAGTCTACTTCCTCTACTGACATACAATTTAATTCTGGATGGTTCACTTGTCTTCCACCTTGCACCGATGTACAATTGAAGGGACCTCAACTTCTTCATCACCATAAAAAGCACTGAACGTGTAGTTGGTATTTCAGTTAGAGAAGCTATCAGTGTATTGGAAATGAACAATTGTATATTCAACTTGTTCCTTGGAGACCAGCAGAAACTGCTGAGTTTGATGATGTCATAGCTGAAAAATGTACGGGGTGTCCAAAACACTTACTAGGACATCTACTAAACATTCCTGAAGAAAAATTATCCATACTCAAACTTTCCTACAGGACCTTAGTGCAGGTCCAGGACTATATGTGGAAGAAACCATCAGATTTTCAAAAAATACAAAGGCGTTATTCATTAAGTATTATAGTTTCTAAAAAATAAAAAATTATATAAATTTTTAAATTCTTGAAATCAATTTTAATCATCTTGTTCGTAATTTCGATTCGACTTTTCGAACTCAAGACTTCCAAATGATTTATATTAGATGGACGTACACGTTGGAAATTTACTGATACTACGATATTTGTAGTAGATATACAAAGTAATCACTTAATATTGCAAACAATACGATTGCTGAAGCCAAAACGTAATTCGTCTACATTTTCGTTTTGCGAATTTTAAACTTGCATACATAAAACAAACCTTTCTGACCAGTCTGATGCTGTCTAACTTTGTCGAACGAGGGTAACACTGAAAAATTCTACAAACTAATCTAATAAGGCCGATTCGTAAACAAATGCCACTCAAGAATAAACTTCAAACTTTTAAAAACTTGCCATTACTTATTAGTTTTACTATTAGTTTTTGACAAATTATTAAACTTTTGTTTGAGATAAAAGTATAAAAAGGAAAGAACATTTATACATGAGTCTTGTGTGTATATTCTGGGTATAATGAATTTAATTTTGATAGAGTGATATTTTTGACGAGTTTCGTGAAGGATGTTTAATTTTCGTAGTTACAGTTGAAACCATTGACACAGTACATACAACAATAGTAGTTATTATGTATTAATCTCTGAAAGGGATAAAAAAGAAGAGAGTGACATCTTGACTAGATTCAGTTAAAATTTAATGTCAATACTCTCTTCTTACCATAGATGGTAGCACATCTAAAAAAGTAGTTATTATATTTTGCATCTATAATATTTTACATGATACGCATTTGAGAACTCTAATGTTTCATTAGAGTACGCAACTTTTTGTGTTATACGGTTGGTAATATGAATCAACAAATGACATGAATTGACATTTTTTAATTGAAATTTTAAATTTAAAATCTGTCAAATTTTAAAAATTCTACAACAGTGTTACCAACTAATTTTTTTTATAAGTATAAATTTATTAAAACATTAATAAAGTGGCAAAATATAAAAAGTATTATAAGCAACTTATGCCATATGAAATGCGTTGCTTAATGTACTATTGTGCAACAAGTGCGCTAAGTGATACTTTGCTCACGAGCGTCGAAGTTTGCAAACACGAGCCGCCAGGCGAGTGTTCGCAAATCAAGCACACAATACTTTTTCTATCACGATTTTTAATCAATTCAAAATAAGAAACTTAATTGAGGTTTGAGGTTTAAAGTTCCCTCTTTGGTCCCGTTTTATTTTTACTGTTTGTTACATATTTAGATTAAAACGAACGCTCTTACACTGTGTCATTATATAAATAATTGTCGTTGCCATGCGCACTCTGTCAATTTAATGGATGAATAGTGTACAGGGTGTCCCAAATTGGTGCGTTTTGCAGGGTATCTCGTAAACTAGAAGAGATAGAAGAAAAGCAGTTAAGATGTTATGACTTCTTTTTTTGTTAAAGTAACGATAGCATAATTAAATCTTTAGTAACTCCCTGCAGTTGGAAGATACAGGGCGATTATTGAAAACTGTCGAAAACTACAAGGTACTATAACTTCTTAATTTAGAAAAATATAAAAAACGTTATAAAAACTTTTGATAGATATAATATTAAAGAGTTCAGTGGCGCACAGATTTTTTTTAGGGGGCTCACTAAGAAAATATAATGCAAACTTATGTTTTTTTAAATGGGACACCCTGTATATTTTGACGTTTTTCGTTTCCTTTTTTAATTCTCATTCACCTGATATGACATATTATATATCTATTTTCAACGGTTGGAGCTACAGTGCAAATAAACCATTTATGGATGTTATCAGGTGAAACACCCTTAAAAATTTGAACACTCAGTAACTAAATTTAACATTTTATTGTAAAGATACTGATGTGTGACAATTTTATTTATCAAAATTATAATTGATTAAAAAAATAAAAACAATAAACTTATGAAACAACAAGAAACATTGTAACAACTAATCTACCTATACCTATTAGAATGTAAAAATTACATTAAATGTTCAAAATGCTCTCCGTTTTCATGGATTAAAAAGTTTTTCGTTTAAATAATCTCCAACCAATTCAGCATTACCAAAAATAAAATCATAAAATAATATTTACAAGACTAACTTCGAGAGTAGGGAAGATTTATTACAAAATATTTAGAAAAAGAAAGCCAGTGCACATACTCAATTATGTAAGATCAGTAAGAAAAAGGTGTCAATTATTACTACAACAAAACGGAGGACATTTTGAACATTTAATGTAATTTTCACATTCTAATAAAATTAGTTATAGGTAGATTAGTTGTTACAATGTTTCTTGTTGTTTCATAAGTTTATTGTTTTTATTTTTTTAATCTGGTTTTATTTTTTATTAATTATAATTTTGATAAATAAAATTGTCACACATCAGTATCCTTATAATAAAATATTAAATTTCGTTACTGAGTGTTCAATTTTTTAAGGGTGTTTCACCTGATAACATCCATAAATGGTTTATTTGCACTATAGCTCCAACCATTGAAAATAGATATATAGTATGTCATATCAGGTGAATGAGAATTTAAAAAGAAAACGAAAAACGTCAAAATATACAGGGTGTCCCATTTAAAAAAACATAAGTTTGCATTATATTTCCTTAGTGAGCCCCCTAAAAAAATAATCTGTGCGCCACTGAACTCTTTAATATTATATCTATCAAAAGTTTTTATAACGTTTTTTTATATTTTTCTTAATTAAGAAGTTATAGTACCTTGTAGTTTTCGACAGTTTTCAATAATCGCCCTGTATCTTCCAACCGCAGGGAGTTACTAAAGATTTAATTAGGCTATCGTTACTTTAACAAAAAAAGAAGTCATAACATCTTAACTGCTTTTCTTCTATCTCTTCTAGTTTACGAGATACCCTGCAAAACGCACTAATTTGGGACACCCTGTACATAGGATTGAATTGGGCCCGTGAACACTTTTGATCGGGATGGGATGAAGAATAAATTTCCGAAGTTTGAGAGAAATCCACCGAAAGCCATTTTCCTATCAAAAACTGCGGGGTCCTTTCAAATCTGTCAAATTTTAAAAATTCTACAACAGTGTTACCAACTAATTTTTTTTAAAGCAAACTTCTCTATAATATGCAAAGTATAAATTTATTAAAACATTAATAAAATGGCAAAATATAAAAAGTACGAGGGTTGCTTTTTATGTATTGAGAATAGAAAGAACAAAGAAATTAATTTTTTAAAAAATATTTTTATTGTGTGTCCAGTCAGAAGATGATAGCTCTAAATAAAACATGCTTTTTGAGTGATTCGACCGCTTCTTCGGGCGATGAAATGACTGGTTTTTCTAAAGAAACAGGCCGCCATTTGCTGCTTAACGCTTCGAAAATGAGTAACTTTTGTTGGCTTTTCTTCACATTGAAACACCCAAACTGCCGATTGACCTTTTCTTTCTGGCTCATATGCATAAATCCAAGACCTGTGACGATGCTGTATACGGTTTGGAATGCACCACTGTTGTATTTTTTAATCATTTTACGGCGCCAAATGACACCAGCATTTTTCTGAGCATCTGTCAACAAATATGGAATCCAACGCGCACATAACTTCCGAACACCAAAATTCTCGCGCAAAATCTTATGGATGCTGGTCATACTAATGCTTAAACATGTCTCGATTTCACGATATGTCACATGACGATCTTCTTCAATTAGTTTTCACACAGCATCGATGTTTTCTGGCACAACGACCGATTTTGGATGACCTTCTTTAACTTCATCCGTGAGGGAACTACGGCCAAATTTGAATACGGTGTACCAGCGATATACAGTGGCTTTGGATGGTGCTTCATCGCCAAAAATTGAATTCAGTTGATTGATGCATTGTTATTGAGGTATAGCACGTCGAGAGTCATAGTAAATCATAGCTCGAAAATTTTCGCGAATTAATTCCATTTCTTGGTCAAGTTACTGTAAACAACACAAATATTGCTCGTACGTCCAAACTTTCTCAATACTTATACTGTGAAAAATGTAAAACTTTAAGGTGGCTATGACAGATTTCACCTGGCAACGCCCGTATTGCCAGTTCTCAATATATAAATAGCAACCCTTGTATTATAAGCAACTTATTTTATATAGCTGTTATGACACTCGTCTTTTCTGCGCGATTTGTTTTTTAAACTTGGACTCGTGTCATAACGGAATGCCGTATGAAATGCGTTGCTTAATGTACTATTTCTGTCCACCGACCATTTATGATGTATTTTAACGCACTCAAAATCGTTGATTAATGACCACTATTAATGAATGATTTTCTATTAATCAACGATTTTATTATATGCAACCCAACGTATACTGCTCTTATTATACATTTATATTGACAGTTACCTATGGTGACAAACAAACATTTGAAATCAAGAAGGTGTGTTAATACTATCTGTCATTATTTAATTTCTTAAAATTCAAAAACTCTATGTATAGAGTTTTTGAAAAGTACGGTCGACGGAAAAGTTCTGTAACGAACTCATGAATTAAAGTGGCGATTAACAATCTCGAACATTAACGCGCTCGCTTTGCTCGCACGTTAAATTATCTTGATTGTTAATCGCCCTTATTAATACACTTGTTCGTTAAATAACCATTGTGCAACAAGTGCGCTGAGTGATACACGAGCCGCCAGGCGAGTGTTCGTAAATCAAACACACAATACTTTTTCTATCACGATTTTTAATCAATTCAAAATAAGAAACTTAATTGAAATATGTAACGATTTTTTGGGATTGTAAATAATTTTCTATTTTTGAGGTTTAAAGTTCCCTCTTTGGTCCCGTTTTATTTTTACTGTTTGTTACATATTTAGATTAAAACGAACGCTCTTACACTGTGCCATTATATAAATAATGTCGTTGCCATGCGCACTCTGTCAATTTAATGGATGAATAGTGTACAGGGTGTCCCAAATTGGTGCGTTTTGCAGGGTATCTCGTAAACTAGAAGAGATAGAAGAAAAGCAGTTAAGATGTTATGACTTCTTTTTTTGTTAAAGTAACGATAGCCTAATTAAATCTTTATTAACTCCCTGCAGTTGGAAGATACAGGGCGATTATTGAAAACTGTCGAAAACTACAAGGTACTATAACTTCTTAATTAAAAAAAATATAAAAAAACCTTATAAAAACTTTTGATAGATATAATATTAAAGAGTTCAGTGGCGCACAGATTATTTTTTTTAGGGGGCTCACTAAGGAAATATAATGCAAACTTATGTTTTTTTAAATGGGACACCCTGTATATTTTGACGTTTTTCGTTTTCTTTTTTAATTCTCATTCACCTGATATGACATACTATATATCTATTTTCAATGGTTGGAGCTACAGTGCAAATAAACCATTTATGGATGTTATCAGGTGAAACACCCTTAAAAAATTGAACACTCAGTAACGAAATTTAACATTTTATTATAAGGAGACTGATGTGTGACAATTTTATTTATCAAAATTATAATTAATAAAAAATAAAACCAGATTAAAAAAATAAAAACAATAAACTTATGAATCAACAAGAAACGTTATAACAACTAATCTACCTATAACTAATTTTATTAGAATGTAAAAATTACATTAAATGTTCAAAATGCTCTCCGTTTTCATCGATTAAAAAGTTTTTCGTTTAAATAATCTCCAACCAATTCAGCATTACCAAAAATAAAATCATAAAATAATATTTACAAGACTAACTTCGAGAGTAGGGAAGATTTATTACAAAATATTTAGAAAAATAAAGCCAGTGCACATACTCAATTGTGTAAGATCAGTAAGAAAAAGGTGTCAATTATTACTACAACAAAATGGAGGACATTTTGAACATTTAATGTAATTTTCACATTCTAATAAGATTAGTTCTTACAATGTTTCTTGTTGTTTCATAAGTTTATTGTTTTTATTTTTTTAATCTGGTTTTATTTTTTATTAATTATAATTTTGATAAATAAAATTGTCACACATCAGTATCCTTATAATAAAATGTTAAATTTCCTTACTGAGTGTTCAATTTTTTAAGGGTGTTTCACCTGATAACATCCATAAATGGTTTATTTGCACTGTAGCTCCAACCATTGAAAATAGATATATAATATGTCATATCAGGTGAATGAGAATTAAAAAAGGAAACGAAAAACGCCAAAATATACAGGGTGTCCCATTTAAAAAAACATAAGTTTCCATTATATTTCATTAGTGAGCCCCCTAAAAAAATAATCTGTGCGCCACTGAACTCTTTAATATTATATCTATCAAAAGTTTTTATAACGTTTTTTTATATTTTTCTTAATTAAGAAGTTATAGTACCTTGTAGTTTTCGACAGTTTTCAATAATCGCCCTGTATCTTCCAACTGCAGGGAGTTACTAAAGATTTAATTAGCATATCGTTACTTTAATAAAAAAAGAAGTCATAACATCTTAACTGCTTTTCTTCTATCTCTTCTAGTTTACGAGATACCCTGCAAAACGCACCAATTTGGGACACCCTGTACAGTGGTTAGGCAAATCTGAGTTGATCTTATTCAATACGGCATCAAAAAGTGAGGGGAAAAAAAGAAAAAAAACTTGCGTAATCGATAAATTATCCTTTTTAATGAATTAATGTTAAATACAATTTCTCATGAAACTCCCAAGTTATAGGGCATAGAAAATGATGATTTTTCAATTTTATAAAAAAAAATGTATTTTTTGTTCGTAACTTTTTTTTGCTGATAATATCGAGATGTATAATAAACGATTTTTTTACAACCACTATGCAAAACACGCTGTTCTACATAAAGCAGGCCTTTTCTTAATTCCCCTGACATCCGTTATGGCTATGGCACTTTTCCCCACAGAAATGTCAAAATTTTATAGTTACAATCACCAAACAACCATAATGAATTGATTTTGTTGGGTACATCAACATTTTTTTGACAATTTAACTTTATCATTGTAGTGAATAATTTCTAGGTGTGCAAATTTGATAATTCGATCTCCAACAAAATTGAAACTGCCAATAAAATAGAAAAATATTACACCTGGGGATTCTAATTCATATGATATTATTACTAATGAAGAACAAGCATCAAAATCTCCGTTGACAATATTACATTTAATAAAAACTTACTATCAAAAAAAGATACACCAGGCATAACAATTCAAAATTGTTCAAATTTCACTATTAACTATAAGTTTAACTGATTTTTTAAATTCTTTCTGTTCAAAGTTTAAATAAAATACCTATATAACTATATACTCGCTGGATTTGCGGCACTCGCCTTACGGCTCGTGCCATAACCTTCTGCGCTCGTGGGAAGAGTGGCGCTTTGCGAACTTGTTGTACAAACTACTATTTCCTACAACCACCTATGAAAATGGCAATTTCCAAATTGTTTTGACACTTCGAAAGTGACAAATATCATTCGAGTCCCGTTAAAGTTAAAAAGAAGAAGCAATATCACACGGTCACTTTCCACACTTGTTACATTACTATTAAAGCTTAGGATATCGCCGAAATGTCATGTTATGACAAACTTTTTCATTGAAATGACCGGTTTTTCAATATTTGACCCAAAAAAATGACATTACGGTTATAAATGCAATTTCAAACGGCAATATCTCGTTACAGATAAAAGATTAAAATAATGGAAATTACTTGGAAGAACAATTGCTCAAAATCTTTAAATTTTTTTCAAAAATCAATACTTTTGAATTGAAAATGTCTTATAAAAAACAAGTGTCCCCCTAAGTTGGAATCATATGGAAAACTTTTTTATTACTAGTTTTAGGAATAAAAGTTATTCTTCATAAAAAGTTCTGCATTATCTAAAACCTAGAATACGGTCATCAAAAATCAAATTTTTTCATTGTACACGAGGTTTGTCAAAAAATATGAGTTTTACTCAATAGTAAAATATCTTTAAATTTGACAATATCGAAAAAACGCGTAATAAGTGCATACCTACTCATTTATTGTGCAAATAATAAAATACATTCAAATACTAAGTTATAAAACTAACATCATATTAATATTAGAAACAAACAAATTAAATTTACACTAATACTAATGCTCATAGGCGGATCTAGGGGGGGGGGAGACTGTGGGGGCTTTTTGACATACGACATTTTTAAATTACAGGGACGATATCCACCCTCTCGTTAAATACACTTAATCGTTCATATTGGAAAATTCACGTAATACATTCCTTATCATTTGTGGAGAAATTTCTTGACATGTTTCTAAAATTATCCTCTCCAAGTGGTCAATATCTTAAAACGGCGCTTTCTGGTAAACTTTTTGTTTCAGGTAACCCCATAAAAAGTAACCAAGGGGGGTTAGGTCAGGGGATCTAGCATGCCAAAAGAGATCAGAATATCTGTGAATAACTTTTCCATGAAACAAATTTTCAAGATAGTTCCTAACATTTATTGTACTGTGGCATGTGGCACCGTTTTGTTGGTATCAAATAAATTGACGTTCTATTAAGGGTAGTTCGTCCATGAATTCATTGATATGAATTTTTAAAAACTGTAAATAACGTTCGGTATTCATAGATTTGCGAAAAAAAAAAGGTCCTATTAATTTGTTATTATAAATGCCACACCACACGTTCGTCTTAAACCAATATTGGTCACGAGACTTTATTACAAAATTGGGATTTTCATCAGACCACCAGCAACAATGTTGCGACGAGACAGTTCCATTTGACGAAAATGTCGCCTCATCGGAAAAAATTATATGCCTCGTAAAAAAAGGGTCTTCCTCTAACTCTCCTTGGATGAGATAGCAAAAATCAAAGCGCCTATAATAATCCCTTTCGTTTTATGTGTGTACGATTTGTGGTTTGTATTTATTTAGTTTTAAAATTCTTGCCACTGTATTTTTACTTACATTTTGTTGTAACAACGACATTCTTTTGCGCAATGACCATTTTGGATTTTCTACAACAGACAGCATTACATCAAACTGCGTATTCTGATCAGCAACCAGTATTCCATTAAAATTATTTTTAATACTTCCACTTCTTCAATATTTATTTACTATTTTCGTTACAGTTGATTGGGCTATATTTTTATTGGGATGTCTATTATTGAAAATATTTGCTGCTTTTCTATGCGTTTTATAGTAATCTCCCACAATCAAAACAATTTCTATTTTCTCTTCATCAGTTAAAATTACCATTTTTATGTGTCTTATAAATTCTAACGCGGTTTGACATTTACTGTCAACATTTCCTTCTATCAACAAATTATTTGTTTATCAGTGCATCCTAGATTACATGTAACTACAGTTAAAGTTGCATTATTGTAGACATACGTTTTAAAAATAATTTTATTAATTTAAACGTAATTTTTAATTCTGATCAACTTTTTTTAGTAACATTTTTCGATGTTGTCAAATTTAAGGGTATTTTACTCTTGAGTAAAACTCATATTTTTTGACAAACCTCGAATACCACTGAAAAAATTTGACATTTGATGACTGTATTCTAGGTTTTAGATAATTCAGAACTTTTTATGAAGAATAACTTTTTTTCCTAAAATTAATAATAAAAAAGTTAGGGGGACGTACAAAACAAAAATTTAGCTCAACTTTAACAGACCAAAACTTAAAAAATAATTATCCAATGGAACTAAGAATGATTGGACAATTGTAGAAACATATGTTACGTCTTTCTGCAAAATGATTTTTTAAATACCACAGTCTAGATGGCGCTAAAAAAGTGGCGTAAAAAAAAATTTAAAAAAAATTTATTTTGTCCATAACTTTTTTTCTGCGTATGTTAAACGATTCTGGATAGTCCTAAAATGATCCCACTGTTGTTCTCTCATTAGGAAATTATATACATTTTTTTGTGGAAGTCGTAGAACGATCCAGTTTGTTTAAACAGCCATTTTTGAATTGCCATATCTTCCTTCGTATTAATTGTAGAAAAATAAAAAAAAAATCATTTTAATGTTAGCTGAAGGCCATAATCAATTTTTACATAATACTAACAGATTTTCGGTTATATTTTAAAAACTTTTAGAAATGTACAATTTTTGTAGTGAAAATCGTAATTTTCTACGCCCTTTAACTCGGGAGGGGTTTATTTTTATATGAAAAATTGTATTTAACATTAATTCATTAAAAAAGTATAATTTATCGATTGCGCGAGTTTTTTTCCCTCACATTACCTTCTTCTATGGTATAGTGGAAGGCGGAAAAGTAAAAGCAGTAAAAAATAACATAGACATTTAAGTATGTAGTGTCAAAAACACATTCCAAAAGAGAAAATGTTAATTCGATCACTGCCAACTTCGTTCGAGGTATAAATCTATCGACAGTCCACTAAATGTATGCTTTAGATAAGTACTACTATAAACAGAGTCTAACAGGAGCATTTACCAGTGATAAAAGTTTGTTGTAGCTGATTCTATATAATTTAACTGAGGTACAAAAACAACAAATCTTAAATTGTAAACGATAAAAAATATTGTTCCTAAAATTGAAGGCAAATGTGTGTTTTGTCTCAAGAAGAATGGAATTCTTACCTTTGTAAATAATTTAGCATTATGAATAATGAACCGTTTTTTTTGTTAATTTCATTTTAATCAGTTTGAAGAATTTTTCTTTATAACCCATCAAAATGATACAACTTCACATATTTTTAGATGTGCTGCCATCTATGATTAGAAGAGAGTATTGACAAATACTAAAAGCAAAAAATTCCCGGTGTATTGGGGTTGCATACACAATTTGCATTGTGTGTTGCAAAGCTTTTATTTGACTGATTCTAGTCAAAATGTCACTCTCTTCTTTCGTATCCCTTTCAGAGATTAATACAAAGTTAGAAAACGAGTAAGGAATTTAATTTATCAGATTCGACATTCTAAGACCGGTTTCTGCCTTTCGGCTTCGTCAGTTAGGCTTTTCGAATCCAATAAATAAAATTCCAAACTCGTACAAGTCAGTAGCTATATCCGCTATAAGATAAAATTTTTAGATGTGCTGCCATCTATGATTAGAAGAGAGTATTGACAAATACTAAAAGCAAAAAATTCCCGGTGTATTGGGGTTGCATACACAATTTGCATTGTGTGTTGCAAAGCTTTTATTTGACTGATTCTAGTCAAAATGTCACTCTCTTCTTTCGTATCCCTTTCAGAGATTAATACAAAGTTAGAAAACGAGTAAGGAATTTAATTTATCAGATTCGACATCCTAAGACCGGTTTCTGCCTTTCGGCTTCGTCAGTTAGGCTTTTCGAATCCAATAAATAAAATTCCAAACTCGTACAAGTCAGTAGCTATATCCGCTATAAGATAAAATTTTTAGATGTGCTGCCATCTATGATTAGAAGAGAGTATTGACAATTATTAAAAGCAAAAATTCCCGGTGTATTGGGGTTGCATACACAATTTGCATTGTGTGTTGCAAAGCTTTTATTTGACTGATTCTAGTCAAAATGTCACTCTCTTCTTTCGTATCCCTTTCAGAGATTAATACAAAGTTAGAAAACGAGTAAGGAATTTAATTTATCAGATTCGACATCCTAAGACCGGTTTCTGCCTTTCGGCTTCGTCAGTTAGGCTTTTCGAATCCAAAAAATAAAATTCCAAACTCGTACAAGTCAGTAGCTATATCCGCTATAAGATAAAATTTTTAGATGTGCTGCCATCTATGATTAGAAGAGAGTATTGACAATTACTAAAAGCAAAAAATTCCCGGTGTATTGGGGTTGCATACACAATTTGCATTGTGTGTTGCAAAGCTTTTATTTGACTGATTCTAGTCAAAATGTCACTCTCTTCTTTCGAATCCCTTTCAGAGATTTTTCTAACTTTACATATATTTTTATTTTTGATGACAAAATAAAAAAGTTTGTTTTGGCTAATTTCAAAATGGAAGAAGATTTTTTACATCGCATCGGAATAGTTGGGAGGTCAATTTTTACCATTCATATTTCAACTGCTGGTAATTTTTTTTTAGAGCATTTTCTGAAAATATATAGTTTTTTATTATTTCAATACCTTTGCAAATTTTGTAAATCTTGTAAATAATTTAAAAATATTTTTTCTTTCAGTAGGTATTTATTTCTTATCACAGGAAAAATATACTTGCTAGATTTATATACATAAAAAATCAGTCAATACAATTTTTTTAAATGCGTTTTATAACTGCACAGAGAATATACAAAATATTTATTTTTAATTAAAAATACAGTGTATAGAATTTTTTTACATTAAGCAACCCACATCCACCATTTTTAGGTTTTTGGGCGAAACCTTGTTCAATTCTGAATATAAAATTATGAGTTTTGTAATTTAATAGTAATATACTTTTTTGTGATGTGTGAAATATTTAAAAAAAAAAATTTTAAATGAGTACAAAACTTCATCAAATATGAGCCAGAATATTGCATCTTTGTTTTAATCGATATTATTTCTGTTAAGGCTCTTTCAGACGGCGACACTAAGGTCACGACATTGACTGCCACGACTCTAGTGTCGTAGTCTGAACCATTGTACCTGGACCCCGATGTTTGAAACGTGAGAGAGCAACTCGTGTGCGAGAATGTACCACGTGATCACTCCTCACTCTCTCAGCGTCATGAAATCCGTATGTTTGAAATCAAGAGAAATCGTCTACGAGTGCTCTACTGGATTGTACCAGTAGAGTTGTGTCTAGTAAGAGAGTATTCATGCGCAATAGCGCCGTGAAGGCGTTAAGTGTCAAGACTGTCAAGTAAAAAAATGTTTTCTGTTTAGGTACCTATATTTCGTTTAAGGTTATGATGACTCGTTTCAATCATATCATTAGCTGTAGAATATTGATCATTTTATTTTGCTGATTTGTTTATTGTTTTTTGAATATATTGCTGGAAGAATACAACAAAATGAATGATGACGAAATGTTATTTAATATTTTAATTAATGGCGTAGAAGATGCTGAACAACAGATGAATAACATAGAAGAACTATTTTTCAAAATGTAAATCCTGTTGTATTATCAACCAAACTTTTTATTAAACATTTTAGACTGGATAAAAATATGTTTGACATCTTAAAGTCGAGGTTTCAACGAAGAAGATGAGCTCTGATAAAATTAATAAATTGAAAATTTATAAACTAACTTTTTCGATTGAAAATTAGGCTTTTTCTTAATTTAAATTCGTATAAATTTGAAAAATAAATATTTCGATCTGAAAAAAATACAACTTTAATACAGAAAAAGAACGTTTTCACCAGGTTTCATAAAAAAATATTTTTGCAAGAGATAAAAATTAAAAACAAAAACACGGTTTTGTCGTATTTGTATGTTTCTTTTGTAAGGGCTGATGTTTCAATACAATTGTTATTGATATTTATTGGTACATCAAGAAACGGTAATTTTTTAATATTTTCAATTTCAATTGCAATTTTAATGTTATCACTTGTCAACTTTTTTCTCTCTATTATCGATAGGAACATTTGGAAATAAGCTAACTACTTCAAAACTAACCATTATATCTCATTTTGTCATTTTAATTTTTGAAAATACAGGAATTAATATTATTATTATTAAAAATAAAATAATTTTTCCGAGGCAAACTATTTATTTTTGGATTTTATACGATGTTATATTAAAATAAATCAAATTTCCAATTTATTGCCTTGATGTGGAAAAAATTTCTTTTTTGTTTTAAATAAACTGTAATTTTGCCAAGACAAAATATTTAATTTTCGATTATTATAATTATTATAATTTTTTTAACAAAATATATTTAAATTTCATATAAACAAAACATTAAATTTAGCAAATAATTTTGGAATTTTATTACTTTAATTCCCAGCTGTAATTCCCATTATGTGTATTATATTATTCAGTGTTATTTACTAGAATTTTAAACTATAACACCATTAAATTTACTTCGTAAAAAGATTACAGGTTTTTACCAGTCTAGTGCATACCTGTGCCGTAATCCACTCAGATAAAGTTCCTTGAAATAAAGCGATAACCAACGAAGAATAAATAATGAGCTCTGATAAAATTAGAAATTGAAATTTATAAACTAACTTTTTCGATTGAAAATTAGGCTTTTTCTTCGTATAATTGTGAAAAATTAATATTTTGCTTTGAAAAATTGTCATTTTAATTTTTGATAATCTTTCTAAAAAATGTTTTGTATTTTTAATAAACGAATTAATATTTCCATAACGGATCTAAAGAGCTTATAATTGGTCTGAATCCAATAATGTAGCTGTCTGTCCTAATCACTTCTTGTACAAACGTTTCAAGTGAACTAAAATATTTCCTCTACTTTTTGTTGAACTGTCTAAATTTAAATTTGGCAACGTTGACACGATTTCGAGATGTCTCACAGCTTTCAAACATACGGTTGGGGATCGGTGAGAGAGAAGTGAGCAAGCTAAGTCGCACACGAGTGGTCGTGTAGGAGTTGCATTTCTCTCGGTTTCAAACCTCGGGGTCCTGATGTCACGCCACTTCAATCCCATGACATCTAGTGTCATGCATCAAAACTTTTTAATATTGTGGCACTGAATGTCATGGAACAGCCATTTTTTTACTTTCAATTTGGATAAAAAATACATATAAAATTGAGAATTTGAAGAATGCATACTTCCAATAACCAGATTTTTACAAGAAAACCACGCCAACCTAAAAAACCACACAAAGGGGCAATTTATTATAAAAATTAGATTAACTTCATCGAAATTTTACATGACGGGAAGTGTCATGCAATGTCGCACCATTCAATGCGGTCTGAACGAGCCTTTAGTGCATCGGTATGCGGGGGCTCTTACCAATACGAGGTCGATGGTAGAAACTTTTTAAAGGAGGACAATAAACAATTTTTTAATAAATATTTTATGTATACTGAAAAAACATTTGGTAAAATCAATGTGACTATACAGGGTGTATCATAAGGAATGGTCAATATTTTAATCATAGGTTCAGGACCTCCAAATATTAATATTTTACTAAATAACTTTGGGTCAAATGTTATCTAATACTAAGATACAGGGTGTTGAAGATAAAATTTATTTTTCGTTTTTTTGGAATAATTTCTTTATTATTCTTGAAATTTGGTATGGTTATATTTTTAAGTTAGTAAATCATAAGCGTCTTATCAATTTTGAGATTAGATAAAGAGGGTGCCAGCAAGTCCAGAAAAATTTATTTGTGCATAAACATAAAAATGATATCTCTCATTTCTGAATTAGAGAAATGGTTGAGTCGTGGCATTTTCATTATCTGCTTAGATGGAATTTTGTGAACAAAAGTACATCTAATAATTAATTATTTGACAGCTGTACATTCTCATTTTAGATTCAAAGCCTACTATGTTGAAATATGTTAAAATAAATTAAATAGATACAAAGCAAATATCTCTAAATGAGCTGAATTTATGCTATTAAAACAAGTATACCTTTTTTGTTCAAATTTACAGGTTGTATCATAAAGACATCAAAAAAATTCAAAAAAGGCCAGGAATAAAAAACAATAGATACTTTTCTTCATCCAGTAGACTGTAGGAGGCGCCCTCTTTATCTAATCTCAAAATTGATAAGACGCATATGATTTACTAACTTAAAAATATAACCATAGCAAATTTCAAATCAATGTATTGAATAATAAATACATTATTCCAAAAAAACGAAAAATAAATTTTATCTTCAACACCCTGTATCTTAGTAGTAAATAATATTTGACCTAGAGTTATTTAGTAAAATATTAATATTTGGAGGTCCTGACCCTATGATTAAAATATTGACCATTCCTTATGATACAGGAAAAACAGGTTATGTTTTCGGTGTATATAAATACCTATATGATTACTCTTACTGACCTAATTCTCGAAGATTAAATTGAAATTACTTTTCTTTTTGGGGAATCTGAACGAGATATAAAAACGAGATATTATTGACGTGTTTAGCTCTTGTGATTGGAATACTAGATCAGAGCCAATTATTTTTGAAACAAAAAAATTCTTACCAGTAAGTCGGAAAATTTAGGGTAAATTATAAATAAATTAAGAAAAATCAAGACGACTGAGTAAAAGTTCCGAAAGGGGAGGTGGGGCTACCTAAATATACGTTGTGAAGGTTGGATATGGGTTTTTTACAATTTGTGGCTGAAATATTCATCCTAAAAAAAGTTAAAAGTTAAAAGTAAGAATTGTAGATAATTAAAAATCTAAAACTTTTGCATTGATCATTTTTCAACATAAAAATGGCTCATTTTCTTCGTTGAAACCTCGAACTCGAAGATTGTTTAAAAAAAATAGGTTTATCGTATCAAAAAATTAGGCATTTTTTTTATTTAAATTTGTAGAGAGATAAATATTATAAACGATTTTATCGTTTCTCTCGATAATTTTGAGGTTATGTTGAAAAATGATCTATACAAAAATTTTAGATTTTTTAAATTATCTACAACTTTTGCTTTAAACGTTTTTCCATAAGATGCATATTTCGGCCACAAATCGTAAAAACCAATATCCAACCCTTAAAACGTATATTTACCTACCCCCGCCCTCTTCCGGAACTTTAACTCAGTCGTCTTGATTTTTCTTAATTTTCTTATAATTTTCCGACCATCCACATACTGCTAAGAATTTTTTTGTTTCAAAACTGATCCTGGTCTACAAAGCAGCAACAATTAAATCAATGGACCAGAAATAGCAGATTAGTCTACAACTAGAAATAGTTTTCTGTACTTGAAAGTCGTTTTTCCCAATACCGTATTCTTGAAATTAACCTTCATTTTTATTCGAAAATTATAATGGATAACTAAATTTTTTACTTTACATATCGACACCTGATAAGAATAACATTGTAACTCAAAACTACACAAATGATGTGAAATAAAATCACACAAGCTCCCCAAGAATAAGGACATTAAAAATGTCCTACACTGCACCAGCGTCTGGACTTCAACAACTACTCCTTGGGCTATATGCCCAACCAGGTATTGAATTACGAAAGTCCAGACGTGGTTTGGTGCTTTAACCCAAAAACTTCGATTTTGTCATTAAAGGAGCTTGCCATTCTTAGACCGGTTTCGGCATTATTGTGCATCATCAGTAAGAAGCAGACTAGCTCGACATCCTGTCACTAAAGGATGTCTGAAAATGAATTCGGCTCGCCTCGTTCTTGATAAAAGTGTTTGCGTTATAACAAGTTTATCACGAACGAGGAGAGACCAAAACGCCATCTTCACTTTAATGACAAAATCAAAGCTTGCAAAACTATAGAAAACTACACGAAGGTGGAATTTTTTGAACCAGAAAAATTCCAATAAAGGACCATGGGAGTGACAAAACTGCACAAAGGATGTGAAATAAAATCACACAAGCTCCCCAAGAACAAGGACATTAAAAATGTCCTACACCTGGACTTCAACAACTACTCCTTGGGCTATATGCCCCACCAGGTATTGAATTGAATGTCCTTGTTCTTGGAGAGCTTGTCTTATTTTATTTCACATCCTTTGTGCAGTTTTGTCACTCCCATGGTCCTTTATTGGAATTTTTATGGTTAAAAAAATTCCACCTTCGTGTAGTTTTCTATAGTTTTGCAAGCTGTGATTTTGTCATTAAAGTGAAGATGGCGTTTTGGTCTCTCCTCGTTCGTGATACACTTGTTATAACGCAAACACTTTTATCGAGAACGAGCCGAGTCGATTTCATTTTCAGACATCCTTTAGTGACCGGATGTCGAGCTAGCCTGCTTCTTACTGATGAGGCACAATAATGCACCAAACTACGTCTGGACTTTCGTAATTCAATACTTGATGGGTCATATATCCCAAGGAGTAGTTGTTGAACGTCAGACGCTGGTGCAGTGTAGGACATTTTTAATATCCTTGTTCTTGGGGAGCTTGTGTGATTTTATTTCACATCATTTGTGCAGTTTTGTCACTCCCATGGTCCTTTTTTGGAATTTCACTAAAGAACGATCTTTATTTGAGTCCAAGAATTTTCATTGCATCTCAATTGCATCTATTACACAAAATAATATCATCGTAACTGCAAATTCTACTTCAGTTTGTTGTTTGAACATGTTAACATAAGTTACGATATCGCAAATTCTTATCATTGATTGAGTTCTATTCATTGAAACATTGCAAAGTAATGTTTTTCTCGAAAAAATTATTGTTTGAGTAAAAATGAGTTTATTTTAAGTTGTGATACAAGTATAGAATTTTTCATTAATTTGGAAAAATATCATTTATTTATTTAGCATAAAGTACTGTACGGTACAAATGACAGAAGTATGTGAATTACAAAATACATAGAAACGAAGAAATCTTAAATATATAAGGACAAACATAACTATCCACGGCTCGTCTGAACGCAGCTTAACCCACTTCTGTTTTTTCTATTGCATCATGTTCCCAAAGGTCTAAATAATAAGATAAAACTTTTTTTGAAATCATCCACCGACCAGTTTTCATTTTCGCGGGAAAATTCAAAAATTGAAAATTCATAAAAATTAATAACGATTTTTTGGACGGAAATAGTAAAATATCTTATGTTTCATGTCCTCTCGGAGGATTCCAGCATACACAAATCGAAAGAGAAAAGTCTCAGGGAGAGAATGCACAAAATTCAAGAAGTTGCTCCACGTTCGAGAAACTTGCAAAAAACTGGGCAAACTCGATAAAAAATTCATCCTAACATGCGAGTGCATACACATGTGTGTGTTTGTAGATATCCCCCCTCTCTCTTCTGGGTATATATATTTTGAAGCTTGGAGAAATTTCGGATCGATAATGAAAAATGCCAAAAATTTCAAAAGCTGTATCAATCCTCCAGTTTTCGCTTTTGATGACGATAAACAGATTCTTGATATTATTCCACCTCCAGAACTACATCCAATGCTTGGTGTTGTTAATAAAATAGTCACTCATATGCAAGATGAATTTGTTGCTGAAACAACAGAATGGATCAACCTATGCAATGTGCAACGAGAATTTTCTCAAGGAGGTACCAAATTCAATGGCAATTCATGTAGAATATTATTGAAAAAAGTGGATAGTCTCCGATCGTTTTGCTCCATTGGGTGTTTGAAATATGTGGAAACACTGAAGGATTTTGATCGTGTAGTTCACAATTGTTTTGGAATCGAATTAAATGATTGTTACAAAGAATCTTTCGCTCAATACAGGGTAATAACAAAAAACGTACAAGAGGCTACATTGGCAGCAGGTGTCTTGTGCATCTACACCGATGGGTCTAAAACAAATGAGGGGTCAGGCTGTGGAATTTATTCCAGATCCCTGAATCTCAATATAAAATGGGTAATGGGTTCTAATGCCAGTGTAGCTCAAACAGAGCTCACTGCTATCTCGATCGCCGCAAAAGAGACTACCAGTAGAAGCATTACTGGTAATAATATTTACATCCTCACGGACAGCAGACAGGCACTACTAGCTCTGGATAGACCACGCATTACATCAGGTCTAGTACTAGAATGTCACCAGGCCCTGATCGAAGCTTGCAACAACGTTAGCTTGGATCAAAGGTCATGGAAAATCAAAAGGCAACCGTGCAGCTGACTCTCTAGCTAAGAAAGCAGCCTCCCAAAAACTTTTGGGACCTGGCACTTTCATAAGCTTATCGGCATCAGCTGTGGCTGACCTACTGAAGAAACACTCCCTTGACAAGTTTAAGGGTAGATGGGACGACGAAACAGGTTGCAAGCTAGCCAAGGAACTATTACAGTATCCGAACAGCGAAACAGCCAAAAAATACATGACTATGAACAGACACAACCTGCGCATAGCCACAGGTATCCTGACTGGCCACTGTCATCTACCAAAACACCTCTACAGGATGGGGTTATCTGACACTCCACTGTGTAGAGGATGTGAACAGGAAGACGAGACTGTCGAACACATTCTTTGCGAATGCCCGACACTCTCACAAATGAGACATTTTCTTTTCGGCGAGCGGTGGCTAACACATGCCAACATGAGGGAGCTACCTTCAGGCGACGTCATCGCCTACTTTAAACAAGTAGGCTGGCTGACGAGCTAGAAGGAAGGCTCAACCTCAGAAGGACGCACAATAGGCCAAATGTGGCCTACGTGCTGTGGGGTGACCCACCCTTCTAGATTTACAGATACAGATGGCCCTAGGAGTATCAGTCACACCAAAAGTTCATGCAGTATTTTATCATATAGAAGACTTTTGTGAAGGGCATAGAAGAGGGTTGGGGTTTTACAGTGAACAGGCCATAGAGACAGTGCATTCTGATTTCAAGACAATGTGGAACAAATATCAAGTCTCTGAAAACCACCCAGATTATAATGATAAATTACTGAAAGCTGTAATTGAATATTATAGTTAACACGTTTAATCAATTGAGTCAAAATTAATGTTACTGAAATAATGATGATTTCAAAAAAAGTTTTATCTTATTATTTAGACCTTGGGGAATATGAGGCGATAGAAAAAAACAGCACTTTTGTGTTAAGATGCGTTCAGACGAGCCGTGCATCACATTGTGGGGATTCTGCCCTGCCCGATTTGTGTAAGAAGTCAGCACATTTCCCGTGACCTGTTCTGACTCGGTTGAGTTTTGCCCATAGTCAGTGTGGCTGGTCAGATCCGTTGAAACAGTGCGTTGGATCATCTAGTTGGATGTAGTGGTCTCCTGCAGTTTCTGTCCATTTATTGGCCGCATGGAAGTTTTCGTTCGATTCCAGTGCTGATCGGATGGCTGGGTGTCTCGATTTGACCCGATGGTACTGTCCTGTTAGGTATGGGATATCGGTAAGGATTGGTAGGTCTACGTTAGCCTTAATTTTCTTATATTCTCTACTGAGAGCCGTAGTTCGTCGGATATCTGCTGGTGGTATATTACTGAGCACTGGAAGCCAGCGCGTTGGTGTTGAGGCAAAAAATAGACAAAAAGAGACATGGAAAATAATAAATGAATTAAGGGGCAAAATGTCTAAGCCCTTGGTTACAAATTTAAGCTCAAGTGACATTAACAATTTTTATTGCTCTGTTGGCCCTAATCTCTCCGCCAAAATAACTCCTTTAAATGATGCTTTGTCTTATTTAAGTAATCAAAATATTAAAGATTCATTTTATTTTATACCAACTGATGTTGTAGAAATTAAGGATATCTTTTCATCTATCACAAAGAAGAATTCCTCAGGCTGGGATGAAATATCAGTTAATATTCTTTCACATCTTCCAGAGCTTGCTTTAAATGTTTTAGCAGAAGCAATTAATCATTCATTTTTGAAAGGTTCTTTCAGTAATATTCTAAAAATAGCCAATGTTATACCTATTTCAAGGGTGGAGATCATAATTGTCCTTCTAATTATCGTCCAATTTCTTTATTACCTACTTTGGCGAAAATTATCGAAAAATTGGTTAAGAAGAGGATGCTAGAGTTTCTTAAAAAACACGAAGTGATAACTACATCCCAGTTTGGGTTTCAATCTGGAAAAAATACTACTGATGCTATGTTTTCTGTTCTAGAAAAGTTATGATAATAGGGTAGCTGCGGCAGTATTTTGTGATTTTTCCAAAGCTTTCGACTGTGTGAATCACAGAATATTGTTGAGCAAGCTAGAAAGATATGGATTCCGAGGAACAGCCTTAAAGTGGTTTCAGTCTTACTTGGAGAATAGAGTACAAAGAGTTTCTTTCAATAAGCAAATGTCATCACCTGCTACTGTCCACTGTGGGGTTCCACAAGGATCCGTTCTGGGACCTGTTTTATTTTTAATCTACATTAATGATATTATTAATGTCAATATTAATGGCTTCTTCGCCATATTTGCAGATGATACAACGATACTTTGGGAGAGTGATACTAAAGAAGAGTTGTATAATTTAATTAACAACGATATTATTAAGATTAAAGAATGGTGTAATTCAAATTATGTGTCCCTTAATATATCAAAAACAAATATTGTTTCATTCAGTGGTGATATGGGTATAATTTCAGTTGGACAACAACAGATTTGTAAAAAACCAGAAAATAAATTCTTAGGCTTATTTATTGACCAAAAATTAAAATTCGATGTACATGTTAATACCTTGTGTAATAAGCTTTCCTCTGGATGTTTTGCAATAAGAACTGTTACATAAAATTTAGATCAATCGATTGCAAGGAGTGTATCTATCTATCTATCTATCTGTGATGGGGGTGTCGATACACTGCGACCTATAAGATCTATTGTGCCCCCTACTGCTGCCCAATCGTTGAGGATGTCTCAACGATTAGAGCAGTTCCTCCAGTCCTATTGCTTTCAAAAAGTTCAGGATGTCGGTAGGCTTCAGGTTAGGTAGATCTTCCTCTTCTATTTGATATTCTCCGAGGTATCGTACCCTTGGATTTTGCAGGGTAAAGCATTCTGAGAGAATGTGGTTTCCTCCTCTTCCTCGCAGAATCTGCATTCTTCTTTGTCTACTGATCCGAGTTTCTTTAGGTGGCCTCTCAGCCGGCAGTGCCCTGTTAGGATACCCGTTAGTATTCTGAGCTTATTTTTACTTTTACTGATCTCTTCTGGTTATAGTTTCCCAGTAGTGTCTTGGCCTGCCTCATTCCTTGTAGTCCTATCCAGTATTGGGATCTTTTGTTATTTACTTCTTTTCCAAGTTCATCAAGTATTGTACTGGTGCTTATTCCGCAGAAGGGTTCAGGTCCCAGAAATGGTGTTTCAGCCCCTTTTTTGCGAGTACGTCTGATATTTCATTACCCTCCACTCCAGTGTGTCCCGGAACCCATAGGAGGGTAACAGTGTTATTCTTGCCCAGTTCGTTTAGATTCTCTAGGCACTCCCAAACCATCTGGGAGTTGATTTCGTGGGAGTTCAAAGCATTAATGGCTGCTTGGCTGTCTGACATGATGATGATCTCTTGTCTGCGAAAATTTCTTTCTATGTTGAACTGGACACATTTTCCGATGGCGTATATTTCAGCTTGGAAAACGCTCGGAGATTTGCCTAAACTTTCAGAATATTTGGTTCCAGGCCCATATACTCCTATTCCTGTTCCTTCTGTTGTTCTAGAACCATCTGTGTACCATTTAATGGCACTTCTCTTGAGTTTTGGGATGGTATCTTTGTCCCATTCGCTTTTGTTACTTAGCTTTGTGTTGAATTCTTTCACAAAGCTAAACTTCTTGGTCATCTCATCTTGGGGCATGTCCCAGGTTTGATGATTTCCAGGAAGGAGTCGAAACTTGCGTTTAGTTGATCCTTCTCTGGTCATTCTGTAGGTTGTTCTTATCGCTATACTCTCCACTACTATATGGAGGGGTGTAAGGCTTAGGATTACCTCCATGGCGGCCGTTGGGCACGTTCTCATTGCACCTGTTATGCATACGTAGGCTAGTCTTTGGATTTTCGCTAGATTTGCCTTTGTACTGGCCAGCTTAGTTCTGCTGCCCCAGACCACTGCTCCATAAGTGATGGCCGGTCTCACTATTGACGTGTACATCCACTGCAGGATCTTTGGGTTACATCCCCAGTTTTTTCCCGCAAAATTTCTGCACACCATTAGAGCTTTCGTGTATACTTTTCGTTGATGGAATCTCATCTGCGATATGCTATATGCTTTTGGGGAACATGCTCTTCAGAGTTATTCACAAGAGTTTTTGTTCTACAGAAGAGAGCCGTAAGATATATGTGCAAAGTTGATGCGGGTGTCTCTTGTAAGCCATTATTTATTAGGCACAAAATACTAACAGTCACATGTATATTTATTTTTGAAACGTTACTGCTAGTCTTTAAAAAATATAAAAGTAACATTATTACCCACAGCAATACTCGACGTACTTTTTATCTTCCCTTGCCTATACCCTCTTCCAGTCTGGTACATAACTCTATTGTGTATACAGGGAAGAAGCTGTTCAATCACCTGCCAATTGGTATAAGAAAGGTGGATTCTTTAAAAATGTTTAAAAAAAAGTTAAACTATTACTTGAAAAGGCTTACTACAAATTGGATGAATATTTCTATGATCAATTAAGTTGAATATCTAATATTAGTTTCTAACTTTGTGTCTATTTTCTTTTTGTCCTTTCTTATTTAATGTTCTGTATAATTGTCTTTATATTGTTTTTATATTTTCAGTATTTTTTTTGACTATATATATGACCTTTCATTTTAAATTATTTTTTTTGTTTATAACTTTTATGACTTTTAAAATTTGTTTTTTTTGTTAGATACCTATATTACAGCTTTGTTTATAAGAATGTATTTATTCTTCAACAATAAAACAATTTTGACTTTGACTTTGACTATAGTCCCAGTAATCAGTCTCATTGTTTGGTTTAGTTGCACATCTACTTTTGTGGTATGTGCACTGTTGATTCAAACAGAACAGCAATATTCTTCGACAGAGTATACCAAGGCCAGAGTACTGCCGCTGTAGCTCCCCATGTTGTTCCAGCAAGTTTGGCTATGATGTTATTGCGCGTTCTCAGTTTACCAGCCACGTTTCTATGTGCAGATGTGTATTGAATGTTAGTGATCGATCGAGCGTCACGCCTAAATATCATTGTAAGTTGATGATGAAGACCCACTGGTTCATTATTTTTTTGTAAGAATATGTTTTGTGTTTTTCAATTCTCTTGAGAACTCCCGAGAGTGCAATGTTTGATGAAAAGTCTATGTAGTTTGTAAAATTGCACAAATGAAAATTTCATTTATTTTCATTAAATAATAGACAAATAACAATTGTATTTGCTTCATTTCTTATCACTTACAATTCATCGATACCCATGTACTTGTACAAACAATTATGTAAATAACATTGTAGGTAAACTAAAACTGTCTCTCCGCTAGTTTCATAATTGAATAGTTTACACTAGTAGTGTAAAAAAAATAAAAAGTTACAATAAAAAATAAGTGCTCTCCTGTAAACTAAGTAAAATACAGTTACAATGTTATTCATATCAGGTGTCAATATATACCAGGTTCTTCGATTATTTTATCAATTTAAATAAATTTTATAATAAAACTATTGCTCTTCTTCTTTTTAAAATGTTCCATTCATTTAATTTAACAGTTTTGACGTCCTTTTTCATATCTGGGCATGACGTACCAAAACAGAAAATATTTTATTTTATTACGGACAATAATACCAATTAAGGAATTTGACGATTGCATTGTTACGTGTTTAGCATTTCACAGAGTTTTAGAGTTTTGAAATGTAATCTTTTGGGACGTACAAGTTTTAAACTTTCAAACTTTAGAATTACAAAAAAAAAATGTTTTTCTCCACGGCCACTACTGAATGTAGTTATTCCGAAACCACTTATAATAACAGAAAAGAAACATTCTCGCTCTTGAGATTGAAAGAAAATTCTGAAACATTTGGCTCTTATGTAGTTTATATGTATTACATTCTATCACTAGAGATAGAATCTGTATTCCGTGATTGTTTACAAAAATAAGGTTTGCCGTGAATGTCAAATTAACTGTCAGTATTAGTTGACGTGGTCTTAATATTGGTTTGTAAAAACTTTTAATTTATTAAAAAGGAGAAGAAAATCAAACGATTCAGATGTAGAATTTGAAAATACTCCTCCAGAAATAAAAAAATATGCCGATAATATAACTCAAAATTTGCTACCGCAAAAATCCAAGCTTGAATATAGAAAATACATAATGTTGAGAGATTGAGGTTTCATTTTACTATATTTAATTTCTACTTTCTGTGGCCGTGGAGAAAGTACAGTCTGTTACTCTGTTGGAATGAAAATCCGACACTCGTGGTTCCTCACGCTCGCGTTCGCTCGCGTTCGGAATCCTCCACTCGTGTCGAATTCTCATTCCAACCTTGTTACAGAATATACTATTCCTACCAAAATATTCGGCAGCATTGATTCTTAAACATACAAGATCTTCATTTTATTGAAAAATATCTAATTAATTACATAAATCAACAATAAATATAAAAACATCCATACTTCTCAAAACTTACAAATAAATGAACATTAAACACACTTCCAAATATTATTTGAAATATAAGTTTACACATTCCCACCGTAGCTGGGCCTCGGTGGATATAAAAAGGGACTTCGGGCTTTGGGAGTTCCGTTGGCTGGTCTTGTTCCTCCCCCGTTGACCGTTACTATTGTCGTCGTTGTAATTTCCGAAGTACATGATTCCCTTTTGTGATATATGTTGGTCGGTTGACTGTATAATCTAAAAAAAAACCTGAACGTTATTTTTATTGAAAAATAAATGTAAAAATGTGGATGGGATTCTTACGTAGCTCAGTCTCAGTTTCGATCCGAAAATAACGAATTAATTCTTAACATTTAGATGAGGTATCACAAAAGTATTCATCGAACAATTGTCGAATAGGGTTGTGTTAATATAACCTCCCGTCGATAATTACGTCCTGTTCGTGTAATAGAATTTCGCTGGTATCTAACAAAATAAAACAATAATCAAAGGTAATACCATAAAGTCCTCAAAATTTTATCGATTATTTTTTTCATCTGTCAAAACAGTCAGATTTTGTAGTTTCAGCCAATAAGAGCTCAGGATCCTAACCAATCATTGTGTTTTATACTGATTATTTTTTTCATCTGTCAAAACAGTCAGATTTTGTGGTTTCAGCCAATAACAACTCAGGATCCTAACCAATCATTGTGTTTTATACTGATAAAACCGCCTCTTCGTTTTTGTTTTTTGATTAAACTATTGTTTACCTTTTTTGAAATGTCAAGTATAAATATTTAACAACTTTTATTTAGTATTATCAATTATTATTATACTAAAATATATTGCAAATCTATGTTAATACCGAAATTTCAAAATATATTTGTAAACTAACCTGTTTTTATTCGTTTATCTTAAGACACAACACCGCTCCGTCCATAAATTCGTTTAAAAGTGTCAAGTAATGTCAAAGTCTAACTGTTACCCTTAATAAATAATCTTAAATATCTACTACTAGATAGGCAACTTATATTACGTTAAAGCAATTATATCAATATTTGGCGTTTAAATGTAAAAGAAAATATCGAACTTTTGAGTGTAAAGTGTCTTTCTCAGTTAACACAAAATGATTCCAAAAATAATCTTTCCAAATACTACTCGTCCTGTCAAATTTTATAGATTAAATATTCGGTTTCCATACTCAAACGCCTTTATTTCAGACAAAACCACTCAAACAAACCGATTTGAGATAAAATCACTCGTTCTGCGGACTCGTGATTTTATCAATCAGTTTGTTTTCGTGGATTTTCCAAATAAAGCCGTTTTCGTGAAAACCAAAAATTTAATCGATAAAATTTGGAGGACTCGCGGTATTACCTTTGATAAAACCGCTTCGTCGTTTTTGTTTTTTGATTAAACTGTGTTTACCTTTTTTGAGATGTCAAATGTAAACATTTATCAATTATTATTATACTAAAATGTATTGCAAATCAATGTTAATAACCAAATTTCAAAATGTATTTGTAAACTAACCTGTTTTTATTAGTTTATTTCAAAACGCCTTTAGCATTTTTACATACCTCACTTTAACACTAAACTTAAAATTAATTAAATTAAGAAAGACTTCATTTTATTCTTCTTCTTCGCTTTTATTTAAGGCGCCGTTTCGCGGGGTAGCCAGTCAAAAAATCGCCTTGGTGGCCCTGTATGTAAAACTATAACAGCTCAGGTTTCAATTTAAATTGGTAAAGAAAATTTTCAATATTTGTGTGTAAAGTGTCTTTTGCATAAATGACTATGTTCTCTGTTTTTAATACAAAATGATTCAAAAAATAATCCTTTCAAATACGACTCGTCCTCTGAAATTTTATAGATTAAATTTTTGATCTTCATACTCAAATGCCTTTATCAATCAGTTTGTTTTCGTGGTTTTTCCAAATAAAGCCGTTTTCGTGAAAACCAAAAATTTAATCGATAAAATTTGGAGGACTCGTAAATTTTTGGTTTTCATGAAAACGGCTTTATTTGGAAAAACCACGAAAACAAACTGATTTTATCTCAAAACAGTTTGTTTGAGTGGTTTTGCCTAAAATAAAGGCGTTTGAGTATGGAGATTAAAAATTTAATCTATAAAATTTGAGAGGACATGTGGTATTTGTAAGGATTATTTTTTGAATCATTTTGTATTAAAAACAGAGAACATAGTCATTTATGCAAAAGACACTTTACACACAAATGTTGAAAATTTTCTTTATCAATTTAAATTGAAACCTCATGATGAGCTGTTATAGTTTTACATACAGGGCCACCAAGGCATACGTAATTTTTTGATTGGCTACCCTGCGCCGTAAATAAAAGCGAAAACGAAGAATGTTTTATAGTCTAAAATGAAGTCTTGCTTAATTTAATTAATTTTAAGTGTTTAGGTATTCAAAAACTGATATTTAATGAACAAAAAGTTTAGTGTTGAAGTGAAGTATGTAAAAATGTTAAGGCGATTTGAAATAAACTAAAAAAAAACAGGTTAGTTTAGAAATACATTTTGAAATTTTGTTATTAACATCGATTTGCAATACATTTTAGTATAATAAAAGTTGTTAAATGTTTATATTTTACAAATACATTTTGAAATTTGGGTATTAACATAGATTTGCAATACATTTTAGTATAATAATAATTGATAATGCTAAATAAAAATTGTTAAATGTTTACATTTGACATTTGAAAAAAGGTAAACACAGTTTAATCAAAAAACAAAAACGACGAAGCGGTTTTATCAGTATGAAACACAATGATTGGTTAGGATCCTGAGCTCTTATTGGCTGAAACACAAAATCCGACTGTTTTGACAGATGAAAAAAATAATCAAAGGTAATACCTCCAAATTTTATCGATTAAATTTTTGGTTTTCAGGAAAACGGCTTTATTTGGAAAAACCTTCCTTAAACAAACTGATTTTATCTCAAATCAGTTTGTTTCAGTCCCAACTCTAGTGCCATTTAAAGAATTGTTTTATTTCTTAGTGTGTTTGATTACGACAATTGTGTTTTGTAAGAAAATGTTTCTATAATATTGTTGTATCAATGTTCTTACAACTTATATTATAGAATAAAATCTTTTTTAAACTTAAACATTTTATAACAAGTCTATAAAGAAATGTATAAAGATCATATAACAGTTGTAAACCTATTCTTGTAACCTTTAATATCTGCGTTATGCAATATTCCTATAAAGATTATATAACAAGTTGTATTAAAGTTTATATGATAAGTATAATAGTATCATTCTGTTCGGCAGCATTATACAACAAGTGTAAAAACCTTTTATAATTAATCTGTACCTACATCCGTTGACCCTATTATAAATTGTTTATAGAACAAAAATATAGTTTACAAAGATAAAAGTCTCCCAAATTCTGCGTTATAAAATCTGATTATAGATAATCTCATTGAGTCAATTTGCAAAAATGGATTCAGCATCCCAATGGTTATTGATCTAGAGGTAATAGGTAGATTACTCACTGGTTGGAAGGATGGAAATTTTGAAAATTACTTAACAAAATTGTGTGCTAATTATTAATCTAAAGTGTTTTTTTTTCGCAGTCTGGACAGGATTGTCAACCCCCTCTTGCTATTTTCTATTGTTTCTATAATTTTAAACATATCTAACTGTCAATAAAAACGATATATGTTTTTAATTTTTAATAAACCATCCGTGTAATTTAAACTGAGGCCCATCAATTTTTTAGGTAGAAATACATATATATTTCATCAGAAAACTTCACTGCGCAATGAAATTTTCGGGTTACCTGCGAGTATCGGAGATTTTTCATTATTTCTTTGTACGCTGCCATCTTTAATGAATCTTGAACGCCATTATTTTGTTCTCAATTTCATCACTGTATAACATAATGATTGTATTTTTGTCGTATTGCAATACAGGCTGCATAATTTTTTTTTTTTTTTTTTTTATTATTAAACACCCATAAAGGCATTTAGTATATTACAATCTGGTCATCAGTGACCAATGAGCAATTTAATTCTAACTTAATCTAATAGAGTTTGAAATTTAAAACTAAGGTATACTCATCAGCGTTCCTTAGGTTCTGTAGAAAGGATTGCACTAAACTTTAACGTGCACACATAAGCTCTGCTCTGCTTTTGCACTAAAAACACTAAACTAACTCAAAGGGCTTGATCCTCTTAAGTCTTCTTTCTAACCCAGTATTGTCAAGGAGCTGGATAGCCTCGACATTGACATGATGATGAAGTCTTTCTTCATGACTCTTGGCTAATTTCTTGATGGTCTGGTCAACAGTGTCCATTTCCAGATCCCTGTGGAGGTCACTATTGCGAATGTACCAAGGGGCATTTACTATGTTCCTCAGTGCTTTGTTTTGAAATCTTTGGATGATTGCTAAGTTGCTTGCTTTGGTGCATCCCCATAGTTGGATACCATAGGTCCATACAGGCTTAAGTATCTGCTTATAAAGCATAAGCTTATTATGTAGAGACAGAGTGGAGTTTCTTCCAATTAGCCAGTACATTTTTCTATATTTCAGTCCAAGTTCTTCTCTTTTCTTTTTAACATGCACTTTCCATCGGAGTTTGGCATCTAATGTAATACCTAAGTATTTTGCTGTGTTTGAATATGGAATCAGGTTATTGTTTATTCTGACTGGAATATGATCTATCCTTTTGTTTGTAAAGTTAATGTGGAGTGATTTAGTTTCATTAAGTTTAATTTTCCATCTCTTCGTCCAGTCATAGATAAGGTGGACGGCTGTTTGCAGCTTGTGGGTTGCTTCTTCATTGCTCTTTCCTACCGCTAGAATGGCAGTGTCGTCGGCGAAGGTGGCTATGGTATTGTTTTCTAACTCTGGAATATCACATGTGTACAGTAAGTATAGGACAGGTCCTAGGACACTTCCTTGTGGTACTCCAGCCTTAATTTCTTTAAGATCGGAATAGGCTACTTCTTGCCTAATTCTAAAGTATCTTTCCGATATATATGAATGGAGGATATCTGTATATTGTTTTGGAAGGAAAAGCTTGAGCTTATGTATTAAGCCTTCATGCCAAACCTTATCAAACGCTTGTGCTACATCAAGAAAGATAGTAGCACAAATGTTTTTCTCTTCTAATGATTTCTCTATAATGTTGGTTATTCTATGAACTTGGTCGATCGTAGAGTGCTTATTTCTAAATCCAAATTGGTGATCAGGGATAATTTCTCTTTCTTCGATAAATGGTTTTAGTCTTTTGAGTAGGAGTTTCTCAAATAGTTTCGACATAACAGGCAGTAATGAGATCGGTCTGTATGACGATGCCTCATGTGGTGGTTTCCCTGGCTTGGGTATCATTATGACTTCCGCAATTTTCCAAAGGCTGGGTACATATTTCAATCTGAAGGCAGCATTTATTAAGTTAGTTATTTTAATTATTGCTTTTTTGGGTAATTGTTTTAAAATTTCTCCAGTAATTAAGTCAAAACCTGGAGCTTTTTTCGGATTGATATTTTCTTTTATTTCGGTAATTACTTCTTTGGGAGAGGTAAATTCTATTTCTTGACCAATCTGTGGCTGATCTTCCAGAGTAGGTTCTTCATCTTGATCTTCATGAGGCTGAAAGATTTTTTCTAGATGATTTGCAAATCTTGTTGCCTTTTGCTCATTATTTCTAGCCCATTTACCATCTTCCAATCTGACAGGTGGTATTCGCATTATGGGTCTTTTCAATCTCTTAGTAGCTTTCCAGAGTGAATAATCAGTACTACTGTCGTCTGTCAATTCTCTTAGGTAAATACTAATCGATTCTTCTTTAATTTGTTGTATTTCTCTTTTGAGTCTTTGGGTAGCATTGTTGAGTATAGTTTTATCTTGTGGGGCTCTAGTTTGCTGCCATTTTCTTCTAAGCTTTCTTTTTTCAGAGATTAGTTCCCTTATTTCTCTAGGATAGTTGTTTCCTACCGTCCTTCTATTAATAGCAGGTGTAGTTTCCCAAGCTGCTTGTTGGATATTATCATTAAGCAATTTCACTTCGTCGTCTAGTTGTTGTTTATTTCTTAAAGGAACAGATAGATTAATTTTTTCTTCAAGAATGATTTTGAAGCTTTTCCAATCTGTTAATTTGTTAGTCAATGTAGGGTTATTTTCTTTTTTAATAATGTTTTCACTAAGTGTTAAGATGATAGGGGAATGATCAGAATTCATGTCCCATCCTTCTTCTATTTCTAAAAAGTTGACCGATATGTTTTTGATTATAAAGAAATCAATAAGGTCTGGAATCTTGTTGGGATCGGTTGGCCAATAGGTAGGCTTTCCAGTGGATAAAGCTTCACACTTATATTCTTTCATTGCTTCTAAAAGTTCTTTACCTTTAGTGGTCGTTAATCTAGATCCCCAGTGGGTATTTTTGGCATTAAAGTCACCGCCAATAATAAATGTGTTTCCCTGATTAGATAGGAAATTTATATATTGGTTTTTCTTCAAAGAATATCTTGGTGGGCAATAGGTAGCAACTAGAGTAATCTGAGAGTGTCTAATGCTCACACTTACTGCAGTAGCCTGGATTTCTCTGGTCTTATATTCTATTTCTTCATGATGTAAGATATTATCCTTAATTATTATGGCACTTCCACCTCTCGCTGCATTATCAGGATGGTTAGTATGATAAATTTTATAATTTTTAAATTTAATATGTGACTGATTAGTAAAATGCGTTTCAGAAATGAGACACACATCTAGTTTATTTACATCTAGGATTACTTGCAATTCTTGTTGGTGTTGCAAGAGACCATTAGCGTTCCATTCCATTATTTTAAAATTAGCCATTTCTCTGCTTTGGAATAGCTCCTTTGGCACTATGTTCTAAACGAGTTAATCGTTCATCAAATTTTTGGAATAACTGCTCCTGTTTCTTAAGTTGTTCTAAGATCAATTGTAAAGTCGGGTCAGTAGTTGCTTTAATTTGTGTTCTAACATTATTGTTTTTACTGGCATTTGATGGTCCTGCAACAGCTTGGTTGTAGTAAGATGGCCTATTTTCACTTTTTTGAACTTGATTTCCGTTATTCGTTCTTTGTACTGAATAGTCAGTTCTTACCTGTTGTACTTGTCGTACTGGTTGTCTAGGTAAAGATGGTTTCTTCATAGTATCAGCTCTAATTTTTTGTATTTGTTTAGCAACGATACACCCTCGATAATTAGCAGGGTGGTTACCGCCGCAATGAATGCATTTTGGCTGTACATTTTCTGGCTTTGTACAATCTTTGGTATAATGTTTTCCAGTACATTTGACACATCTTGGTTCTTTACCACAGAAACCTTGTGTGTGCCCATAGCCCTGGCATCTCTTACATTGGGGAACTAATTTTGTTTTTTTAATTGGTTTAATTTCAACCCTGATTCCCAGTATATCCGTAATACTATAGATTTTATTTACATCTTCATCATGTTTAAATGTCAACATAAACATGTTTAGCGGTTGCTTAGTTTTAAATTTAAGTTTTTTAGTGGCTTCTAATATCTTATATCCCCTTCTTCGAAGGTCATCTACAATTGCCTTTGGGTCACATTCATTATGTAATTTATTAGCAATAACTCTGATTGGTCTCTTCTGTTTGTTCTCATAGGTATACCAAGAATACCCATTATCTCCAAGCATTTTTGAGACATTTCTATAACATTCTTCATCTGGAACATTAATTTTGATATTATCATTACTGATAATTTTGATTTGATGGCCTGTCACCATTCTGTTTAATTCCTCGTGAAGAGCTTTAAAGTTGTCAATGCCATCTACCACTATTGGTGGGGGCATAAGAGGTTTTTTGGCTTTTATCTGTTGAGTAATTGAGACAGTTTGTGGAGGTGAGAGTGAGGTATCCATTCTTCTTTTCTTGTTGTTTCCCTGTTTCTTTCTTATCCACTCTGTCTCTCTAGCTAATTCTTCTTCATCAGTGTGATATTCTATTTTATCTTTTTCCTCTTCCTGTGGAGGAGGAGGTAATTTCTTTAGCAGATCTGAGTGATCTTTCTGCATTTGATCTAATTGTTGTTGTATAGTATTTAATTTGTTTACTAAACAACTTTTTTCATTTTCGGAATTTTTCCAAGCATTGTATAGTGCTTGTTCATTTTGCGATCTAGCAAAATTTTCCTGAAACAGCGGAATATTCTGTTGACCTACATCTACCAGCGACACACGAAACACAGGTGATTGTTGGTGCATCGAGACACTTTATTTTTATTTATTACAACACGATAATTGCGGCCGTGTCATTGACCGCCGGTATCAATGATGTAACATAATACTCGATTTTAACTTTTGTTTTCGTATCGAAATCGCTTACCGACACTTGTTTACGCTTCAACGGTGAAATGAATACTTAGGCTGCATAATAATACACTTATAAAATATATATATTTTTTTGAAGTTCTATTATTGTGCGAGGCTGCCGTATACAACCACTATACAATGATTGTATAGCAATTCCGAAGTGCACATGTAAATTTGTTGTATAAGGATTGTATACGAAAGTTTTATAAGTATCACTTAATATAGTTATAGTAGTATTACAAGGGTTGTATAACCAGCTAATAGAACATCTATAATAGCAATTTGTTTTATAAAAGTGGGCCCTTTTTGGTTGTATAGACATTGTATAGTAGTTTTAAAGTGCGTTATACGATTTTCATGTTTCTATAATATCAGTTGTATAGCAGTTCTCACAACCATTATAAAAGTTAAATTGCTAGCTGGGGTGGTTTTGCCTGAAATAAAGGCGGTTGAGTGTGGAAACCTAAAAATTTAATCTATAAAATTTGAGAGTACCTACGAGTGGTATTTTGAAAGATCATTTTTTGAATCATTTTGTATTAAAAACAAAGAATATAGACATTTATACAAAAGACATTTTACACACAAATGTTCAATATTTTCTTTATCAATTTCGCCTCCAATTTTCAATTCAAAATTGAAAAGTCAAATATTGAGCTGTTATATATTTAAATACAGGGCCACTAAGGCAAGAGCGATTGCATTTGGCTTAATTCGTTCAGACTGACATTTGTCAGTTTTAATGTAATTTTAAGTGTTTAGGACGTATTCTAAAACTGATGTTTTGTTGATTATGTGTGTGTTAAAGGCGTTAAAGCGATCTGAAATAAACAAATACATTTTGAAATTTGGGTATTAACATAGATTTGGAATATATTTTAGTATAATAATAATTGATAATACTAAATAAAAGTTTTTAAATGTTTATATTTGATATTTCAAAAAAGGTAAACACAGTTTAATCAAAAAACAATTAAGAAGAAGCGGTTTTATCACTTGTAATCTCCCTAGAGCTTGAATTACTATCGGAAATATTTCCGAAAGCATGAATTTTTTAAAAGTATCCGGAGTCGAAGACGAGGGATACTTTTTAAAAAAAAATTTATCCGGATGTCCTGGTGCAGGCGACCTAGCTTAGAACGTAATCTCCTGGACTTTTACTGAAATTATTTTTCAGGCCAAAAAGCATCAAAACACCTCAAAAAGAGTTACAAAAACTAGTCGGGCCCGGGCTTAAGCGTCAATATATACTAACATATTTTCGCGATTTTCTCGGAACTGGTACAAGCGACAAAAGCGTAACAAAAAAGCGAAAATTGACCTACTAGGTCCGATTTAGTCCTGCCGCCGAGTCACTGCTAGGTTAATAGCGCTTAATAACGTTATTTTTATTCAAAATAAAGTTATGATTTTTTCGGAATGGGCATGTTTCATCATTTTAATAATTTTTTTAAAAGTAGCGCAATTAACCAATGTTAAGATAATTTTTTTACGCATACAGGGTGTTGTAAAGTTAGTCATTGATAATAATAATTTGTCCCAAATACGGACCTGTCCTCTCGTATTTCAATAAGGTTGGGATCCAGAAATTAGGAGAACAAGAAATAGTTGATGATTTTATGGATTAAAGCTGGAAAAAATACCAATTGGGGAAGAAATTTTTTTTTAAATTTTGTGCCACCTAATTATCGAAATATCTAGATTTGACTCAAGTTAATAAGTAAAAGAGTTGTATGCAAAAACATCAAATACACTTAGTCTTACTTATTTTTGTCTGCTCCAAATTTGTAAATAAAATTTCAAAATATTGATATACAGTCTACTTATTAATTTTTTTAAGGCCGGACCTGGAATAAGACTTTTTTTATTGTGTTAATCCACGCCACTGTGGACAAAGAACATACGAACCAAATATTATAAAAATGTATAGAGTGGTTCATAACCTATGATTAATTGAAAAAAATCTGTTGTGCCGCCACAAGACTTTCCCGGCAGTTATAAAATAAAAATTAAAAAAATTAATTTGGTGTTAAAATTTTTTAAAGTACAAATCAAATGATATTTGGTATCCCAAAAAAAATTCGTTTCGAATTTTTTTAAAGTAAAAATGACATTTGAAATATTATAAAAGGAAAGACATTTCACATGTCAAAAAAAAGTAAAACAATTTTTTAGGGTCGTAATTTTGTTTAAATGTCATTTGAATTTTAAATTTTAAAATTTTTTATAGAATATTTTGAAATTTAATTTATTGCACAAAAAGCTGATAGGTTAATGTTTTTAATTTTTGTATTCGATTTTCGTGATTGCTTTTAAAATGTAAGTGATTCTAGGAATTATCGACATATTTCGCACAAAAGCACGTTACAAGAAACTGTGCACATAATCCGTATTCCTTTTAAGTAATGGTTCAAAAGAAATATGCGGAAACTTTATCTTTATCCTTCGATCCATTTACACAACTCCAATATAAACCGAATTTGATAAAGTGGATGTCTTCAACATAGAAATGCTCCTCAACTGAAGTGCATTAATATCCGTACCGTGCATACTTTATCGGAAAATAAATGATAATTTACATTTTCTATGGCTCTGGCAGACCAATTAGTCAGACTGTATAAAGACAGTTCCTGAATTTGACGTCAAAATTTTAAAAGTGGATAGAACGGGTTAAAATAAAATTTAAGTAAGTTTTTTCGTAAAAAATTGAAAATCTTCTTGGATTAAAATTGTTGAGGGTTCTGGAACCAACCCTATGTTGTGCCAGTTTACCAGGACTACCGAGATAAGCACGTAGCCTTTTTAAACTGCATCGTATTTTTCTAAATGGACTGTAGTATCTTTATCTTCCCAACTCCATTGACAAAAACAACGAACACTTTTATTTAACGGTTTATTAAAAATTTTAAGTAAATGAGTCACAAACGACTGAGCAATACTTTAATAAGTAATCAACGACAAATTATTAGTTAACATATGTGTTTAACAAACACTAACACATATTAGTAAAGAATTAAAATGATCACATCATTCAGAAAATATTTTTAGATGTTGTATGTAAGAGTGATAAATAAGCACTAATTTTTGCTGCACTAAGGAGCACTGAATTTAGATTTAAATTAACAATAAAGTGCTAAGTACCACTGTGAAACGAAATTTGCTGCACTAAGGAGCGAGGTGTTGTGTGTATGAGTGTTGACAAGGCACTGGTTTAAAAATTTGCGAAGTTTGTCGCTTCGAGTTTATCCCCGCCGTCCGCGATTCTTCTAGAAAGAATTTGTTGGCCTACGTGTTGTTTCTCATGTCTTTAGAAAAAATGACCGTTAGAATTCTGCGTTGTATCGATATGGTGTGATATTGGCGTACGTGACATTGTGCATGTAAAATAAAAAAATATCCGTTAAGACTTCCTGTCTCAGCGCTGTTTCCAAATGTTTGGTGCGATGTTGTCGGTTGAATGGGTTTATATGTTTAATTTGTTTAGAAAATTAAACAAAAATGTTATACATATTGGAAAATTTACTGGCTTTTCACCATTGATTGATTATGACATTAAAAAAAGGAAAATATTTGTATGGAAAATAACTAAGAATAAATACAAAGCGGGGCTAATTTTATTATGATGGAAGATTTACATTTCGACATGGATATAGAGTTGGAGCTGTCAACAACCACAGTCTAGATAGCGCTAAAAAAATTTGAAACAAATTTATTTTGTCCATAACTTTTTTCTGCTTATGTTAAACGGTTCTGGATAGTCTTAAAATGTTTCCAATATTGTTCTCTCATTAGGATGTTATAAACATTTTTTTTGTGGAAGTCATATTTTTCCAGATATTTACGCTAGAACGATCCAGTTTCTTTAAACATCCATTTTTGAATTGCCATATCTTCCTTCGAATTAATCGTAGAAAAATCAAAATAATTTTAATTGTTAATACTAACAGATTTTCGGTTATATTTAAAAATTGTATTTAACATTAATTCATTCAAAAAGGATAATTTAACGATTGCGCGAGTTTTTTTTTCTTTTTTATTCCCCTCACATTACCTTCCTCTATGGTATAGTGGAGGGCGGAGAAGTAAATGCGGTAAAAAATAACATATAAACATTTAAGTATGTAGTGTCAAAAACACATTCCAAAAGAGAAAATAATAATTCGATCACTGCCAACTTTGTTCGAGGTATAAATCTAATGGCACTCCACTATTTTTAAAAACCGAAGAAATTTGGGAATTTTTTTACGAGCATAAAACACAATATTATTATTATACTTATATTGCATCTTAAAAATATATCTTAGCATCTTATCATACAAAATTTTAAGGAATTTTGAGGAATGCACTAATTTTGTAACCACAAGTGTGTGATTTTATTTACATTTTTATTTACATACGTTCTGCAATTGGAAATAGATAAACTGTACATTTAGTGCTAGTGAAAGGGTGGTGGTTATAATAGGTGAATGAATATGGATGCAGAAAGGAAAGGAGATAAAACGCGTTTGCGTTTATCTTCTAGGAGAAAGAAACAAAAGAATATTTTAAAATATAATCGGTTACAGCACTATAATAGATAGTAGACCATATGAGAACGTACAGTTGAAAAATAGAGTGCCGAAATCATTTATTAAGGAATTACTGTAATAAAGTTAGAGAAGTTACAAAAGTTCCAGAGGAGTTCCAGGAAATTTAAAAAAAAATCTTTTAAATAGAATTTTAAAAATTAGGTCCTCCATTTCTAAGGCAATGTTACATAGGAACAAAGAAACCGGAAAGTCCCAGGATGAAAAGGTTCTAAATCTTAAGAAAGATATTTTAAATAGTGTTAGTCACATTTTTGGAGAACACAAAAGTTGTGCAGAATTAAAATATTTTTGTACAAAGGCTAATCCTGATGAACAAAATTTCATCGAAAACTTTAAATTGTGGGGCATTGAAGAAACACTCATGAATGCGGTAAGATATCTAGCGGGACATTCTAGAAGTCTTTTGGAAAATGTCGACAACAATGTTGTAGAACAATTTAATGATATGATAGCCCAAAAAATTGGAGGAAAAAGGGTAAATTATACTTTAAGAAGGAGTTACATTTCGTTTTTCGTTTTTCGTTTTTCGTTTTTCGTTTTTCGTTTTTCGTTTTTCGTTTTTCGTTTTTCGTTTTTCGTTTTTCGTTTTTCGTTTTTCGTTTTTCGTTTTTCGTTTTTCGTTTTTCGTTTTTCGTTTTTCGTTTTTCGTTTTTCGTTTTTCGTTTTTCGTTTTTCGTTTTTCGTTTTTCGTTTTTCGTTTTTCGTTTTTCGTTTTTCGTTTTTCGTTTTTCGTTTTTCGTTTTTCGTTTTTCGTTTTTCGTTTTTCGTTTTTCGTTTTTCGTTTTTCGTTTTTCGTTTTTCGTTTTTCGTTTTTCGTTTTTCGTTTTTCGTTTTTCGTTTTTCGTTTTTCGTTTTTCGTTTTTCGTTTTTCGTTTTTCGTTTTTCGTTTTTCGTTTTTCGTTTTTCGTTTTTCGTTTTTCGTTTTTCGTTTTTCGTTTTTCGTTTTTCGTTTTTCGTTTTTCGTTTTTCGTTTTTCGTTTTTCGTTTTTCGTTTTTCGTTTTTCGTTTTTCGTTTTTCGTTTTTCGTTTTTCGTTTTTCGTTTTTCGTTTTTCGTTTTTCGTTTTTCGTTTTTCGTTTTTCGTTTTTCGTTTTTCGTTTTTCGTTTTTCGTTTTTCGTTTTTCGTTTTTCGTTTTTCGTTTTTCGTTTTTCGTTTTTCGTTTTTCGTTTTTCGTTTTTCGTTTTTCGTTTTTCGTTTTTCGTTTTTCGTTTTTCGTTTTTCGTTTTTCGTTTTTCGTTTTTCGTTTTTCGTTTTTCGTTTTTCGTTTTTCGTTTTTCGTTTTTCGTTTTTCGTTTTTCGTTTTTCGTTTTTCGTTTTTCGTTTTTCGTTTTTCGTTTTTCGTTTTTCGTTTTTCGTTTTTCGTTTTTCGTTTTTCGTTTTTCGTTTTTCGTTTTTCGTTTTTCGTTTTTCGTTTTTCGTTTTTCGTTTTTCGTTTTTCGTTTTTCGTTTTTCGTTTTTCGTTTTTCGTTTTTCGTTTTTCGTTTTTCGTTTTTCGTTTTTCGTTTTTCGTTTTTCGTTTTTCGTTTTTCGTTTTTCGTTTTTCGTTTTTCGTTTTTCGTTTTTCGTTTTTCGTTTTTCGTTTTTCGTTTTTCGTTTTTCGTTTTTCGTTTTTCGTTTTTCGTTTTTCGTTTTTCGTTTTTCGTTTTTCGTTTTTCGTTTTTCGTTTTTCGTTTTTCGTTTTTCGTTTTTCGTTTTTCGTTTTTCGTTTTTCGTTTTTCGTTTTTCGTTTTTCGTTTTTCGTTTTTCGTTTTTCGTTTTTCGTTTTTCGTTTTTCGTTTTTCGTTTTTCGTTTTTCGTTTTTCGTTTTTCGTTTTTCGTTTTTCGTTTTTCGTTTTTCGTTTTTCGTTTTTCGTTTTTCGTTTTTCGTTTTTCGTTTTTCGTTTTTCGTTTTTCGTTTTTCGTTTTTCGTTTTTCGTTTTTCGTTTTTCGTTTTTCGTTTTTCGTTTTTCGTTTTTCGTTTTTCGTTTTTCGTTTTTCGTTTTTCGTTTTTCGTTTTTCGTTTTTCGTTTTTCGTTTTTCGTTTTTCGTTTTTCGTTTTTCGTTTTTCGTTTTTCGTTTTTCGTTTTTCGTTTTTCGTTTTTCGTTTTTCGTTTTTCGTTTTTCGTTTTTCGTTTTTCGTTTTTCGTTTTTCGTTTTTCGTTTTTCGTTTTTCGTTTTTCGTTTTTCGTTTTTCGTTTTTCGTTTTTCGTTTTTCGTTTTTCGTTTTTCGTTTTTCGTTTTTCGTTTTTCGTTTTTCGTTTTTCGTTTTTCGTTTTTCGTTTTTCGTTTTTCGTTTTTCGTTTTTCGTTTTTCGTTTTTCGTTTTTCGTTTTTCGTTTTTCGTTTTTCGTTTTTCGTTTTTCGTTTTTCGTTTTTCGTTTTTCGTTTTTCGTTTTTCGTTTTTCGTTTTTCGTTTTTCGTTTTTCGTTTTTCGTTTTTCGTTTTTCGTTTTTCGTTTTTCGTTTTTCGTTTTTCGTTTTTCGTTTTTCGTTTTTCGTTTTTCGTTTTTCGTTTTTCGTTTTTCGTTTTTCGTTTTTCGTTTTTCGTTTTTCGTTTTTCTTTTTCATTTTTCATTTTTCATTTTTCATTTTTCATTTTTCATTTTTCATTTTTCATTTTTCATTTTTCATTTTTCATTTTTCATTTTTCATTTTTCATTTTTCATTTTTCATTTTTCATTTTTCATTTTTCATTTTTCATTTTTCATTTTTCATTTTTCATTTTTCATTTTTCATTTTTCATTTTTCATTTTTCATTTTTCATTTTTCATTTTTCATTTTTCATTTTTCATTTTTCATTTTTCATTTTTCATTTTTCATTTTTCATTTTTCATTTTTCATTTTTCATTTTTCATTTTTCATTTTTCATTTTTCATTTTTCATTTTTCATTTTTCATTTTTCATTTTTCATTTTTCATTTTTCATTTTTCATTTTTCATTTTTCATTTTTCATTTTTCATTTTTCATTTTTCATTTTTCATTTTTCATTTTTCATTTTTCATTTTTCATTTTTCATTTTTCATTTTTCATTTTTCATTTTTCATTTTTCATTTTTCATTTTTCATTTTTCATTTTTCATTTTTCATTTTTCATTTTTCATTTTTCATTTTTCATTTTTCATTTTTCATTTTCATATTTCAGTTTTCATGTGAAATTCATTCAAATAACATTACTTTTTTAATACACCAAATCTCGCATCACTGCAGTACATAATAATATAGTTCGATATTAATTACAACTATCTACAATCTACACATATTTGAAAATGTTTATATAAACTCACAGAACCGAATCCGACCCTGTTAATATGTAGTGGGCGTGGAAACACCGAAATTTAAAGGAGCAGCGATAAGAAATTACAAAATATTTTCAGTAGTAATACCCCTAGGGCCTTGATAATACCGAGATAATTTTGGCATAGAGAATGCTGTAAGCGTGTTGCTTGATAATGCATGATATCCTTAAGCAACACGCTTGAAGGATTCTCTATGACAAAATTTTGAGGATTTATCAAGGCCCAAGGGGTATTCGATAAGATAATTTTTTACTTTGTAGATTTAAACATTTTTAAACTAGTTGTCAGTTTGACGTTTAATTAATTTTTAATCAAAAACTTGACTTGTTGAAAACACCAAACTGAAAACACCACATGTAGGGTGTTATCGCTGTAATCCAAAGCTGATTGGATGAAATTTGACACATGACTCTAAATTAAATAATTTGATTGGTTACAATAGTTAGTAAAAAATTATCAATAGTAATACCCCTAGGGCCTTGATAATACCGAGATAATTTTGTCATAGAGAATGCTGTAAGCGTGTTGCTTGATAATAGCCCGAGGCCGAAGGCCGAGGGCTATTATCCTTAAGCAACACGCTTGAAGGATTCTCTATGACAAAATTTTGAGGATTTATCAAGGCCCGAGGGGTATTCGATAAGATAATTTTTTACTTTGTAGATTTAAACATTTTTAAACTAGTTGTCAGTTTGACGTTTATTTAATTTTTAATCAAAAACTTGACTTGTTGAAAACACCAAACTGAAAACGCCACATGTAGGGTGTTGTCGCTGTAATCCATAGCTGATTGGATGAAATTTGACACATGACTTTAAATTAAGTAATTTGATTGGTTACTATAGTTAGTAAAAAATTATCATATTTATAACGTTGATTACTCATGCAGAGGTTTCGAGCATGACATAGATTTTTGAGTAATTTTTGTTCAATCTTTTTCAACCTAGTGTCAAATGAAAGATAAATGTGCAAGTGAGGATCGTACTGTAATATTTTTTTAAAATTATTTGCCAAATTTTATAAAAAAAATTCTCAAAGTTGGTCTATTTGGGATACTTTCACTACTGATAGTAAAAAAATGGTACAATATTTTGAAAAAATATTACAATAGGATCTTAAAACAGGTCTTTATCTTCATTCCAGTGTTTATCTAATTTTTTTAAATAACACCATTTTGAAGTAATCGTACATTTTCTAGCACTCTACAGGCACATAAATTTTGACCAGGGTACGGACTCTTAATAATTCTTCTCTCGAAATGATTAGGGAACCAGAATTTTTTCCAACAACTCCGGGTTCTTGAGAAGAACCATTGTCATAAGGTTGTTCCACATAATTGTTTATTGTTTCATAGTTGTAACCTGGCTAAATACTAGATAATACTCCTCTGCAAGGGACCAATTAAGACATTTGACCTGACTGCAGGCCTTTCATTGGAAATTTTATCTAATCCTATTAACTTGTCAGTTGTAAGCATATCAGGGTTGTACCTACTGTACAAATTGACATACAAATTAATTTGAATTGTATTTATTATTATATTAAGTTTGCCAGTCCTAAGTCTGGAAAAAGTGTAAAGGCAAGTTTAGTTTCTTTATGAATGCAAAAAAAAAACAAATATTTACATACGAAAGTAGAAATATACACCACAAATTAGAACTAAATAAATAAATGCTCAAAATTTTATTAGTACAACCCTGTGATTTTAGAACCACTATGATGGAGTATTATTTTTTAACGTAGATGATGGGGCTGGGAGATCAAAAATTATATTGAATTTTTGTTTTATTTTTTTGTTGCTACAAATTAATTCGTTTCCTATTGAAGCTAAGTGACGATTTGATATAGTTCAAGTAAAACATACAACGTATATGTATTTGTATAAATGAGTTAATAATTCAATTAACTCCATTCGACATCCTTTTATTGTAGAGTTGTCAAAATTCATGCTGGGCTTCATTTATCCGTATTGTTAAGGCTGCAAGAAATGTTACATTAAGTCTGCTGATAGAAAAATCAAAAAAGAAATGTGAAAATAAATACAGTCTTTTCATAAGTTGGTGTGAGTTAAGAAAAGTTAAAAATATTCAGAAAATGTTCTCTTAACTTATTTTTTGTATTCTGTTCTAATGAAAGATAAAAAACAAATATCTGGTCACCGAGCTTCGCTCTTAATATTCAAATCTACATTTTTAAGCAGCCCAATGAGTATATAATTTATGTATATTTATAACATGACAAATTATTAATTAATTCGCGAAAATCACGGAGTGGGCGACATCTACTTGAACTACTGAAAGTGAGATAAATAAAAAGTTGATTGGCGATTGGCTTGAAAGTAGGCGGGAAAATTAAAAAAAGCTGTCAGTGATAATTTTCAATTGGCTGCAGCTGTTGTTGACGTTTATCAACTGCTTGTCACAGGGTTAGTTAAATGCATTAAAAGTTGCCTACTTTCTGGAGATTTCACCATTTTAGAGCAACATCTACTGACGCTTTATCTTCGCGAATAGTCACGGCGGACAGGCCCCGTTTCCGGGACGGGCAACAGCAGCGTGTAGGGCACAGATCCCGTCAACAGAAGATGGCTCAGCTCACTCTATTTATCACTATATAAGAAAAACTCTATGTTCAATTGATTTTATTATTTACTGATCTGCAGTGAAGGAAAATTATAGGTCTGATATTTATACTTGGGTAAAAACCTCCACAAAAACCTGTGACCAGACTCTCGACGTGTGGCAGATATTGATATCATATTTTTTCAAAAATTTTCAGTTACAAAAATAGTTCATTCGTACATTACATTACAATTTGCTCTTGGAAAATACAAAGTCACAATCAACCTTAAAATGTACTATGAAAATAAAGAATTTTAAATGTCTCTTTAAAGTTTCTTGTAAAATAAAAAATTGAAATCTATGTTAATAGTACACGTGTACAAGCATTCATTCTTTTTCTCTCTCTTTCTCTCTATGATAATGAGAACTTAAATATTAAAACTGTCCGCATAATAAAATAGTAGCCCTAAGGGGTAGTCTCACACTATCGGGGAAGAGAAGAACTTTACCCGATGTGCATAAAGCATTTTCACCCGCCAAAAAAAAAAAAGATTAGCTTTAGATTAGGTTAGATCTTTGTAATAAATAAAGAAAAGTACGATACTTGTGATATTTTGACATTAGTTACATCCTGACAGGTGTCATATTTTGACATTTGTTCATTTTGAGGTGTGTTCATTTTAGCAGTTGTTACATTCTGACACGTATCACATTTTAACAGTAGAATGTACTATGAACAGTTGTCACGTTTTTACAGGTGTCACATTTTGACAAGTGTCCATTTTAACAGTGTTACTCAACGTTCTTATAAATATTTACCTAAACCCATGATTTCTGAAATTGAATTGGCAACGTTGTATTTTCAACTTTGAATTTATGAGATGGCTGTCAAGCAAATTATTTATGTCCGTCAAATGAACTTTTCCTTTTTTATATAAAGCGGCAAATTTAAAATTGAATTCTTTCAGATTAAAACGCCAGAAATTAAATAAAGTCAAACCTTTTTACTACTATACTATACAAAAGAAAGGAGTGCAGTATTTAATTTGCAGAACGTACTACAGATTCAAGAGGTAGAAATTTTATTTTTACCTCATCCTTCAATGCTTATTTGTAGTTAAAATTTAAATTTTAATACATCTGATCGGCCTAATATAGTTTTTGTCTAGATAAACCTGTTCTTTTGACAGATAAGTCAGACTTTATTTATTCATAGCCGTATCGTATGTATTTTAATTGATTCAGAATTTTGTATTAATATATAATTCAAAATGGCTTCATTCTAAAAATATTATCAGTCCTCCTAAACCCTTGAAGGCAGAATTATTAGTAATAGCAAGGCAACATAAAAACAAATTCAAAAAATATATTATAGATGAGATGGCCAGAGTAAAAGGAATTAAAATTCTCAGATTGCCTCCGAATCACGCAGAGTTAAATTCCATTGAAATGATCTGGTCACAATTATTAAAACGTTATGTTTCTCAAAACAATAAAACATTTAAATTTCCTGATGTGCGAAATTTGTTTTTGAAGGCAGTTTCAGATGTAAATAGAGAACATTGGGGAAAATGCATTGGTCATGTTAGAAATGTGGAAAATTCATTTAGGAAAGTGGATATATCAATGGATAAACCGATAATAATAAACCTCAGAAAAGACAATTATAGTGATACCAGTAGTTTTAGTGAAGACAGTGACTTTTAAAGATAGTTCTTGAACTAACTTTTTTTTTTAATCTTTGAGTTTAGGTAAGTACTGAAGCGTTACTTTTAATGCCAAGAGATTAAAAAAAGTTTAATCCCAACATATAATCCTCCTTGTTATTTATTGGTTAAATTTAATTCGTTCAATGTTAAAGTGTCAGATGCATAAAGTTTATTTTTATTTTTTGTAAATAATATAACTTCAAAATTTAATCTATGAAGTGCGTATATATATTTTATATGCTGTGACCTTATTTATATTATAGAAACTTATTTTGCAAAGTACGCCTATGGAATGTGACATTATATCCCCACTTATACTGTACTCATCTATCCTTTATAGTATATATTACTATAGAAACAAGTTATTATTATGTGCCGTTGCTAGGAAATAAAACTAAAAGCTTAAATTTTCTTGTAAATATCTCGGAAGATCGAATTTTCACAGACATGAGACCTACATTTTTTGCCGATTTAGATAGAAATTAGTCTACCCTGAAAGTTTCATTGAATTCTGACGAGTGGATTTCGAGATCCTCTGGACACACACACACATACATACAAACCTTGCTCGTTTAATAGTATTTGATATATATTTAATATCGCGTGATCGTAGCAAAAATCTCGTGTGTAGTTCGAGCGGAAAGCTATTTGTCGCTTACGATAAACTTCTTATCTCAAGCGGCAAAGTAGCACTTTCCGCTATTAATAGCTATTGTTTCATCTATAGCAAGTATTTTTGCTTACTTTGGTAGTCTTGGAGTATGAGACTCGTACAGAAGATTTGAATTTAGAATATTTGATTACGACCGACTGTTTTATTTTGTTCGCACATTGTTTTCTCTAAAAAAATATAAAATTTAAAATGGCTATAAAACATTGTAATTTACTTCTACAGTTCATAGTGGTTTGGTACTTCAAATATTCTTCTTAATGGATATTATCACTTATTTTTTAAAAAAAGTTTTTAATTTTAACGTTTCGACTTTTAAGAAGAATATTTTAAACCATTGTAATTTTGAAATGGTTTTTGTAGATATTGTAGTTACATTTCATGGTCAAGTCATAAGAAATTGGATTATGGAGTGTACTCTCTAGAAAATATTGTAGATGTTTTGGGGAAACAACGAATTAATTTCAAACGTATAGAAAAGTCTTATTATGTATCATTTATTGTATTAAAAAAATTACAGTACCGTATGCTTTCAGTTCTGGATCTGGGAGACCAATCCTTGCTTCTACTTCCAGATCGAAGACCCCTTGGACCCAAAGACCTTCTAGTTTTCCAATTTTCTAAGTGATGGCGAAGAGTGTTCTGTACTTCGGTGTTAAGAAAGCAGTAAAAGAGTGCGACAGTAAATCCCTGAAAATAAAGTAAGAGGTTTATCAATCTTTACATAATAAATTAACAACCAGTGATGAAACACTTGCAGCTATAAAATATCCCTATTTCTCACCTCTTTAAGAAAATAATTCCCGCCTATATGACATAAATCTTTTGGTCGCTTAACAAAAAAACCGAACAATAAAACAAAATAATACTCCAAGTCCATTAAAGGATTCAAAAAATAAACATCAGCCGGGCCCACAAATAATTTATCACTTCGGGTTGCTATATCTAAACGATGATCTTTAGAGCTACATTAGAGCAACAGTGTTAAATTTGACGTGATACATAAGATTGATTACTAGGCAATATTTTACCTTGTTCTAAATATAAAATATCTGGTCACCGAGCTTCGCTCTTAATATTCAAATCTACATTTTTAAGCAGCCCAATGAGTATATAATTTAAGTATATTTATAACCTGACAAATTATTAATTAATTCGCGAAAATCACGGAGTGGGCGACAACTACTTGAACTACTGAAAGGGAGATAAATAAAAAGTTGATTGGCGACTGAAAGTAGGCGGGAAAATTAAAAAAGCTGTCAGTGTTAATTTTCAATTGGCTGCAGCTGTTGTTGACGTTTATCAACTGCTTGTCACAGAGGTTAGTTAAATGCATTAAAAGTTGCCTAGTTTCTGGGGATTTCACCCTTTTAGGGCAACATCTACTGACGCTTGATCTTCGCGAATAGTGACGGCGGACAGGCCCCGTTTCCGGGACGGACAACAGCAGCGTGTAGGGCACAGGTCCCGTCAACAGAAGATCGATCAGCTCACTCTATTTATCACTATATAAGAAAAACTCTATGTTCAATTGATTTTATTATTTATTGATCTGCAGTGAAGGAAAATTATATTCATACTTGGGTAAAAACCTCCACAAAACCTGTGACCAGACTCTCGACGTGTGGCAGATATTGATATCATATTTTTTCAAAGTTTTTCAGTTACAAAAATAGTTTATTCGTACATTACATTACAATTTGTTCTTGGAAAATACAAAGTCACAATCAACCTTAAAATGTACTATGAAAATAGAGAATTTTAAATGTCTTTTTAAAGTTTCTTGTAAAATAAAAAATAGAAATCTATGTTAATAGTACACGTGTACAAACATTCATTCTTTTTCTCTCTCTCTCTCTCTCTATGATAATGAAAACTTAAATATTAAAACTGTCCGCATAATAAAATAGTAGCCGTAAGGGGAAGGGGAAGGGAAGAACCTTTACCCGATGTGCATAAAGCATTTCCACCCGCCAAAAAAAAAAGATTAGCTTTAGGTTAGGTTAGATCTTTGTAATAAATAAAGAAAAGTACGATACGTGTGACATTTTGACATTTGTCACATTCTGACAGGTGTCATATTTTAACATTTGTTCATTTTGAGATTTGTCCATTTTCACAGTTATTGCATTCTGACACGTATCACATTTTAACAATTGTCACGTTTTGACAGGTGTCACATTTTGACAAGTGTCCATTTTAACAGTGTTACTCAACGTTCCTATAAATATTTACTTAAACCCATGATTTCTGAAATTGAATTGGCAACGTTGTATCTTCAACTTTGAATTTATGAGATGGCTGTCATTTGACAAGCAAATTATTTATGTCCGTCAAGTGAACCTTTCCTTTTTTTATACTTTTCAAGTTTATTCTGGTTATAAATTGCTACTTGGGCATTTGTAGAAAAGTTGTGTGCGTTTGTTCTGGAAAAATATGTTAAATAATCGTTTCAACGCACTGAATTTATTTGACTTAGGAGTGAGTATCCCAACATATATTTTTTCAAAAAAAAAATGTGAAAAATATTTTTTCGCGCAAAAATTTCTATTGCTATATTGATTTTATCATGTTGTATAGCATCTGTGAAAATTTCATGAAAATCCCAGTCGGCCCCATTTTCTTAACGTTTACCCAGAGATATGCGTGTCAGTAGTTGTCAAAAATTGTAGGTCATTATGGATAAAAAGCGGCAAATTTAAAATTGAATTCTTTTAGATTGAAAAGTCAGAAATTAAATAAAATCAAACCTTTTTACTACTATACTATACAGAAGAAAGGAGTGCAGTATTTAATTTGCAGAACGTAGTAGAGGTTCAAGATGTAGAAAGGTTATTTTTACCTCATCCTTCAATGCTTATTTGTAGTTAAAATTTAAATTTTAATACATCTGATTGGCCTAATATAGTTTTTGTCTAGATTTAATCTTGTTTCCATGGTTTTTGCTGTAATAAACCTGTTCTTTTGACAGATAAGTCAGACTTTATTCATTCATAGCCGTATCGTATGTATTTTAATTGATTAGGAATTTTGTATTAATATATATTTCAAAATGGCTTCATTCTAAAAATATTATCAGTCCTCCTAAATCCTTGAAGGCAGAATAATAGCAAGGCAACATAAAAACAAATTCAAAATATATATTATAGATGAGACGGTTCGAGAAAAAGGAATTGAAATTCTCAGATTGCCACCTTACCACGCAGAGTTAAATCCCATTGAACTGATCTGGTCACAATTATTAAAAGGGTATGTTTCTCAAAACAATATAACATTTAAATTTCCTGATGTGCGAAATTTGTTTTTGAAGGCAGTTTCAGATGCAAATAGAGAACATTGGGGAAAATGCATTGATCATGTTAAAAAGGTGGAAAATTCATTTAGGAAAGTGGATATATCAATGGAAAATTTAATAGAACCTATAATAATAAACCTCAGAAAAGACAATTATAGTGATATCAGTAGTTTTAGAGAAGACAGTGACTTTTAAAGATAGTTCTTGAACTAACTTTTTTTTAATCTTTGAGTTTAGGTAAGTACTGAAGCATTACTTTTAATGCCAAGAGATTAAAAAAAGTTTAATCCCAACATATAATCCTCCTTGTTATTTATTGGTTAAATTTAATTCGTTCAATGTTAAAGTGTCAGATGAAGGTTTATTTTTGTTTTTTGTAAATAATATAACTTCAAAATTTAATCTACGAAGTGCGTATATATATTTTATACGCTGTGACCTCATTTATATTATAGAAACGTATTTTGCAAAGTACGCCTATGGAATGTGACGTTATATCCCCACTTTTACTGTAATCCTCTCTCCTTTATAGTATATATTACTATAGAAACAAGTTATTATTATGTGCCGTTGCTAGGAAATAAAACTAAAAGCTTAACTTTTCTTGTAAATATCTCGGAAGATCGAATTTTCACAGACATGAGACCTACATTTTTTGCCGATTTAGATAGGAATTAGTCTACCCTGAAAGTTTCATTGAATTCTGACGAGTGGATTTCGAGATCCTCTGGACACACACACACATAATGTAACGTAAGTAAACTTAATCTAAAATTTAAAGTAATTTTGAATTTTATCTTTTTATTTTTATTCTAGTCTTTTCGCTACATCAATCTGTTTCAGTTTTCAGCACTTTCCCTCTCCTAGATGTTAGACATTGATATTTCCTTTTTTCTTTTTTTCTGGGTTATTTGATGTTAGATTGACGTAAGTTAACATATTTAAGAATCTTATATAGATTTGAGAAGTGCTTTGAATAACTCTCTTCTGATTGGACGACACATTGACGACCAACATCAGAGTATAATACCTATTCAGGATGAAGAAAACGCCGTAAAATATAAGTTTTAATAATTTTTGTTCATTTTTAATTTCAGGTATGAAAAACAGAGAGAATTTAAATCAAATTCAATAATATTAACTTAGTAAATAAACAATTTTAATACGGTCGGCTATAATTGGTCTATAGAAACACAGAGGACGAATTATCGATATGTTCTTGTATTGTTAGATACTAAATTGTGAATTCTAGGTTTTAGCTCTTAAGATGACCTGTTGTTCGGTTGAAAGCGCTTAGCTAAATTAATTTTAATAATTTTTTTTTAAAAACACAAAGTTTTCTTTCCTTCACCTATTGACAAGTGTGTACAAAGTCTTGCAGTCTTTTAATTTTTAACACTGCCATTTTAAAATGACATGAATTACAAGTTTAAATTTTGGAAAAATTATGATGATATATTTTATAACGAAAAAAGACTGGAATTATATTTCCTTAAGTTTCACCATTATTGATAAATAGTATTAAAGAATAAGATCCATATTTTTAATGATCCATTAATGTACCTACACAAATGAATCAAGAATTAATTTAGAACAGAACAGCTGAGGATTCAGTTAACAAAGAAATTAATTTTATCTCCAAGACTTGAGAATTTAGCAGCTGAACAAATACCAGAAATTTAACAAGAGATATTTGAGCTCTTTTTAAGATTCTAGAACAAAAAGAAAAAATAAATTATAAAAGTACACTGAAATTTCTCTATTCGAATGAAAGAATTTTTGTATTAAGTATTAGATCTTTTGTCATTTCTAGATTCGAGATTTTATAAGGAGTTTAATTATTAGAAGGAAATTTGAATTCTGTAAAGGGGGTTAGTTAAATCATCTCTTAGATCAAAATACAATTAATACTTGTAAAACATTGTTGAAAACGGGAAATGTGACTTTACCCCCATTTTGTATTGTTAACCCTCCCGTGCTGTCTCAAGTATTTGTATATGTGTGTATATACTCAACCAGATATTATTTCACGGTAATGTCATATTATCAAATATATTGGATGAAACATATGACTGTGTAATGTGCCGACTTTGATAATAGTTTAACTATGGTGACATTTCTATGATGAATACAGAACATAGTTTGGAAGAAAGTGGCGACCACAGGGGCGGATCCAGACTTCCGTTCAGATGGTAAACTCAACCCCAAAAAATCAGGACCGGGCTTAAAAAAATAGTTCGGTTGGTTCATATAAAAAATTTCACTCTAACTCTAATAAGGATTTTACAAAGTACACAAATAGTCAACAAAAATGGCGTATTTATTTTTTCCCCCACACGATTACTCAATTTCTGATAAAAAAAGCATTTAATTTTTAAATTAAATAAAACTCATCAATGTCAGTACCACAAATTTATTAAAATTTATAACGGGGCTCCTAGTTTCGGCATACTGCCATCATCAGGCCCATAGGGTACTGAAGTCAAAAAACATCAAAATTGAAGAAAATTTTTTTAAAAATTATTAACAAAATTTTTTAAAAGGTGCAACTAATACAACATAATTATAAAAAACTAGTGGTGAAAACCAAACATCTTAATATGATTTGGTCTTACAACCAACTGAAGCAGATTTGGAAAAATTTGAAAAAGTTATAAAACTCCAGTTCCTTATATACACTCAATCTGAACCACGGTGGCCTTATCATTTCTGCGTTACGTGTATTATAATTATGCACATCGGACTGCGAACAGTGTGAATTTTTCTGTTTATGTATCTCCAGCAAAGTGTTGAAAATATAAAGCGTAGGCAAAGGCATAATGCCAAAACTTTTAAATAATGGTCTACAGTGTTCCAATTAACTAACTTTGGCTATTATTCTAATTGCTTTCTTTTGAAGTCTGAATATTTTGACAGCTTCAGACGAATTTCCCCAAACCACTACCCCATATGATATAACTGAATGAAATAATGAGAAATAGATAATTCTTTGTGTAGTTATGCTGGTTAATTTACTGAGAAGTCGTAGCAGAAACAATACACTAGACAATTTACCCATAGTGCAGTGGACATGAGTGGTCCATGAAAGTTTTGTGTCCAATATTTATTTCGATTCACTGTTCACCGCTAGGACCCTGTTTAAAATTTATTACACCTCTCGAAAGGTAAGCAATTTAGAGTTGACGACAATAATAGTTTACTGGAAAAAAGTGTGGGCTACTGTAATAAATAAATTTATTTATTTTGATCCTCCAACCACCCCTAAGACCCTATTTAAAATTTATTACAAAAATGTGAGTAAAGTAATAAATTCAATGATCTGAAAAAATGTATATGCTTGTAAAAATGTATATACCTTGCCCCCCCCCCGTGAGCAAGGGTTGGGCGCTTACATGTTGTAAAACCCCGGTAACCCCGTAACAAACCAAGTTTTGTGAATAACTGCTTTCGCTATTGGCCCCGTGTGTCATTTTCCGATACTGGATAGGATGGATCACCTGATGTATTGAATATATTATCTGTAATAAATTTCCCTGTGCATTTCCATCGGCTTTATCCAGTTTGGTACGATGTGGGATAGTTTGAGCCGAAATCTGGCCCACAACCTCATATTTCCAAAACGGGAGGTTTAATAAATTTTTTTCAGGTTGTAAGAAATTGTAATTAATTTGTAACACGAAGGTGCCAACCCGTGCATCAGGTCTTTGCCGCACCATTTTTTTTAATTTGCAGGTATTCATGGGCACATTCACCCCCGAAAATCTCAGCTGTCTGAAATTTGTGGAAGGACGGGAAAATGGCCCATTGGTCCCAAAAATGTGTTTTTTCGCCTATATTCCCGAAAATATGACACTTAGAGAATTTTTGTTTGGACGAAAATGAAGATCAGTTCATTACCCACAAAAATGATCCTAATCATTTTTGTCAAAAATTTGATACTTTTCACATTCCACATGAGGAGTGTATGGAAGAATAAAATTTTTCTCGATTTGTTTAATTTTTTACTCGTATTAGGAGAGTATAGAGAAAAATTAAAAAAGTAAGGAGAAAACTTAAAAAAGTAAAGAGAAAACTTAGTAAAGTATAGAGGAATAAAATTCGACTTTATTTGATTAATTCCACATGAGGAGTGTATGGAAGAATAAAATTTTTCTCGATTTGTTTAATTTTTTATTCGTATTAGGAGAGTATAGAGAAAAATTAAAAAAGTAAGGCATATCGTGTCAAATCCCTACACGACCGTCTTCACAAATTTGCAAAATTCGAAAAAAAATTCCTCCGATTCAAACTCCTCCTGGGGTTTTAAAATAAGGGGGGGGTGGGGGGGGAATGGCAAATTTGTATCCTCCCGAACCCGAAGATGTCTCCGACGCAAGTGGCGCCCTCCGAAAAAAATCTTTTGTCACCTAGTCTTTCCCCGTCGGGAGTGGGGGGGTGGTGGGGGGGTTTTTTCAGGTTCGATTTTTTGGTAAGATTACCTAATACCTCCACCCCAAATCTGCCCGGATCGGACGAAAACTACGCCCTGTACGACGGTTTGAAATTTTGACCGCCTCTCGAGTCCACACGAGTAATTTTCGGATCACTCGATTACGACTTTCCCGGACCATCTGAGACGAGGAATGCTGCCCCGCCCTCGGATCGGTCGTATCTGTCTCGGCGCGCGCGTTGCGATAAAAAAAAGCTCGAGAGGTGATAATTCGAAAAAGCTCGAGAGGTGTACTTTTTCTTAGAATTTAATTCTGCATCTGTATGTGTATTTCGGTGAACTTCCCGTACTAATATTGTCGAGCTCATACTCCAATGAAAGAAGGAACCTGTAGCTATAATAGCCTGTTACTTTTTCCTTTTATATATTTCTCTGGATTATTGAGAAACCGAGCCAAAGTTTGTTTTTGCTCAATATTTTGACCCTCTTATAAATTTATTCAATTTTTTTATCAAGAATAATTTCACCGAATCCTTTTGGATAATGGGGATTTGCAAGGTGTTAAATATATTCAGAAAGATTCAATAAATTATTTTTGTGTATTTTCATAAACAACATGTTTTTTTAGGGCCTTTTTTTTGGATTTTCGAAAATGCTCGCGTCTATCGGGAATTAATAGATAACCAAGGACCATATCGGTTTTCAACGCACATAAATAGAATTAGCTTGTCATTTTTCTTTTTTTTTTTTCAGCTCCACTGGGTTAACATTATTTATTACTTATGTGTGGGGGGGGAGGGGGGAGATGGCCTCGGAACTAGTCCATTAGCCACAGAGTTTTACTACTTAAAAAGGTAATCTTTTCAAAAGTTCAGTATTTGCTGCGTTAAAAAAAGTACCCTCTTATGTTTTCGAGGTCGCTGCATTCAAATCTAATGCCAATATAATAATATTGACAGTTGACAGCTGTCAAACTAACTGTCAAACAGCATGTAACAATTAAAATTGATAAAATTGACATGTTAGCATGTTTAAGGTTGCTTAATTCAAATCTGATGCCAAAAAGACGATATTGACAGTTGAGTACTATCGTTAATTATTTGACTGTGCATGATAATGTGTCAAGATAGAGTAATAATTAGGTGGCAGCAAGCATGCTTCAGTTGTTTTTAAAACATCGTTTTTTTTACCTTCAGTTTTGAATTTAGCGATCTCAGAAACATATGTTTGCATGCTAGTTTTGACAGCTGTCAACTGTTAATATCTATTTTTTAACATCAGTTTTGAACTCAGCAACCGCAAAAACATATATTTACATGTGGATTTGATCAATTTTGATTATTGCTTTTTATTTGACAGCTAGTTGACAGCTGTCAACTGTCAATATCGTCTTTTTGACAACAGATTTGAATTAAGCAACCTTAAAAACATATGTTTACATATTAATTTTTATTGTTACATGCTGTTTGACAGTTAGTTTGACAGCTGTCAACTGTCAATATTATTATATTGGCATTAGATTTGAATGCAGCGACCTCGAAAACATAAGAGGGTACTTTTTTTAACGCAGTAAATACTAAACTTTTGAAGAGATTTCCTTTTTACGTAGTAAATAATGTTCAATCCGTGGAGCTTTGGAGCTCCGTAGAAGCCGAAATACGCAAAATTGAGCTTTGTGTCCATTAAGACTTTTACTCAGGATGCCGAAAAGAAAAACATATCCAATTTGACCGGGAGCCAATTCCCATAAGATTTGTGCGTGGTTCTTTATTAATCAAGTGCAAAAAGTGAAAAAAAGTTGGTTATTATTGCCTTATCTTTTGTCTTCAGTCAAAAACGGGAGGATATTCAAGTTGTGGGAGGATATTCAAAATTTCCGTTTTCACCACAATAATTATAAGGAAGCGCCGTATTTTCAGATTCTCAAAATTGCGAATTTTTGAAACGCCGTTTTTGCAAAAAATATTAGTGTAGCGAAAAAAATCATAGGAACAACTTTTGTAGGTAGTGAACTGCTCTTCATTTTTTGTTTAAAAATGCTCTAAGGGTCACGTTTCGGTAGATATCGTCGAAAAACGAACTTTCGGGAACTCTAGAGCCATTTTCCCACCCTTCCAAAAACAAGAAAACATGGAATGAATGCTACCAATTCATGTTTCTTTTGTTACATTATGCACTTTTAAGTTAAGTCAAAACTAATTTTGGATACCACCATCGCTTTCAGCATCCTCGAAAACGAGGGGGAAGATAAATTTTGCCGGTGGAAGACGCGGAATCCACGATTCCTCCATTTTGGGAGTGCTTTTTGGCCGCTTGAGGGGTGGGGTCAAGTCAAAAATAATTTTAGATAACGCCACCGTGTTGATCATCCTCTAAAACGGGGAGTAGGGTATATTTTATCGATGGAATAAGCGAAATAAGCGATTTACACCATTTTGGGGGTGCTTTTTGGCCGTTTGAGGGGTGGGGTCAAGTCAAAAATAATTTTAGATAACGCCACCGTGTTGATCATCCTCTAAACCGGGGAGTAGGGTATATTTTACCGATGGAATAAGCGAAATAAGCGATTTACCCCATTTTGGGGGTCCTTTTTGGCCGTTTGAGGGGTGGGGTCAAGTCAAAAATAATTTTAGATAACGCCACCGTGTTGATCATCCTCTAAAACGGGGAGTAGGGTATATTTTACCGATGGAATAAGCGAAATAAGCGATTTACCCCATTTTGGGGGTGCTTTTTGGCCGTTTGAGGGGTGGGGTCAAGTCAAAAATAATTTTAGATAACGCCACCGTGTTGATCATCCTCTAAAACGGGGAGTAGGGTATATTTTACCGATGGAATAAGCGAAATAAGCGATTTACCCCATTTTGGGGGTGCTTTTTGGCCGTTTGAGGGGTGGGGTCAAGTCAAAAATAATTTTAGATAACGCCACCGTGTTGATCATCCTCTAAAACGGGGAGTAGGGTATATTTTACCGATGGAATAAGCGAAATAAGCGATTTACCCCATTTTGGGGGTGCTTTTTGGCCGTTTGAGGGGTGGGGTCAAGTCAAAAATAATTTTAGATAACGCCACCGTGTTGATCATCCTCTAAAACGGGGAGTAGGGTATATTTTACCGATGGAATAAGCGAAATAAGCGATTTACCCCATTTTGGGGGTGCTTTTTGGCCGTTTGAGGGGTGGGGTCAAGTCAAAAATAATTTTAGATAACGCCACCGTGTTGATCATCCTCTAAAACGGGGAGTAGGGTATATTTTACCGATGGAATAAGCGAAATAAGCGATTTACCCCATTTTGGAGGTGCTTTTTGGCCGTTTGAGGGGTGGGGTCAAGTCAAAAATAATTTTAGATAACGCCACCGTGTTGATCATGCTCTAAAACGGGGAGTAGGGTATATTTTATCGATGGAATAAGCGAAATAAGCGATTTACACCATTTTGGGGGTGCTTTTTGGCCGTTTGAGGGGTGGGGTCAAGTCAAAAATAATTTTAGATAACGCCACCGTGTTGATCATCCTCTAAAACGGGGAGTAGGGTATATTTTACCGATGGAATAAGCGAAATAAGCGATTTACCCCATTTTGGAGGTGCTTTTTGTCCGTTTGAGGGGTGGGGTCAAGTCAAAAATAATTTTAGATAACGCCACCGTGTTGATCATCCTCTAAAACGGGGAGTAGGGTATATTTTACCGATGGAATAAGCGAAATAAGCGATTTACCCCATTTTGGAGGTGCTTTTTGGCCGTTTGAGGGGTGGGGTCAAGTCAAAAATAATTTTAGATAACGCCACCGTGTTGATCATCCTCTAAAACGGGGAGTAGGGTATATTTTACCGATGGAATAAGCGAAATAAGCGATTTACCCCATTTTGGAGGTGCTTTTTGGCCGTTTGAGGGGTGGGGTCAAGTCAAAAATAATTTTAGATAACGCCACCGTGTTGATCATCCTCTAAAACGGGGAGTAGGGTATATTTTACCGATGGAATAAGCGAAATAAGCGATTTACCCCATTTTGGAGGTGCTTTTTGGCCGTTTGAGGGGTGGGGTCAAGTCAAAAATAATTTTAGATAACGCCACCGTGTTGATCATCCTCTAAAACGGGGAGTAGGGTATGTTTTACCGATGGAATAAGCGAAATACGCGATTTACCCCATTTTGGAGGTGCTTTTTGTCCGTTTGAGGGGTGGGGTCAAGTCAAAAATAATTTTAGATAACGCCACCGTGTTGATCATCCTCTAAAACGGGGAGTAGGGTATATTTTACCGATGGAATAAGCGAAATAAGCGATTTACCCCATTTTGGAGGTGCTTTTTGGCCGTTTGAGGGGTGGGGTCAAGTCAAAAATAATTTTAGATAACGCCACCGTGTTGATCATCCTCTAAAACGGGGAGTAGGGTATGTTTTACCGATGGAATAAGCGAAATACGCGATTTACCCCATTTTGGAGGTGCTTTTTGTCCGTTTGAGGGGTGGGGTCAAGTCAAAAATAATTTTAGATAACGCCACCGTGTTGATCATCCTCTAAAACGGGGAGTAGGGTATATTTTACCGATGGAATAAGCGAAATAAGCGATTTACCCCATTTTGGGGGTGCTTTTTGGCCGTTTGAGGGGTGGGGTCAAGTCAAAAATAATTTTAGATAACGCCACCGTGTTGATCATCCTCTAAAACGGGGAGTAGGGTATATTTTACCGATGGAATAAGCGAAATAAGCGATTTACCCCATTTTGGAGGTGCTTTTTGGCCGTTTGAGGGGTGGGGTCAAGTCAAAAATAATTTTAGATAACGCCACCGTGTTGATCATCCTCTAAAACGGGGAGTAGGGTATGTTTTACCGATGGAATAAGCGAAATACGCGATTTACCCCATTTTGGAGGTGCTTTTTGTCCGTTTGAGGGGTGGGGTCAAGTCAAAAATAATTTTAGATAACGCCACCGTGTTGATCATCCTCTAAAACGGGGAGTAGGGTATATTTTACCGATGGAATAAGCGAAATAAGCGATTTACCCCATTTTGGAGGTGCTTTTTGGCCGTTTGAGGGGTGGGGTCAAGTCAAAAATAATTTTAGATAACGCCACCGTGTTGATCATCCTCTAAAACGGGGAGTAGGGTATGTTTTACCGATGGAATAAGCGAAATACGCGATTTACCCCATTTTGGAGGTGCTTTTTGTCCGTTTGAGGGGTGGGGTCAAGTCAAAAATAATTTTAGATAACTCCACCGTGTTGATCATCCTCTAAAACGGGGAGTAGGGTATGTTTTACCGATGGAATAAGCGAAATACGCGATTTACCCCATTTTGGAGGTGCTTTTTGTCCGTTTGAGGGGTGGGGTCAAGTCAAAAATAATTTTAGATAACGCCACCGTGTTGATCATCCTCTAAAACGGGGAGTAGGGTATAGTTTACCGATAGAATAAGCGATTTACCCCATTTTGGGGGTGCTTTTTGGCCGCTTGAGGGGTGGGGTCAAGTCAAAAATAATTTTAGATAACGCCACCGTGTTGATCATCCTCTAAAACGGGGAGTAGGGTATGTTTTACCGATGGAATAAGCGAAATACGCGATTTACCCCATTTTGGAGGTGCTTTTTGGCCGTTTGAGGGGTGGGGTCAAGTCAAAAATAATTTTAGATAACGCCACCGTATTGATCATCCTCTAAAACGGGAAGTAGGGTATATTTTACTGAGGGAATAAGCGAAATACGCGATTTACCCCATTTTGGGGGTGCTTTTTGGCCGTTTTGGGGAGTTGGGCAGCCTTTAAAAGAATTTTAACCATCCTCATCGTGTTCAGCATCCTCGAAAACGGAGGGGAGAGGTTGTTTGGTTGCTGCTTAAAATATTTGTGTTTTTCGAGGTTTTTTCCGACTCACAGAATCACACTAAGAATCGATCACAGTTCAACTAAAGGAAATCGAAAAACCGATATATCGATCTCGAGCTCTGATATCTCGAGTCTAGATTCATACATTCGATCTAATTAGTAAAATATTTAGGCAAACAAAGAGTCTCTTAATTGAAATGTGGGTAGTCTATATTTAGTTACTATAAGCAAATACCTAATATCTTAAATTATTTTATACTGTAAAATTTATAGAAACTTTTCTATCACTGAAGTAAATTGCTTATCAGACGTTATGAAATATAACAAAGTAGCGCAAATATAATTAATTTAGATTGTTTGTTTTTTGTTAATTTTAACGTCTCTTTTCTAACCCAATGGCCTAAACTGGACGGGACCTATAGCTTATCGTGGGCTCCGAACCATGGTTCTCAATTACCTTAAACCCAGTACCATGCCTTTGCCATGCCTGTTGACGCAAGCTTAAGACAGGACGAATATTGATTAACGATAGCTAACCAGGAAAATCAATAAAAGTCCCGTCAAGTCTTAGATCTCAAATATTAAATCCAAATTAGACGATTTAATTAATAAAAGTTGTGATATACCACAGGTATATCGAGCACCCCGTATAGTGTTTCTATTTGTGATCTCCTCCCCGTAGAGTAGAGTTATGTTCTGCTTTAGGTTTCCACGGGCATTATATGCCCCGCGCACCCCCGCCAACAAACAGACCTGTGTGCAGTAGACCGGAAAACGAAGAGAGTACATAAACCTTCGACAACGCTAAGAGAAGTCAGTTTAACTAGAAGCAAAGACCTGAAGATGGCACATGAGATTGTGCCGAAACGTCGTCAGTTGAACGAACACGGAGCAGATCCCGGAAGCCCAGCTATTCATATAATGCCCGTGGAAACCTAAAGCAGAACATATATATATATATATATATATATATATATACCGGTAATCTTACGTACTGGCACCAAAAACTAAATCGACGTATACAAACCCGGAATTGTAGAGATGTAAGAGGTTCTACCGGCACCTTATATATGGTTTGACTGTATATGCTGTCTGGCACCATATATATTATTTCAGAATACACTTTTCAATTTTATCTTGGACAGACATATTCGACTCGAACGCTTAAGGAGGTTGGGGCGTTAGACAAGAATAATGAAAAATCTGAAAAAATATTTTTTAACATATTAATGCGTATGACAAAATTTTCTATAACAAAAACCTAAAGTCAAAAAGTTAAAACACTTTTAATCCTACATATAGCATACAAACAGTACATTTTTATTCGAGCAAATAACCAATAGCCCAGTTGTCAGAGAGTTTGACCTCGTCAAAATGTGATATCGATGAAACTTGGCATTTAAGTACTTGAAACGGTGCAGAAAAAGATAAAAAAATCTTTGCTGCTCTAAAGTGTATGCTAACTTTACAATTTCGAAAATAAATTCGTAAATTTGGTTTTTCCATTATATCTCGAAAAAAAAAATTCGATAAACTAATAGCACCACGTGAAAGAGCGGAAAATTTTACTAAAAATTATATAATAAGTTATTTTTAAAAAGAATTTGTATTACTATAAATTTAATTTATATAAATCAATTTCTAAATTATTTTTAACTTTATTAAAAAAAATAATTTCTGATTTATATAAACACTATTTTGAAAATAAAAATTGCGTCGAATGAATATTGTAAAAAAAATGAAGATTTTTATGAAAGTTTTACTAAACCCAGATAATGTTCATCATTTTAATTATATTTAAATCAAAAGTAAAAGTATATTAATGATAAATCTACAAGGATTTTTTTTGTTATGCCTCTATTAATAGATATCTTCACTTTTATAAAAAGCAGTGAGAATTTTAGAAATTATAAGTTCCGATCAAATTTTCTATGAGAAAACAAAAAATTTAAAAATTAATGGATTCCTGAGAAAGCTTAGAGTCTCCTCTTTAAAATGCTTCCTTTTTTGTTTTTTTGCTTACAATTTACACAAAGATACTTTAGTTTTTCCGAACGTCTCGCCTGAATATTTGAATTCAACGGCTCGGCGCGCGTCGAGTTTTCGAATTTGCTTTTTTATTTTTAATAATTTTTTACAGTAATACAATTTTTTTTTAACTAACTAACTTTTTAACTTTAAATATAATTTTTAGTACAATTTTCCGCTCTTTTGGTGCTATTAGTTTTTCGAAATTTTTATTTTTTTTTTAGATATAAGAAAAACCAAGTTTTCGATTTTATTTTCGAAATTGTGAAGTTAGCATATACTTTAGAGCAGCAAAGATTTTTTTATCGTTTTCTACACCCATTCAAGTACTTAAATGCCAAGTTTCATCGAGATCACATTTTGTGCGATCTGTTGGTCAATATCCTTCTCTGGCAATTCATATTTTAATATTTATTCCAATTTTATAATGAGACTTTTAATTAATAAAAAATACTATTAAACGTTCGTAAACTGTTGAATCTGTCTTTTTAATTAATAATTTCTATTAAGTAATTTTAATTTGAAGTCTTGTAATTTTTGCCAAAATCGCGTATTCTAAAAAATGCTCTAGGTTAGAATATACAGTATATCCTCAAATGGATCGAAAAGTGGAAAAAATATTATTTTAGTTTATTCTTTAGAAAAATCTTACTAAAGTCCATAAAATAAGATCAGAATATCCAAATCTTAGAATACCTGTACGGTGTGTTAAAAAGTAAAAATGTATCAATAGAAAACTACCATTACTCACAAAATGTTTAGGAATTGAAAAAATTGTATGCATCATTTAAAATAAAATATAAATATAAATTTTCAAATTAAAAATTAAATTTCAATTTTTAAAACATAAAAATTAGTCTTATTGACAAATAAGATTGGCAAATCCAAATTTTAGTTCATTTGTAAAAACACAAATGTACTAAGAAATTAATTAAATGAGAAAAATTATCGAAATTATTTATTAATTTACACAAATTGCACAATTGTTAATATTTTAAAATGAGCCACATTGTTTAAACAAAATTGCACTATTTAATATATTCTAAGTATAAGTGAACAATTTTTATATTATCTCATTTTGTTATTGCTTTCTTTGCAAAAAAATAAAATTTTAGAGATTCCGTAGATTTTGATATAAGTAAAGGTTCCATTTGAGGATTTTTGATGTAAAAATTTGTAGTTTGGACAACAACTTACTTATATAAATATTTTGAGTAAAATACTAAATAATCTTAGTTACTTTTTAATATTCTTACACATTTTCTTAATTTTCTACATGTAACTTAAAATTGTGATATACGAATCTTATTTTTTTTGACAAACATGATTTTTTTATAACGAATAACTTTCTCGTAAAATTAAGATTTTTTTTTAGCGGTTCTTGATAAAACAGGGGTTTTTAATGCCCAAATGTTATTATCTATATAATTTTTAATTAATCCGTTAAAATACCTACCAAGATTTTGTAAAGATTTTTCAACAATTTTTTAGTTTTTACGCGGAATTCACAAAACGCTTCTAAATGGTGCCTGAACGTTCCTTCCTGCGTGGTGCCGCAAAGTTTATATAATATAATAACTTGAAATATATATCCTTTTGGCACCATATATTATTTCAATTTTATTTTGAAAAGAAGTATTCGCCTCGGAGGTTGAGGCGTTAGACAAAAATTGTTTTTTATTAATTTTCCAATTTTTTAAAAACTTAATTTTACTTTAAAGTGCTTCTAATTTTTTAAAATTATTACCTAATTTTTATACATAAATTTATAAATCGCGGATATTTACATAAATTTAATTTTTTTATTACTAAGTTAGGACAAAAAATTCAAAAGATTTAATGGATCTAAATAAGTAAATAATTATAATCAATGGAGTGGCGAACAAAAAACTAAAACTGTTATTAATTAACCAACTAGTTGACATTTAGAATTATTATTTGTTTTTTTAATATTATAATATTTTTGATTTGTGAAGTTTTGAATATGTAAAAACTTACCTTGAATAATATTTTTCATCATAGTTAAATATTAATAATAAGGATTTAAAACTCTTATTAAAAATGGCAAAAGGTCTTAGATATTATATTTTTTAATAAATATAAAAAAAATAATCGGTTTGGTTGTTATTAAAATAATTGATTATTTATGGATACCGTTATTATAATTTAAAATTAAAATCTAATTTTAATTATTTAAATGTAAAAATGTGAAGTGTAAATGTAAAAATGTAAAGTGTAAAATGTAAGTGTAAATGTAAAAATTACTCTTGAGAAATTTTGTAAAAACACAAATTAATTAACTAAGAAATTCTACATCTGAATCGTTTGATTTTCTTCTCCTTTTTAATAAATTAAAAGTTTTTACAAACCAATATTAAGACCACGTCAACTAATTCGACATTCATGGCAAACCTTATTTTTTTAAACAAGTATGGAATAAAGAGTATCTCTAGCGATAGAATGAAGTACGTATAAAATACATAAGAGACAAATGTTTCAGAATTTTCTTTCAATCTCAAGAGCGAGAATGTTTCTTTTCTGTTATTATAAGTGGTTTCAGAATAACTACATTCAGTAGTGGCCGTGGAGAAAATTTTTTAGTGATTCTTGATAATTCCCAAATGTTATTATATATATTATTTTTAATAAAATAATTTATGAAAAATTATAATTCTACCTTACACCGCAAATATCAAGTTGTTTATTTTTACATCGCATTCACAAAACACGACTAAAAGGTGCTTGAACGTACTTTCGTTCATGGTGCCACAACGCTTCTGTCGCGTCCTGGTGCTTGTACGTAGCGTATGCTATAGACGAGTCGGGGTGACCCCTGGGGAGTATACGAATTAACTAAAATCGGGTTTTTACATATAAATGGTCCAAGTGGCACCTTCCTGAAAATTGCTGTGGGGCATCCTGGGGTGCTCAAGATACCAAAAATGACTTAAAACGTTGTGGCACCAAAAATTGGTGCCACAACGTTTTATATGGTGCCACAACGTCTATATAAGGTCGTTTTTGGTGCCGGAACGTAGGGTTACATATATATATATATATATATATATATATATATATAAGTGGATATTGGTCAAACAAGTAGAATGATTAAAGATAGAATAACTTCTCACAAAAGTGACTGCAGAAGGAATGTGAGATCTTGTCGCCTTGCTGAACATGTAATAGATAAAGATCATGTGATTGACTATAATAATGTCAAAATTCTCGATAATGAACGAAATCTCAATAAGCGTCTCTTTCTTGAAATGGTTCATATAAATAACAATCAAAATTCAATGAATAAAAGAACAGACATCAATGACCTGAGTACAATATACACATTTCTATTAAAAAAACATAAAGAAAATTTCTCAACTCGTCCTCCTTGAATTGATATTTATTACTATTTTTTTATATATATATTTACACATTCTTATACTTTTTATAATCACACTCTGTATGTTACAATTGTATTCTGAAGTTTTTGGAAACTGTCATTTTGTCATTTTAAAATATTTTAACACCGATGTTTCTTTTTGTATTTAATTTTTTCCGTATTTCATGTTATTAGTCTTGAAAAAGAAAATAAACGTTTTCGAAAGCTTGACCAAAACGAAGAAATCAAACTAATTTATTTTATATTGACTGATTCCCACGAATTTTTCTACTTAAACTATATATATATATATATATATATATATATATATATATATATATATATATATATATATATATATATATATATATATATATATATATATATACATCTTACTATCTTTGAAGCGTCCCTATAAAGATGAAGCATGTAGCGTCCATCTTCTGATACTCATATTTATCGAAAGTTTCTTGTAATATACTCTGACAATTCATACAGCAGGGAGACCAAAGATACTTTTTGAAGTAAGAGATGAAGACTTTAAATATTTATAGTTCCACTCTATTTACATTAAGGCGTCTTTTCATTAGTATATCATCTGGGCGTCTATAATATACGGTACCACTCTCATTTCATAGATTGTCGAGCGTCCTCGGTGTATACCGACATCTATTCATTGAATATAAGAGCGTCCTGCGATGTTGCCAGTACAAGTGAGGATAGTGGGAAGAGTTACTCATGCGAGCTTTCGATATTCTCTTTGAAATAAACTCAAACAAACTCGACATTTGGACACTTAATATTTTTTTGCCGTGCGTCATTCTGATGGCGTTTGGCACACAACAGTTTCATAACTATGTAAGTTACGCATTTGTGGTTGTCTAATTGAAATTTGAGCAAAAACAGAAAAGTACCACAAGTTCACCAAAATACACTAACGGATACAGGATCAAATTATAAGAACAAGTGCACCTCTCGGGCTTTTTTAAATACTACCGCACGAGCTTTTTTTTTACCAAACGCACACCGACTCATCTACGACCGCTTTGAAGGCGGGGCCGAAGGCCCGGCATCAGATGTTCCGGGAAAGTTGTCCTCGAGTGACTCGAAAATTACTCGTGGTCAGGAGAGCGGGTAAAACTTTCAAACTGCCGTAATTTTTGTCCGATCCGGTTGAGATTTGGGGTGGGGGTACAAGATTTTTTGACTTGAAGAACCTGAAAAATATCCCCCCCTCCACTCCCATGGGTAGAGTTGGTCAGTGTAAAAATTATTTTGTTCGGACGCAAAATGTAAACTTGGACCCGATCGGGTTCCGGAAATATTGGATCCCCCACTTCTGGCCAGGCCTGGAGCCTGACCGGGACATTTTTTTTTTCGGAATTTGTAGATTTATGAGTACGACTGTTTAGGGAGGTAACAAGTAAGGCGAAAATCGATTTTCGTTACGCCCCGGATTCGGATTCAGCAACCCTCAAAATTTTTTATTAATTTTTAAGATTTCTCCCAGAAGGTTTCCTAAATTTGACCTTCAAATGACATTGACCCTTACCTGATGAGGTCAAGCGAAGCTCGGATTCGGATTCAGCTACCCTGAAAATCTTTGTATCAATTTTTTCAGATTTTTCCCAGAAGGTTTCCTCAATTTGTCCCTCAAATGAACTTAACCCTAACCTGATGAGGTCAAGCTGTCTCTGATTCGGAATCAGCGATCCCCAAAATCTTTTGTATGAATTTTTTCAGATTTTTCCCAAAAGGTTTCCTCAATTTGACCCTCAAATAACCTTAACCCTGATCTGATGAGGTCAAGCTAACCGCTGATTCGGAATCAGCGATCCTAAATCTTTTGTATGAATTTTATCAGATTTTTCCCAAAAGGTTTCCTCAATTTGACTCTCAAATTACAATGACCCTGACCGCGGATTCTGATTCAGCTACCCTGAAAATCCTTGTATGAATTTTTTCAGATTTTTCCCAGAAGGTTTCCTCAATTTGTCCCTCAAATGACATTAACCCTGACCTGATGAGGTCAAGCTGACCACTGATTCGGAATCAGCGATCCTGAAATCTTTTGTATGAATTTTTTCAGATTTTTCCCAGACGGTTTCCTCAATTTGACTCTCAAATACATTGACCCTGAACTCATGAGGTCAAGCGAACCTCGGATTCGGATTCAGCAACCCTGAAATCCTTGTATGATTTTTTTCAGATTTTTCCCAGAAGGTTTCCTTAATTTGACTCTCAAATGACATTGACCCTGATGACCTGATGAGGTCATGCCTGGAGCCTGACCGGGACAAGTTTGTAGATTTATGAGTACGACTGTTTAGGGAAGTAACAAGTAAAGTGAAAATCGATTTTCGTTACGCCCCCCCCCTTACTTCCAAAAAAAGTGACTTAAATTCCCAGGAAAAAACCGAGTCGCGAACGACTTGGAACCACCCAGATATTCGTTGGAGCCGATCATGGCGATCTCCAGAATGTCGCCCCCCCCCACGGATGGGCGGGACCTGAAACGTTTTTTTTCAAAATCGGGAATTTCATCATATGGGTCGGATAGAGAATTGAAAAATAAGAAAATTTTGAAGAGTGATGTTACTCCCCTTCCCACCTAGAATTTTTTAACGGTGTCCGTCTCGGTCACGAATGGTTATCGGAGACATGTTTTGTTGCAGGTTGTCAACTGACGTCGGATATAGTTGGGCGTTCCCTTAACCTAAAATTACCGGAAAATAAAAATTTTGTAATATGAAAAAAAAATTGCCAATATAATATGTATCGATCGATTGTAAGAAGTTAATCTGAAACGCACTACCTAATGAATATTCTAGTAAAATAAATTGAACTTAAGGTTGTTATGGAAGGCACTGTTGTCTAATCTATAGGGCGCCTGGCAATCGAACGAGTATATGAAGTAATCGTATATCATGTATACGAATTGACGCTGCTAGCGACCCGAACGTCAGGACCTGTTAACTAATAATATACGGCAGCTGAATATTTTCCTTCATTTGGACACCGAAAAAGCGTCCACCAAAATTTTGTCATGATGGTTTTCTATAAGTCAGGAGTCATCTCGCAAATTTTTACAGGTGGATGCAATAGAGCGTCCGTATACGGGCGCTCTAGTCACGTGGACGCTCTAATCAATGTAAATCGGTAATGTATGGACGCTCTTATGATAACGAGATATAAATATATATATATATATATATATATATATATATATATATATATATATATATATATATATATATATATATATATATATATATATATATATATATATATATATATATATATATATATATATATATATATCAAATTATTGTAGGCGTTAGATTAGAGAGATAATTAGATATCATGTAGATATAACTAGATATAATTAGATATACTGTAGATATAGATTAGATATAACCTAAGATGGGTTCATACCTATGATAAGTCTTGTATCCATTATTAGGGGTTAATCCCCAAATTATAATTGTTATTGTTACAAAGAGTTTTTACTTCCCTACGACATCAGTACATGGCACATGTCACAGATGTCACAAAGTAATAAAATAAAAAGAATACGAATTCGGAGTAACCTGGTATAATTGTATTTAGTCTCGTTTCTGCTCTTTTAAAAGAAATCTACTAATCGACTTTTATTGTAACACAAAGATGAAAATTAAAAATCAAACGTGTGCTTCCAAACGAACGGACAATTAAAGTGAAACTAAAAACTCAAATAATTAATTTGAAAAGATTTTCTAAATTAATTTCCAAAAACAAAATCTCAATAATTTAACTCGGAAAACGAAAATAAATTCTTTAACCTTCCAAAAAGAAAAACAAAATCTCTAAATCTGATTCGAAAAGAATTTAAATAATTAAATTAATCTCAGAACAAATAATTTCAAATCTAAAGTAATCTCAAATCGTTTTCGGAAAGATTCTAAATAAACAAATTAATCCCTAAACACGATTCGGTAGTTGTTAACAAAACGCGAAAAACGAAATTCAAATAATATTCTAAAATTCGGATGTATTTCGGTATTTAAAATCAAAATGATTTATCGCGGGTAAAATAAAACGATTCTTTCGGCTTAAAATTGACGACGTACTTAAACGGTGAAAAACTTATCAATGTTTACCTCGGGTTTTATATTTGACGGCGGAAAAATTCGGAATGAAAGCTAGTATTCGGATTTAGTTTTGATCGGAGAAATCGTAGAACAAGAATGAATCTTAGAAAACGAGTAAGGAATTTAATTTATCAGATTCGACATCCTAAGACCGGTTTCTGCCTTTCGGCTTCGTCAGTTAGGCTTTTCGAAATCAATAAATAAAATTCCAAACTCGTACAAGTCAATAGCTATATCCGCTATAAGATAAAATTTTTAGATGTGCTGCCATCTATGATTAGAAGAGAGTATTGACAATTACTAAAAGCAAAAAATTCCCGGTGTATTGGGGTTGCATACACAATTTGCATTGTGTGTTGCAAAGTTTTTATTTGACTGATTCTAGTCAAAATGTCACTCTCTTCTTTCGTATCCCTTTCAGAGATTAATACAAAGTTAAGAAAACGAGTAAGGAATTTAATTTATCAGATTCGACATCCTAAGACCGGTTTCTGCCTTTCGGAATTTTATTTATTGGATTCGAAAAGCCTAACTGACAAAGCCGAAAGGCAGAAACCGGTCTTAGGATGTCGAATCTGATAAATTAAAGTCCTTACTCGCTTTCTAACTTTGTATTAATCTCTGAAAGGGATACGAAAGAAGAGAGTGACATTTTGACTAGAATCAGTCAAATAAAAGCTTTGCAACACACATTGCAAATTGTGTATGCAACCCCAATACACCGGGAATTTTTTGCTTTTAGTAATTGTCAATACTCTCTTCTAATCATAGATGGCAGCACATCTAAGAATGAATCTTATTTTAAAATTCTGAAATCATTTAGGTTCCTACTCCAGATATTTTTCTCCTTCTATTTCTACATAGGTATCGCGCGCTTAGGCCGTAATTGCTTCGTTAACGGGAAGTGATACTATACGAGCTGTAACAAATTTTTCCAGGTTCAAAACAACACCCGGATTTAAAAAAATTACTTTACGCATTTGGAATGAGCAGAAAAAACTGAATTCTGAAAAAAAAATGGGAAAAATTAATTAAAAAACATGGAATTTTGCGTTTTTTTTGAGAAAAAACTAAATCAAATGTTAAAAAAGCTAGTTTGTCGTAACATAGATTATACCTTTAACTACCAATATTTTTTCATTCTCTCAAAATGAAAAAAAGTTAGGAGCTACGAAACCTTTGCATACACTGTTTTATAGTATTTTACAACTTCCTCTTAATAAAAAAATAAAAACAATATTTTAAAAGTTTTACAACTATTTATAGTTTGAATAATAAAATAAACTTGATTGGTAAACGGAAATAAATAAATAAATAATAATTTGGAGGATTAAAACAGGAAAACCCAGACGTTATTCTGAGACCAGCGCCACTCAACCGATGCAAAATGTTGCCAGTCCCTAACTTTTAAGGTTTATTTTTTATTATTTGTGGATGAAAAAATTTGTTCTTGTTGGTAAAAATCTAATCTATGTTCCCACGTTCTCACTTTTTTGAAACTTGCTTTGGTTTTTGGACTACGAAACCCTTGCACACACTGTTTTATAGTATAGTACAAGTTCCTCTAAAATAAACAATATAGAAAGACAATAATTGGATAATGTTAGGATTCAAAAAATTAAATAACATTTATTTTGAATTACTTATTCAGTTACTCACGGATACTATATATACATTTATCTGCTTAATCACTGCGGCTACAGAATTATAACCGCAAAGTTAAAGAAGCGGCAATGAGGCACTGATATGCTTAAATTATAATGAAATATCTGGTCACCGAGCTTCGCTCTTAATATTCAAATCTACATTTTTAAGCAGCCCAATGAATATATAATTTAAGTATATTTATAACATGACAAATTATTAATTAATTCGCGAAAATCACGGGGTGGGCGACATCTACTTGAACTACTGATAGGGAGATAAATAAAAAGTTGATTGGCGATTGGCTTGAAAATTAAAAAAGCTGTCAGTGTTAATTTTCAATTGGCGCAGCTGTTGACGTTTATCAACTGCTTGTCACAGAAGTTAGTTAAATGCATTTCACCCTTTTAGGGCAACATCTACTGACGCTTGATCTTCGCGAATTGTCACGGTGGACAGGCGCCGTTTCCGGGACGGGCAACAGCAGCGTGTAGGGCACAGGTCCCGTCAACAGAAGATCGCTCAGCTCACTCTATTTATCACTATATAAGAAAAACTCTATGTTCAATTGATTTTATTATTTATTGATCTGCAGTGAAGGAAAATTATAGGTCTGATATTCATACTTGGGTAAAAACCTTCTAAATTATGACAAAATATAAATTTTCTTATAATATGCTAATGCGCTATAATTTTAAATACAACATATTTTGACACCTTAGATTTCAAAATCTATTTCTCGTTCTATGTTGTTATCATATCTTGTGAAATTGTCCAGTGATCTGTTTCAATAGTACCTAAATTATCTGTTATTATATTTTTTGTTATGTCAATTTTTGAAAACGACTTTAGAGTCAAAGTTGAAATGTTAAATTAAAAAACATTTTTAATCTAAAAAAGTGGTTTTAACATCCATAAACAAGAACATTTACTAATAATTTAATATTCCACAGAATTTATAATTCTTTACCCATCCGTCTATCGCTCGTAAACATTTAAATATGCGAAAGTATTTTATCTCCATTCATAAACGATTATTTCCTTTGAATTCTGAGGGTGGCGCCACGTTATGGTATGTAAAATGTTGTCATGCAAGGGTTTCGTGGTCCCAAACTTTTAAAGTATATTTTTCATTATTAGTGGTTTAAAAAAATTTATACTTGTTGGTAAAGATTTAAGCTTTGCTCGGACGAACTAACTTTTTTAAAATTTGCTTTGGTTCTTTAAATAAAAATGGAAAAAATGATAAAAAAAAACATGGAATTTTGCGATTTTTTTTTTGTAAAAACTAAATCAAATTTTGAAAAAGCGACTTCGTCGGAGCATAGATTAGGCCTTTATCAATATGTACTTATTTTTTCATTCTCTCAAAATGAAAAATGAACCTACAAAGTGTGGGACTACGAAACCCTTGCATACACTGTTTTATAGTATTGTACAACTTCCTCTTAAAGTATTAAAAATTTACAGGGTGAGCTAACCAAAAATCGAACATTTTATTTAATTTTAAATAAATTTTCAATTGATCTGAACTTGAATGTTTGATAAAAAATAACTTCATTACAGTCATAAAAGTCATGGTCTACTGTACTCTGTTCTTATCTGTTTTTAAGATTAGAATAGTAAAATCAATGTAGTCTACTTTGTATTGTCGATATCTGCAAATTCCGAGAAACAAGTTTTTATACCCCCAAGCAGTCCATTAAAATATTTATTTCAAGAATCTCCAACCACTGTGTGGTACCAACTTGCCGCGAAAAATACCCAACGCCACAATCGTGGACCAATAATGAGATCCACAATTTTTTTGTTAATAAAAAACGTTTAAAAAATAGTTATACAGTCCATTTATTTCATGAACATCCAGAAAGTCTATAGATCTTCAACTCCAGCGAAAGGTAAACGCTAAACGTATGTCCACCAAAGATACTATGTCTTTCGAGTACTGGATAAAATTCCATATGGTCCTTTAATATCAATTAAAAGTCAACATCGTCCCACAGAACTACTTACAGAGATTCAGGAGAGTTCCATAGCAGCAGAAAATACATTCAGTTAAAAATTCACTGCTTTACGATAATTCTTCGTGTTCCTGAGAAAGCAAATTAACAGAGAAATTACGAAAAAAATCACTCACAATTGAGATCTAATAATTGACACCCAGCTAAACTCTTAAGCGTCAAAATTAATGAAAATCTGTGAAACGTCAGGATCTTTGTCGCTATCAATAAATTATCCTAATTTTCATAAGCCTGTGTTAAGTCTGCTGCGATTTTTTAAATAAGTTAATTAAAGCAATCTGTATCGGGCACTCTGTTTTATTGAAAAAATCCTGGCAGCAATTTCTGGAAAATTAAATTCATGTCACGTTTATCGGATTGTTCCAGGCAAAATTGAATTATTTTTGTTGAGTTTGTTTGTCTACTGATTACCTACGTTATAAAAGGATTTTGTTGAGAGATTTTTATGGATTTTTAGGTATAGGTACTTGTGTCTGTTTATAAAAGCAGTCTTTACGCCGGGTTTGATCCCACAAAAAAATATACCTACCAAAATTGAAGAGCTTGACATTACACGTAAGCTCGCTCCAACCTCAACGCGATAGCTCAATTAGTTCGCGAAATATATTTTGTTATAGGAGGGAGATATGGGGGGGAAACAAATATTATTGAAACGCTTGTAACTTTCGTGCCGGGCAAAATAAAAAATTAATTAATTCCTAATTATCGAATCGAGTTTCTGCGGGGCTCAACTCAAATATAAAAAAAATGCCGTCGGATGGTGAAAATAATTTGTCCCGGCCCCTCATCATTTACGCCAAAAACTCGAGAAAAAAGTGTCCTTTATTTACAGCACAAATAACGAATTTATCAATAATATACGATATAATTAAGCACACAAGTATTATTGTTTATTAAACAAATTTATAAAACATCATCGAGGGCTTCCATTAAGAATGTATTTATTTCTTCTCTTGTAAAAGTTTTAGCTTTATTTGGTTTGTATCCGGCATTTGACGTTTCAAATATTCTATCAGCTTTGGATATTTATTTGTATCATTGCGCGTAGCATTGAATATTTGGACCAAAGTTTATTCTAGGTTTTTATTATATATACAGGGTGTCCCATTAAGAATGGGACATAGAACAACCGCAGATTCTCCAATTCAAAATAACACGATTAAGCGAAATATGCTTAGATAAAATGTTACTCGTTTCCGAAATACTGGGTGTTGAAGTTGAAAACTGAAAAATTATTAATGGCCATAATTTTTTTAATATACCGTATAATTTTACTCAAATCGGCACACTTGTTAAATATCATAAAATGCACCTAACAGTAAAAAAACAGTTCAGTACGCTCTACCAGTGGCGTACGGCTTGTACCCCTTCTAAATGTTACGCCGCTGTCTAAATTTTAATTTTGACTATAATTTAAATTTTTTTGATATTCAAGTCAATAATGTACACTTGTTAGTTTGTTGTAAAGTCATTGTTTTTCGAGATATTCGCAGTTAAAGATAGAATATCTGGTCACCGAGCTTCGCTCTTAATATTCAAATCTACATTTTTAAGCAGTCGAATGAGTATATAATTTAAGTATATTTATAACCTAACAAATTATTAATTAATTCGTGAAAATCACGGAGTGGGCGACATCTACTTGAAATATAGAAAGGTAGATAAATAGAAAGTTGATTGGCGATTGGCTTGAAAGTAGGCGGGAAAATAAAAAAAGTTGTCAGTGTTAATTTTCAATTTGCTGCACTCTCTTCTTTTTTTATCCCTTTCAGAGATTAATACAAAGTGAGTAAACCAGTAAGGAATTTTAATTTATTAGATTCGACATCCTAAGACCGGTTTCTGTCTTTCGACTTCATCAGTTAGGCTTTTCGAATCCAATAAATAAAATTCCAAACTCGTACAAGTCAATAGCTATATCCGCTATAAGATAACATTTTTAGATGTGCTACCATCTATGGTAAGAAGAGAGTATTGAAATTAAATTTTGACTGAATCTAGTCAAGATGTCACTCTCTTCTTCAGTCAAAATTTAATGTCAATACTCTCTTCTTACCATAGATGGTAGCACATCTAAAAATGTTATCTTATAGCGGAATAGCTATATCCGTGACTTGTACGAGTTTGGAATTTTATTTATTGGATTCGAAAAGCCTAACTGATGAAGTCGAAAGACAGAAACCGGTCTTAGGATGTCGAATCTAATAAATTAAAATTCCTTACTGGTTTACTCACTTTGTATTAATCTCTGAAAGGGATAAAAAAAGAAGAGAGTGACATCTTGACTAGATTCAGTCAAAATTTAATGTCAATACTCTCTTCTTACCATAGATGGTAGCACATCTAAAAATGTTATCTTATAGCGGATATAGCTATTGACTTGTACGAGTTTGGAATTTTATTTATTGGATTCGAAAAGCCTAACTGATGAAGTCGAAAGACAGAAACCGGTCTTAGGATGTCGAATCTAATAAATTAAAATTCCTTACTGGTTTACTCACTTTGTATTAACTGATGAAGTCGAAAGACAGAAACCGGTCTTAGGATGTCGAATCTAATAAATTAAAATTCCTTACTGGTTTACTCACTTTGTATTAATCTCTGAAAGGGATAAAAAAAGAAGAGAGTGACATCTTGACTAGATTCAGTCAAAATTTAATGTCAATACTCTCTTCTTACCATAGATGGTAGCACATCTAAAAATGTTATCTTATAGCGGATATAGCTATTGACTTGTACGAGTTTGGAATTTTATTTATTGGATTCGAAAAGCCTAACTGATGAAGTCGAAAGACAGAAACCGGTCTTAGGATGTCGAATCTAATAAATTAAAATTCCTTACTGGTTTACTCACTTTGTATTAATCTCTGAAAGGGATAAAAAAAGAAGAGAGTGACATCTTGACTAGATTCAGTCAAAATTTAATGCCAATACTCTCTTCTTACCATAGATGGTAGCACATCTAAAAATGTTATCTTATAGCGGATATAGCTATTGACTTGTACGAGTTTGGAATTTTATTTATTGGATTCGAAAAGCATAACTGATGAAGTCGAAAGACAGAAACCGGTCTTAGATGTCGAATCTAATAAATTAAAATTCCTTACTGGTTTACTCACTTTGTATTAATCTCTGAAAGGGATAAAAAAAGAAGAGAGTGACATCTTGACTAGATTCAGTCAAAATTTAATGTCAATACTCTCTTCTTACCATAGATGGTAGCACATCTAAAAATGTTATCTTATAGCGGATATAGCTATTGACTTGTACGAGTTTGGAATTTTATTTATTGGATTCGAAAAGCCTAACTGATGAAGTCGAAAGACAGAAACCGGTCTTAGGATGTCGAATCTAATAAATTAAAATTCCTTACTGGTTTACTCACTTTGTATTAATCTCTGAAAGGGATAAAAAAAGAAGAGAGTGACATCTTGACTAGATTCAGTCAAAATTTAATGTCAATACTCTCTTCTTACCATAGATGGTAGCACATCTAAAAATCAAGTAGTACATTTAACGCTGCCGAGAAATATTCCATGGCCAAGTGTTCCCAAGTGGGTTGTCCAAAATTTATATGTGACGATAATTTTATAATAAACTTGAAAAAACGTTTGTCCTACAAAATGCATGGTTTGGCTGAAGCGTCTGCCGCTGCCAGTATGTCCAAATAACGAGGTCATAAAAATTATTACTAACCAGCTGATTTTTTTTTTCTACAACTTAATAAATATTTTAAAGATGATACATGTTAAAATGGGTAAGTTACGCTAGTCCTACAAGAATATTGAAAATAACGTATTATATCACAATTGCGAAATTGAGGAATGGAGGCAATTTTGTGTCACGCCCACTTTGTGACAGATGGCAAGTGACAGATGGCAGCCGGAACCCCGGACCTAACTTTTTATATTGTCTTCGTGCAACCTGTTTATAATTAGGTAGGGACATGATGTTGAAACTTGACTTTTTTATTTTCATCGTGATTGAAGCTAAAATATTCGCAACATCCATTGAAAAAAGCAAAGTTAAAAAATATGTTTATAACAAAAAGAGATCTCAGAATGCGGTACCTTTTATACGTGACGTTCAAATGTTGCGTAAAGCAAGAATTTACGTTAATTTTTAATCACTTTGTATGGTAAAGTCATGTGCATGGCCACATCCGATTTTTTTATTTCTACTCAGAATTGAGATGTCTTTCGCTTCATAAATATTTAATCCAGTTTTCAGTAAAACGAATCAACTCAAGAACGATTTTTTGCATTGTCACCTTTTTAACTTTTTTGTATGTATAGAATAACACTATTGAAAGAGGGTCACGTAGGATCATCTTCAGTAAACTACGCTTCATGAATAAAAAGTGTCAAGTTTATGAAAGCACGTACCACGAGGCCGTTTTAAGTTATTAAGAAGTAATTTCCTGATGATTTCAAAAGTGGCAAAATACAAAAAAAAAATTGGATTTTGACAGAATTTACTTTATGTTAGATCCATAATATCTGGTCACCGAGCTTCGCTCTTAATATTCAAATCTACAATTTTAAGCAGCCCAATGAGTATATAATTTAAGTATATTTATAACATGACAAACTATTAATTAATTCGCGAAAATCACGGAGTGGGCGACATCTACTTGAACTACTGAAAGGGAGATAAATAAAAAGTTGATTGGCGATTGGCTTGAAAGTAGGCGGGAAAATTAAAAAAAGCTGTCTGTGTTAATTTTAAATTGGCTGCAGCTGTTGTTGACGTTTATCAACTGCTTGTCACAGAGGTTAGTTAAATGCATTTCACCCTTTCAGGGCAACATCTACTGACGCTTGATCTTCGCGAATTGTCACGGTGGACAGGCCCCGTTTCCGGGACGGGCAACAGCAGCGTGTAGGGCACACGTCCCGTCAATAGAAGATCGCTCAGCTCACTCTATTTATCACTATATAAGAAAAACTCTATGTTCAATTGATTTTATTATTTAATGATCTGCAGTGAAGGAAAATTATAGGTCTGATATTCATACTTGGGTAAAAACCTCCACAAAAACCTGTGACCAGACTCTCGACGTGTGGCAGATATTGATATCATATTTTTTCAAAAATTTTCAGTTACAAAAATAGTTCATTCGTACATTACATTACAATTTGCTCTTGGAAAATACAAAGTCACAATCAACCTTAAAATGTACTATGAAAATAGAGAATTTTAAATGTCTCTTTAAAGTTTCTTGTAAAATAAAAAATTGAAATCTATGTTAATAGTACACGTGTACAAGCATTCATTCTTTTTCTCTCTCTCTCTCTATGATAATGAAAACTTAAATATTAAAACTGTCCGCATAATAAAATAGTAGCCGTAAGGGGTAGTCTCACACTATCGGGGAAGGGAAGAACCTTTACCCGATGTGCATAAAGCATTTCCACCTTCCAAAAAAAAAAGATTAGCTTTAGGTTAGGTTAGATCTTTGTAATAAATAATGAAAAGTACGATACGTGTGACATTTTGACATTTGTTACATTCTGACAGGTGTCATATTTTGACATTTGTTCATTTTGAGATTTGTTCATTTTGACAGTTGTTACATTCTGACACGTATCACATTTTAACAGTTGTCACGTTTTTACAGGTGTCACATTATGACGTTCCTATAAATATTTACCTAAACCCATGATTTCTGAAATTCAATTGGCAACGTTGTATTTTCAACTTTGAATTTATGAGATGGCTGTCATTTCACAAGTAAATTATTTATGTCCGTCAAATAGAACCTTTTCTTTTTTATATAAAGCGGCAAATTTAAAATTGAATTCTTTCAGATTAAAACGCCAGAAATTAAATAAAGTCAAACCTTTTTACTACTATACTATACAGAAGAAAGGAGTGCAGTATTTAATTTGCAAAACGTAGTACAGATTCAAGAGGTAGAAATTTTATTTTTACCTCATCCTTCAATGCTTATTTGTAGTTAAAATTTAAATTTTAATACATCTGATCGGCCTAATATAGTTTTTGTCTAGATAAACCTGTTCTTTTGACAGATAAGTCAGACTTTATTTATTCATAGCCGTATCGTATGTATTTTAATTGATTCAGAATTTTGTATTAATATATATTTCAAAATGGCTTAATTCTAAAAATATTATCAGTCCTCCTAAATCCTTAAAGGCAGAATTATTAGTAATAGCAAGGCATCATAAAAACAAATTCAAAAAATATATTATAGATGAGATGGCCAGAGAAAAAGGAATTAAAATTCTCAGATTGCCTCCGAACCACGCAGAGTTAAATTCCATTGAACTGATCTGGTCACAATTATTAAAAGGTTGTGTTTCTCAAACCAATAAAACATTTAAATTTCCTGATGTGCGAAATTTGTTTTTGAAGGCAGTTTCAGATGTAAATAGAGAACATTGGTGAAAATGCATTGGTCATGTTAAAAATGTGTAAAATTCATTTAGGAAAGTGGATATATCAATGGATAATTTAATAGAACCTATAATAATAAACCTCAGAAAAGACAATTATAGTGATACCAGTAGTTTTAGTGAAGACAGTGACTTTTAAAGATAGTTCTTGAACTAACTTTTTTTTTTAATCTTTGAGTTTAGGTAAGTACTGAAGCGTTACTTTTAATGCCAAGAGATTAAAAAAAGTTTAATCCCAACATATAATTGTTATTTATTGGTTAAATTTAATTCGTTCAATGTTAAAGTGTCAGATGCATAAGGTTTATTTTTATTGTTTGTGAATAATATAACTTCAAAATTTAATCTACGAAGTGCGTATATATATTTAATATGCTGTGACCTTATTTATATTATAGAAACTTATTTCGCAAAGTACGCCTATGGAATGTGACATTATATCCCCACTTTTACTGTACTTGTCTCTCCTTTATAGTATATATTACTATAGAAACAAGTTATTATATCTGCTGTTGCTAGGAAATAAAACTAAAAGCTTAACTTTTCTTGTAAATATCTAGGAAGATCGAATTTTCACAGACATGAGACCTACATTTTTTGCCGATTTAGATAGGAATTAGCCTACCCTGAAAATTTCATTGAATTCTGACGAGTGGATTTCGAGATCCTCTGGACACACAAACACACACACACACACACACACACACACACACACACACACACACACACACACACACACACACACACACACACACACACACACACACACACACACACACACACACACACACACACACACACACACACACACACACACACACACACACACACACACACACACACACACACACACACACACACACACACACACACACACACACACACACACACACACACACACACACACACACACACACACACACACACACACACACACACACACACACACACACACACACACACACACACACACACACACACACATACATACATACAAACCTTGCTCGTTTAATAGTATGTGATATAGTCGAGAAAATTTAAGACAAAAATAGGCCAAAATCCGGAATTTTGGTGCAGTAAGTCGGATTGAGATGAGATTTTTTGCAATCGCCTCGTTAGCTCGCCTAGAAATTTTGTGCCATATTTTGATCTTCTACTTTTTAGAAATTGCACCGCTGCATCAAAAAAGTGCATTCTTCTTTTCAAGTGTTGAAGAGAAAATTCATATCTTGCATAGAATCACACGAAGGTCAGTACTCGGTGGTGTTTTCGGTGGCTTAACCTGAATATGATGGTCAAATGAGCCCCGTATGTACTTGGAGGTCATCATCTGAAGTTCCCTGTTAACTCATAAAAAATCGATCGAAACTCTTTACCCGGCGGTATTTCTGACATCAAAATCTTCCGCCGGAGGACCTGATGCACGCGACCTAGCTAAACACATGGAGTTTTACTGAAATTACTTACCAAATCGACCGTGTGAGGGTTTTTCGGGTCGCTCGATCGGAGTTGGGTTGGTTGAATGCATTGCAATTATTCGAGAGAAAAATTAAAGGTATAAGTACAAATACATTGACTAATCCAAAAACATCATCTTAATTCTAAATTTATTTTAAATATCTTCCGCCTCATTAACTGATAAGTGGGTATTTTCTCCCTCGGGGGTGTCATTCTCGGCTGCAATTATTTCTTCTGTGGTGTATTTCTCGACGTTGGTGCAGTTTGTGCCAGCACAATTTTTGAACACGATGATTCAGATGAGTCCGTTCTTACTACACCCACAAGGAAAACCACAGTCTATTTTACATCCACAGAATATTAGTTTTATTATATAAGGAGGTCCCTGTGATTGCGTCATACTTATGGGGATTAAATTACACAGGTCTACAAAAAAAAAACAAAGGTCGGGACTATTTGACCAGACCGTTATTCCTAAGTATTTTGACGCCCTGAATCCGAATCCGGACTCAGTTTTTTCCCAGCACGTCACGGAAACGAGATTTCAAGGTCATTTATGGAAACTACATTCTGTGAGTCGAAAAAATATACAAATATTTTAATCAGCAACCAAACGAACTCTCCGCCCGTTTTCGAGGATGCTGAACACGATGGCGGTGGTTAAAATTCTTTTGGAGGTGACCCAACACCCCAAACGGCCAAAAATCACCCCAAAAATGGGGTAATCATGTACTAGATCCGAACTAGAATCCCCAGCTAGTCTTACTGGTCGTGCAGAGAGTAAATTAAGAATGGTTCTGATTAATATTCAATCAATGCGGAACAAAACTGAGGAGTTGTATTTGTTTTTGGAAGAGTTAGGGTTTCCCCAAATAGTGGCTATTACAGAGCACTGGTTACAAGTAGATGAACCAATTTTTATTGAAAAATATACTGTAATTAGCAGGTATGACAGAAATACTACAGACCATGGTGGAACTCTAATTTTATCCTTAAATGATGACTTCTCTGCTGTCTCTAAATACGATTTTTTACAAGCTGAAAATGCCTTTGAATTCTCCGTAGTGTACAACAAAAACATTGATTTGTTTATTATTTGTATTTATAGAACTCCCAAATCAAATGTCCACCTTTTTCTCGAGAATCTTCTTAATTTACTTGACGCATTGCCTATAAAAAGTAGGAAAATTTTATGCGGCGATTTAAATATTGACTTTGCTAATGTATGTGCTACTCAAAAGTCCTTGACAAATATTTTTGAATCATTCAGACTCACTATGCACGTAGATTCGCCAACTAGAATCACCAAAACATCATCAACAATTATAGATTACGTAGTCTCCGATTTTAAACCCGCTGATGTTGAACACCAAGTAATTAGCTCAGGTCTTTCGGACCATGAAGCAGTTTTTGCCAATTTTGCGGTACCACGCGCCGCTCAAAAAAAAGTCAGTCAGTTGGGTAGAATTTTCTCTCAGCGTAATTTTGAAAAATTTTATAACTTGTGTCTAGCTACCTATTGGAATGGTCTTTCTGAAGATATTAACTCTAAATTCTTGGACTTCCTAAATAAAATAATTAAGTGTTTCAATACAGCATTTCCCCTTCGCCCCATTAAAACTAAACGTCATAAACTTTGGACAACTAAATGAATAAGAATTTCTTCAACAAATATGAGGTCACTTATGTATATTAAAAAATTCTCAGATAACCCCCTAATATTAAATTATATCAACAACTACAGAATACTGTATCGGAAAATTATCAAATCTACTAAGAAAAACTATTATAAAAATAGCATCTCAAGAGCTAAAAACTCTTCCAAAGAAACCTGGTCTATTATAAATGACTTAAGAAATAAAACCCGTTCTTCAAACACTGCTAATCCTAGTCCTGATGAACTAAACAATTATTTTGTTAATGTAAGTAAGAATATCAGCTCTGGGCCAGGATGCTCTCTCCTTCCTCCTACCTACTAAAAGGGTCACTAATAGTTTCTTCCTAGGGCCAGTAGATAAGCACGAACTAGTGCAAACCATAAACAGCATTCAAAATAAATCTTCCTGTGGAAATGATGGCTTGTCCACTAAAATATTTTCAAATATACCTGATGTAGTAATTAACATTTTAACTTCGCTGATTAATGAATCCTTCGAATCTGGTATCTTTCCGAGCTGTCTAAAAACAGCTATAAATAATCCCACTTCATAAGGGCGGCGACAAAACCGAAACTTGTAACTATAGACCTATTGCTCTATTACCTACCTTATCGAAGATAATAGAAAGGCTAATGAAAAATCGCCTACTGCCCTTTCTTTTCAAACAAAACATCATAACACCTCATCAATATGGTTTTCTTCCTGTAATATGCACTAGTGATGCAATGTTTTCCGTTCTTAATGAAATATATACATCACTTAATGATAAACTTTTCACAACTTCAGTATTTTGTGACTTTGCAAAGGACTTTGATTGTGTTAATCATGAAATCTTAATTAAGAAACTACAAATTTATGGCGTACTGGGTTCTCCTTTGCAGTGATTTAAAACTTACTTAGAAAATAGAAATCAGCAGGTACGTGCTAATGGTGCTGATTCTTCAAATCTGCCAATTAGCAGTGGCGTACCTCAAGGTTCAGTGTTAGGTCCAATTTTATTTTTATTATTCATCAACGATATCACAGACTTAAAAATAAGTGGAAGAATTACTTTATTTGCCGATGACACGAGTGTAACCTGGAGTAGTTCTGATATACAGACATTACAATCTAGCATAAACAAAGATCTAGTTACTATCAAGTCTTGGTCTGACTCGAATGGGCTTTGTTTCAACACGAGTAAAACCGTAGCAATGTCTTACAGAGGTACTTTACAGCCTATAACTCTAAGCAATAATCCGATTCTAACGGTGAACTCAATTAAGTTTTTAGGTCTTTATATAGACAAATTCCTGAAATGGTCCACTCATATTGATACCTTGCCAAAAAAATTATCTTCTGCATGTTTTGCCATTAAAACTGTTTCTAAAGAGCTGACCCCTACTACTGCATTAATGACTTACTTTTCCTTATTCGAATCTCACCTTCGCTATGGTTTACCGTTCTGGGGTTCTTGTAGCTTATACCACTTCGAATCTATTTTCAAATTACAAAAAAGAGCAATTCGTTATGTATTTGCTTTAAGTAGTAGGACTCACTGTGAAAATTACTTTAAAAATTTCAAAATTCTAACCCTTCCTGCTCTATTTATCTTTGAATCCGTCTGCTTAGTTCGCAAGCACATTCAAAAGTTATCGAAAAGACCAACTCGTAGATATCCTACAAGAAATTTAGATACTGATGTTTACTTACCTATTCCCACCTCTGACCTAATAAAAAATTCTATTACCTACAATGCAAAAAAATTGTATAATAATCTCCCGATACTGCTAAAATCTATAAATTCTTATGATAAGTTCAGAAGATCCACTAGGGCTTTTCTTCAAGAAAGACCATTTTACACAGTGGCAGAATTTTATAACGTGCCTTAGACTTTTGGGTTGCAGCATATAGGAGCAATAATTTAATTAAGTTAATTTGAAAATTTTAATTTGAACAATAATTTATAGTGACGGATATTGCATATCCAATGCAATTGTTATTGTTATTTTGTTTGTGTTTTGTTTTATCTAGTAATTTATTTTTATTTTTATTATGATTAATTTCGCTTTGTCTATTAAAGTTTTGTAATTTTTCTATGACCATAAAGCATATTCTCTCTCTCTCTCTCTCCCAAACGGCTAAAAATCACCCCTTACAGGGTGAAATTTTTTTTTTGAGCAAACATGAAAACCCGCGAAAGTTTTTCACCCTGTAGGTGGTGATTTTTGGCCGTTTGAGGGGTTCGATCAACTCCAAAAGAATTTTCACCACCACTATCGTGTTCAGCATCCTCGAAAACGGGGGGAGAGTTGGTTTGGTTGCTGGTTAAAATATTTGTATATTTTTCCGACTCACAGAATGTAGTATCTATAAATGACCTTGAAATCTCGTTTCCGTGACGTGCTGGGAAAAAACTGAGCCCGAATTCAGGGCGCCAAAATACCTAGGAATAACGTGGTCTGGTCAAATAGTCCCGACTTTTTTTTTGTAAACCTGTATTATTATTATCTATTTTTTAGCCCCAATCTGTATTGACCTCCAGGTACTCCGGGGGCTCATTTGAGCGTCACATTCAGATTAAGCAACCCAAAACACCCCCGGGTACTGAAATTCGTATGATTCGGATGTTTTCTGTGCAAGATATGAATTTTTCTTCAACACTTGGAAAGAAGAATGCACTTTTTGATGCGGCGGTGCAATTTCAAGAAAGTACAAGATCAAAATATGGCACAAAATTTCTAGACCTAACGAAGCGAATCTCAATCTGAATCCGTCTTACTGCCCAAAATTCCGGATTTTTCTGCTATATTTTCTCGACTAATAGGGTTATTCACGTACTCTCTTTTTTCTACAATTAACTTTGTAGAAAATTTATTGCAGGAACTGATGTGGACGCAGTTTATTGACTATAAAGAGCCAACTGGTAGAACCCAGAAAATACATTTTTTATTATTAAGCGATCTGGCCACTAATTGCATTGAAACTTAATAACTATTTCAAATACAAATAAATAACGGAAAGACACTAGATTTATCAGAATAACAAAAAAAACCACATGGGTGCATCATTATATTAATAATTGTCCCTCAATCCTTTAGGGTCTAATAAAAAAATGAATTTTTTTTTATATATTGTAAAGTTTTAGAAATCTAAGAATTGCTCGTAGTCGTTGGCATACAGGGCGTGTCACGAAGGTGGCTCATTAGCCATATATAGAGAACTATAGATATTTGAAATTTTAAAATTGGGTTACGGGGCTTTGTGAGTATGATCTAATCAATGAAAATATTTTCACTTTCCGGTTAGACATCAACTTTTTGTTTTTGGATCAAATTTTCAATAAAACATTATCAACATTCCACAGGCCTAAGTTTAACAGTTTCCGAGATATTTGAGTGTAAAATTTTTTGAAAAACACGCATTTACTTTAATTTCCGTATCTGGCTTAGTTATTAAGCTATTAATTTCAAATTTTATACAGAGATTGCGAGAATATCCTTCTAGCATAAGGTGAAACGTTAAATGCTATATTTTATACAGTGTGTCTAGAATGGAGCGTCCAATGTTCATATTTTCAATTCTCAATAAGTCAATAATTTCAAATGAAACACCCTGTATTTTTAGATGTGCTACCATCTATGGTAAGAAGAGAGTATTGACATTAAATTTTGACTGAATCTAGTCAAGATGTCACTCTCTTCTTTTTTATCCCTTTCAGAGATTAATACAAAGTGAGTAAACCAGTAAGGAATTTTAATTTATTAGATTCGACATCCTAAGACCGGTTTCTGTCTTTCGACTTCATCAGTTAGGCTTTTCGAATCCAATAAATAAAATTCCAAACTCGTACAAGTCAATAGCTATATCCGCTATAAGATAACATTTTTAGATGTGCTACCATCTATGGTAAGAAGAGAGTATTGAAATTAAATTTTGACTGAATCTAGTCAAGATGTCACTCTCTTCTTTTTTATCCCTTTCAGAGATTAATACAAAGTGAGTAAACCAATAAGGAATTTTAATTTATTAGATTCGACATCCTAAGACCGGTTTCTGTCTTTCGACTTCATCAGTTAGGCTTTTCGAATCCAATAAATAAAATTCCAAACTCGTACAAGTCAATAGCTATATCCGCTATAAGATAACATTTTTAGATGTGCTACCATCTATGGTAAGAAGAGAGTATTGACATTAAATTTTGACTGAATCTAGTCAAGATGTCATTCTCTTCTTTTTTATCCCTTTCAGAGATTAATACAAAGTGAGTAAACCAGTAAGGAATTTTAATTTATTAGATTCAACATCCTAAGACCGGTTTCTGTCTTTCGACTTCATCAGTTAGGCTTTTCGAATCCAATAAATAAAATTCCAAACTCGTACAAGTCAATAGCTATATCCGCTATAAGATAACATTTTTAGATGTGCTACCATCTATGGTAAGAAGAGAGTATTGACATTAAATTTTGACTGAATCTAGTCAAGATGTCATTCTCTTCTTTTTTATCCCTTTCAGAGATTAATACAAAGTGAGTAAACCAGTAAGGAATTTTAATTTATTAGATTCAACATCCTAAGACCGGTTTCTGTCTTTCGACTTCATCAGTTAGGCTTTTCGAATCCAATAAATAAAATTCCAAACTCGTACAAGTCAATAGCTATATCCGCTATAAGATAACATTTTTAGATGTGCTACCATCTATGGTAAGAAGAGAGTATTGACATTAAATTTTGACTGAATCTAGTCAAGATGTCACTCTCTTCTTTTTTATCCCTTTCAGAGATTAATACAAAGTGAGTAAACCAATAAGGAATTTTAATTTATTAGATTCGACATCCTAAGACCGGTTTCTGTCTTTCGACTTCATCAGTTAGGCTTTTCGAATCCAATAAATAAAATTCCAAACTCGTACAAGTCAATAGCTATATCCGCTATAAGATAACATTTTTAGATGTGCTACCATCTATGGTAAGAAGAGAGTATTGACATTAAATTTTGACTGAATCTAGTCAAGATGTCATTCTCTTCTTTTTTATCCCTTTCAGAGATTAATACAAAGTGAGTAAACCAGTAAGGAATTTTAATTTATTAGATTCAACATCCTAAGACCGGTTTCTGTCTTTCGACTTCATCAGTTAGGCTTTTCGAATCCAATAAATAAAATTCCAAACTCGTACAAGTCAATAGCTATATCCGCTATAAGATAACATTTTTAGATGTGCTACCATCTATGGTAAGAAGAGAGTATTGACATTAAATTTTGACTGAATCTAGTCAAGATGTCACTCTCTTCTTTTTTATCCCTTTCAGAGATTAATACAAAGTGAGTAAACCAGTAAGGAATTTTAATTTATTAGATTCGACATCCTAAGACCGGTTTCTGTCTTTCGACTTCATCAGTTAGGCTTTTCGAATCCAATAAATAAAATTCCAAACTCGTACAAGTCAATAGCTATATCCGCTATAAGATAACATTTTTAGATGTGCTACCATCTATGGTAAGAAGATAGTATTGACATTAAATTTTGACTGAATCTAGTCAAGATGTCACTCTCTTCTTTTTTATCCCTTTCAGAGATTAATACAAAGTGAGTAAACCAGTAAGGAATTTTAATTTATTAGATTCGACATCCTAAGACCGGTTTCTGTCTTTCGACTTCATCAGTTAGGCTTTTCGAATCCAATAAATAAAATTCCAAACTCGTACAAGTCAATAGCTATATCCGCTATAAGATAACATTTTTAGATGTGCTACCATCTATGGTAAGAAGAGAGTATTGACATTAAATTTTGACTGAATCTAGTCAAGATGTCACTCTCTTCTTTTTTATCCCTTTCAGAGATTAATACAAAGTGAGTAAACCAATAAGGAATTTTAATTTATTAGATTCGACATCCTAAGACCGGTTTCTGTCTTTCGACTTCAGCAGTTAGGCTTTTCGAATCCAATAAATAAAATTCCAAACTCGTACAAGTCAATAGCTATATCCGCTATAAGATAACATTTTTAGATGTGCTACCATCTATGGTAAGAAGAGAGTATTGACATTAAATTTTGACTGAATCTAGTCAAGATGTCACTCTCTTCTTTTTTATCCCTTTCAGAGATTAATACAAAGTGAGTAAACCAGTAAGGAATTTTAGTTTATTAGATTCGACATCCTAAGACCGGTTTCTGTCTTTCGACTTCATCAGTTAGGCTTTTCGAATCCAATAAATAAAATTCCAAACTCGTACAAGTCAACTATATCCGCTATAAGATAACATTTTTAGATGTGCTACCATCTATGGTAAGAAGAGAGTATTGACATTAAATTTTGACTGAATCTAGTCAAGATGTCATTCTCTTCTTTTTTATCCCTTTCAGAGATTAATACAAAGTGAGTAAACCAGTAAGGAATTTTAATTTATTAGATTCAACATCCTAAGACCGGTTTCTGTCTTTCGACTTCATCAGTTAGGCTTTTCGAATCCAATAAATAAAATTCCAAACTCGTACAAGTCAATAGCTATATCCGCTATAAGATAACATTTTTAGATGTGCTACCATCTATGGTAAGAAGAGAGTATTGACATTAAATTTTGACTGAATCTAGTCAAGATGTCACTCTCTTCTTTTTTATCCCTTTCAGAGATTAATACAAAGTGAGTAAACCAGTAAGGAATTTTAATTTATTAGATTCGACATCCTAAGACCGGTTTCTGTCTTTCGACTTCATCAGTTAGGCTTTTCGAATCCAATAAATAAAATTCCAAACTCGTACAAGTCAATAGCTATATCCGCTATAAGATAACATTTTTAGATGTGCTACCATCTATGGTAAGAAGAGAGTATTGACATTAAATTTTGACTGAATCTAGTCAAGATGTTTTTTAGATGTGCTACCATCTATGGTAAGAAGAGAGTATTGACATTAAATTTTGACTGAATCTAGTCAAGATGTCACTCTCTTCTTTTTTATCCCTTTCAGAGATTAATACAAAGTGAGTAAACCAGTAAGGAATTTTAATTTATTAGATTCGACATCCTAAGACCGGTTTCTGTCTTTCGACTTCATCAGTTAGGCTTTTCGAATCCAATAAATAAAATTCCAAACTCGTACAAGTCAATAGCTATATCCGCTATAAGATAGCATTTTTAGATGTGCTACCATCTATGGTAAGAAGAGAGTATTGACATTAAATTTTGACTGAATCTAGTCAAGATGTCACTCTCTTCTTTTTTATCCCTTTCAGAGATTAATACAAAGTGAGTAAACCAGTAAGGAATTTTAATTTATTAGATTCGACATCCTAAGACCGGTTTCTGTCTTTCGACTTCATCAGTTAGGCTTTTCGAATCCAATAAATAAAATTCCAAACTCGTACAAGTCAATAGCTATATCCGCTATAAGATAGCATTTTTAGATGTGCTACCATCTATGGTAAGAAGAGAGTATTGACATTAAATTTTGACTGAATCTAGTCAAGATGTCACTCTCTTCTTTTTTATCCCTTTCAGAGATTAATACAAAGTGAGTAAACCAGTAAGGAATTTTAATTTATTAGATTCGACATCCTAAGACCGGTTTCTGTCTTTCGACTTCATCAGTTAGGCTTTTCGAATCCAATAAATAAAATTCCAAACTCGTACAAGTCAATAGCTATATCCGCTATAAGATAGCATTTTTAGATGTGCTACCATCTATGGTAAGAAGAGAGTATTGACATTAAATTTTGACTGAATCTAGTCAAGATGTCACTCTCTTCTTTTTTATCCCTTTCAGAGATTAATACAAAGTGAGTAAACCAGTAAGGAATTTTAATTTATTAGATTCGAAAGACAGAAACCGGTCTTAGGATGTCGAATCTAATAAATTAAAATTCCTTACTGGTTTACTCACTTTGTATTAATCTCTGAAAGGGATAAAAAAGAAGAGAGTGACATCTTGACTAGATTCAGTCAAAATTTAATGTCAATACTCTCTTCTTACCATAGATGGTAGCACATCTAAAAATGCTATCTTATAGCGGATATAGCTATTGACTTGTACGAGTTTGGAATTTTATTTATTGGATTCGAAAAGCCTAACTGATGAAGTCGAAAGACAGAAACCGGTCTTAGGATGTCGAATCTAATAAATTAAAATTCCTTACTGGTTTACTCACTTTGTATTAATCTCTGAAAGGGATAAAAAAGAAGAGAGTGACATCTTGACTAGATTCAGTCAAAATTTAATGTCAATACTCTCTTCTTACCATAGATGGTAGCACATCTAAAAATGCTATCTTATAGCGGATATAGCTATTGACTTGTACGAGTTTGGAATTTTATTTATTGGATTCGAAAAGCCTAACTGATGAAGTCGAAAGACAGAAACCGGTCTTAGGATGTCGAATCTAATAAATTAAAATTCCTTACTGGTTTACTCACTTTGTATTAATCTCTGAAAGGGATAAAAAAGAAGAGAGTGACATCTTGACTAGATTCAGTCAAAATTTAATGTCAATACTCTCTTTTTACCATAGATGGTAGCACATCTAAAAATGCTATCTTATAGCGGATATAGCTATTGACTTGTACGAGTTTGGAATTTTATTTATTGGATTCGAAAAGCCTAACTGATGAAGTCGAAAGACAGAAACCGGTCTTAGGATGTCGAATCTAATAAATTAAAATTCCTTACTGGTTTAGTCAAGATGTCATTCTCTTCTTTTTTATCCCTTTCAGAGATTAATACAAAGTGAGTAAACCAGTAAGGAATTTTAATTTATTAGATTCAACATCCTAAGACCGGTTTCTGTCTTTCGACTTCATCAGTTAGGCTTTTCGAATCCAATAAATAAAATTCCAAACTCGTACAAGTCAATAGCTATATCCGCTATAAGATAACATTTTTAGATGTGCTACCATCTATGGTAAGAAGAGAGTATTGACATTAAATTTTGACTGAATCTAGTCAAGATGTCACTCTCTTCTTTTTTATCCCTTTCAGAGATTAATACAAAGTGAGTAAACCAGTAAGGAATTTTAATTTATTAGATTCGACATCCTAAGACCGGTTTCTGTCTTTCGACTTCATCAGTTAGGCTTTTCGAATCCAATAAATAAAATTCCAAACTCGTACAAGTCAATAGCTATATCCGCTATAAGATAACATTTTTAGATGTGCTACCATCTATGGTAAGAAGATAGTATTGACATTAAATTTTGACTGAATCTAGTCAAGATGTCACTCTCTTCTTTTTTATCCCTTTCAGAGATTAATACAAAGTGAGTAAACCAGTAAGGAATTTTAATTTATTAGATTCGACATCCTAAGACCGGTTTCTGTCTTTCGACTTCATCAGTTAGGCTTTTCGAATCCAATAAATAAAATTCCAAACTCGTACAAGTCAATAGCTATATCCGCTATAAGATAACATTTTTAGATGTGCTACCATCTATGGTAAGAAGAGAGTATTGACATTAAATTTTGACTGAATCTAGTCAAGATGTCACTCTCTTCTTTTTTATCCCTTTCAGAGATTAATACAAAGTGAGTAAACCAGTAAGGAATTTTAATTTATTATTGGATTCGAAAAGCCTAACTGATGAAGTCGAAAGACAGAAACCGGTCTTAGGATGTCGAATCTAATAAATTGTAATAAACAAACTACTGGACGATCAGATTATTTTATTTTCTAACTTCGTTCAATTTGTAGTGAAAATGGCTCTTCTGGGTTGAATGAAGATTTATTAAATCTGGTAATGATTTATAGTAAATGCAATCGCATAATTAGTCGTAAGCACGTGCCAATTATTCGCAGATAACCTAGAAGAGCCATTTTCACTTACGAATTGAACGGAGTTAGAAAATAAAATAATCTAATTGTCCAGTAGTTTGTTTATTACAATTGTCTTTTCAATTTTTATGGCATGCTAGATTATATTACCCACCAATTTATGTAAAATATCTCCAAATTTTAATAAATCTACCAATAACTCAGAAATACGTAACTTTAGTTATAGGGAATGCTAATACAGATCGAAAGAGAATAAAAAACTGATTCAGGCGTGAGAATAAAATACAGGGTGTTTCATTTAAAATTATCGACTTATTGAGAATTGAAAATATGAATATTGGATGCTCCATTCTAGACACCCTGTATAGAATATCGCATTTGACGTTTCACTGTATCCTAGAAGGATATTCTAGCAATGTCTATATAAAATTTGAAATTAATAGCTTAACAACTAAGCCAGATACGGAAATTAAAGTAAATGCGTGTTTTTCAAAAATTTTTACAAAAAACTCAAATATCTCGGAAACTGTTAAACTTAGACCTATGGTATGTTAATAATTTTTTCTTCAAAATTTGATGCTGTATCCAAAAGTAAAAATAAAAATGGTATATGCCATTTGAAATAACGAACTTGATGTCTACTTCCGGTGTAACCGGAATTTAATAATATTTTCATTGAATAGATCATACTGACAAAGCCCCGTAACCCAATTTTCAAACTTCAAATATCTATAGTTCTCTATATATGGCTAATGAGCCACCTTCGTGACACACCCTGTATATTCCTTATTTATTTTAGCGAGGCAGTGACGTCACACGTCAAAAATCTGCGGCGTTGCCAGGTAGAATTTTTTTTCGTTCACTTAAAGATAAAGTTGTGCCAGTTAATTTTTTTCCTAACTTAAATCTAAGTGCATCTAATGTGCTATCAACTTGATTAAAGATTAAAAGTTATGTAGTTTTGGAATTTTTATTGTAATGTGCCACTATGTTATAGTACATTGACAAGTTGGAGGTCAATTTGTAACTACTCTAGATAAATCAAGAATGTTCGCTCTATCACAATTGTTGCCAACCTTTAACAGTTCATTTCCCCTGCAGGTTAAGTTTAAATCGTATTTCCTATTAGTGGTTTCGTGTTTATTCCGTTGACAACAGAAATAACTAGAAATTACGTCACTGCCTCGCTAAAATAAATAAGGTTTAGACTACAAAGAGTTGCCAAGCAACGCGTCAAAAATAAATGTAGATAGCCAATCATTTATCACTTCTTAAAATATGTAAAGTTGTTCTTAAATTAACTTTTTTATTTACTCAGGGAAACAATTTTGAATTCCTTTATTAAAGAAAAAACAAAACTTTAATCATTATTTAAACTTTTTTGAGCGTGCTTTTAGAAAAACTGATACCTTTGTCAACAATCTCTTCCTTGTATTCTAGTTGACTTATTTTGAATAATTAAGGCTATTCTCTCGGGTCTGTTTGCCGTTTTTGAAGTTTCTCTGTTATTCTTGACCCATTTAAGATTATTTCTTCGAGGTACGTCAATGTAGTCCCTACTTTTTTTAAATTAGGGGCTTTTAAAAATATTTTAAAATGTATCTTTCACTTTTCTCACATTCCGTAGTAAGTTCGTGTTTATATTTTGTAATTGTGAACTAAACAAAGAAGAAATTATAGAATTTAAATAATAGTGCATTTTATCACGGAATTCTCATTTACTATTTTTTCAGGTGTTTGTGTAACTAGCATAGATTTAAATAAATCATGAACTACTGCAAAAATTTTCAAACTGATGTAGGTTTCATATTTTTACTGTATAGGGTGACTCAGTTTACTGATATTTATTATTTAAGTAAAAGTTTTATAACTGACTTTAAGAATACATATTCCCATCAAGTAGCATTTTTCGTTGACAGAACGTGGCGACCACGACATTAGAAACATTAAAGTGTATTGCAAAAGTATTTGCCACGTAATAGAAACGGTTCTATAACGTGGCGTTGACTAAAACACGAAACTTTGTTCACTGGGCATGTCTTTTTGATTTGTATCTCGTTCTCTGTCCTGCATATTATTTCTTTCATTGTCCTTGCTCCTCCAGGACACCTACAGTCACTTCAAATAGCTCCCCCTCCCCTGTTTTTGTTCATTACCTTCAGATCACCTTACCAAAACCTTCCTCCCAACCGTTCTGGGTAAATTTAAAACACCTGTTTAAAGAGGGAATCTGGGACGACCTTGATACCCGCCAAATCATCCCTTCCTAATAATACGGCTTCCGACACCAACACAGCACCCAAGATGCTATCCTCAATCTCCACACGTCTACATTCTTCTTGATACGCAGGAAGCTTTTGATCAAGTCTGATGGGACATACCTGCCCCACGATCCGAAATCTAAATACATGGACCCAACAACTTAGCAACCAATATGCCGCCTGGAGCAGCAAATGGAGAGTATCACTCAAACACAACAAAACTCAAGCCATCATCTTCACTCACCGTTCTCTCATAATTGATCTACTAACTTCTCTTTAGCCATGCAATATCTCTCATTGGATGTGAATATATTTATCTATCGATTTAGATCAGGTGTGGGTGCAATATACCCCTTATTAATAAAAAAAATGGTCAAATTTGTAGTTAACTTTCTTTACTATGGTTTATTAAATGGAACACTCACGGTTCTGCTCAATATCATCGCTAATAAAATTGCTACGTTATTAAATTAGATGCGTTTTATATTAACTAATACAACAATAAATGAGATTAAGCAAATACTATGTAATAAAATTGGAAATAAAACAGATGTCCGTAAATTTATATTTATATTATATATGTATGTGTGGGTTTTTATATTCAGAGAGATTGTGCAAATAACTATGCAAATATTAATCAATGATTGCAAAAATGTATAGTTTTAAACACTTTTTTTGGCAAAATATGTTGGAAACATACATTATATAATTTATGAGTCTGTAAATGTACAGGGTAGATAATAATATTTTTTTTTACTTTTGTTACAGAAAAAAAATCAAGAGTAAAGTGTTTTGTAAAAGACACAAATTGTTCAATTTGTAATCGTCGGCACCATACATATTGACAATATAGCCCCAAACAAAAGTAATAAAGAAAGTAAATTCAATTTTGGCACGAGTTTTGAGGGATTTCTTCACAAAGACATATTAGTTCTGTTCGCCACCGCTCAAACTTCTTCTTTCCCATGGAGCTGTTAGACCTCGACGTTGGGGGGAAGCCGAGTAGCCGCCCCTCTCCGGGCCTGATGACGGGACGAGGGGGGTTGATGAAACCAAGGACAGCTCAACATGGCTTAATCTAAGGTGTGATCCGACCCGTGCCGAGGGATGGATGACACCCGATCCTATCAGGTGCCAGGAACGGAGCCTCTGGGAAACTGGGCGAAATCCCCGAGTAGCCAGCATTAGCCCTTCTCAGGAGGCACCGTAGGGCCGGACACAATATTTTCCCCATACTCGTGTGAATTTCTATGGAACAGAACATTGAAAAACCAAAAACCAAGAGGGACAGAGCTGATGATGGGGATTCGGACACATCAGCGAGCTCCTCAACGATCACTACTGTGACGGGGACGCATGGAACCGCCACAACAGTTTCAGAGGGAATAAAGGAACTGAAACTACTATATAGAAGACCATCTGGCGCCCAGTGGAGAAAAATAAGAAAAGAAGAAAAAATCGCTGAAGGGACGTGGACTATGGTGAGGCCACGGGGAAAACCAAGCGGAAAAACACAACCCAAGGGTGATAAAGAAACTGAGGGTAGAAAAAGAGTCCTGGATGAATCCAAAACACCGGAAAAAACGACCAAGAAAGCCAGGAGTGCCACCAAGCCTTCTGGTACTTACAGTGAGGTCACAAACAAAGTCAGGATGGCGGTGATTGACAGACGTCACCCTGAAACGATCCTAGATCAGAGGCAGGCGGACCTGATCCAGGATAAAATAATTGAGGAAATGGACGGAGCACCTTCGTGGAGCCAAAAACCGATCCAGTTCCTCAAAAACTACGTTCAGCGGAGGGGCATTGTGGATAACCTGCGTGAACGACGAAACAAGAGACTGGCTCCGAGAAAAAGTAGGGAGTCTGAGTCCGCTTTGGGAAGGTGCTGACATCACCGTTGTGGAATCAAAAGACCTCCCAAGGACACCCAGGATCCTGGGCTTTTTCCCGGGACCAGAAAGCGAGCAGGAAGAGACAGCGCGCACACGTTTGGGGAGGCAAAATCCAGACCTGAAAGTGGGAGGCTGGCTTCTCCTAAGCAGAAAATCGGAGAAGGACGGTCAGGTGTTGGCATACTCCGTAGTCGAGATATCTTTCAGGACCTTGGAGCGAGACCGGTTCAAGGCCTTTTATAAGATGAACCGGGTGACATTCCGAGTTCTGAAGGGTCTCGAAGATGACAATGGCGCCGGTCAGGGTCCTTCAAGTAAACCTACATCATAGCAAGGGAGCCTCGGCAGTCCTTGCTGCAATAAAAGGGGAGTTCGATCTGGCCCTTATACAAGAACCCTGGATCAATAAAGGAAAAATCATGGGACTCGGGGGAATAGGTAGGTTGATTTACTCATCTACCTCACCGAGAACATGCATACTAATCAGAAATGATATACAAATACTACCGCTAGGGAATTTCTGTTCTACGGACCTAACAGCAGTAAAACTGAAGATGGTAGGGAGGAAGGGGCTGAGGGAGATAGTGATATCATCAGCCTACCTCCCGTATGATGACCCAGACCCTCCACCTAACAAAGAATTAGAGGAACGGGTGGCTGAATGCAAAGCGAATTGACATGTGTCTGATGAGATAAGCTGTTCAGACCACAGGCACATCCGATTCGAACTATCGGTAAGTGAGACCGAAACAAAAACATATCGGAATCCCCGCAGAATCAACTGGGATGGCTACAAAGCAGAATTAGAGAATGGGTTGAAGGGGATCGAAACAAAAATACACAACACAAATGAACTTGAGCTGGTTGCGGGGCAACTACAGGACGCAATCATCTCAGCATTTAATGACAACTGCCCACCTATTAGCATGGTAAACACCAGGAGCGTGCCCTGGTGGAATAAGGAACTTGCTAAGAAAAGAAAAGTGGTCAGAAAACTCTTTAATAAATCAAAACGCACTGGTGAGTGGAGGGAATACAAAGACTCTCTCACCAAGTACAACAAAGCAGTAAGGCTAGCCAAAAGAGAATCGTGGAGAAAGCACTGTGAGGAAGTAAAAGGCACTCACTAGGGAGCAAGACTCTACAAAATTCTCTCTAAAGAACCCCAACAAACGATTCAAACGATTAGGACAGAATCAGGGGTCTATACACAGAATGGAAAAGATACCTTGGAAGAACTGTACAAGGTACACTTTCCAGGATCGATAACCACAAAAATATTAACTGGCCTGGAGATACTCAGAACTGGAACCTCTCTTATGGGCCTCCAGGGAAAAATGGCAGGTCTCAAAGAAAGTGATAGATGTGGAAAAAACGAAATGGGCAATTAACTCATTCCAACCGTATAAATCGCCAGGGACGGATGGCATTTATCCAATCATGCTACAAGAACGCATAGACCTACTAGCACATCAACTATGCATGTTACTAAGGGCCAGTCTTGCACTGGGATACATACCAAAAGCATGGAGAGCAATCACAGGTGTCTTCATACCTAAACCGGGAAGAACTGCACAGGATGGAGCGAAGGCACTGAGGCCGATAAGTCTTATGTCATTTATACTTAAGACACAAGAAAAACTGTTGGACAGGCACATCAGGGATACGGTATTGGTAAACCGACCTCTACATAAGGACCTTTATGCCTGTACAACAGAATCAACAGAAACAGCATTACACCAACTCGTAGAGAAGGTGGAGCCACTGGAAAACAAAGAGGTATTGCTGGGTGCTTTCCTAGACATAGAGGGAGCATTCAACAATACATCTTTAGACTCAATCTTAAGGGCATCAAGACGAAAAGGCATTTTTGAGACCTGCTGCAGGTGAATAGACGGCATGCTAAGAGAAAGAATAATTTACTCCTCTTTGGTGGGAGAAACATTGGCACTCAAGGTCACCAGGGGCTGTCCGCAAGGGGGTGTCCTGTCCCCATTGCTCTGGAGCCTGGTGGTGGAGGACCTGCTAATCACACTCGAGAGGAGTGGACACAAAATACTTGGATACGCCGACGATATAGTCATTACGGTCCAAGGAAATTTCAATACCACGATCAGGGAAAAAATGCAAATGGCCCTGAACCTGATTAGTACATGGGTAGATAAAGAGGGTTTGAACATTAGAAGAAGAAAGCCATGGGGGCTAAGTCCCAAAATGGTGTATTGGACATACAACGTAGTGGTGAAACCCATGATCACATACGCATCTTTGGTATGGTGGACAAAGATAAACCAAAAAATAGCCGCCGCTGAGTTGAGCAAGGTACAAAGACTTGCCTGCCTTGGCATAACGGGGGCTATGAAAACAACACCAACCTCGGCACTTCTGAACCTCCCCTCGATTGACATAACAATCACGGGGGAGGCAAAGATGGGACTTCTAAGGCAACAAAACGCGAGCAATAGATCGTATCACAATAGGATAAAGGAAATAGTGGGTGGTAACATTCTTGAAATGAAACCAACACTAACTTCGAGGTGATTATGCAAGATCGAAGGGAGTGGATCCAAGACCAGGGAAGGAACTGGTGCTGGAATATACAGTGAGGGGAGAAACTCTAAAATAAGTGTCTCACTGGGAACAAACATTTCCGTATTTCAGACGCGCAATGCGCGAGAGAAAACAATATGAGGGAAGTGCGCAATGCACGGATCAAAATATGCACAGACAGTCAAGCGTCACTGAAGGCTTTCATGAACCCAAAAGGACCTCAAGACTGGTATGGGAATGCCGTGAAGAACTCAGTGTCCTCTCAGAACACAACAAAATAACTTTGATGTGGGTTCCAGGACACTGTGGCATCGAGGGCAACGAGAAAGCTGATGAATTAGCCAGAAAGGGTTCATCAACTCCATATATTGGTCCAGAACCCGCACTTGGTGTTACTAAATCTAACATCCGAGGATGCATACGGGACTGGATCAAACAAAAACAAAGAGAATGGTGGAAGGAAGCCACTCTCATGCACCACGGGAAAACATTTATTAAAGAACCGTCCAAACACAAAGCTGAAGAACTGCTCAAGATGAGCAGAAATCAGCTAAGTCCAATGAGAGGACAGCTGTACAAGATCGGGCTGTACAACGGAGACCTTTCCTGCAGACAATGTGGTAAAGGGACAGAAATAGCCAAACATATACTGTCAGAATACGAGGCATTGGATCGCAAAAGACAGTCAATTTACGGACAGCCCAGGCTAACTCCCGAAGAATACAGCGCCCAACCGGTGAAGAACCTGTACAAAATGGTACAAGGGTCAAGAGTTACGGAGTGGGTGCTGTGAAACTAACCCGGAAGGCACAAAAAACCCAAGAGGCTGAGGTGCAACTGGCAATGGGACAGCATCCGAGTATAAAAAAAAATCAATTTTGGCACGGGTTTTGAGGGAAGTAACAGATCAGGTAACTCGAGTGATAAAAATGAACCGTTCACCTCTTTCTCGAAAGCGACGAGCAATTTCTTCACAAAGACACATTAGTTCTGTTCGCCACCGCTCAAGCTCTATTGATAAAGATCACCATCAGATTTATTTGGCACTCTGGTATTATACGATTCAAGATATTTGAAGGCAAAAAAAAGTTTTTTTTTTACTTTTTTTTTTGCACAATTACATTACTTTTCTTTTATGATATAGCGTACGGCGGAAAAGTATAATAAAATAAGTAAAAAGTTAATGTTACTAGTTTCTCAAAATATGATAAAAATAAAGAATTCACAATTTCTTATGCTGTTGTGGATAAAATTACCCAAGCACTTCTTCAAACAAAAATAAATATCAATAAAGCCCGTAACGGACGGAGAGCCATTGTATAATAATATTATTATATCTCACATATTACCAAAATATCGCTTATGATAAGAAAGAACAGAACGCCGCGTACGATCCTATAATTTTATATCTATATCCTGGTGATATATTATGTGTATGTGGAGATATAAAATAAAAATACCCGACCATCATAAAAATAAATTAGCAGATGAAAAATTTAATGTTCCAGCCGTTATAGATATTTTCGTGGGAGCTGGAAATTATTGATATTTAAAAAAAAACTGTTTAAAAGTTAACTCTTTCAGGGGCGGTGGTGGAAAAAATGTACCACAAAATGATGTTTTTATCTGTGCACTGGTACACTATAGGTTTGTTCCAACATAACACAAAACCAGTTTGCGTACTGTCGGGATTCTGCGCAGTCTCGATTTAGTGACACCAAATCTAGTCTGCGCAGAATCCCGACAGTACACAAACTGGTTTTGAGTTATGTGGGAACAGACCTTATATGTACCACATTTTTATGTTTTGAGGTACCTTCACTGTACCAGCGAGTAGTGAGTCAATAAATGTATCTATTTATTCATAGATGACGCTACATAGTCAGATTCTATTGTTTCCGCTGAGTTACTTGTTAGAATGTTTCAAAGTGCAGACTGTTACGATCGTGTTCATGCCCACTTACCGTCAACATACGGTGGCCCCTGAAAGAGTTAAGGTAAAAATTTACGGAGCTTATTAAACAGAGGGTGATAGGAGAATAAGAAATACCTAGTTGATGATTTTATGGATTAAAGCTGGAAAAGTACCATTTGGGGAAGAAATTTTTTTTTTTAATTTTGTGCCACCTAATTATCGAAACATCTAGATTTGAGTCAAGCTAATAAGTAAAAAAGTTGTATGCGGAAACACTAAATACATTTAGTCTTACATATTTTTTTCTGCTCTTTCCAAATTTGTAAATAAAATTTTAAAATATTGATATACAGGGTGTTGTTTCGACTCGAAATCAACTTATTAATTTTTTTAAGATCGGACCTGGAATAAGAATTTTTTTATTATGCTAATCGATTCCACCATGGACAAACATACGAACAAAATATTACAAAAATGTATGGGGTGCTTCATGATTAATTGAAAAAAATGGGGAAAATTAATAAATCACCCTGTATCTTGGTTATAAAGAACGATAAACCCACAAAATATAGGTTATTTAGAAGCACCTGGATGTCCCCCATCAACCCTTATTGTATGCGCATTTCCCAATGTATAAATCGGAAATTAGTTTTTTTTAAATAAAGTTAAAAATAATTTAGAAATTGATTTATACGGATAGCGCACATTTAATAATATAAGTAATTTAAAGTACAGGAGTAGAAAAATATTTTGAAAATAAAAATTGCGTCGAATGAATGTTGTAACAAAAAATGTTCATTTTAAAACATAAGATTTATTAAACAGAGATAATGTTCATCATTTTATTTATAATGGAGTAGATCTGGCGGAAAAAACGGCTCGTGAAAATTTTTTTCCCAATCGATAAAGTCAGATCCCCCCCCATCATTCCTGCATGAAACCCAGGCGGTGGTAGGGGAGGGGGAAATCCTCTATCTAAAGAACTTGAAAACGGTTTTTCCAACAAATCTCAGCCGGGTTTGATCCCACAAAAAAAAATGTTCTTACAAAAATTGAGGAGCCTGACAAAACACGTAATTTAGTTCCAAGCAGAACCCGATAACTCAATTAGTTCGCGAAATATTGCGATTTGAAATTGCAAAAATGAAAAAAATTAATTAATTATTTCTCGAGAGGCAGTAGAGATGGGGCCTCAATTTTTTTGTGAATAAAAGGGTAATAACGAGTACTTTTAGGAGCCGGAGGGTGGGGGTGGTCGGACAAGTAGGGGGGGGGAGATATGGGGGAAAAACAAACAAACGCTTGTAACTTCCTTACTAATTGAGATAACGCAACCAGCCAAGGCTCAAACTGTTCACTATTTCATCCGCTAAAAGATAGTACTACTTTTCTTCACAAATGCGGGCTTGCAGCGCAAAATAAAAAATGGATAATTTTTTGCTCGCGATTTTAGGCATGAAGACGGGTGTTGCAGAAATATAAAAACAAAATTCCCAGATGTGTCGGTAAGTTGCTTTTATCGGCTTTGGTGGCTTGTAGATGTGCCGACAAGCCGCCAATGCCGACAAAGGAACTTGTTTTTATATTTCTGCAATTGAAAATGGAAGAACTATAACTCAATTCGATAATTAGGAAGGGAGCTACAGCCGGCAAAGTATTTACTGTATCGCGGGAGAACGGAGAGTAGTAGGGATTTCTCATAGGGCTCAAAAGAAAGACAAGAAACGGAAAACGGGCAGAAACTGCAGAAAGCAGCTGGAGGCAGATCTCTCTCTCTCTCTCTTTATTTATATTTTTGCTCACTTCTTGTGTTTCACATTTTCTGTTTCCACAAACCTCTCCTTCGAAAACTCTCAAGTCGCATATCGAACTGCATACATTCTACTGGCTAAAAGCAGTTTCTGTAACATCTATCCGGAATGTAGATCACTTTATCTATTATATCAAATCACCCTTGGAACATTTTAATGTTTCAGGAACTGTCAACAAAGATGACATTTTATTATCGAAGTGAATTTATAATTTAAACCTAATATTTGATGTAGATCATGTTTATCATTTCTTCGGTGGATAATTTCATTTCGAAACGAGAAAATATTAGATTTAAACTATAAATTCACTTCGATAATAAAATGTCATGTTTGTTGGCAGTTCCTGTAACATTCAAATGTTCCAAGGGTGATTTGATATAATTGATAAAATGATCGACATTCCGGATAGATGTTACAGAAACTGCTTTTAGCCAGTAGAATGTATGCGACTCGAGAGTTTTCGAAGAAGAGGTTTGTGGAAACAGAAAATGCGAAACACAAGAAGTGAGCACAAAAATAAATTAGCGGCAAACCAATGACGCAAAAGGAAAAATAGAATTAGAGGATTTCTTCGCTCTACTACAAGATCAGCTTTAATTGAAGTCGTAGATAGACTTAATTTATGCATAGCTTGTTTGTTTGTTTGTTTGTTTGTTAATTTTAACGTCTCTTTTCTGACCTAATGGCCTAAACTGGACGGGACCTACAGCTCCGAACCACGGTCCTCAATCACCTTAAACCCAGGACTATGCCGTTGTCATGCAGGTGATCTACCGACTAACAAGTGTGTAATTGTGTCACCAACCCCTATCAGTTCCACGAGATATCCGAACTCATCCGGACTGTTTACTGGCGTGAATGAAACTGCGTATGACACAAATACCTTTTTGCACTTGCCCAAAGTCTTATCTGACTTTAATTCCACTTGAATACGGCAGGATTCGAACCTACTTCCCGAACACTGACCAAGCTGAATCGGCAGACGCCTTACCAACTAGGCCACCGTTAAAAGGGAAGCACCTATCCTCCACGCACGCATCGTTGATACACCCGGTATATGGCTAATGAGCCACCTTCGTGACACACCCTGTAGTAATACAAATTTTCCGCCCTTTCACGTGGTGCTATTAGTTTTTAGAAAGTTTTTTTTTTTTCGAGATAGGTATAATGGAAAAACGAAATTTTCGATTTTATTTTCGAAATTGTGAAGTTAGCATACAGCAGCAAAGATTTTTTTATCGATTTCTACACCTTTTCGAGTACTTAAGTGCCAAGTTCCATCGATATCACATTTTGTGCGAGCTTTTGGTCAATATCTGTAACTGTAACCAGAAGAGATCAGACGACTGCATCAGCAAAAGTAAAAACAAGCTCAGAATAGGTACTAACTTGTATCCTAACAGAGCACTGCCGGTTCAGAGGCCACCTAAAGAAACTCGGATTAGTAGAGGAAGAAGAATGCAGATTTTGCGAGGAAGAAGAGGAAACCTGTATCCACATTATTTCAGAATGCATAACACTGCAAAATCCAAGGGTACGATACCTCAGAGGATATCAAATAGAAGAGGGAGATCTACCTAACCTGAAGCCTATCGACATCCTGAACTTTTTGAAAGTCGCAGGACTAGAGGAACTGCTCTAATCGTAACGAATGGGCAGCGGAAGGGGGCACAATAGATCTTATAGGTCGCAGTATATCGACATCCTCATCAACAGATATATAGGTAGAAGCGGTTGCTGTTGTCTAGTTCTAACTTAGATTTATATTACATGAAGCTTTTTAAGATGTAACTTGATTTTAAAAAAATATTTATAAAAGTAAAGTTTCCAGATGGGATTTAAATTAAAATGTTATTTTGTGATTTACATAAATTACTTAGAAACGGAATAATTTTGAAAGTTTACTTTTAAATCACCAAGGACTGTATCAACGGAGAAGTTGCGCCATTTGTACCGCTGCCAGGTAAATAAAAATTTAATAATATTTTCCTCAACGGAATCTTCAAAGTTTTTCAAGTGCTAAATTGGCCCAATTTTGATTGTAAAGAATTTCTATTGTCAGTATTATATTTATCTATCCCTCGAAAAAAAATTAAACGATTCTTTATAATATTTTTTTTATTTTTAATATATATTAAAAATATAAACATAAATATTAAATAAAAGTTAAATATAAATATTATTGTTATCGTTACCGCCCATGCTTTCATTATAATTTTCTTTATAGTTATACCTATTATAATTGGGGGATTCGGAAATTGATTAATCCCTCTAATAATTGGAGCCCCAGATATAGCATTCCCTCGTATAAATATATATATAGGATTTATCAATACTGAAGTTTTACATCTTTTCTTAATCCTCTGCCTTGATCAAAGAGAGATCTGGTTTTTTTCAATTCTTTCAAATAAGATTTTCTGACCCGAAAATAAGCTGGAAACTTATATACGTTAAAAGTGATTAAAAAATATTCTTAAACTTGTAATTTTAGTTTCTGAGATATGGATTGTTAAAGCTCCCAGCTTGACACACTGTATATCTTGCTAAGGGCCACAGCTCTTAACTACGCTTATTAAAATTTGATTTAGTATGAATAAAGCGTTTTCCAACTAATTGGGTTGCCATTAAGAACTAAAGTTAGTTACAGAAGCAAGGAAATGAACTTTAAGTTACATTCAGGGAGTTTATCTAAATTTGCCCAATCTCCAGTTTTGTTTAATGAAAAAGATATATCACAAGTTTATTCATTTCTGTAGTTCATAATGGCTTGCTCGTTTAACTATTCTTCTTTATTGACATTTCGAAAAAATTGACAATGACAAAATAATGATTTACTATACGCCAACCCGACATCTCTCGACGCGACATCTGGCGACCAGGGCCGACAAAAATTCTATCTCAGATTGTATGGCGGTGCATACACATTCATACGTATTCGTGTTTATAGGCCAGCCCCGCATACGCTAGCACGACGCGAGCGCCGCTCTACCGGCCGGGAAAAACAATAATTGATTGTCGATTTAAATCGACCGCTTAAGTTTAATTGAAAAACTCGCTTATTTATTGTTATTATCCGTCCACAATGTCGGTGGTGCTAAGATGTGGGTTCAAGCCGGTAAATTTAACAATTTTTCGAAAGAAAAGCCTCACTAAAGGCAAGAAACTCGTCGAAAGCCATTATATTTCCGGCGTCTACGAGTTAAAAACTAATGGATCATCTGAGATTACAGGAACTGTTTTGCACTAAGCACTAAGCACCAAAACGACAACAAACCTTTACAAGCCGACAATCGAGCTATGTATATAATTATTGTTCGAAATCGAACATTTTAATCTACGCCCATGGCAATAAAAGAAAATAAAAATAACCAAAACGCACGCTTATGTACCGGCCTGGTAACAAAAAACACTATAAAACGTGTCGTGAATCAAGGCCATCGCTCAGATACGAGTCACCGACGAACAAGGATACAAAACTTCAATGCGGAAGCCGCTTTGGCGGCGTGCGCCTTTTACATATACCGCGACTAACTGACGCGACTACAGGTCGCCAAGTAGAAATAAAAAGACACATCTATAAAGCCGCAAACGAGTAGTGGTGATTGGCCGAAAGGATTTCGCCCAACGGCAGGCGTTTCAAATAGATCAGGTCGTAATCTTGGGACCGTCCTCGCGTAATAAAAATAAATCAGTAGAACATATCTCTCCGCCTGAACAGATCGTAATCGTTGGACAGGTTATGCGTAATAAAATCAGCAATTTACATTATACAAAATTGCATGATATCAAATGCATACCTTTATTTAAACTCACCATTTCTTGAGCAATTAAAAACCCATTTTTAAATCATTGTTAAATTATACATTTGTTAAAAACTGGTTTTTACGAAAGTTATCGTTAATATCAAGTACTATTAAACGAGCAAGGTTTGTATGTGTGTGTGTATGTGTGTGTGTCCAGAGGATCTCGAAATCCACTCGTCAGAATTCAATGAAACTTTCAGGGTAGACTAATTCCTATCTAAATCGGCGAAAAATATAGGTCTCATGTCTGTGAAAATTCGATCTTCCGAGATATTTACAAGAAAAGTTAAGCTTTTAGTTTTATTTCCTATTTTAAAAAATAAGTGATAATATCCATTAAGAAGAATATTTGAAGTACCAAACCACTATGAACTGTAGAAGTAAATTACAATGTTTTATAGCCATTTTAAATTTTATATTTTTTTAGAGAAAACAATGTGCGAACAAAATAAAACAGTCGGTCGTAATCAAATATTCTAAATTCAAATCTTCTGTACGAGTCTCATACTCCAAGACTACCAAAGTAAGCAAAAATACTTGCTATAGATGAAACAATAGCTATTAATAGCGGAAAGAGCTACTTTGCCGCTTGAGATAAGAAGTTTATCGTAAGCGACAAATAGCTTTCCGCTCGAACTACACACGAGATTTTTGCTACGATCACGCGATATTAAATATATATCAAATACTATTAAACGAGCAAGGTTTGTATGTATGTGTGTGTGTGTCCAGAGGATCTCGAAATTCACTCGTCAGAATTCAATGAAACTTTCAGGGTAGACTAATTTCTATCTAAATCGGCAAAAAATGTAGGTCTCATGTCTGTGAAAATTCGATCTTCCGAGATATTTACAAGAAAATTTAAGCTTTTAGTTTTATTTCCTAGCAACGGTCGATATAATAAGTTGTTTCTATAGTAATATATACTATAAAGGATAGATGAGTACAGTATAAGTGGGGATATAACGTCACATTCCATAGGCGTACTTTGCAAAATAAGTTTCTATAATATAAATAAGGTCACAGCATATAAAATATATATACGCACTTCATAGATTAAATTTTGAAGTTATATTATTTACAAAAAATAAAAATAAACTTTATGCATCTGACACTTTAACATTGAACGAATTAAATTTAACCAATAAATAACAAGGAGGATTATATGTTGGGATTAAATTAAATCTCTTGGCATTAAAAGTAACGCTTCAGTACTTACCTAAACTCAAAGATTAAAAAAAAAGTTAGTTCAAGAACTATCTTTAAAAGTCACTGTCTTCACTAAAACTACTGGCATCACTATAATTGTCTTTTCTGATGTTTATTATTATCGGTTCTATTAAATTATCCATTGATATATCCACTTTCCTAAATGAATTTTCCACATTTTTAAACATGATCAATACATTTTCCCCAATGTTCTCTATTTACATCTGAAACTGCCTTCAAAAACAAATTTCGCACATCAGGAAATTTAAATGTTTTATTGTTTTGAGAAACATAACCTTTTAATAATTGGGACCAGATCAGTGCAATGGAATTTAACTCTGCGTGGTTCGGATGAAATATGAGAATTTTAATTCCTTTTTCTCTGGCCATCTCATCCATAATATATTTTTTGAATTTGTTTTTATGTTGCCTTGCTATTACTAATAATTCTGCCTTCAAGGATTTAGGAGGACTGATAATATTTTTAGAATGAAGCCATTTTGAAATATATATTAATACAAAATTCTGAATCAATTAAAATACATACGATATGGCTATGAATAAATAAAGTCTGACTTATCTGTCAAAAGAACAGGTTTATCTAGACAAAAACTATATTAGGCCGATCAGATGTATTAAAATTTAAATTTTAACTACAAATAAGCATTGAAGGATGAGGTAAAAATAAAATTTCTACCTCTTGAACCTGTACTACGTTCTGCAAATTAAATACTGCACTACTTTCTTATGTATAGTATAGTAGTAAAAAGGTTTGACTTTATTTAATTTCTGGCTTTTTATTCTGAAAGAATTCAATTTTAAATTTGCCTCTTTATATAAAAGAGGAAAGGTTCATTTGACGGACATAAATAATTTGCTTGTCAAATGACAGCCATCTCATAAATTCAAAGTTGAAAATACAACGTTGCCATACGTGTCAGAATGTAACAGCTGTCAAAATGAACAAATCTCAAAATGAACAAATGTCAAAATATGACGCCTGTCAGAATGTAACAAATGTCAAAATGTCACACGTATCGTACTTTTCTTTATTTATTACAAAGATCTAACCTAAAGCTAATCTTTTTTTTTGGCGGGTGGAAATGCGTTATGCACATCGGGTAAAGGTTCTTCCCTTCCCCGATAGTGTGAGACTATCCCTTACGGCTACTATTTTATTATGCGGACAGTTTTAATACTGAAGTTTTCATTATCATAGAGAGAGAGAGAGAGAGAGAAAAAGAATGAATGCTTGTACACGTGTACTATTAACATAGATTTCAATTTTTTATTTTACAAGAAACTTTAAAGAGACATTTAAAATTCTCTATTTTCATAGTACATTTTAAGGTTGATTGTGACTTTGTATTTTCCAAGAACAAATTGTAATGTAATGTACGAATGAACTATTTTTGTAACTGAACATTTTTGAAAAAATATGATATCAATATCTGCCACACGTCGAGAGTCTGGTCACAGGTTTTTGTGGAGGTTTTTACCCAAGTATGAATATCAGACCTATAATTTTCCTTCACTGCAGATCAATAAATAATAAAATCTATTGAACATAGAGTTTTTCTTATATAGTGATAAATAGAGTGAGCTGAGCGATCTTCTGTTGACGGGACGTGTGCCCTATACGCTGCTGTTGCCCGTCCCGGAAACGGGGCCTGGCCTGTCCACCGTGACAATTCGCGAAGATCAAGCGTCAGTAGATGTTGCCCTAAAAGGGTGAAATCCCCAGAAACTAGGCAACTTTTAATGCATTTAACTAACGTCTGTGACAAGCAGTTGATAAACGTCAACAACCGCTGCAGCCAATTGAAAATTAGCACTGACAGCTTTTTTTATTTTCCCGCCTACTTTCAAGCCAATCGTCAATCAACTTTTTATTTATCTCTCTATCAGTAGTTCAAGTAGATGTCGCCCACTCCGTGATTTTCGCGAATTAATTAATAATTTGTCATGTTATAAATATACTTAAATTATATACTCATTGGACTGCTTAAAAATGTAGATTTGAATATTAAGAGCGAAGCTCGGTGACCAGATATTACTGCTTATAATCATGTAGCTTCCAATTAAATAAATAGATTAGAATTTTTTATAAATGCTATTTTGGAAGTTATAAATGTTATTTTGGTTATTTTTAAAAGGCAATCAATAAATAGCTTTTAAATACAAGTCTATTTATTGGTTACAATAACTTACTACACTTAATAAGTCTAGACTAGTCTATCATCAACTCCTGATGATGCCAACATAGTTGGCGAAACGCGCGTAGATTGTGTGAAAATTGTGATTTGGTTGAGTGGTCGACGATAGTTTTCAACTTAGTTGATAAACCAAAGGTTCCAATTTCCCAATTTAATTACACTTAATAAACAATAAAATAAGACTATGAAACAAGAAAAAAAATATTCTTAAATATAAAATATATAATTAAAAAATTGCGGAAGTTCCCCGCTCTACAGTCTTCAATATAACTACTGGTATCATTATCATTGTCTTTTCTGAGGTTTTTTATTATAGGATTTTTTAATAATAGAAAACGCGCGGAATAAAAAACGCACGGAATAAAAAACGCGCGGAATAAAAAACGCGCGGAATAAAAAACGCGCTGAATAAAAAAACGCACGGAATAAAAAACTCGCGGAATAAAAAACGCGTCAAATTTAACGATATTAACGCGAAAATTTTTTTAACTGCCTTCAAAAACAAATTTCGCACATCATAAATGTTGTATTGTTTTGAGAAACATCTTTTAATTGTGACCAGGTAAGTTCAATGGGATTTAAATCTGTATGGCAAGAAGGCAATATGAGAATTTCAATTCCTTTTTCTCGGGCCATCTCATCTATAATATATTTTTTGAATTTGTTTTTATGTTGCTTTGCTATGAAGCCATTTTGAAATATATATTAATACAAAATTCCGAATCAATTAAAATACATACAATACGGCTATGAATAAATAAAGTCTGACTTATCTGTCAAAAGAACAGATTTATTACAGTAAAAACCATGGAAACATGATTAAATCAAATGAAATCTTTTATTAGACCGATTAAATGTATTAAAATTTTTATTTTAACTACAAATAAGCATTGAAGAATGAGGTAAAAATAAAATTTCTACCTCTTAAACCTGTACTACTTTTACAAATTAAATTACTGCACTCCTTTCTTCTCTAAACTATAGCTTAGTAAACACCGCACTTCATTCGACCTTGGAAACGCACAAGCTTTGAAAAAGGTTTGAACAGGGCAGCACAAGTGTAGCGAGAAGAACTAACTGACTGCATTACGTTTTGGTTTGTTATTTCAGTGTATCCCACAATAATAACAAGCAAAATCTTCAAATTTTTATTTTTTTAAAATACAATTTTTTGTTAATTTCTTCTAAGCAATGGGGGGGGGGGGGTTACATCCCCAATACCCCCCCTCGTTACGCTTATGGAAGCACATACTTTTTGTTTAAGACTTACGGCTACCATACTCTGTCGGAATAGTATATTCTGTGACAAGGTTGGAATGAGAATTCGACACGAGTGGATGATTCCGAACGCGAGCGAATGCGAGCGTGAGGAACCACGAGTGTCGGATTTTCATTCCAAAAGAGTAACAGACTGTATTTTCTCCACGGCCACAAAAAGCAGAAATTAAATGTAGTAAAATGAAACCTGAATCTCTCAACATTATGTAGGTAGTATTTTTATATTCAAGCTTGGATTTTTGCGGTAGCAAATTTTGAGTTATATTATCAGCATATTTTTTTATCTCTGGAGGAGTATTTTCAAATCGTTTGATTTTCTTCTCCTTTTTAATAAATTAAAAGTTTTTACAAACCAATATTAAGACCACGTCAACTAATAGTGACAGTTAATTTGACATTCACGGCAAACCTTATTTTTGTAAACAATCACGGAATACAGATTCTATCTCTAGTGATAGAATGCAATACATATAAAATACATAAGAGACAAATGTTTCAGAATTTTCTTTCAATCTCAAGAGCAAGAATGTTTCTTTTCTGTTATTATAAGTGGTTTCAGAATAACTACATTCAGTAGTGGCCGTGGAGAAACAATATTCAGACATTGGTTTAGAATTTAGATGGTTTAAAAGTAATGATTGTTGAAGATTATTAACTTAGGTTTATATCTGTACTTTAAAATGCCGTTTAGTTTTTTAATTTCATATTTTCCTATGAGACTCTAGCAGCTTTATCGTTTTTGCAGATTTTTTTGGAAGTTCAAATTATGATACAGCTGAGAAAAAAACCTTGAAAAATGTCGTTTCTTGGATTTAAGCTCCTAGCTGGACAAACTGTATATTTTGTCAAGTCAAAGGACAGCTCTTAACTCTATGCTTATTAAAATTTGATTTAGTTTGAATAAAGTGTTCGCCAACTAATTACGTTACGACTTTCGACTGAGAAATAAAGTTAGTTACAGAAGCAAGGAAATTAACCCTTTAGGCTTGATTGCCTTTGCACGTACGAGAGTGACTTGTATCCGTACAGAAGTAACGACTGATGTCGACTTATATTTCTGCTAAATTCATGATCGGGCAATGGTAATTTTGTATTGGTAAAAAAAAATAACTTTAGAATACAATACTAATAAGAAATGATGAAGATGATGATAATACTGATTGAATATTAATTTAACACATAATTGGATTTAAGAGCATTCAGTACCTTGGTGAAACTGGGTGTGGTTTCTCATATCCCAGAAATTTTTTCAGTGAAAACCGTTTATCACAAAAAAAAACTCTCATTTTTTGTAATTCCGGAAAGTCAAAGATTTCCTTCTACGTTAAAAAATGGAATGAACCTACACAATCGTAAAAATAATAGAATTTCTGGTATTCTTATACAGGGTGGTAAACGGAAATATTTTAAAGGTAGGTAGAGGTCTAAATAACCTATATATTATGGGTCTCTTGGTTTCCATAACCAAGTTACAGGGTGTTTTATCAATTATGCATAATTATTCATTTGGCCAGAACTTTTGAATCACTTAGTATAATTTTTTCATTTTTGGCATACGGATTACACTTCTCACGAATAATGTACTGAACTATTGAGAGATATGAAAATCCAGGTTCGGCTTTAGGAAAAATTGAAATATATTAAAATTATCAAAACAACACCCTGTATGTCAAAATTTTAATATTTCCATTTTAGATTTGAATAGAGGGGAAAAAACTGAATTGAAACAAGTTTTGTCTTTATCCCGCCACCAATTTGAATTGGAAAATTTTGAAACTGAATGTAAAATTTTCATTTAATTTAGAAAAAACATGTTATGAAACTCATTTTTCTTTAACAATTTTAAAAATTCACTTCGCGTCATTTACCTATTTCTTGTTTATTCGGCTTAAAATAATTTTACACTGTACTGGTGTATCTGCAGGCACGTACTTAGGGGAAAATATTCAATTAGGTATTTATTTTTTAAACGCGCAGTATAAAGTAAAGCGGGACAATGAACGCTCATAGTAACTAACAAATATTTATTAATAATTAACAATATTGTTGAAAATGTCCACCATTTTGTTTTATGCACTTTCTTGCACGTTTAATGAAGTCTCTTACTGATTTTCTTATAATAATAAATGGATTGTTTCTCAGTTCCTCGCAGGGTTCCTCAATTCTTTGAAGCAGTTCTTCTCTATTGTTTATTTCTTTAGAATACACTTTGGATTTCAGATATCCCTATACAGCATAATCCACTGTGCTAAAATCGAAAAGTAATCAATTATTTAATATTTTGTTTAAAGTACGTGTGGTGCTCGTGTCTCCATTTTTACGAGCACACAATATCTTTACATGTTTACATTTTTTTTTAAGTTTGACAGTTTATGTCATTATTATTCTGCGCTGCTGTCCTCCATGATTATCACACACTGTAGTTTGCATGATTCATGCAGACCAGCACAAATACCAAGATAAAAAACTGCAAAAAACCTTATCGCTCTTGCCTCGATATTTACTTACTCATTGCATTCTTTTGTGCCGGCCAGTAAACGTGTATAAAATTTTTAATTTAAGAGGGGCATCGCGAGAGGTATGCCAAACCACAAACACCAAAAATCCCCATTTTTATCTTTATCTTTTATCACTGTCTTTCTGCAATAATGAAGAGAGATAGATATCTTAAGACTTCAGTGAATCTCCTGTATCCTAGGTGGCGCTGCTTTTATTAAAATATAATATATTATTTGGGATATCTAAGGAATCTGAGAGAATAAATTTTCTTTATTTTCACGATTGGTCTTGTCGCAGAGAGCGCTAATAATCCATTTGTCATGTCGATACCTGCTTCAGCCTCGACAGAAATTTTATTTTTTATTTTTAGGAAATTTCATTTTTTTTGTTTACTATTTTTTTTCTAGCATCAAAATAGAGTTTATATTTTATTAATTTAATTAATTTTCAATTATTTTCGTATAAATCCGTTTATTTTAATATGAATAGCGCTTCCACGCGACTAATCTCATTAAATACATCAGATAGGAATGGAGCTCGGAAAATAATATTTCTAACATAAAAAAAATATTTAAACATCAATGGATTCATACGAAAATTGAGAATTATATAAATGTATAATCTTAAAATTATCTTGTCAGGTTAAATATTAAATGAAACGTCACCTAAAAATAAAGAAACAGTATTCTTAAAATAAAATTTAAAAGAATAAACAAAATGCTATTTTATTGATAAAGAACTTACCTAAGGGAATGATTTAATGTGAGATCAATATTACAGTGAAAATCCTTCTTAAAAGCTCTGATATTAGCCTAAAAATTAAAACCAAAATTAAATAATATTCAAAATTCAAAATTTTTAACAATTTATTTCGGGACAATCTTTATAACAAATTATAATGTCAGGACAACCTGTACAACAAAATAAAATAAAAGTTTTGACAACTGTTTAAAATGAAATCCAAAGATACCAACTTTGTAACTAAATTAGAAATTAATAAAATGTATAAAATTAGACACCAGAATATAAAGGAGAAGTATGTTAATTGTTATAATTAAAATTAAGAAAATCAAAACACATAAAATTGATAATAAAATATCATAGAATCAAAATTTTTAAATAATTAGAACAAATTCAGAAACAATTTGGGAGTTTCTGTATGACGTCAGAAGGTAACATAGCAACGGAAAAAAAAGAAAGTAGAAAGTTTGATGAAATGAAAAAAAGAGGCTAGGATAAAAATTTAAAGAAGATTTTTTTAAAATTATAAAAATTAAGAAAGTTTTAAAAGTTAGAAAATGGTAGAAAGGGGAGATAGAAAATTTTACAAAAATTATTAATCGAAATTTTAAAAGAAGTTAATGAAATAAAAAAATAACCTTTATATTCTGGAAGTCTAATGATAACTGCGACTATGTTTAATAATTAGTAAGTGGAGAATCTAAAATAGTATTTAAACAAAAACTTGCCTGGAAGGTATTGCTTTTATATTTTTGTGTATCCTGAGAATTGTGTTCTGAATAATTTGCTCAAATCGAGCATATATCACTTGAAGAATCAACAAAGTTGGAAATATCACATCACTAGAAGTCTAGCCACAATATATCACTGGTTGTACGAGTTAGAAGAAGATCAAGCACAAATAGTTGAAGGTATAAACTTTTCATTTTAATTACAATGTGCTTATACTAATAAACAAGTGTGGGACACGTGTTTTGCGTTTAAGACAGACAGGTTAGTCAATTACGGTCTTAGTCTTAGTCTTATAGCCCACTCGAGTTAGATCAAAAAAGGGGCTAACCCGGACAAAATTGAAAACGGCAATTTTTCTTCGGGAATCGTTAGGGGGGGTCACTGGCAGTCTAAATTTCGATTTGTGTATGTTCAAGTCCATTGCGTCAGCCGCCATATTGAATTTAAGGGTGCATATTTATTTATTCAATAACTCGTTCATTTGCAATTTTACATGAAAAATGGTAATGACCAAAGTTGTCTGGAATTAAATTTCCTACAATTTTGGTCGTTATCACTTTTTCGCAAGGATCGATATTTTTCGACTAAGAGCCGAAAGAGGGGGTGAAATTTGAGAAAGAGATAAATTAAGAGAGAAAGATAGAATAAATTGATGAAAATGAAGAAACAAAACCAAAAAATAAAAATTCAAAGATAGAAACCAAAAATGAAAAAACCAAAAATGAAAAATGAAAAACGAAAAACGAAAAAAAAAAAAAAAATAGAAAAATGAAAAGCGAAAAATGGAAAACGAACAATGAAAAATGAAAAATGAAAAATGAAAAATGAAAAACGAATAATGAAAAACCAAAAACGAAAAATGAAAAATGAAAAATGAAAAATGAAAAATGAAAAATGAAAAATGAAAAACGAAAAATGAAAAACCAAAAACCAAAAATGAAAAATGAAAAACCAAAAACCAAAAATGAAAAATGAAAAACGTAAAATGAGAAACGAAAAATGGAAAATGAAAATCGAAAAATGAAAAACGAAAAACGAAAAATGAAAAACTAAAAATGAGACATGAAAAATGAAAAACGAAAAATGGAAAACGAATAATGGAAAGCGAAAAATGAAAAACGAAGAACGACAAAAGTAAAACGACCATGGATTTTTGTTCTATGGCCTAGTAGAAAAAAAAAAGTCTATGTGGGTCCGCATCAGCCCCATCAGCCTTGCTCCGTCGGCATAGTAGAATTTATTTTTTTTTTTTTCAATATCTGAAACTTGGCTGGGCCATCTGCTAAACGTCCAAGAGAGGCATAGGGACTAAAGGGGATGAAGGAGGGTGCAAAAGTGTACTTAAGAAACAATAAATGTTTATTTTTTTTTCAGTTAAAAGTTCGAGAAATGGTTAATTTACACCTCCTTTTCCCTGATCATCGTTTTTCGTTTTTCATTTTTCGTTTTTCGTTTTTCATTTTTCGATTTTCATTTTCCATTTTTCGTTTCTCATTTTACGTTTTTCATTTTTCATTTTTGGTTTTTGGTTTTTCATTTTTCGTTTTTCATTTTTCATTTTTCATTTTACGTTTTTCATTTTTCATTTTTGGTTTTTGGTTTTTCATTTTTCGTTTTTCATTTTTCATTTTTCATTTATCATTTTTCATTTTTCATTTTTCGTTTTTGGTTTTTCATTTTTCGTTTTTCATTTTTCATTTTTCATTTTTCATTGTTCGTTTTCCATTCTTCGATTTTTTTTTTTTTTTTCGTTTTTCATTTTTCATTTTTGGTTTCTATCTTTGAATTTTTATTTTTTGGTTTTGTTTCTTCATTTTCATCAATTTATTCTATCTTTCTCTCTTAATTTATCTCTTTCTCAAATTTCACCCCCTCTTTCGGCTCTTAGTCGAAAAATATCGATCCTTGCGAAAAAGTGATAACGACCAAAATTGTAGGAAATTTAATTCCAGACAACTTTGGTCATTACCATTTTTCATGTAAAATTGCAAATGAACGAGTTATTGAATAAATAAATATGCACCCTTAAATTCAATATGGCGGCTGACGCAATGGACTTGAACATACACAAATCGAAATTTAGACTGCCAGTGACCCCCCCTAACAATTCCCGAAGAAAAATTGCCGTTTTCAATTTTGTCCGGGTCAAATTCTAACTCGATTGGGCTATTAGTCTTTAAAAATTTATTGCGCCAAATCCAAATCCTTTATGTTTTTATATTTTTAGAAATAAGCTACTATTGAGTGAATGTGTGTGCGTGCAAGTAACTCATCTAATTAAATTTAGTCTGGTATGTGTTCATGTTTTTCCATATTCTTTATTAAATAAACTCATTTAATTGTTGAACCAACATTTTATTTTCTAGAAAAGTACAGGGAAAATCAGTAGCGTAAATTAAAAGGGAGCTCTAAGAACTTAAACTCACAATTAAATAATCCCTGAGATTAAAATTTTTTTTAAGAGATATAACAACAATTGAGCATAGTCGTGGCGATATTCACAAAAATATTAAAATTATATAACATTATTTAAAATTTTCAAATTAAAATTATTTATTAAAATTATAAAAAAAATATAAATTTACAAATTTCACAAAAACATTATTAAGTATTAATAATTTTGAAATATTATTACAATATATTATCTAATATATAATCTTGGTCATCATCAAATAACAGATAAGAGAATATATTTCTAATACCGGGTCTTAGACTTATAGGTGTCGGTCGTCAATGTATTTAAAAATTTTGTAATTGTGGGAGAATTAAAAATATCACTTTTCAATATTCAGCATTGTTTCTTTATTTTAATTCAATACCTACCTGCCTGGGAAATTAATATTTCTTAGAGTTTCAACGTATTTGATTATATCCCTGTCGCAGTAATGTCATCAAAAGAACATGCCTTTCACAAGGGAACCAATAAAGGCTAATGCATTTAGAAAATTAAATTAATCTTGACAGTATTCTCAAAGTAATTTTATTACGGAATTTATCAAGGAAGGTCTTATGTCTTATTGAGAAACTGTAAGAAAACATCGTTGTCAGATCACTTTGTAAGCAGAAAGTCGTATTTTATATCTATGTAAATTTTTTACTGTATTTTTTATTAATACGCTATGGCCCAAAATCTTGGTAACATTTTTAATATATTAATGATTTCAATAAAAAAATATTTAGATGAGTGAAGGTTTTTGGAAGTTAGATGATGCGTGAAAAATATTATCTAAGTTTGGCCACCTGCCCACACACAGAGTGTGGATAGTTGCCCAAAATATGACTAACTACCTCGTTCTTTATTCTCCATGCTTGATAACCTGGTTTGTTTTGCAGTGCCAACTCTACAATTATACTCAAATAATCATTCAAAGGTAATACCACCATTTAATCTATAAAATTCGGGAGGACGAGTAGTATTTGGAAAAATATTTTTAAAATCATTTTGTATTAAAAACAGAGAATATAGTTATTTATGCAAAAGACACTTTACACACAAATGTTCAATATGTTCTTTATTAATTTAAATTGAAACATCACATATTGAGCTGTAATAGATTTAAATACAGGGCCACCAAAGCATGCGCGATTGCGTTTGGCTTAATCCGGACTTTGACATTTGTCAGTTTTAAAAAGATTTATGGATTTCTGTGTAATTTGAAGTGTTTAGTTATTCAAAAACTGATGTTGAGTGTTGAACTGAGTTATGTGTGTTAAAGCGATTTAAAATAGATGAATAAAAAAAGGTTAGTTTTTAAATATGGTTCAAAAAATTCCATCTTCGTGTAGTTTTCTACAGTTTTGCAAGCTTTGATTTTGTTATGAAAGTGAAGATGGCGTTGGGCTCTCCTCGTTCGTGATATACTTGCTCCAACGCAACCACTTTTATCAAGAACAAGGCGAGTAGAATTCATTTTCAGACATCCTTTAGCCACAGGATGTCGAGCTAGCCTGCTTCTTACTGATGAGGTACAATAATACCGAAACCGGTCTAAGAATGGCAAGCTCCTTTTATAACAAAATCGAAGTTTTTGGTTCGGGCACCAAACCACGTCTGGACTTTCGTAATTCAATACCTGGTGGGGCATATAGCCCAAGGAGTAGTTGTTGAAGTCCAGAACATGTGTGATTTTATTTCACATCCTTTGTGCAATAACAAACATTGATTAATATTAACGAAATTGTTCAAAAACATTTTGTTGTATGCACTTTCTTGATGTCCCTTACTGATTTGGCCATAGTTGCATATGAGGAAGCTGCACAACGTTAAGATATCAAGTTTTCTATTTTATTTTCTATTATTTTTTACATGAAACTAATAAAGTGCTAAAATAAAATTATACAAGGCTATCGAAAAGTAATCAATTTAATATTTTGTTTAAAGTACGGATCTGCAATATTATTTAAAATGGTGTTAAAACGGACAAATAACAAAAATATGAATAAAAAATGACTGTCTAAATGTCGAAAATAAATCCATGTTGAATAAAAAAATAATTTATCTTTTTTCTCTAAAATTTTATTTTCAGTTTCAAAATTGTCCCATTCGAATGGGTGACGGGATAACAACAACAACTTGTTTCATTTCAGTTTTTTCGTCTTTATTGAAATCTAAAATGGAAGTATTAAAATTATGATATACAGGGTGTTGTTTTAATATTTTTAATGTTTCAATTTTTCCTAAAGCCAAACCTGGATTTTTATATCTATGAATATTTCAGTACATTATTCGCAAGAAGTGTAATCTGTATGCCAAAAATGGAAAAAATATACTTAGTGATTCAAAAGTTCTGGCCAAATGAATAATTATTCATAATTGATAATATCTATTAATAAAAAATTTTCTAGGATTAAACCACAATTTATAAAATAAATTTAAATATTGATTTTACCAATAAAATATTGGGAAACGATCGTATAGAAATTCCTATAAAATTTAGATATTAAATTTTAATTTTCAGGAGGTCCTTCTGGAGGAATATTAAAAGCACTCCCAGTTAATATTTTTATTAATCTTGATCAGTAAAACGAAATTTGGTGAAGGGAATTTTCTATTCTAATGGACCATAAACAATGCCTTTTCTCTTTAAACGAGCAAAATCACGTCCCGTGAGATTGCGTTTGAAACTCGAGGGGTTTGACTATACGCTAAAATACAAAAAAGGCAAAAATAATCAAGTAGCAGAAGCATTATCAAGAATAAATCCTGACTGTGATCTGACTGAATTATTAGACGTCAACGTAAATGATTGAAAATCTCAGTGAAATATAAAATTTCTCAGACCAAGAAATACCAGACATATATTAACCATTAGAAAATCCTGTTATTAATATCCCAATTACAGACAAAGCAGCAAACTTTTATAAAAATCAAACTAGTGGTGAGGTCAATGAAATAAAAACCAAAAAAGAACAAATTTTGAAAATACAAGACTCTTTATTAGTCTACCAATGAGTACTTAAAAATTGAGCTATTAAATTCATTCATTGCATAAAAATATTTGACGATATACTAACCTCCAAAGAATAGAGAGAAAAATGAAATAGTTATCATATTCTTAAGAATGGCCATCGCGTAATCTATGACAGAAATAATCCAGTGAATAGAGGGGGTTACCTACAAACGGTCCGATAGTTCTAAATTTTTGATATGTTGTCTAGAATGGTTAGGGAGTATTTAAAATGCAAAATGCACAATTCCTCCCCATCTGCGCCCGCCCCCAGATTGAAGAAACCGAAAAAAATCGTCAATTTCTTCAGATTTTTGCTTATATCTTCGTTTAAGTGCATTTTAGCTAGAAAAGAGTTCTACACAATATTGTAGAGAATTAAATTTCCTATAATTAACGTTCTAAATGTTGTTTCTAGGATAGATGGTTACGGAGATATGCACTTTAAAAAAAATGAAAAAAATCGCATTTTCCGGTTTGTCAAACTTCTGTAATTCAGTTATGACCTATTCTATGGAAACAAGTATCAGAATAAAATTTGTAGGGAATTTATAAAACTCATCTACATTTTTTAAACCAACTGGACGGGGTGGGTAAAAGTAAAAGTTAAAACAACGGAATATTGCTTTTTTTGCTATTGTGACTCCATATTGTATATTGTATCACTAATTATTTTCCAGTTTTGGCTAGCATTTGGAGTTTACACCAATCCTACTTGCGTTTCTTACATGTTACAGAGTAAGGCTCATGAGGCAGGTACTATTTGACTAGAATACCTACTGGTCAGAAGGGATATTCAATTTCAAATAACCCACCAACACAGCAGATACATTTTTTAAAGATTCATTTATTTAAACAAAGTAAGAACAAAAGGTAATAATAACCATACATCAATCGAAGGTTCTTAGGAAATAAAGAGAAAACAAATTTACAGCTTCGCTCGTTTCGTAGGGGGTGAGTTAATTTTCGTCAACTAGTGAAGTTGCATCTGCATGAGATGGTCTTGAGCCGGTTTGGGGGATCAGCGTCTCTACTCATCTTGATGGGCCTGCCTTCGAGCTTTTCTACACCAGTCCCACTCGATAGGGTCTTTGACAATACCAATTCACTCCATGACCTGGTGGTATGTCCTCAGGAAGTGGAAATGTCCTGCGTCAGTGGTCTGAGGTAGTTTAGCCGGATTGAGCTTGTCTTCAATTTGCTATACCGAATGGAGTTCAACGTCTATTCTCTTCTGCCAACATATAGGTATACCAATATTTGCAGATGGTTTTTTCGTGTCCTTTTTTCAGCTGCGTCTTAATTCCTTTATGTTTGACTGTACGGGCTCCTTCCAAATCTTTATTGCAGATGAAGCATATAATATATGACCGAGACACTGTAATAGTGTTTGTTGTTTGTGGACATTACAATGGCATCACAAGCAAAGATGTCAGAGAATATTATTATCCATCCGGCCAGGTATCGGTCATTCACCTCTGTCCTGATTTGCCAATCTGAAATTAACTTTTTTCATCATTCTGGTCAAAATATGAATCTACATGCTTAGTAAAACTGCCTTAAGTCAAGCCAAAGCACATAAAAAACAATACATTTTATGCCGTATCTACAATACTGTGTATGGATACAACTAACGTAGAACTAATTTTATTCAATTGTGAATTTTCTGCAGATACGGCGTTTTGGCTAATGAGGGCAGACCTGCAATGAATAGAAAAAAAATATTATAGCATTCCACTCCATATAGGGTTGCTAACAAAAAAATGTACATGAGTTTTGTAGGAAATTAAATTCCCTATAATTTTATTCTGATACGTGTTTTCCTAGAATAGGCCATATCTTAATTTTACAGCGTTCTAAAGTTAGAATATTGACAAATTTCCGGAAAATGCGATTTTTTTCATTTTTTTAAAGTGCATATCTCCGTAACTATCTGTCGTAGAAACAAAAACATAAATTGTAGGAAATTTCATTCTCTATAACATTGTATAGAGCTCTTTTCTAACTAAAATGCACCTAAACGAAGATATAAGCGAAAATCTGAAGAAATTGCCAATTTTGTTCCATCCTAGACAACATATCAAAAATTTAGAACTAAGGGATCGTTTGTAAGGTAACCTCTTCTATTCACTGGATTATAAAGCTTCTTTAGAATGTAAATATTAGTCATAAGTAAAAATAATGTTCTTTTACTTAAGGCAAACCTTTCCTGCATTTAAATTAAATACAGGAAGCCTTTAAATTTAAAAAACTGGCGATTACCATTGCAACGCCCTATATGCTTATAAAACAATATAGGGCTACATATAGTGGTAGGTTGTCGATCTCAACCTTATGTCTATCGGCGTAGCTCTGTAGGGGAGGCTGTCGTGGATCCAAATTATAATAATCAAATCAAATATAAAAATGTTCAAATGGCAAATTACAAAAACAATAAAAAAATATGGTTCAAAACAACTAATTAAACAGAGATTAAACGTCCTAAAGAAGAGAAATTGACGCTCTCATTTAGCAGTGGTACCAAGGCTGAATGGAATATTAAAATAGTTAAAGTTAATGGCGATAATTAGTTTACTTTGCGTTTAAATAAAAAAAAAGAAAACTACAAAGATATTGGTATGCGCAAATTAACAAAAAAACAAAAATTGACGAAAGTAACAAAAATAAATTTATCAAACCGTTTAACTTCTTATTTCTTCCAAATTAATTTCAAACAAACCAAATACAAAATAAAGTTCCAGTTGACCAAACTCAAATTAAATTTCCAATTGACCAAATCCAAATAAAATTTCCAAAGACAGTAGAAAGTAACCAGGCAGTAGAGTTGTAGTACAAGGACGGCAATATTCCTCTAATAATACGACGGCAGTCGAGTGAGCAAAGGCGATTGTACCAAATACTTATACAGACTTTACGATGGACTCAATAATCAAACTTGCAATTCTATCATAAAATAATTCAATACATATAGTAACGTTTGAAATTATTAAAGGTCACATTAATCGGCGGGTCCAAAATGCGGACCAAATAGGGTGCACACCAGAAATGGTCCTATAATCTTAGAAGAAATTTGCGCACCAGAGCCTTTTTATTATTGTATATAATCATAGATTTAGAACAATAAGATCGAGTTTGTTGACGTTTCGGCTGGGGACAACAACACGTAACAGTCTAAACGCTGTGTTATTGAATTTATATTATCAGTTTCAATGTTGTCAAAGTTATCATATTTTTTCCGTCATTACCAAAATCCTAAATCTATTTAAACATTACCTTGGAAAATGAGATATTTTGTTTTGCTAAAATAATTGTACATATACGTTAACACTAATTTTCGAAACTATTAACACAACAAATTATATTGCTAGATAAATATTGACATAGATACTTTACCATGATTTAAGTTTCAACCATTTCTGCGAAAATTTGATAGAAGCGGCAACGAAGCGCTACCAAACATTGTTATTTATGAATGGAGTGAAACCATTAGAATGGTACTAGTATATTTGTGTCGGCCATGTTCAGTACAGGGTGTCCCAAATTGGTGAGTTTTGCAGGGTATCTCGTAAACTAGAAGAGATAGAAGAAAAGCAGTTAAGATGTTATGACTTCTTTTTTTGTTAAAGTAACGATATCCTAATTAAATCTTTAGTAACTCCCTGCAGTTGGAAGATACAGGGCGATTATTGAAAACTGTCGAAAACTACAAGGTACTATAACTTCTTAATTAAGAAAAATATAAAAAAACGTTTTCATGGATTAAAAAGTTTTTCGTTTAAATAATCTCCAACCAATTCAGCATTACCAAAAATAAAATCATAAAATAATATTTACAAGACTAACTTCGAGAGTAGGGAAGATTTATTACAAAATATTTAGAAAAATAAAGCCAGTGCACATACTCAATTGTTTAAGATCAGTAAGAAAAAGGTGTCAATTATTACTACAACAAAATGGAGGACATTTTGAACATTTAATGTAATTTTCACATTCTAATAAGATTAGTTCTTACAATGTTTCTTGTTGTTTCATAAGTTTATTGTTTTTATTTTTTTAATCTGGTTTTATTTTTTATTAATTATAATTTTGATAAATAAAATTGTCACACATCAGTATCCTTATAATAAAATGTTAAATTTCGTTACTGAGTGTTCAATTTTTTAAGGGTGTTTCACCTGATAACGTCCATAAATGGTTTATTTGCACTGTAGCTCCAACCATTGAAAATAGATATATAGTATGTCATATCAGGTGAATGAGAATTAAAAAAGAAAACGTCAAAATATACAGGGTGTCCCATTTAAAAAAACATAAGTTTGCATTATATTTCCTTAGTGAGCCCCCTAAAAAAAAATCTGTGCGCCACTGAACTCTTTAATATTATATCTATCAAAAGTTTTTATAACGTTTTTTTTATATTTTTCTTAATTAAGAAGTTATAGTACCTTGTAGTTTTCGACAGTTTTCAATAATCGCCCTGTATCTTCCAACTGCAGGGAGTTACTAAAGATTTAATTAGGCTATCGTTACTTTAACAAAAAAAGAAGTCATAACATCTTAACTACTTTTCTTCTATCTCTTCTAGTTTACGAGATACCCTGCAAAACGCACCAATTTGGGACACCCTGTACATTGATGTTTGTTTACTAATGTGTTTTATATCATGCTAGATTAAAATTTTGTTTTTCATATTGATTTATTGGTTTAAATTGATTGAACAGACAAATATGGTTCAACAATGTGTGGTATGCCGCAAACTGTATTATTTAAATCCCGATTTATCATTTTATCCTTGGGCACGGAATATTTGAAACTTATGAATGACTTGTTGGGGATGTGTATATAATATTATAGTAGACTGTTATCCTTTTAGGAAAATCCACAAGCCTCGCTTATGTTGGTATCATTTTACAAATCATTCAATATATGGAAAATTAGTTATTGAATAACTTTGTTTGTGTATGTAAAAAATTAAATTAAAATAACCAATGCCAGATACTCAATATCTTATCATGGGCCGGCAGAAAATGTGTTAGAAAGGACAAAATTTTTAATTATATTACATCGACAAAATGTTTGATAATATTTATTCACACACGCGTTTAAGAGGCGTTAAACGGTTTAGGTAAAGTTAACAAATGGATGTACGGAAATATCGATTCTGATCACGGCATTAGATATAACGAAGCAATCAAAACTTTCCAACAAAAACAATTAATTCACGAAACAAACTTACTAATATCATTGTACAAAAAACGGGTCGATCATTATAATAAATCCATAACCTTATGCAAAATCAGTTAAAACTTCAAAACAATTTATATAGAAGGATTCCAAGTCTCATTGCAAAGTCAAATTAGTTCCTTTCTAGATACAATAAGTCAGATAAAGAAGGGGGCACAATATTAATGAGATTTCCAACAATGACGGAATTTAAATAATATTAATATTTAAATTAAGTTGTACATACCGTCTCGTGAGTCGGAAGTATAATCGATCATTTTTCTACTCCTGTACTTTAAATTACTTATTAAATTACTATTCGTTTTATATTAAAACTCATTATACCACACGTTTCATTATAACACTGATATTGACCTATAAAACTGATTTTGACCAAGAGAAACCCCTGCTTTCTATTATAAAACTGACTTTTCACCAATAGAAACTTCTACGTTGTAATCAAGTAGGTATTAGATATTAGATATTATTGACAGTTCTGTGAAAGCTAATGTCAACATTATTCTTGTTGTATCAAATGAATTAATAGTTTTCAGTTAAAGTACTTATTTTGTCATAGAAAAATAGCGTAGGTATGCAACTTTCATGTAATGGCTATTAATACACTCGTTTAAGATTTACGTAACTTACCTTAAGCTCATGTATTAATAGCTATCATTAAATGATCGTTGTCGATATACTATTTAGATAGGTACTCTGAAAACGCGATAGTATTGTCAAAACTCAATTCACTTTAAAATTCTATAATATCAAATATTCAAATTTGGGATTTAATAATTTACTTACAAAAAATGTACAAACCTTCCAAACTATCCAAACTTAACAGTATATAGCCCAGTTGCCAGAGAAGCATATTGACCAAAAGCTCGGACAAAATGTGATCTTGAAGAAACTTGGCACTTAGGTACTTGAAAAGGTGAAGGAAACGATAAAAAAATCTTTGCTGCTATAAAGTGTATGCTAACTTCTCAATTTCGAAAATTAAATCGAAAATTTGGTTTTTCTTATATCTCGAAAAAAAATAATAAAAATTTCGAAAAACTAATAACACTACGTGAAAAAGAGAAAAATTTTACTAAAAATTATATTATAGGTTATTCTAAAAGAAAATTTGTATCACTGTAAAAAATTATTAAAAATAAGAAAGCAAATTCGAAAACTTTACGCAGAGACCAGCGCCAATCATTTTCGAAAGATAAAAAATCTTAGCAACATGTGGATGGTCGGAAAATTTAGTGTAAATTATAAGGAAATTAAAAAAAATCAATTGGACAAATTAAAAGTTCCGGAAGTGGGGTGGGGGTAGCTAAATATATAATTTGAGGGTTGGTTATGGGTTTTTTTACGATTTGTAGCTGAAATATGAATACTATCAAAAAAAGTTTAATGTAAAAGTTGTAGATAAGTAAAAAATATAACCTCAAAATTATACAGAAAAACAATAAAGACCGTTTTTTTGGTTTTTAATCTTTATCTGTTGCAAAAACATTACTTTTTATGAAACTTTGTGAAAACGTTCCTCACTGTATTTTAAATAAGCTGTAATTTTTTGAAAGCAAAATATTTATTTTTCGATTTTATTCGAAGTTAAATAAAAAAAAAACGTAATTTTCAATTGAAAAGGTTGCTATACAAATTTTTAATTTTTTAGCTTTATCAGTGCTCATTTTCTTCGTTGATACCTCAACTTTAAGGTGGTATGAAAAAAATATATTGTTCGTTTGAAAAAATATCGTTAAAAATGCAGAAAACCAAAAACGACTTTTTCATAATCGATTTAATACACTTTTCACATCCATTCAGTGACTCTCTGATATTGAGGACGCCCTTTCTTTAACTGACCTTTTCCAAGGGAAACGTAAAAACATTTTTTGTAACAATCTACGTGATATACACTATTTACAGCTAATAAATCAACTAGCAAAATTCTTTTTATACACATTTTCATTAGCTCGCAACTACCTTTTTCGATAATTGTTTTGAAATTTTGCTGAAACTCCTTACTAATTACCTTTCTTATATTCCTACGTTATCAAATACTATTAAACGAGCAAGGTTTGTATGTATGTGTGTGTGTGTGTCCAGAGGATCTCCAAATCCACTCGTCAGAATTCAATGAAACTTTCAGGGTAGACTAATTCCTATCTAAATCGGCAAAAAAGTAGGTCTCATGTCTGTGAAAATTCGATCTTCCGAGATATTTACAAGAAAAGTTAAGCTTTTAGTTTTATTTCCTAGCAACGGCAGACATAATAACTTGTTTCTACAGTAATATATTGTAAGGCTTTTTCTTGCCACTAAGAAAACTATTGCCTTACAAGATGACGCTTTAGTACGGAGATTGCTCGAGCGCCAGTTTTTTTATGTGGTATGCTCCACAACCCTTAGAAACGGCCTCTTAGGGGCACAGGTAACTTCAGATGGAGATACGGTATTCTCCAGGGGTCTAGTTGACTTCAGACTTAATTATTTTTACTTTATTAGATACCTTTAATATCCCTGAAAAGAGGTAAGGTTGGTGAATATAAACCAGGAAATAAACGTGACACATATATTGTTTTTAGCTAGTGTAACAAAATAAAATTCGTTCTACTTCAAAGCCCAACCCTATTTAACGTTTAAAACGTTTAAAAGAAACGTTCGATTCGGCTTTATAGTGACTGTAGTGACGGAGTGACTCAATCAGACTTTAATTAAATTTATCAAATTACGGAAACAAACGGAAAAACAAAATAACTTCTATTAAATATCTAAATCACTATGAAAGAGTTATTTAGCCTAATTAATTTATGAAATAGATCGGCAGGGTTTGTCAAAATTTATTATGTTCTAGAATTAACAAGAAAGTTAATAAATTTATTCTTAATTACTTTTATTACTTTAAATTAAAACAGGAGAGTTATCTAACCTTATTAATTATGCAATCTACTTGTCAAATTCGGAAATTAAAATCGGCAACTATTTTATGACTCTCTTTCTAAAAATGCTAATTAACCGGAAACGTAAATTAATACTATTAAATTATTTAACTTAAATCGGGTGAGTTAGTTAGCTTTCTTATTTTACGGAATAAACAGGGTAATCGCGGGGGTTGAATTTACGGACCTAAGCATTCAGAATCTGATATTGTCTGGGGGTTTTTGCCGAAGCCACCACGAAGATAAGATCAGTCCCGAAGCTGTGATACTAATACAGGCCGGCCGAAACTCAGGTAGATATTGTCTGGGGGTTTTTGCCGAAGCCACCACGAAGATAAGATCTGGTCCCAAGATTTCGGAAACTACACGTCGAACTAACTCTGCAATTGGGGAGATATTGTCTGGGGGTTTTTGCCGAAGCCACCACGAAGATAAGATCTGATCCCAATGCTTTTAAATTATTTCACGACTACCTAACCGTGCCAAAGCGTTGAAAATTATTACCCGGCGAGCGAACTTAGCTATGGGGAGATATTGTCTGGGGGTTTTTGCCGAAGCCACCACGAAGATAAGATCTGATCCCAAAGCTACTACTTCACGGCGAACTAACTCTGCAATTGGGGAGATATTGTCTGGGGGTTTTTGCCGAAGCCACCACGAAGATAAGATCTGATCCCAATGCTTTTAAATTACTTACGCGACAGTCGGAACAATTAATGCGGTAACTACTATTAAATTTCGGACGTGAAAAGGTAACCAAAGCTAACTGAGATTTAATTAAAAACAAACTAACTCAAGAAAACCATCAATAAATGAATCAATTTCGGTTAATCTAGCGGAAAATATAATTATCAAAATTAGAAATGTAATCGTAAATAAAATTAAAAACTGAGAACTTAAATAACTCTCCTAAAATTCGGCCACGAAAAGAAACCAAAATTAAATTAATTTTTCGGAAATTAAAATAATTAACAAAATTAAAAATGAAATTACGGGTCCCTAAAATGAATAAACTATTCTCGTTTACTAATTCGGAAAATTAATGATATTTAAAATTAAATTAAACAAGGTACGCCACTGATAATGAAAATTTAATTATAAATAAACTAAATTATAAAACCGGAAAAATGATCAAACTATTTCAGCCAAATTATTCAAGAAATAAAAACGAGAACTAAAATAAAATCTCACGCAATTCGGTATTTTGATTTTTAAAATCTAAATAACTCTTTGTAATAATTAAATGAATTCTTTTACTAATAACTAAATTATTCTCAAATTAATACCGGCGAAACAATCGAACGAAAAGCAAATGATATAAAAAGAGAAAGTCGGAACGGTACAAAAAAAACGTAGGTAAACAGTACACGACGCGGCGTCTTATCTTTTAAAAATAAACGGATGTGATTTCGGATCAAAATTAACGCGATTCTAATTTATCTTATTAACACGGCAAAATCAAATGAAAAATTACGGAAAACAATACTAAGAATTTTATACCTAGGAATATTTCTTGGAATTTCGGAACGGCGGAACGACTAATGAATTTTAAACGCGGCTGTTAATTTCGAATCGCAGGAATAGAATTAATTCTTTATTTCAAATTATTTCTCACCTAAGCTCTGAAGAATTCCTACTACGCAAAAATCCCTTCCAAAGCGACCGGATTCGCGGCGCGCGCAATACTATCTTTAAACTGCGTTAGCTCGTGAAATATTTTAAAATATGTATAGGGTGAGCCAAATAAAAATCGAACGTTTTATTTAATTTCAAATAAATTTTCATTGAATCCCGAAATTATTCAAATTATTTAAATTGTGAAAAATAACTTCATTACATCCCCCCCTTACTTCGGTAAGAAAAATAAGAGTGAACTTCGTTTACGCTTATTTTTCTTCCAAACCTACCTATCAAAATACAATTTTAAACAAAATTTACAACAAATTTAAACCTTCGGCGGGATGCCTCTACTTTCACGGGACAATTTCCCTTGGTATTACCATTATCATTATGTAAACTTTTCCTAAAATAAAGAATATTAGTGTTATTGTTACCAGGGTTGGTAACATCGAATTCCGACACTCCGGTGTCGGGTCTACGGGAACATCTACAATATCGGGACATGGTGCCTACAAGGAACCCTCGACGGCGGGTTTGAGGTCTTTGATATGCACCTGATTCAGCCTCTTTCCAGTTGCATCTTTTAGATTGTATATGACGGGAGACACAACTTTGATAACGGTATACGGACCAGAATATTTCGGAGCTAATTTAGCAGCTACATGATCGACGGCGGACGAGAGGGTGTGTTCCTTTTTCATTACCAGATCTCCAAGTGAACATTTCCAATCACGGCGGCGGAGATTATAATAGTGACTCTGGGACGTGAATGCACGGGAGAGGTTGAGCCGGGCTAAATCATAACACTCTTTGAGTTTGTCTAGCCTTTGCACAAAATTTTCGGGAATGACGTTATCAGTCTGTTCGGTGTCAGTTTGCGGATCAGCTGCTTCAACTTCTTGGCGTAGGGATTTGGGGACGACAAGTTCCCTCCCAAAGTTTAAAAAGGCTGGAGAATAACCGATGGATTCGTGCCGAGATGTATTGATAGCAAACTTGAGATCGGATAAGTGTAAATCCCAATTTTGGTGGTCCTTGTCGCAGAACTGTGCTATCATTGTCTTAATCGTTCGGTTTGCACGTTCCACTGGGTTAGCCTGCGGCGTGTAAGCTGGTGTACAACGGTGGCGGATTCCCAACTCTTTTAAAATAGACTCGAAGAGTTTGCTAGTGTACTGTGTTCCATTATCGGTAATGACTTCTTTCGGGCACCCAAAGGTGGTAACGACATCGTCGTAAAAGGCGGAACTGACACTCTTAGCAGTTGCTGATCGGATAGCTTTGCATTGAACCCACTTAGTGAATCGGTCCATGAACATGACAATATATGCATTGCCCTTCTTACTTCGGGGTAAGGGACCTACCAAATCGGTACTAACAACTTCCCATGGCTGTCGATTCGGAGACGGAAACATTTTTCCTGGAGTCTGTTGTTGAGACGGTTTGTATTTTTGACAAGTTATACAACTTCTTACATACTTCGTGATGTCTCGGAACATACCAGGCCAATAATATCGTCGGGCGATACGGGTGATAGTTTTTGCTATGCCAGTGTGACCTGCATTTGGTGCGTCATGATTCTCTTTCAGGACTCTGTCTCTTTGCGGCTTAGGTACACACAATTTCCACGGATCGGAGAATTCAGGCTCTTTGTAATCGTTGATGTCCCAAAAATGGCGGTAAAGACGGTTTTCTTTGATACAGTAGTCTGGGTGGTCTAATGGATTTCGTTCAACCTCGGCCTTCTTGGTTAGATACCATTTGCAATTAGTATCTTCCTCCATAGTGCAAACATCAGGAAGGTTGGACGAATTTTCGCTGTCGGGTAACGGATTGCGAGACAATGCATCGGCTATTCGGTTAAGAGCTCCTCTACGGTATTGGATTTCAAAATCGTATTGTTGCAGGAAAATACTCCATCGTGCTAAGCGGCCGGACGGACTCACTATAGAGTGTAACCATTTAAGTGATTGATGGTCAGTGATCACCGTGAAGTGGTAGCCTTCTAAATATGCCCTCATCTTTTCAATTCCCCAGACTATCGCTAGACATTCCTTTTCTGTCACAGAATAATTTCTTTCGGCAGGACTCAGCGTTCTACTGGCATATGCGATGACATAATCGATGCCATCTTTCTTTTGTGTCAAAGCAACTCCTAAGCCGTGATCTGAAGCATCGGTTTGTAATGAAAACGGAATGTTGAAATCGGGACAGCTGAGGATCGGAGCTTCAGTTAAAATCGTCTTTATTTTCAGAAAAGCGGCTTCCTGTTCTTCCAACCACCTCCAACGGTATGATTTTCTCAGTAGTTTGGTAAGCGGCGATACTACTTGTGAAAACGACGGCACCAGGTACCAGGAGGCTACACCCAAAAATCTCCTGAGTTCTCTAATATTTTTCGGAGCCTCGAATTTAGAAATCGCTTCAATTTTCTCGGGATCGGTACTGATTCCATCTCCGGTTACTATGTGTCCAAGATACTTCATGCTGGGCAAACAAAAATGACATTTTTCAAAATTGATTTGAAGTTTAGCCTCTCTCAGGCGTCGGAAAACTTCTTTCACATTTGCTAGGTGAGATTCGAAAGTCTCGCCAAGAATAATGATGTCATCTAAATACGCGAATGCGTGCGGATCCATATCTGGACCAATAATTCGATCAATTAGTCGTTGAAAAGTAGCCGGCGCAGAATGTAGGCCAAACGGCATAACCCGGAATTGAAAAAGCCCTCGTCCTGGTACGGTGAATGCAGTGATCGGTTTACTACGAACGGACAGCGGAATCTGCCAGTAACCACTCTTCAAATCGAGGCTGGTAATAAACTTAGCGGATCGTAGTTTATCCAGGATGGCATTCATATACGGTAGTGGATATGCATCTTTCATCGTAACCTCGTTGACTTTTCGGAAATCGATGCAGAAACGGTGTTTGCCATCCTTTTTCCTCACAATTACTACTGGGGAACTCCAAGGACTTTTTGAGGGTTCTATTACCCTTTCGTCCAACATCTTGTCTACTTCCTCATTAATGATTTTCTGCATTCTCGGATTCTGTGGTCGGTATCTCTGTTTGATCGGTTCTGATTTGACTAAACGGATTTCGTGTTCTACCAAATCTGTAGGTCCTTGGATCATTTCAAATGCGGGCAGCTCAGTTTGTAAAAATGCATCTAATTTTCGGGATTGTTCGGCGGTTAACGTTCTCTCAGAAACAGGGGTGATAGCTTCCAACGGACATCCTATACTCCGGATATTTTCTCCTTCTTCATCTTCGTCACAGCTTTCACTGAGTTCGGAATGGTAAGTTTCGTCTATTTCTATTTTGTCCAACCCTGACCCGAAGTCTCGTGTCTTCTTGCTGGTCGTTGGGGTTGTAGAATAGATAGGGACGGAATGGATAGGAGAAATATTCGGAAGGGACTCTTTGTCCTTTTTGTTTTCTGTTTCTTTCTCTTCAGGCAAATCATGGAAATCCTGTGGTCCACATTCGGCATGGACCATGGCTTTGACAACAAATGAGTTTAGAACGGCGGACGGAATCGGATTGAAAACGGCGGACGGAATCGGATCAAGAACGGCGGACGGAATCGTATCAATAACGGTATCATTCTGTACGGCTTCTTCTACAATTCCCATTGGATGACAGGAAACGGCTTGTGTGATAGTGAGCATCGGCATCTCACCCATTGTTACTTTTCCAGTCCCCAATTCCAATCGGAAATCATTCTTCTTCAACAGGTCCATTCCTAGGACTATGTCGGCATTCAAATTAGGAAAGTGGACAATTTCTTCAGTTGTTTCTTGGTTGCCAATCTTCATATTTACGGAATAAGTGTCTTGTATACGGATAATCATTCCATTTGCCAACCTAGCAGAAGTCGGAACTGCTTTTCTGGGTTGCTTTTTCTGGGAAAGATGTTCCGCCAAACGATTTCCTAGATATGATTTGGAAGCTCCGGTGTCTAACAATGCCAAGAAATTTTCACCTTCAATCTCCAGTGCCAGGTGCGGGCGTAGGTCGTGATCGGGTAGAACAACGGTCTCTTGGGAGGCTAGTGTCGATTGGAGCTGTTGGGACCTCCCTTCCGTACAACTCCGGTCTCGTTTCCCGATTGGTTACACGGACAGTTTCGGGAATATACACCCTCTTTTCGGCATCGTGAACAGAAAATTTTCTTCGGATTTTTGCAGTCCGATCGAAGGTGTCCTTTTTCTCCACAATTCCAGCACAACACTTCTCCACGGGAAGTGGATGGTTGTGGTTCGATTCTTTGCGGTTCCAGTCGTTGCGGTACGGCGGCGGTGGGAGGAGCGGTTCTCTGAGGATAATCAGGACGGGAATATCGGGGTGTGGTGGTCTGAGGAAAACGAGAAGGGTTTGGTTGGGGATAGCGGGGTTGTTCAGGAGGTGGGGGAAGGAATGATTCAGGAGGTGAGGGGCGGGGAACGGTATTTCTCGGAGCGGCGCTGGTTGACGGAACATTCTGTAATTCTTTCCTCAATAGTTCATATTCCCTGACTACTTGACAGAATGTTGTAATATTGGAATAATCGGTCTTGCGGATCTGTTGTCGGTATTCTGGCAATAAGTTTCTATATAGCCAGAGCAATTGCTGGTCGGCTGTCATCTTCCCATGTCGTCTCATGAGAGTTTGGAGATCGGTTATATAACTGGTGACAGTTTCATTCCGGCGTTGTAACCTTCTACTTATTTCAACCTCTAAATCGATAAGGTAATTTACGGGGAAGTAGAAAGTACGGAAATCTGCTTCGAAATCGTCCCAGCTATTCCAAAAGGGTCGGTTATTACGGAACCATAATGCGGGGTCTCCAGACAAAAGTTCAGGTATATTTGGTAGCAAACGGTTTTTATCAACGCCTTTAGAAAGGCAGATTTCTTCTAGTCTTTCTAGAAAAGATACTGGGTCGTCGCGGTTATCAAAAGAAATTTTCCAATCATGGACACGGATGGGTTCGGAACTAGCATCACGCGTGTTTGGCATATTTTACTGGTTCGTTTCACGAGTGGTCCAATACCGGAACAACACAACACAGGTAAATCGCGGACACGGGATGGCTTTGAAATCCGGTTAAAATCTACCACGGTTTACAACTAACTAGTTTTCGGCTGGTTTATATTCACTGCTTTAGGGCTTATTCGGAAAAAAAAAAAATTTAGACAAATTTTAATTAAAATACTAGAAAAAACAAGTGTATTCTGGAAATTAAAATTTACGAAAACAAAGAAACGGGCTTCTAGTGGCAACGGAACTACCCTAAACTGAAAATCAATACTGTCCCTGCTCGGGCGCCAATTTGTAAGGCTTTTTCTTGCCACTAAGAAAAATATTGCCTTACAAGATGACGCTTTAGTACGGAGATTGCTCGAGCGCCAGTTTTTTTATGTGGTATGCTCCACAACCCTTAGAAACGGCCTCTTAGGGGCACAGGTAACTTCAGATGGAGATACGGTATTCTCCAGGGGTCTAGTTGACTTCAGACTTAATTATTTTTACTTTATTAGATACCTTTAATATCCCTGAAAAGAGGTAAGGTTGGTGAATATAAACCAGGAAATAAACGTGACACATATATTGTTTTTAGCTAGTGTAACAAAATAAAATTCGTTCTACTTCAAAGCCCAACCCTATTTAACGTTTAAAACGTTTAAAAGAAACGTTCGATTCGGCTTTATAGTGACTGTAGTGACGGAGTGACTCAATCAGACTTTAATTAAATTTATCAAATTACGGAAACAAACGGAAAAACAAAATAACTTCTATTAAATATCTAAATCACTATGAAAGAGTTATTTAGCCTAATTAATTTATGAAATAGATCGGCAGGGTTTGTCAAAATTTATTATGTTCTAGAATTAACAAGAAAGTTAATAAATTTATTCTTAATTACTTTTATTACTTTAAATTAAAACAGGAGAGTTATCTAACCTTATTAATTATGCAATCTACTTGTCAAATTCGGAAATTAAAATCGGCAACTATTTTATGACTCTCTTTCTAAAAATGCTAATTAACCGGAAACGTAAATTAATACTATTAAATTATTTAACTTAAATCGGGTGAGTTAGTTAGCTTTCTTATTTTACGGAATAAACAGGGTAATCGCGGGGGTTGAATTTACGGACCTAAGCATTCAGAATCTGATATTGTCTGGGGGTTTTTGCCGAAGCCACCACGAAGATAAGATCAGTCCCGAAGCTGTGATACTAATACAGGCCGGCCGAAACTCAGGTAGATATTGTCTGGGGGTTTTTGCCGAAGCCACCACGAAGATAAGATCTGGTCCCAAGATTTCGGAAACTACACGTCGAACTAACTCTGCAATTGGGGAGATATTGTCTGGGGGTTTTTGCCGAAGCCACCACGAAGATAAGATCTGATCCCAATGCTTTTAAATTATTTCACGACTACCTAACCGTGCCAAAGCGTTGAAAATTATTACCCGGCGAGCGAACTTAGCTATGGGGAGATATTGTCTGGGGGTTTTTGCCGAAGCCACCACGAAGATAAGATCTGATCCCAAAGCTACTACTTCACGGCGAACTAACTCTGCAATTGGGGAGATATTGTCTGGGGGTTTTTGCCGAAGCCACCACGAAGATAAGATCTGATCCCAATGCTTTTAAATTACTTACGCGACAGTCGGAACAATTAATGCGGTAACTACTATTAAATTTCGGACGTGAAAAGGTAACCAAAGCTAACTGAGATTTAATTAAAAACAAACTAACTCAAGAAAACCATCAATAAATGAATCAATTTCGGTTAATCTAGCGGAAAATATAATTATCAAAATTAGAAATGTAATCGTAAATAAAATTAAAAACTGAGAACTTAAATAACTCTCCTAAAATTCGGCCACGAAAAGAAACCAAAATTAAATTAATTTTTCGGAAATTAAAATAATTAACAAAATTAAAAATGAAATTACGGGTCCCTAAAATGAATAAACTATTCTCGTTTACTAATTCGGAAAATTAATGATATTTAAAATTAAATTAAACAAGGTACGCCACTGATAATGAAAATTTAATTATAAATAAACTAAATTATAAAACCGGAAAAATGATCAAACTATTTCAGCCAAATTATTCAAGAAATAAAAACGAGAACTAAAATAAAATCTCACGCAATTCGGTATTTTGATTTTTAAAATCTAAATAACTCTTTGTAATAATTAAATGAATTCTTTTACTAATAACTAAATTATTCTCAAATTAATACCGGCGAAACAATCGAACGAAAAGCAAATGATATAAAAAGAGAAAGTCGGAACGGTACAAAAAAAACGTAGGTAAACAGTACACGACGCGGCGTCTTATCTTTTAAAAATAAACGGATGTGATTTCGGATCAAAATTAACGCGATTCTAATTTATCTTATTAACACGGCAAAATCAAATGAAAAATTACGGAAAACAATACTAAGAATTTTATACCTAGGAATATTTCTTGGAATTTCGGAACGGCGGAACGACTAATGAATTTTAAACGCGGCTGTTAATTTCGAATCGCAGGAATAGAATTAATTCTTTATTTCAAATTATTTCTCACCTAAGCTCTGAAGAATTCCTACTACGCAAAAATCCCTTCCAAAGCGACCGGATTCGCGGCGCGCGCAATACTATCTTTAAACTGCGTTAGCTCGTGAAATATTTTAAAATATGTATAGGGTGAGCCAAATAAAAATCGAACGTTTTATTTAATTTCAAATAAATTTTCATTGAATCCCGAAATTATTCAAATTATTTAAATTGTGAAAAATAACTTCATTACAATATAATATAAAGGAGAGATGAGTACAGTAAAAGTGGGGATATAACGTCACATTCCATAGGCGTACTTTACAAAATAAGTTTCTATAATATAGATAAGGTCACAGCATATAAAATATATATACGCACTACGTTGATTAAATTTTGAAGTTATATTATTTACAAAAAATAAAAATAAACCTTGTGCATCTGACACGAAAAAAAGTTAGTTCAAAAACTATCTTTAAAAGTCACTGTCTTCACTAAAACTACTGCTATCACTATAATTGTCTTTTCTGAGGTTTATTATTATAGGTTCTATTAAATTATCCATTGATATATCCTCTTTCCATAATGAATTTTCCACATTTTTAACATGATCAATGCATTTTCCCCAATGTTCTCTATTTACATCTGAAACTGCCTTCAAAAACAAATTTCGCACATCAGGAAATTTAAATGTTTTATTGTTTTGAGAAACATAAGAAAGAAAAATTAATCTTTTAGTTTTATTTCCTAGCAACGGCACATAATAATAACTTGTTTCTATAGTAATATATAATATAAAGGAGAGATGAGTACAGTAAAAGTGGGGATATAACGTCATATTCCATATACGTACTTTGCAAAATAAGTTTCTATAATATAAATAAGGTCACAGCATAAAAAATATATATACGCACTTCGTAGATTAAATTTTGAAGTTATATTATTTACAAAAAATAAAAATAAACTTTATGCATCTGACACTTTAACATTGAACGAATTAAATTTAACCAATAAATAGTTCAAGAACTATCTTTAAAAGTCACTGTCTTCACTAAAACTACTGGTATCACTATAATTGTCTTTTCTGAGGTTTATTATTATTATTATTAAATTATATTATTATTATTATTAAATGCACTTATTGAACAGAGTTGCTAGTTTTACTCTAACGTTCAGATTGCGAAGAAATGTGTGCCTAGAATCTATTAATTTCAATTATTTGTGTCTAGGTGCCAATATTAGGACGGGTGACAACAATTGGTCAGTTTACCCTACATCATACAGTATTTCGCACGACGGCGTCGAAGAGGCTCGGCTACGCACTTTTTTTTGAATTGCAATCAGTCGTTGTGGACAATACCTGACCTGTTTTGCTCTGGTATATCTAATAGTGCTTCTACTAGTTGTTCTCTGAACCACCTTAATTTTATCTTACCACCAGTAACCGACGAATAATTGACAAAAAAGCAGTTTTTAAAACTGCCTTTTATTGTCTTCATACTGCTACAACAATATAGTTATTTATGTGCCAAAGACCAAAAACTGTCTATTATAGTTGAGTCTGCAAATTGATAGCCCAGGCGCAGCCGAGGTTAGCAAGCAGGCGAGACAATAGACAGTTTTTCGCCGAGACGCATATTACTTTTCTTCGTCGACCTCTATAAAAACGTACTAATTTCCGAAAGAAGAAGACAAGCATTTTTGGTCCGCAAACACTTTTCGTCCGCTGGTTACCAGCCGCGAATTAAAGAAGCCGCTACTATCAGCTTGGTGTGATCACAAAACCCGCAGCTGATACCGTCAGTCGGCGAGTATTTGTCAGCAGCTGGCTAAGTTTGGTAGAAGGTAGCGGGTCACTTGATCCAGCTGATCAATAGCGGCTGATAACCAGCCTAGTCTGACCCGTGCTTTAGGATGAATAGAACTCAATTAGAATTTGCGATATCGTAACTTATGTTACCAGGTTTAAACAACAAACTGAAGTAGAATTTGCAATTACGATGACATTATTTTGTCTGCAATTGAGATACAATGAAAATTCTTGGACTCTGTTTGACGCTGTTTGAGTTATAGAAGGAAAAAATGGTACTTGAGTTACAATGTTATTTGTTGTAGCCAGGGATCTCATCAACCCAACTACACATCTTTTAATTAGTTCTAGAAACCTATCTTCTTCGACTAGTAGACGTCTCACACATAGATGCCGGAATATTGAATTAAAACACCTTGAGACTTCAATATCGATCATTTACTTTAGAAACACAAACGAATCGACTTTACAAATGTTTAAAAAGCGGTAGATCAGCTCTTATTTAAGAAACAAATAAGCGTACTTACAATATTTGTGAGTATTTCACTTAAAACTATACCACACACTTAAAAACTAGCGTACAACTTTTTAGAATCTCAGAGGGAAGGACAGAAACGGAAAAAGTTACATGTTAATTCTCTTAAACTCAAAGCCGGAATCGGAAGTACTTAAAAAATCATAGATTTAGAACAATAAGATCGAGTTTGTATACATTTTGGCTGGGGACAACAACACGTAACAGTCTAAACGCTGTGTTATTGAATTTATATTATCAGTTTCAATGTTGTCAAAGTTATCATATTTTTTTCCGACATTACCAAAATCCTAAATCTATTTAAAAATTATCTTGGAAAATGAGATATTTTGTTTCGCTAAAATAATTGTACATCTACGTTAACACTAGTTTTCGAAACTAATAACACAACAAATTATGAGTAAACCAGTAAGGAATTTTAATTTATTAGATTCGACATCCTAAGACCGGTTTCTGTCTTTCGACTTCATCAGTTAGGCGTTTCGAATCCAATAAATAAAATTCCAAACTCGTACAAGTCAATAGCTGGTTTACTCACTTTGTATTAATCTCTGAAAGGGATAAAAAAGAAGAGAGTGACGTTTTGACTAGATTCAGTCAAAATTTAATGTCAATACTCTCTTCTTACCATAGATGGTAGCACATCTAAAAATGTTATCTTATAGCGGATATAGCTATTGACTTGTACGAGTTTGGAATTTTATTTATTGGATTCGAAACGCCTAACTGATGAAGTCGAAAGACAGAAACCGGTCTTAGGATGTCGAATCTAATAAATTAAAATTCCTTACTGGTTTACTCACTTTGTATTAATCTCTGAAAGGGATAAAAAAGAAGAGAGTGACGTCTTGACTAGATTCAGTCAAAATTTAATGTCAATACTCTCTTCTTACCATAGATGGTAGCACAACAACAAATTATATTGCTAGATAAATATTGACAAAGATACTTTACCATGATTTAAGTTTCAACCATTTCTGCGAAAATTTGATAGAAGCGGCAAAAAAAAACCATTAGAATGGTACTAGTATATTTGTGTCGGCCATGTTCAGTACATTGGTGTTTGTTTACTAATGTATTTTATATCGTGCTAGATTAAAATTTTCTTTTTCATATTGATTTATTGGTTTAAATTGATTGAATAGACAAATATGGTTCAAGAATGTGTTGTATGCCGCAAAGTGGATTATTTAAATCCCGATTTATCATTTCATCGGTAAGTTATATTTAAGGTTATAAACATAGTTCACGGGCGTAGAATTTAGTATTTTATCGACTGTATAAATTCTTTAATAATGCATAAAGGATTGTTTTAACTTATTGAAACAGATTTTGACATCTTCAATCTCAAAATCTTATTCTATGTATACTATGTTGATGTCATATTTTTGCAAGATTATCAAGTGTTCTGTTTCTAGTAAATTTATTTATTTTATGTCATTTTGATAACGGCTTTCGATCTGGAAAGCCGAAACGTCAATAAAAAAACTTTTTTAACAACTAAGTGGTTTTAATCCAGTGGAAAGAGAGAGAAATTATTGCAACGACTTATAATTATGTAAGTTTCATATATTGTGTTAAAAATTAAATCACATTTTGTTTTTCTGTCAAACTACCTAAGAATTTAGGTAATATTTTTCATTTAAACAGTGTTGAGGGTTCTGGAACTATCCCTATGGTGTATCAGTTTACCAGGACAACCGATGTATTAATCATTGCCTTTTTAAACTATATCGTAGCTTCTTAAAATGGACTGTAGTATTTTTTGTCTTCCCAACTCCAATAACAAAAACAAACACCTTGTATTTAACGGTTTATTAAAATGTTGAAGAAATAACTCACAAATTAACAAATTAACAATAAAATTACTTTAGTAAGTAATGAACGAACAATGCACAAATTATTAGTAAAAGTATGTGTTAACAATCACTAAACCATATTAGTAAAAAAATTTAAATAATCACATCATTCAAAAAATATTTATAATGCGCGTTTTAGGTGTTTTGTTTATGAGTGATGATGCTGCACTAAGGAGCACTGATTTTAGGTTTAAATTAACAATAAAGTGGACCGCCTGATTCGCAGGTAAGTACCACGGTGAAAACGAAATTTGCTGCACTAAGGAGCACTGATTTTAAGTTTAAAATAACAATAAAGTGGACCGCCTGATTCGCAGCTAAGTACCACTGTGAAAACGAAATAATTTTACGTTGCGCTGGTCAACGGAGCGTTCTAAGCTGGTTTGCAGTTAGAAGCGCACTAATTTAAAAGTTCGCGAAGTCTAGTCTCTTCGACTCGGTCCGAAGGTTCTAGATTGTTATCGCGTGGGCGAATCGATTTCGGCTAAATGGGTGAGTTTTTTATGTCTGTCACTTTCTCTCACGCTGGAGAAGACAAGGATTAATTTGGTTGCGAAGTTATGAGATTTATGGTGGACGTGACAATTTGCATGTCCTAAAAAACATCCGTTAAAAATTCTGCGCCTCAACGCTGTATCGAAATGGGCCTACATGACAAACCGCGCATAATTCAAAACCGTTAAGACTTCTGTGTGTCTCGCGGTGTTGTCGGATTGTTTGATGCGATGTTGTCAATTTGAGTTTATGTTTAATTTTATTATTGAAAATTAAACAAACAGTTATACGAAGACATGACTTTTAGGATTCCTGCAAATGTTGAAAGGAGAAGATTTGAGGCAGTGAAGTTCATACCTACAAATGATTATATTTGTTCTTCATTTCCGTGATAATGACTTTGAATATAAACCAAGTGGAAGGAAATATTTGAAAACAGATGCAAAACCAATATCGAGATAATATACCTATGTTCATTTATTTTTTAATAAATTTAGGATATAAGATTTAAAAATACTTTGGCGAAGCTTTACTAGAATACAAACATTTTTCACTTAAAATATAAGGTTCCTACTATACCAACATTATTTTTTTTTTATTTCAGGATGATACAACTAATAATTCATCAGTGTTTAAGTTGTAGTTAGTTCCCTATTCCTACCTCAATCCCGAATAGCCTGATAGTCGAACAGCCTGATAAAAACAACATCGACACATTTGCAAGGAAATGATGAATTTTCCCTTGATCCTGCATTGACGAACACTAGGTGTTCAAAGCGGACTAGCGAAATAACTGATCCTAAATTTTTTTACAATTAATTTGATTAAATAAATATATTTTCATTAGTATTTTAAATTTCCTATGTAACCGGTAAAATTAAAATCGTTAAAAAAAATAAATATATTGTGTCACATCCCATTTCCCTCTGTAACGGTACGCCCATGCATCGAAGCATAAATTCGTTGCCATGTTCTGGACTTTTATATATCTATCTCACTTCATCCTTGGGCACGGAATATTTGAAACTTATGAATGACTTGTTGGGGATGTGTAAAAAATGAACTCGCCCAACTTCAAAACAAGCGTTGCTATGCAGGGGTTAGGTAAGATTCGCCGGCAAGTCATCAGCGAAAAGTGACATAAGATGGGCAGGCCCGGTTTACGACCTTTAAAGGGGTTCAGACGTGTTCTGATTTTCTGAACATTATTCGTATCAGTTGTCGAAATGTAATTGTTCCATCGTGGACCTACACGACTATTTTCCAAACGGAAAACTAATTTGGATGTAAGTACAAACAAACGTTCGATGGTCAATGCTTAAGAATATGTTTGTTTATTTTTTCATATCTTTGACTAAATATTCCAACAATACTAAATAATAGAAATACATTGCTATATGAGTTACGATACGAAATCTCTTGAGATTAACCATATGCCATAAATTTGGACAGCGTTATCTGCATATGTTATGATATAGGCAGGCCATGGGACCCTGTTAATTCGCTAAATTGATCCGAGGTGCAATAAACGTCCAGCAAAAATAATGAATAACGAAAACGAATAATTCGCTCTGCAGACGCCAAATAGGAAATATCTGAACGAAAAATTAGAAAACAATGAAATAAATTACTACCGACCAGAAAATATACACTTTCTGGATAATTTTTCGTCCACAAAATAACGTTTTGCAGGTCAAGACCGGAAAATTGACGTTAGGGAGTTGTAAGAGTAATTTTCCTACGACTATATGCGAAAGTACCTTATATCGCATAAATAAATATGTCAGAAAGTTGACAATATCTGTCACATTTAAAACAGTGATGATATGAACTTAAAACTCCGCTGCTCCATTCCAAAACACAGTATCCAACATTTTCTCAGAAAATCGTGTTTTTATATCTTTGGATATATACTGTATTTAATTAAAATTACGTAAACTTTAAAGACGCATTAAAGAAGCATTAATCCATTAATATCAAAAGAATTCGTTAAATAGCCTACAGAGGCCAAATAAAAAAACTAAAACACGTTTTTTTCACAACTTTATACATACAGAGTGATTTGTGAATTTAGACAAAAAATTCAATCCTCCATTTTCAATACAGGGAATAGCCGATTTGCTTTAAATTTGGTACACAGATTAACCTAAAAGGCCTTAACAAATATCAGGACCGGAATATCCTTTATCTTCAATGTTAAGTTCTTGTAAGCATAACTCACCCTGTATAATAATTATAAAAAATCTGAGCTCAGATTCGAAATCTACGGAAAAAATCATACATGAAGTTGTTAAAAAAATGTCTGGCACCATTTTAGTTTTTCCGTAATAAATTATTGTTTTCAATTTTTTCACACATTATTGATAATAGTTATATTGGGGCAGTTATTCTTACAAGAACATAAAAAAGACTCATTCCGGTCCTGATACTAATTTATTCTTCAGTTTTTTTGGGTAACGAGAGTATTTTATAAAATTTTACTACGAACTAATTAAAGAGAATGTACCAAATTTAAACAAAATCGACTAATCCCTGTATTTAAAATGGCGGATTATATTTTTAGTCTAAATTCACAAATCACTCTGTATGTCAGTAACGAAGCGATTTTGGACATTTGTATATGGCATTTTTCAATCACATTGGCAGTCCCTATAACCCCATAAGTTTTGTGGTTTCATCTCTGAACACCCTGTATACAAAAAATCTACTTGTATAGAAACAATATAATAATAATAATTTTTATTCAATGCGTCTAAGTACATTCATTACATAGGTATAGAAAATTTTTACAAAAAATAAAAATGGTTGTGCATGGACTAAATAATACTAAACATTGTTTGTGACGCATAAGTTTGTTACAAAAAAAAATATTGTACAAATGGATACATAATCATATTAACTACGTATTTCTATTAGTTTTTTAGTGTCATTCCTTCCTAATAAAATGATATTTTTTTTAAATATATCTTTTATCAAATTGATAGAATTTATTGTGTGAAAGTAATTTTTATAGATTCGTTATAAATTTTTCGTGAGAGGTAAGTATAAGAACGTAAACTGTTTAATTTTCAACAATAAAATTAAACATAAACTCAAATCGACAACATCGCATCAAACACTTTTAAACAATCCGACAACACCGCGAGACACACAGAAGTCTTAACGGTTTTGAATTATGCGGGGTTTGTCACGTAGGCCAATTTCAATAACATTTCGATACAGCGTTGTGGCGCAGAATTTTTAACGGATGTTTTTTAGAACATGCAAATTGTCACGTCCACCATAATTTCATAACTTTGCAACCAAATTAATCCTTGTCTGCCCCAGCGTGAGAGAAAGAGACAGACATAAAAAACCCACCCATTTAAACAAAATCGATTCGCCCACGCGATAACAATCAACAAAAGTCGAAAGGACCAGCCTTCGCAAACTTTTAAATTAGTGCAGCATCATCACTCATAGACAAAACATCTAAAACGCGCAATATAACTATTTTCTGAATGATGTGATTATTTTATTTTTTTACTAATATGGTTTAGTGATTGTTAACACATACTTTTACTAATAATTTGTGCATTGTTCGTTCATTACTTACTAAAGTAATTTTATTGTTAATTTGTTAATTTGTGAGTTATTTCTTCAACATTTTAATAAACCGTTAAATACAAGGTGTTTGTTTTTGTTGTTGGAGTTGGGAAGACAAAAGTTACAGTCCATTTTAAGAAGCTACGATATAGTTTAAAAAGGCAATGATTAATACATCGGTTGTCCTGGTAAACTGATACACCATAGGGATAGTTTCAGAACCCTCAACATAAACTAATATTGTTTTGGAGTAACTCAATTCTTACATTTTCTCTATGTCTTGTCATATATGAATGACTAACTTTTTCTAATATGTTTTTATTATTGTAAGTATACAGAATAATTTGATGCATAAACAACTGTCTGTGGTCCAGTATACGAGATTCGAAAAATAGCATTTCAGATGGGTAGGTATTTTATTAAAAATTATTTTTAGAGTGCGTTTTTGAATCACATCAAGTTGTTTTAGTTAACAAAATGCAGCACCGCCCCAACTCAGTATAGCGTAGCGAAGTCTTGATTCAACTAAAAAATAGTACAGTATTTTTAAATGTATAAAAGTTGTCTTAGTAATTTAGTTATATTTTCAATATGTATATCCCATCTAAAATGTGAGTCTATAGTAACTCCTAAATATTTAAAACTGCTATTCGATTTTAATTAATATTTATTCAGAATTATTTTGTATAGTTAAAGACTGATATGTGGGGAGACATCTAGGATTATTTGAAAAAGGCATAAACAACGTTTTCTTATAATTTACAGTTAGTAATTTGTGTTTAAACCAATCAAAAATTTTATACAGGGTGTTTCATAGTTAAACCGACATACGTTCACTGTAAATAGAGGGAACTTAGGTGATTCCAAATAACCTTGGTTAATGGGTCTAACGCCTTTAATAACAGAGATACGGGGTGTTTCATCCATTTCGGCCAATATTTTGATAAGCCGTAACTTTAGAACCACCCTGTAGATTTCTCTCATACTTGGTACAGGTATAGTGTATTAATAGCCCAATCCTACATTGTAAGAACTACAATTAAAATCCAGATCCGGATTAAGAAGAATTTGCAAAATTTGAAAATCCCCAAAACAACACCCTGTATATCAGATTTTTTAAAATTGGGATGGATATTTGAAAAGAACGGAAAAAAATGAGTTAAAGTGAAAAATGCACATCTCATTCTACTACTGGAGTTTTAACGTCCAATTACATCAAATGCATTTTTTTCATTTTCACAAGCAGTAACTTTCTAAATACCTGGTAGATTTCTTTCATATTTGGTACAGGTATCATTTATTAGTAGCCTAATCGTATAATGTAACGACTAGACGACAGTTAAAATCCAGATATGGATTAAGAAAAATTTGTAAAATTTGAAAATATCCAACGCAACACGCTGTACATCAGATTTTTTTAAAATTGGATCCGACATTCAAAACGAATGGAAAAAACTGAAATATTCTACATATTACTAAACTTTTAAAGTAAATTCAATTAATGCAATACATATTGTCATTTTCATAAGCCATAACTTTGGAAACACCCTGTAAATTTCTTTCATATTTGGTACAGGTAGATTGTTTAAATAGCCCAATACAAGAACTAAAGTTAAAATCGGATTAAGAAAAATTTGTAAAAGTTGGTAATCTCTAAAATAGCATCCTGTATATCAGATTTTGTTAAATGTAATCGGATACCTATTTAAAAAACGAAAAAAAAAAACAAAATACTTTTATAAGTGCACAAGAGCGTTCTACAAACAAAAAATACAGATTTAATTTTTCGGATTATTTCCGGATACAAAACTTATTAAACTATCAACTAAGCTTCGGCAATAACACATCTTTTTTATTTTTTTTTTCAAATAGGTATCCGATTACATTTTAAAAAATCTAATATACAGGGTGCTATTTTTGAGATTATCAACTTTTACAAATTTTTCTTAATCCAAATCCAAATATGAAAGAACTTTACAGGGTGTTTCCAAAGTTATGGCTTATGAAAATGACAATATGTATTGCATTAATTGAATTTACTTTAAAAGTTTAGTAATATGTAGAACGAGATGAGCATTTATAAAAATATGTCAGAATATTTCAGTTTTTCCATTCGTTTCGAATGTCTGATCCAATTTAACAAAATCTGATGTACAGCGTGTTGCGTTGGGGATTTTCAAATTTTACAAATTTTTCTTAATCCGTATCTGGATTTTAACTGTAATATTATACGAGTGGGCTACTAAAAAATGATACCTGTACCAAATATGAAAGAAATCTACCAGGTATTTCGAAAGTTACTGCTTCTGAAAATGAAAAAAATGCATTTGATGTAATTTGACGTTAAAACTCCAGTAGTAGAATGGGATGTGCACTTAAAAAAAATTTTCACTTTAACTCACTTTTTTCCGTTCTTTTCAAATATCAATCCCAATTTTAAAAAATCTGATATACAGGGTGTTGTTTTGGGGATTTTCAAATTTTGCAAATTCTTTTTAATCCGGATCTGGATTTTAATTGTAGTTCTTACACTATAGGATTCGGCTATTGACACACTATACCTGTACCAAGTATGAGAGAAATCTACAGGGTGGTTCTAAAGTTACGGCTTACCAAAATATTGGCCTAAATGGATGAAACACCCCGTATCTCGGTTAATAAAGACGTTAGACCCATTAACCAAGGTTATTTGGAATCACCTAAGTTCCCTCTATTTACAGTTAACGTATGTCGGTTTAACTATGAAACACCCTGTATAACATCTCATAACCTGGCAACTGGAAGAATTATGCAGTCATACCACAGGCGGATCCAGGGGGAGGGCTGTGGGGGATGCAGCCCCCCCCCCCTTTAGGTTACGTTTTTTAATATATTCCATGGCCTCCAGACCCTCAACTCCAACTGATGTGGAAGACAGCCCCCCCCTTGACAATCGGCTGGATCCGCCCATGAGTCATACTCACAATTTATTTGACTAAGTAGTATTCTTATTTCCTCTATGTTTTTATTTAAGCTGTTTATGTTTTGATGATATAATTTAAAATATACCTTTATCCTGCCTGTCATCCCAACACGCATTATGATCTCTTATACCTAAAATTTCTAATGTATAACTGGCCTGTAATCAGTAATATGTATCCATTTCAAAGGAAAGATTACACCTATATAATATATAATAAATTGCACCTAAAAAAAAAAATAATATGATTAAATATAGAATTTAATAAGTTTAGAAAAGGACAAAAAATAAAAAAAAAAACAAATAAACACCCTGGATAGTTGGGTGCGCATCCTAATTCAAAACATAATTTTCTTTAATTCCAATTATTATTATTAGAAATACAAAACTAATGTTGTTGTCCATATACATGTTAGTTTTTCTCACTCCTTGAAAACAAATTAATATTGATATTTACAGGATGTTGTTTAATGGATTTTTGTTTCAAAATTATGTCGATCATTTTATACCATTACAAAAATATTCGTGGATAACTGGTCTTAAAAAATCGCGCGTTTTTTAAAGACCTTATTATCCACTCATACTTTAATATACCTACTATTCTGTCAAAATTCCTCCTTTAAAGTAAAATTTTCATCGAGAAGAAATAGGTATTTTTTATCAATTTAAGTTGCTTTTCGCATCACATTTTGATTTAAAATTATTCAATATTGTTTTCTATGAAGTTTCTTTCATACAAGAAGAATTTTTTTATTTTCGAAAGTTCCAACCAAGTTCTTTTCAAGAAAACTTTATGAAATTTATAATATGAAAGACACACATATACAAATCCAATAGGGCCTAAGCTTCTAAAACTTGAATAACTAAATTAAAGTTTCTTTCAGATGTCCCTTTTTAAGATCGATGTCGAAGGGTCTCAATTTCAAAGGCGAAATGGCATTACCAGGGGAAATCAAATTTGTCCGAATTTTTTATCCGATACCTTTTATCACCTTTAAAATTCGATCATTGTGATTTTTTCTTCGATTTTATAGTTGATATGCCGAATTAAGAATATTCATATCAATTTTCATATGTTCAAAATAAATTCAATACATTTATCTCAGTATACAGGGTGAGTCATGAGGAACTTTACATACTTCTACCATAAGCAGAGGTACCGTAGGGGATTACCAAATGACCATTAAAAATGTCTTCTGTTTTTCTTTAATAATGATTTATGAATTTGGACCAAAATAATGTTTGGTCATATCTTTTCAATGATTAAGTCGATTTGTCTCATTTTTTTTTGGTAAAAGTGTGAATTGGTGTCTAGCAACTAACTGATATATTCAGAACTAAAAAATTCCAGGTCCGGCTTCGCAAAAATTTGTTGAATTGCTATAATATAATAAATATAATATAATATAATATAATATAATATAATATAATATAATATAATATAATATAATATAATATAATATAATATAATATAATATAATATAATATAATATAATATAATATAATATAATATAATATAATATAATATAATATAATATAATATAATATAATATAATATAATATAATATAATATAATATAATATAATATAATATAATATAATATAATATAATATAATATAATATAATATAATATAATATAATATAATATAATATAATATAATATAATATAATATAATATAATATAATATAATATAATATAATATAATATAATATAATATAATATAATATAATATAATATAATATAATATAATATAATATAATATAATATAATATAATATAATATAATATAATATAATATAATATAATATAATATAATATAATATAATATAATATAATATAATATAATATAATATAATATAATATAATATAATATAATATAATATAATATAATATAATATAATATAATATAATATAATATAATATAATATAATATAATATAATATAATATAATATAATATAATATAATATAATATAATATAATATAATATAATATAATATAATATAATATAATATAATATAATATAATATAATATAATATAATATAATATAATATAATATAATATAATATAATATAATATAATATAATATAATATAATATAATATAATATAATATAATATAATATAATATAATATAATATAATATACCCCGCAGGGGGAATGTAGGAGACCCTACATTCTTTGGTGAGTATGCGACACCACGGACCCGAGCCACATCCCCGACTAGGAGCGGGACCACCAAGTAGAAAATCTCCTAGCGTAATCTGAGGGTGTAAGACATCGTGCCTTGGGATGCATGGCCATACGGAGTTGGTCACTAACGATTCCTTCTGGACACCAGGTCGCATCCAGACGTATATAAGACCTTAGCATGGCAAGGGCGCACTGCTGTGCCGGACTCATATTCGTCCCTTCTCGTGGGAACTGTATGTCAGAACCTAAAGGAAAAAACACAGAGGTATCTCCCTCTCAAAACAGAGACCAAAACAACACGAACCAGGAAAAGGAGGTTCTTCCCCGGTTTTTGGTCGTGAAAAAGAAAGACGGAGACTTTGGTAATGTTAGCCCTTTCTTAATCGAAAAAACGTTAAATGGTTTATGTGGTATCCCTAAAATGGTAAAAAAAATTAAAGATGGTCTATTAGTTGAAACTGTCTCCCCAGGCCAAGCAAGGAAATTATTAAGCATTAACAGATTTAACGACATTGATGTAGAAGTTGTTCCCCATATTTCGCTGAATCATTCCAAAGGAGTTATTTATTGTCCAGATTTATTGAACTGTCCATTGAAGGAAATAGAAGATGAGTTAAAAAATCAAGGTGTTATCTCGATATACCGAATAAAAACTAAAAAAGATGGCCAATTAGTTGATACTCCAAGCCATGTACTTACTTTCAATTCTTCCGTCCTTCCGCAAAAGATTAAAGTCGCATTCTACTCTTTAAATGTTAGACTTTTTGTACCATCTCCCCTACGTTGCTTTAGATGCCAATGTTTTGGACATACATCTGCAAAATGCGACAAACCGCAGGTATGCATTTGCGGCAAAGCATTACACATAGGAAGCGCATGCACACCTCCATTCAAGTGTGTTAACTGCGAAGGATCACATACATCCAGATCTAAAGAGTGCACTGTTTATAAACAAGAAGCTGCCATACAGGAGATAAAGATTAAAGAGAAGCTATCATACTTCGACGCCAAAAGGAAGGTTATCCTTAACACTCCAAAACCGAATACTAGCTACGCTCAAGCAGCCCACCCCACACCTCCAGCTACTATTAATACTGAAGATCTCGTTAAATCCCTAATCCCACATATTACTAAGGCAATTAGTGAGATGCTCCCAATGAATACCTTTTTTCCAAATGTAGGAACCCAATTTAACTACCCGTACCCTATATCCCATAAGCAAACACATTCCTACGATTTATCAGACAAACAATCAGGTTTTAAACGAACTAACCAGTCTTCGCAAAGAACTGATACTTCCGAATCGGAATCACTAATTAGTGAAACTTCGACAAAAAGCAACAAAAGAAAGAAAAAAAGAGGTTGGCCACTGGGCAAACCTAGAAAAACTAGTCTAGAGATGTCAATGGATATGGATATGGCATCAACTGCCGATCCAGCAAGTCTACCATTAGAACCTCCCTCAGAAGGAGGTCTCTGAGATTTATTTATAACCATATATCACTATATATACTTTTATGTTCTTAGTTATAATTTATATTATTTAATACTTACCCATTTATACTATTTAAATTTTTGTCTTACACTTACACAAAATTTAATCCTTAATCTTACATAAGATTTATAACAATGTTATAATACTCTCTTCCCTAAAAACTAAATTAATGGAAAACATTTTACAATGGAATTGTAATGGTATTATTCATAATTTATTTCAACTTAAATTAATCTTATGTGAAACATATCCGCCCTTTTGTATTTGCCTACAGGAGACACACCTAAAACAAAACGATAAATTTTCACTTAGAGGTTTCAAAATATATAGAAAAGACGTTATTCCAAATCAACGAGCACATGGTGGCGTAGCAATCATCCTTAAAGAAAACTTACCATCTGTAGAATTAACTATCCAATCTAGACTACAAGTTATCGCCATCCAAATTTTATACCCCCTAAAGATTACAATATGTAATATCTACCTACCAGATTTTAATTGGAACCTACAACAACTCAAACATATTATTGGGCAACTCCCCTCTCCTTTTATTTTAGTAGGCGACTTTAACTCACACAACCCTCTATGGGGATCTAATAGATTAGATGTCAGAGGGAGACTTATCGAAGACCTAATAAATGATACAAACCTGATTCTTCTAAACACTGGTGAGGGAACCTTCTTGAACTCTAGATCCAATACTCTTAGCCACCTAGATCTATCTATATGCTCTCCTAATATCGCCCATAAGCTGAATTGGGAAGTGGTATCCAAACACATCCATACCGATCATGCTCCAATCCAAATTAACTTCAATGTGGCAAATTCTCTTCCCTCCTTCCCCCGAACATGGCAACTTAAAAGAGCTGACTGGAACCTCTTCCAGAATACCTTGAAACCCCTAGAAATAAAAGAAGACATTAATGCAACAGTTGACCTTATAACCAATGAAATTATAAGCGCTGCCTCTCAAAGCATACCTAAATCTAGTGGCCTAGCAAAAAAAATATCGGTACCTTGGTGGAACACCAATATCCAACAAGCCATCAAAGCAAAAAGGCAAGCATTCAACAGGTTTAAAAGACACCCTACTACTGATAACATGATAAACTTCAAAAGACTTCGCGCTAAATCCCGGCAAATCATCTTGAAAGCTAAGAAAGAATCATGGGAGAACTACGTATCTACCTTAACAAGAGAAACTCCTCTGACAGAAGTTTGGAGAAAAATCAGAGCAATTACAGGGAAAAAATTCATACCACCTTCACCTATATTGCTCATCAACAACGAAGAAATTACAGGTGAAACCAACATAGCAGAAGCATTAGTTACACACTTTGAAAAAGTAAGCAGCTCTGAAAACTTTACACAAGAATTCCAATTAATTAAAGCCACGGAAGAAACACCGTTAGATTTTAATGAAGATGGAGAAGAACGTAGCTACAACACCGCCTTTTCCCTAGCCGAATTACAACTGGCATTAGAAGAGTCAAAAAGCTCTGCACCTGGCCCTGACGACATACACTACCACATGATCAAAATGCTTCCAGAAGGCCAAAAAGAAAAAATCCTTCTCTTATTTAATAAAATCTGGACCCAAGGTAGATATCCAGAAAGCTGGCAGGAAGCAACAATTATTCCAGTACCCAAACCTAATAAAGATCCTACAGTACTTTCAAACTACCGGCCAATAGCTCTCACTAGTTGCCTCAGCAAGCTACTTGAAAAAATGGTTAACTCCAGGCTGATCTGGTTTTTGGAGACTAATAATTGTTTATCTAACTATCAGATGGGCTTCCGTAAACATAGATCAACTATGGATCAAATTGTGCTACTCGATAGTAAAATCAGAGAAAGTTTTGCTAATAGAAACCACTTAGTTGCTGTATCTTTTGATATTGAGAAAGCGTATGATCTAACATGGCGTCACGGAATCCTTAAGAGTTTACACGAATGGGAAATGAGAGGAAACTTACCTATTTTCATATCCCAATTCCTCCTAAACCGCCAAATCAAAGTCAAGCTGGGACAAACTACATCCGAAACACGATAGGAATACCACAAGGATCCACCATTAGCGTCACACTATTCCTGATTGCAATAAATAGACTATTATCATCATTGGACGAAGAAATCGGCAAGAGTTTGTATGTAGATGACCTACTTATATATTATTCTGGAAAGGATATAGCACTAGTTCAAAACAAACTCCAACTAGCTGTAAACCAACTTGTTAAAATGGCTGATTCAAACGGACTACGATTTTCACCCCAAAAAACACACTGTATCGACTTCTGTCGTTTAAGACACGAGCACAATAACCCTAACATTTCCATAAAGGGCCATCCCATCGAAGTTAGAGATAATACAAAAATACTTGGAATTACATTTGACAGAAAACTCTATTGGAAGACACATATTGACGAACTCTCCACAAAATGTAAAAAAGCTCTTAATATCATACGATGCGTTTCCAACATTAATTGGGGTGCAAATCGCGAGGTCACGTTAAACCTATACAAATCTCTCATCCTACCAAAAATAGAATACGGATGCATTGTTTATGCTTCGGCTTGTAAAAGTCGTCTATATGAACTCGAAAAGATTCATAAAGAGGGGCTCCGACTGGCCATAGGAGCTTTTCGTACTAGCCCATCTTTATCAATCTACTCTGAAGCAGGAATACCCCCCTTAAAATATAGACGTGATCAACAAATTTACAATTACTGTTCTAAAATATGGGGCCAACCTTCCCATCCCGTACACCATATCTTTACTGCAGAAACGAACATCGCAAAGACACTAAAATACCGTTTTCAGACCAACCTGGAAACGCTCGAAGTGGAACTTCCACCCGTATTCCCCTTAAAATATCCAGAACTCCCTCCTTGGCTAACTAAACCTGCAAACATACACTTGGAATGCGACAAACATAAAAAAGAAAATACAAACCCTATCGTATACAAACAAATATTTAAAGAAATTTCAGATAACTACCTTGACACTAATATTTTGTATACCGATGGCTCCAAAACAAATACCGGCGTAGGATCAGCTTTTGCCTGTAAGAGAGAAATATACCGATGCACCTTACACCCTATAGCTTCTATATTCACAGCAGAACTATTTGCTATACTACAAGCACTAAGGTATATTGACTCAAAAACAAGTGGAACCTACCTCATATGTTCTGATTCACACAGCGCTCTCCAAGCCCTGCATAACACCTTCTCATCTGACCCTTTAATCCAAATGATCAATTGCACAATACAGTTGCTACGTGAATCAGGGAAGGTAGTGGACTTCACATGGATCCCGGGACATATTGGTATCCAAGGAAACGAACAGGTTGACGATGCCGCCCGCACTGCCACTAACGAACCATTCCTCAATGACATCCCGATTCGAATAGAAGACCTAAAAGTACACCTTAAAGAGAAAACAATTAACAAATGGCAGAAAGAATGGAATGAATCAGATACAAAGCTCAAAGAGATAAAACCGCAAATAAAATCTTTTACTTACCCTTCACTAAAGCGGCGTGAACAAGTGGCATTAACTAGGCTGAGAATAGGACACACACACCTAACTCATAGCCATCTTCTATGTGGGTCAAGACCACCTATTTGCAGTACCTGTGAGGTAGAAATAAATGTTAAACACATACTCCTAAACTGCCAAAAGTACACTTACCTGAGACAAATCCTTGACTTACCTAATACCGTACAAAATTGCTTGAACTCACACAACACACTTCTCAAAACTATAGCATTTCTTAACCATGCAGGTCTCACCAACAAACTGTAGTATAATTACGATCTATAGGCTAATGACCTTAGCAGTCGATGCCTAAAAAAAAAAAAAAAAAAAAAAAAAAAAAAAAATATAATATAATATAATATAATATAATATAATATAATATAATATAATATAATATAATATAATATAATATAATATAATATAATATAATATAATATAATATAATATAATATAATATAATATAATATAATATAATATAATATAATATAATATAATATAATATAATATAATATAATATAATATAATATAATATAATATAATATAATATAATATAATATAATATAATATAATATAATATAATATAATATAATATAATATAATATAATATAATATAATATAATATAATATAATATAATATAATATAATTAATGTAATGTAATGTAATGTAATGTAATGTAATGTAATGTAATGTAATGTAATGTAATGTAATGTAATGTAATGTAATGTAATGTAATGTAATGTAATGTAATGTAATGTAATGTAATGTAATGTAATGTAATGTAATGTAATGTAATGTAATGTAATGTAATGTAATGTAATGTAATGTAATGTAATGTAATGTAATGTAATGTAATGTAATGTAATGTAATGTAATGTAATGTAATGTAATGTAATGTAATGTAATGTAATGTAATGTAATGTAATGTAATGTAATGTAATGTAATGTAATGTAATGTAATGTAATGTAATGTAATGTAATGTAATGTAATGTAATGTAATGTAATGTAATGTAATGTAATGTAATGTAATGTAATGTAATGTAATGTAATGTAATGTAATGTAATGTAATGTAATGTAATGTAATGTAATGTAATGTAATGTAATGTAATGTAATGTAATGTAATGTAATGTAATGTAATGTAATGTAATGTAATGTAATGTAATGTAATGTAATGTAATGTAATGTAATGTAATGTAATGTAATGTAATGTAATGTAATGTAATGTAATGTAATGTAATGTAATGTAATGTAATGTAATGTAATGTAATGTAATGCAATGCAATGTAATGTAATGTAATGTAATGTAATGTAATGTAATGTAATGTAATGTAATGTAATGTAATGTAATGTAATGTAATGTAATGTAATGTAATGTAATGTAATGTAATGTAATGTAATGTAATGTAATGTAATGTAATGTAATGTAATGTAATGTAATGTAATGTAATGTAATGTAATGTAATGTAATGTAATGTAATGTAATGTAATGTAATGTAATGTAATGTAATGTAATGTAATGTAATGTAATGTAATGTAATGTAATGTAATGTAATGTAATGTAATGTAATGTAATGTAATGTAATGTAATGTAATGTAATGTAATGTAATGTAATGTAATGTAATGTAATGTAATGTAATGTAATGTAATGTAATGTAATGTAATATAATATAATTGCAATAATTCACCCTGTACATGATTTCTCTAAAATGTGATAAGATTTCTCCAGAGGACATAAGTAGACAGTTAAACCTGGATATCTGAAATTTTTGTTACAATTACTTACATTTTTAACTAAAGATTCATTTTAAATATCTTACTGTATAATAATGTTTAGTAATTATAAAGAAATCTTTAAAATAAACAATAACGACACACACTGCATTTCAGTATAGTAAATACCAGAATTTGAATCAATTTACAGGGCCGGATTTAAAAATCTGGCGTTCTTGTTCATGTCAAAAATTCACCCTGTATGTAACTTTTTCCATCCACAATGGAATGAAATTAGATTGAAAATGTTTGCATTAACCTAGTTTTTTCATTTGTTTCAGCGAGAATCATGTGTAATTATTTTAATCGGAATGAAATTAACAAACCCAAGAAATGTTTATTCATAAATTAAGAAATAAAATAAGTAACAATAAACAAAAACAAAACAGTTTTAACAATGCGGAACAAAATAAAAAACAATTTAATAAACATTACGATTTTAAAAGATGTTCAAAATGAAATCCATTTGCCTCAATACACTTTTCTTGGCGAATGTTTAAATGTGTAATGGACTTTCTTATTGTCAGTGGGTTATTTCCATAGATTTAGAACAATAAGATCGAGTTTGTTGACATTTCGGCTGGGGACAACAACACGTAACAGTCTAAACGCTGTGTTATTGAATTTATATTATAAGTTTCAATGTTCATTACCAAAACCCTAAATCTATTTGGAAAATGAGATATTTTGTTTCGCTAAAATAATTGTACATCTACGTTAACACTAATTTTCGAAACTAATAACACAACAAATTATATTGCTAGATAAATATTGACAAAGATACTTTACCATGATTTAAGTTTCAACCATTTCTGCGAAAATTTGATAGAAGCGGCATCGAAGCGCTATCAAACATTGTTATTTATGAATGGAACGTAACCATTAGAATGGTACTATTGTATTTGTGTCGTCCATGTTCAGTACATTGGTGTTAGTTTACTAATGTGTTTTATATCGTGCTAGATTAAAATTTATTTTATTATATTTATTGGTTTAAATTGATTGAATAGACAAATATGGTTCAACAATGTGTGGTATGCCGCAAACTGGATTATTTAAATCCCGATTTACCATTTTATCGGTAAGTTATATTTAAGGTTATAAACATAGTTCAGGGGCGTAGAATTTAGTATTTTATCGACTGTATAAATTCTTTAATAATGCATAAAGGATTGTTTTAACGTATTGCAACGACTTATAATTATGTAAGTTTTATATATTGCGTTAAAAATTAAATCACATTTTGTTTTTCTGTTAAACTACCTAAGTATTTAGGTAATATTTTTCATTTAAACAGTTATACGAAGACATGACTTTTAGGATTCCTGCAAATGTTGAAAGGAGAAGATTTGAGGCAGTGAAGTTCAAACCTACAAATGATTATATTTGTTCTTCATTTCCGTGATAATGACTTTGAATATAAACCAAGTGGAAGGAAATATTTGAAAACAGATGCAAAACCAATATCGAGGTAATATTCCTATGTTTATTTGTTTTTTAATAAATTTAGGATATAAGATTTAAAAATACTTTGGCGAAGCTTTACTAGGATACAAACATTTTTCACTTAAAATATAGGGTACTTCCAGTAATATTGTTTAAACATTATGGCTTAAATTTATGTAATGTAAAAGGTCAAACCAATCTTTTGAGAATATGTTGAATATTTTAAGCAATCAAAAACATTTCCATAATACCGACTGCTTAAACTCTAGTGATTTCCCATGAATCTTAACTTTTATTGAAAATTTTTGTGTTCTGTAATTGTAGTTTTAAGTAATTACTTATTTGATTCGATTTGTATGTCGTTTCACTGTGAATGCCTTCTCGCCTGCTTCGTGGATTATGAATGTATATAATTTTAATGTAGCGTAGTGGAGAAAAAATAAAATAAAACGAGGCTTGCCTCACAAAAAAATAGTAGATATAGAAATTTGTTACTTCTGCCAACGTTTTCGTTAGTTGATATTTACTAACTAATTTTTTCTGTTATAGGTTCGATATATCTAAGATTAAAACGGTTTATATATTTTTCAGGATTTATCTAAACGTAGAAGGTTCCTACTATACCAACATTTTTTTTTATTTTAGGATGATACAACTAATAATTCATCAGTGTTTAATTTGCAGTTAGTTCCCTATTCCTACCTCAATCCCGAATAGTCTGATAGCAGAACAGCCTGATAAAAACAACATATTTTTACGATTAATTTGATTAAATAAATATATTTTCATTAGTATTTTAAATTTCCTATGTAACCGGTAAAATTAAAAACGTTAAAAAAAATAAATATATTGTGTCACATCTCATTTCCCTCTGTAACGGTACGCCCATGCATCGCAGCATAAATTCGTTGCCATGTTCTAGACTTATATATTTATATATCTATCTCACTTCATCTTTGGGCACGGAATATTTGAATCTTATGAATGACTTGTTGGGGATGTGGTTATTTCTGATAATATTGCAACAGTGCATAATTCTATCAATGAGCTGTTGCCGCGTATTTATATTTTCTGCGTAGACCCAGAGCCGGACTGTGGGCGTGGCGAAGGTGGCATTTGCCACGGGCGCAAACGACCTAGGGGCGCAAAATTTGAAATATTTTATTTAAAATAAAGACTTTTTTGACTTAGCGTATGTACCAGTTGTACAACGTTAGGTGACAAGTAGTTAACGCTACCAAAGATTACGGAACAAAATGTCAGAAAATAATGTGTACTGGTTTTTTTGTCATATGTCGTGTTCATGATCAGGTAATTTTAATCGAGCACACCACTTTCATTATATAGATCATCCGAAGGTGATTTATTAAAAATTATTTTTAAGAATCTGCGCTGGATTACTTCCAGTAGATGAATGTACGATTTCATAGCACATCCCCATGAATGAATCGCTGGGCAACTATCCGAGCCAATTTTCCGCGCCAAATCATATTATTCATGAGGATTTTTTATTTTTACCTTGTTATAACCAAATAAAATGCTTCCGAAGAAATTATCAGGATCACAGTTTCGGAAAATAAGAGATAAAAAATTATCATATCTTAAAAAAAACACAAGTGATATTTCAAGTTACATCAACAGTGAAGCGGTTATTGACGCGACAAGAAGTGATTCAACGTGACGCCAATGTTCAGTAAGTAGGTATTTCTTCTACTTCTTCGGACGATTCAGACAAACAAATTTCTTTAGAAGAATCAGGAGTTACTGAACTTGAACTAGTTGATTTCAATGACCCTACAACATGGCGAATTTTGAAAAATAACATCAAAATATTAGTTGAACGGGGACCTGAATTGGGCGATGATCTCGATTTTTATCCTACAAGTGACGGTGATCGATGTTTTGATAAAAAATGGTTCATGAAGATTTTGCCAAATGAAGATAGGTTGCACAGGAACTGGCTTTATTGTAAGAGGATGGATGCTTCATTTTGCTTTTCCTGCTTGCTCTTTTCTGGAAAAAAAGGTATTTGGACTATAGGCTATCGAGACTGGCAACATCTGAATCCTTTACTTCCCCGTCATGAAGTTTCTTTAAGTCATAGGCAAAACTACATAAAATTGCGAAGTTTTGAATGGCGTTTGAATATTCGCGTATTCATAGATGATCATTTGGAGAAAGTGAACATGGATGAGAAACAAAAATGCGATTCTTCAATGCGTTAAGAATAATGATGCTCTTAGGGGTACTTCCGAAAAAATAGGAGAACCGAATTGCGGAAAATTTTTGAGCACAATTGAGCTCATAAGCCATTATGATCATATAATGAAAAATCACATAGAGGCACATAATAAAAAACAAGTTTCTTATTTCTCTCATAAGATATAAAATGAGTTGATTCATTTGGTTGCCAACATACAGAAAGCCATATATATTTCAATTTTGTTTGATCGTACACCAGATGTTTCACATGTAGAACAGATGACCCAAATTTGCAGATACGTTGAAATTGACTCCAATAAGTGTACTATTAATATTGAAGAAAGTTTTCTCGATTTTATAACAACTAATGAACATACTGGAGAAGCCCTTGCCAAACTGATCGAGGAAAAACTGAAAAAGGATGGATTAGATATAGGAAATATCAGAGGTCAATCCTATGATAATGCTGAAGATATGGCAGGCAAATACGTATAAAGCTGTCCAGACTAGGATTTTAAAGAACAATGAATTCGCAAGATTCATTCCCTTCTCGGCACATAATCTGAACTTAGTTGGAGTTCATGCTGCCCAGGTTTCACTCAAAATAAAGTTTTTTTTTTTGGAACAGTTCAGCAAGTGTTCAACTTCTTTGTGAGTTCGACTATGAGATGGGATTCACTCAGAAAGAAATTGAAAATTAGTATCAAGGGATCTAGTGACACAAGATGGTCCACCAAATATAATTCCGTTCATGCTTTACGAACGCAACTGAAAATTGTAATGGATATTCTAGGAGAAATGTCTAATGGTAGTAGTAATTGGAATAGAGATACTTTTTGGCCAATAAATTACCGTTGTTGTTGGAAGATGTTTCACTGGAAACACGTCAAAACTTGTTTTCGCAGTTGAATGGTTGCCCAGCACATTATGCTATTATTGTGCGAGAGCATATTAATGCAGTATTCCAACAGTGGTAGATTGGAAGAGGAAGTCTGTTTCCATGGCCTGCGCGATCACCAGACTTAACTTCGTTAATGCATTACGTAACATACCGAGAGCCGAAATTAAAGGTGCAGGTTTGTCTACCCATGAGAGGCTTCAGCAATGCATAGAGCGTGATGATCAGCATTTAGAGCATTTACGGGGGCACTAAAAACTTTTCTTTTTTAAATCGGTCCTTTTTAGGGCCACAACTTACATAATAAAAGGAATTAATTAGTTTAAAAAATAAAAATTTAAGGGATTTCCGTATAAAATTTTCTTTGGGCTAAATTTTAGGTTAGGAACAAGATATCGAGATGCGGTTTTCGGGAGCTTGTTTGGGCATCATTTAGATACTTTTTCATGAAAAAGAAATCATACCAATGCGTTTAATTTTTTTTAGAAAATTAACCATTTCTGACGAGATATCGAAAAAAACCCCCTAGCGGCGACATCTGAAACTAACAAAACTTCAAATATTATAGCATTTGTAGGCCAAGAATAGCTCTTTTCAACTAGCTCAGCTCAGCTGTTTCGAATATACAGGGTGTTTTTTACTGAAACCTTTGAAATACCCCCCACCACTTATTTTTAGAGATATAGCAAAAATTGTTAAACAAAAAAGGTTCAGATATTTTTTTGTTAGGTTAATATATCGGAATTCGCAGAAACATCACTTTCTTAGCTTCAAGATCGCAGCGGCCATTTCAGAAACTTGAAAATATTTTCCAGGTTTTCCTCTTGGTCGTTTTAGTAATGACTTTTTTTTCCGCAAGCCTCTACGATGGATGGTTTCCAGGATACAGTACCTCGCATTCTTATTTGGCCACCCTGTACCATCAAAAAAATGGGGTCCTATTAAATGAGTGTTGATGACCCCGATCCAGACATTTACGAGAATCTTTGTTGCGAGCGATATTCTCGAATCGCATGTGGATTTTCTTCAGCCCATACGTGCGAATTTCGCGAATTATTTATTCCATCTCTGGTAAATTGTGCTTCATCGGTGAATAAAGTTCTGTACAATACAAGTCGGTGATTCGCAACCCACCTTGAAAATGCTAGGCGGTGTATTTCATCTCCAGGATGTAACCGTTGAACTAATTGTATGTGGTACGGATGTTATTTTTTCGCAACACTCTACTAACTTTGCATTGGGAAACACCTAATTGTACTCCTACTTTTCTCGTACTTACTTTGGATTTAAGTCTTCTAAAACATAATCTACATTTCGTTCTGATTTTGTTTGAGGGGAGGTACCATTGTATCTCAAGAAATTAAAAACTGATCCGAACGTTGGATGACTGGGTATTCGGCGTTGAGGAAATGGCCTTTCATACTCTCTTACAAAAGCCACAAACAAAAATAACATCAGCGTATTCGGCATTTGAAAAATGATTTGGCAACAAAAAAATTAAAACACACGATGAATACCGAACGTAATTGACTTATTAATTATTAAAACACAAACTAAGATCTAATGTCAAATTACACAAACAATTTCAACCACGATCATGTCAAATTGTCACAGCCTGCTGCAGTATGTATTACATATCAGAAATAACCCATTGACGATAAGAAAGTCCATTACACATTTAAACATTTGCCAAGAAAAGTGTATTGAGGCAAACGGATTTCATTTTGAACATCTTTTAAATGTTTATTAAATTGTTTTTTACTTTGTTCCGCATTGTTAAAACTGTTTTGTTTTTGGTTATTGTTATTTATTTTATTTCTTAATTTATGAATAAACATTTCTTGGGGTTGTTAATTTCATTCCCATTAAAATAATTACACATGATTTTCGCTGAAACAAATGACAAAACTAGGTTAATGCAAACATTTTCAATCTAATTTCAGTCCATTGCTGGTGGAAAAAGTTACATACAGGGTGAATTTTTGATATGAACCAGATATGCCAGATTTTTAAATCCGGCCCTGTAAATTGATTCAAATGCTGGTATTTACTATAATGAAATACAGTTTGTGTCGTTATTGTTTATTTTAAAGATTTCTTTATAATTACTAAACATTATTATACAGTAAGATATTTCATTATCGCCAATTTTCAATTTGACTTTAAAATGAATCTTTAGTTAAAAATGTAAGGCAAGTGTAACAAAAATTTCAAATATCCAGGTTTAACTGTCTATTTAAGTCCTCTAGAGAAATCATATCACATTTTAGAGAAATCATGTACAGGGTGAATTATTGCAATTATAGCAATTATAGAAATTCAACAAATTTTGGCGAAGCCGGCCCTGGAATTTTTTAGTTCTGAATATGTCAATTAGTTGCTAGACACCAATACACACTTTTACCAAAAAATGAGACAAATCAACTTAATCATTGAAAAGATATGACCAAATATTATTTTGGTCCAAACCCATAAATCGCTCTGTACATTATTAAAGAAAAACAGAAGACATTTTTTAATGGTCATTTGGTAATCCCCTAAGGTGCCTCTGCTTATGGCAAAGTATGTAAAGTTCCTCGTGACTCACCCTGTATGTGAAATTTCATGAAAGATAATCAAATACTATTAAACGAGCAAGGTTTGTATGTATGTGTGTGTGTGTGTTTGTGTGTCCAGAGGATCTCGAAATCCACTCGTCAGAATTCAATGAAACTTTCAGGGTAGACTAATTCCTATCTAAATCGGCAAAAATTCGATCTTCCGAGATATTTACAAGAAAAGTTAAGCTTTTAGTTTTATTTCCTAGCAACGGCAGATATAATAACTTGTTTCTATATATATACTATAAAGGAGAGAGGAGTATAGTAAAAGTGGGGATATAACGTCACATTCTATAGGCGTACTTTGCATAATAAGTTTCTATAATATAAATAAGGTCACAGTATATAAAATTTATATACGCACTTCGTAGATTAAATTTTGAAGTTATATTATTTACAAAAAATAAAAATAAACCTTATGCATCTGACACTTTACCATTGAACGAATTAAATTTAACCAATAAATAACCAGGAGGGGATTATATGTTGGGATTAAACTTTTTTAATCTCTTGGCATTAAAAGTAACGCTTCAGTACTTACCTAAACTCAAAGATTAAAAAAAAAGTTAGTTCAAGAGCTATCTTTAAAAGTCACTAAAACTACTGGTATCACTATAATTGTCTTTTCTGAGGTTTATTATTATCGGTTCTATTAATTATCCATTGATATATCCACTTTCCTAAATGAATTTTCCACATTTTTAACATGATCAATGCATTTTCCCCAATGTTCTCTATTTACATCTGAAACTGCCTTCAAAAACAAATTTCACACATCAGGAAATTTAAATGTTTTGTTTTGAGAAACATAACCTTTTAATAATTGTGACCAGATCAGTTCAATGGGATTTAACTCTGGGTGGTACGGAGGCAATCTGAGAATTTTAATTACTTTTTCTCTGGCCATCTCATCTATAATATATTTTTTGAATTTGTTTTTATGTTGCCTTGCTATTACTAATAATTCTGCCTTCAAGGATTTAGGAGGACTGATAATATTTTTAGAATGAAGCCATTTTGAAATATATATTAATACAAAATTCTGAATCAATTAAAATACATACGATACGGCTATCAATAAATAAAGTCTGACTTATCTGTTAAAAGAACAGGTTTATTACAGTAAAAACCATGGAAACAAGATTAAATCTAGACAAAAACTATATTAGGCCGATAAGATGTATTAAAATTTAAATTTTAACTACAAATAAGCATTGAAGGATGAGGTAAAATTAAAATTTCTACCTCATGAACCAGTACTACATTCTGTAAATTAAATACTGCACTCTTTTCTTCTGTATATTATAGTAGTAAAAAGGTTTGACTTTATTTAATTTCTGGCGTTTCAATCTGCAAGAATTCAATATTAAATTTGCCGCTTTTTATCCATCCATGACCTTCAAATTTTGACAACTACTGACACGCACATCTCTTGGTAAACGTTAAGAAAATGGGGCCCACTGGGATTTTCATGAAATTTTCACAGATGCTATAAAACATGATAAAATCAATATACTTAGCAATAGAAATTTTTGCGCGGAAAAATATTTTTCACATTTTTTTATGAAAAAATATATGTTGGGATACTCACTCCCAAGACAAACAAATTCCCGTACAAACGCATATATAACTTTTCCACAAAACTGAGGTTAGGTTACTACTCACATATGGCTAACCCTACTTTAAATTTTCTACAAAAGCCCAAGTAGGAATTTATAACCAGAATAAACCTGAAAAGTATAAAAAAGGAAAGGTTCATTTGACGGACATAAATAATTTGCTTGTGAAATGACAGCCATCTCATAAATTCAAAGTTGAAAATACAACGTTGCCAATTCAATTTCAGAAATCATGGGTTGAGGTAAATATTTATAGGAACGTTGAGTAACACTGTTAAAATGGACACTTGTCAAAATGTGACACCTGTCAAAACGTGACAACTGTTAAAATGTAATACATGTCAGAATGTAACAACTGTCAAAATGAACAAATCTCAAAATGAACCAATGTCAAAATATGACACCTGTCAGAATGTAACAAATGTCAAAATGTCACGCGTATCGTACTTTTCTTTATTTATTACAAAGATCTAACCTAATCTAAAGCTAATCTTCCCCGATAGTGTGAGACTACCCCTTACGGCTACTATTTTATTATGCGGACAGTTTTAATATTGAAGTTTTCATTATCATAAAGAGAGAGAGAGAGAGAGAAAAAGAATGAATGCTGTATACGTGTACTATTAACATAGATTTCAATTTTTTATTTTACAAGAAACTTTAAAGAGACATTTAAAATTCTCTATTTTCATAGTACATTTTAAGGTTGATTGTGACTTTGTATTTTCCAAGAACAAATTGTAATGTAATGTACGAATGAACTATTTTTGTAACTGAAAAACTCTGAAAAAATATGATATCGATATCTGCCACACGTCGAAAGTCTGGTCACAGGTTTTTGTGAATCAATTTAACATAGAGTGTTTATTATAGCGTGATAAATAGAGTGAGCTGAGCGATCTTCTGTTGACGGGACCTGTGCCCTACATGCTGCTGTTGCCCGTCCCGGAAACGGGGAATGTCCGCCGTAACTATTCGCGAAGATCAAGCGTCAGTAGATGTTGCTCTAAAAGGGTGAAATCCCCAGAAACTAGGCAACTTTTAATGCATTTAACTAACCTCTGTGACAAGCAGTTGATAAACGTCAACAACAGCTGCAGCCAATTGAAAATTAACACTGACAGCTTTTTTAATTTTCCCGCCTACTTTCAAGCCAATCGCCAATCAACTTTTTATTTATCTCCCTTTCAGTAGTCCAAGTAGATGTCGCCCACTGCGTGATTTTCGCGAATTAATTAATAATTTGTTAGGTTATAAATATACTTAAATTATATATACTCATTGGGCTGCTTAAAAATGTAGATTTGAATATTAAGAGCGAAGCTCAGAGACCAGATATTAGAATGTAAATCAAGAAAATTATGAATGATTTTCTGGTCATGTCATAGACTTAGATTTTTTTATGATGTTAAGATCGATCGGCTCTGGTCAACAGACACAGTGACAAACGCAAGGACGAGCATCCGAAAAGTTGATCAGATCAACCGAGCGCAGCAAGTTAATTAACTTTGAACAAAGGAAGAGACAACAAATGAGTTAATCAATTTTTTTTTGTTTTATTACGTACGATGATTTAATCACTTTGTACAGATATAAACCTTCGCTTTGATGTCTGCTCCGTTTTCGGATTATTCGAGCAACGCTGTTGATGTTCAGCTTTTATAGTTACATTAGCACATCGAGAGATTTATGTTTCGTATATGATATAAAATAGTATTTGATTAGGTTTTCTGGAATTCCACGGCTTATGAATAAACATTAATTCCTAAAACTCCGATTTCAGAGTTTCTGTTTATTTTTCTTGGGTGGTTATTAAGTCTGATAATATTATATTATTCAACGAACAAGCCATTTCTCATTCTGATGTTCGTAAACACATTTTACTTGAAAATTATATCTTATCTTTGTCGCAAGATATATCTATATGATCAGAAGCTTCTTTAATGTGGGATGTCGCGATTTATTTTCAAAGCACCCAATGCTTGTGTTTTTATCTGGATTTAAATGTCGAAGTAACTTTGATGTCTTCATGCTTTCTTTTGACAAGACTTCTCCACAAATAATACATTGTGGTTTATTGGAAATAACGAATATAGGCATCCCATGAAAGTACATCTTTTTTCATGGCATCTCTGCGAAACAAATGCCGCAGCACTTATCGCTTATCAGCTTTATTCATTTGTGAGATACTTCTTTGTATTTATTGAATAAATATTATTATTATCAAACACTATTAAACGAGCAAGGTTTGTATGTATGTGTGTATGTATATCTCAAAATACACTCGTCAGAATTCAATGAAACTTCCAGGGCGCAAATCCAGGGGGGGGGGTCATGGGGTCCATGACACCCCCCCCCCCCCCAGCACGAACATACTTTTTTTTCAACTAATAGTTAAAGTAAATAACGTGGTAAATAATTAAAAAATAACAAAATTAAGAAATTGAACAAGAATTTAAATTCTAATATGATTAAAATCATCTTAATTATCAATTAATAACTATGGAATGATTTGCTATTCTAAATGTCTGATGTGAACAATGCCGGTTCTAGAAATTTTTCTAGTGGATGCGAACAATGAAGAATATCACCAACTTTTGATTTTTACCCTACAATAGACTCTATTAAAAATACAAAAATACCGTAAAAAATTTTTTATGATACGTCTGATACTTTCCGAGATATTTAATTTTTTAGCTATGCGTGCGACGACGCGGTGTCATCGGCTGCTGTGACGTCACTTTACAACCGTCGGTCTGCTCGCCACCTGTAAAAATGGACCAAAATTTACCCGGATCGATCCCCCCCCTTTTTTTTTGAGGATACTGAACACGATAGCGGTATCAGAATTTCTCTTTTTGCCAGCCGAACCCCTAAAACTGCCAAAAACTACCCCCTAATGTGGTTAAACGGGCAGCACATCATTTCACTGTTAAAACACGTCTTTCCCCCCGTATTTGAGAATGCTGAGCACGGTGATGGTGTTGAAGATTACTTCCGACCCTCTCCAACTTCTCTACCGGCCAAAACTCACCCCCGACAGGGATGTTTTTTTTTCTTTAACAGCGGCAAAACGCTAATTTTCCCGTTTTCGAGGATACTGAACACAATGGTGGTGTTGAAGATTACTTCTGACCCTCACCAACCCCTTCAAAAGACCAAACCCACCCCCGAAGCCGCTGATGTAAAGAAAAATTCACCCCTTTCGTAAGTAAAGAAACGAAAATAAGTATTTTGTCGGTATACAGAGTGAGTCATGAGGAAATGTACATACTCCTACCTCGTATTCAGGCCCCTATGGGGATTATCAAATGGGCATTAAAAAGTGTCTGCTCCCTCTGTACAAAAATTTAATTTTTAATTACTAATACCTCCACAGCTCGTGCTATATTTTTAATAATACGACCGTTTTAGTTAATTTCCAGAATCGGCTTTCAAAAGCTGATTTGAATAATACTAAAACATAGCCCTGTATAATATCTCTTTACTGATTCATCGGTATCGTCATTTTATCGAATTATCAGAATTTACTTTTACTTTGTTCAAAATAACAAGCTACAGTATTTAAGAGTTAATGAAAAATAAAATCGAACTTTAAAAAAACCTGCAAACTTACATTTTGTTTTTAAATTTGAGAAATTGCAAAAAGGAGTCAAACATAAACTATAAAAATAAACAGAAAATATTATTAACGCAATTTGGTTCACTACCCTTTCACCTTTCATTAATGTTGAAAATTTAAGTGTATCTTAGGAGGCTGCGATAATTTGACATTTTCGTTGTTTGGAATTGTTTAGGTACATAATTTGACTTTTCGTTTCCCGTAGTTATTATTTGTTTGTGTCGAGGGGTAAACCGCGAGGTCCATTTTGGTGTACAGACCTTGTCCATTAGTAGCCATTACTCGGCCATTAGTAGCCATTACTAGCCATTAGTAGCCATTACTAGTCATTAATAGCCATTAGTGAGCCATTACGAAAATTAGACCAGGGCTGAAGCATTTGAAAATGGTAAAAAGTGAAAAAAAATACTATTAGAATGAAACCCATTGGAAAAGGATGAGAATATAACAAAAATGAAAGGAAAAATAATTTACGGGCGATCTGAGGTCGGGAAGTGGAAGGGGGTAAGTTTTTAAGGGTTTTTTGAAGTCTATGGATCATTTTGCTAAACTTTTAATTTCAAATTTGTTTTTTATTAGAAATTGTGTAATCGTGTGGGGAAAAAATAAATACGCCATTTTTGTTGTCTATTTGTGAAAAATCATTATTAGAGTTTTCAAAAACCATATACAGGGTGAACCAAACGCACTAATTTTTTTAAGCCTGGACCTGATTTTTTTGGGGTTGAATCAAAAAAGTATTTTTCTATTTCCCCTCCACCGTAAAAATAACTTCGTGATGGAAAATCGTCATAAGAAAATAACCTATCTTTGTAAATATTTGACTTAATTTAATTTCGCCATAATAACCTACAAATTTTGACAACTACTGACACGCACATCTCTGAGTAAACGTTAAGAATATGGGGCCGACTGGGATTTTCATGAAATTTTCACAGATGCTATAAAACATGATAAAATCAATATAGCAATAGAAATTTTTGCGCGGAAAAATATTTTATACATTTTAAAAATATATATATACAGTGTGTCCCAAAAAGTTTTATACAAATGGACAAAAAGTTTATCTTAGATTTCACAAAAAAATTATTCTTGATAAAAATCTCTGCATGACTTGTTGATCCATAATCAGGTACAAAATTTGGCCCCATCAGGTCAAGGTCATTTGAAGGACAAATTAAGGAAACATTTCTAGAAAAATCTGAAAAAATTCATACAAAGGTATTTAGGATTGCTGAATCCGAATCTGATGTTTGCTGGACCTCATCAGATCAGGGCCAAGGTCATTTGAAGGTCAAATTGGAGAAACCTAGACAAATCTGAAAAAATTCATACAAAGGTTTTCAGTGTCGCCGAATTCGAATCTGAGGTTCGCTTGACCTCATTAGGTCAGCTCCTGGACCGGATCTGACCGTAAAATGACCTTGTTCCTGACCTGGAGGTCAAGCAGACCTCGGATTCGTATTCAGCGACCCTGAAAACCTTTGGATGATTTTTTCCGATTTTTCCCAGAAGGTTTCCTCAATTTGACCCTCAAATGACCTTGACCCTGACCTGATGAAGTCAAGCGGACCTCGGATTCAGATTCAGCGACCCTGAAAACCTATGTATGATTTTTTTCAGATTTTTCTAGTTTTCCTCAATTTGACCTTCAAATGACCTTGACCTGACCTGATGAGGTCAAATTTTGTACCTGATTATGGATCAACAAGTCATGCAGAGATTTTTATCAGGAATAATTTTTTTTGTGAAATGCAAGATAAACTTTTTGTCCATTTGTATAAAACTTTTTGGGACACACTGTATATTGGGATACTCACTCCCAAGACAAAGAAATTCAATGCGTTGAAACGATTATTTAACATATTTTTCCAAGCATAGGTACATAATTTTTCTACAAGTGCCCAAGTAGCAATTTATAACCAGAATAAGCCTGAAAAGTATTAAAAATAATTAATAATAATTTGCTTCTCAATGGAAAGCCATCTCATAAATTCAAACTTGAAAATACAACGTTGCCAATTCAATTTCAGAAATCACGGATTTAGGTAAATATTTAATGGAACGTTGAGTTAACACTGTTAAAATGGACACTTAAAATGCTCTAAAAATAGGTGTAATAGTTTTGGTTTTAATCATCTTTTTCTGTGTTAAATATTCCTATGTCTATGCTAGACTTTAATATTGAAACTCGGTTTGTTAAATTTAATAAATTTTCGGGCAAATATCGTTTTGGCGAAGAACATCGTGACTTTTTTTTTAAATTAAAAATGTAAATGTTTCTTATCGTTATACAAAATGCATGGTAGAATCAATTTAATATTATTATTATTATTATAGGCTAATCAACTTAGTAAAGTTAATGGAAAGTTTAGGTACCGTCCTTATTCCTTTTATTCTTTATGTTTTAGTGGTCGCTGAACATGAATTTGAGGTCATTTTTTTTAGTTTTTGGCCTAAATCTCGGCAAGTATGGATTTTTTCAAAAAAAAAAATCTTTTATACAACATTAAAGATGACAAAATTTCCCACAAGTTTCATAAACAACAATTTTTTCTAAGACCAGTAGTTACGCTGCTAGAGTCTGGTTTTAACTCTAGGCAACTGCTTACTTTACTTAAGTCATATCTAGTTGACAGACAACAATTTGTTGAATACGAATCTTTCAAATCTGTTTCATACGTAGTTACATCTGAAGTGCCACAAGGTTCTAATCTAGGGCATCTTTTGTTTTTAATTTTCATTAATGACTTGGCAACCTCTTTGAATATTCCTAGCCTTCTATTTGCAGACGATATTAAATTATATTATAAAATCGATGACATTACTGATTGTCAACGTGTACAGTCTGAATTAGATGTAATCAAACTCTGGTGTAATTATAATCGCCTGCAACTGAATGTATCCAAATGCAACATAATATCGTTTACAAAAAAATCGACAACCATAATGTATGACAATCGACAATAACATAATCAGCCGGGTACATGAGACAAAAGACCTGGGTATAACATATGACAGTAAATTTACTTTCACAACACATATCAGAATGCTTGGTTTCATTTACAGAAATAGCAAAAACTTCAAAAACGTTGCCACCATAAAATTGTTATATTTTGCTTGTGTCAGATCTTAGTTGGAGTTTGGTGCTTTGATATGGAACCCATAATAATTTAATCCAGTGGAAAGAGAGAGAAATTAAAATACAAACCACTATGAGCTTCCGAAATGAATATGGAACCCAATTTACGATTACCAAAAAAACGTCAGTTGAATGTGTACAGAGAAAATTTTTGAAATATTTATGCCTGAAAGTCGTGAGAGGCATCGATCATAACATTTTGCTGTCACGATTCGAAAGAAAGAAAGACATAGAGACTGTCATAGCAACAGGAAACTATGGAGGAAGCAGTGAGAGAGATACTTTCTGGCAAAATGGAATACCTAAAAGAGAATTTCGGGATATGTTTTGGTACTTGTAAACCAAAATTTGTTATTTTATCAATAAATTTGTATTCGAGTTTGAGGTTTTTATTTTTTCCCATATAATTAACATGTGTATCCGATTTTACCCCGCAAAACCGAGTACTTGCACTTTTTCCACAAAAAAACCATAAAAATAAAACTAAAAGTCTTATTCACTTTTATTTAATGGGATATGAAACACAAATAGCCCTCTCAAGCACTGCACCTATAATTAAAGCATTTCGCATAAAGGCTTAGTGCACCAAAGCTTAGCCAACCGGTTTTACCACACTCTCCCCTACGGAGGGTCACATCAAACCCTAAGCTTACTTTTTGATGCTCTATCAAAATCAGAATTTTAAAATTCATAAATACAAAAAATCAACATACACACACACACACACCGAACGAATTCAGATACCTAAAAATTTGTTCGGTGAAAATATTTCCACTGACTGAAATATACGTCTTTGCAGAAAATGTTTGGTATAGATAGTCTAAGAAAACGTAGACCGACCTGTCTTCAAGGAATACGATATGCATAATTTGCTTCAAGGAAAAGATTCAGTTCGCTAGACGAGTGTCAACTTTTCTTAACTTATTTTTGTAAAAAGAAAATCTCATTTATATGTATGAGTACGAGCCAGAGTCTTCAATCGAATGATGCGAGTCTGCAAGTAATTGGTCTAGAGATATAAATGGAATACTTTCTTTTGAAAGGTTTGATATACTTTTCTAGTACATGTTATTTTATACACGGTGGTCCTTAAGTAATTGTTCATAGAAGTATAGTAGATTTCTTTGCTCTAATAAAATGTTGCTAATAAGGAATATACAGGGCGATAAATTAAATTGGGAAATTGGAACCTTTGGTTTATCAACTAAGTTGAAAACTATTATCGTCGACCACTCAACCAAAACACAATTTTCACACACTCTACGCGCGTTTCGCCAACTATGTTGGCATCATCAGGAGTTGATGATATACTAAACAACTAACTATTTCTAACAGATGTTTATACTAAATGACCAATCCCCCTCCCCCGGCGGTGCCTGGTACTGTCATCCCCGGTGACCTAATCAGCCAAGGGTGACTAATCAAACAAGGATGAGTAACGACGGTGGAATTTTCCGAACCACAAAATACCAAAAAAGAACAATGAGTAACCCGCCCCTACCTAATGGATAAAACTAAAAAGCGGACTAAGAGGAATTGGTCCTTTGTCTCTGTTTACTAGTTTTACATTTGCCTATTTCTATACTTTCAAATGCGTCCAACAATTTATTATTGGATACATTTTTAAGTAATTTTACATTGTCTATACTTATTCTATGATTTTGATTAAAAGCATGTTCGGCTATACTAGATTTTTCCGTACGCCCATATTTTAAGTGAGCCATGTGCTCTTTAAATCTAACCTGTACAGAGCGTCTAGTCTGCCCAACATACTTTCTATCGCAATCCCCACAACTAATTTCGTAAATACCACTTTTTCCCAAATTACTGTATTTATCCTTGGGATTACCTATAACTGTTTTAAAGAGTTGTTCGACTGAAAAACTAAACTTAAACCCGCTTTTTTGAACACGCTGGTAAGTCCTTTGGTGTAAGTGGGATTAAATTTTTACTTTGTTGATCGAGTTAGATTATTGAAATTTTAATTTTGTTTTGGGAAATTAATTTAGAAATATTTTCAAGTTAACTGTTACCATAGATGGTAGCACATCTAAAAATGTTATCTTATAGCGGATATAGCTATTGACTTGTACGAGTTTGGTATTTTTATTTATTGGATTCGAAAAGCCTAACTGATGAAGCCGAAAGGCAGAAACCGGTCTTAGGATGTCGAATCTAATAAATTAAAATTCCTTACTGGTTTACTCAAAAAAAAACAGTTTTTAATATTTATCTCGATAATTTTGAGGTTATGTTGAAAAATGATTAACATAAAAGATTTAGATTTTGTAATTATCTACAACTTTTATATTAAACTTTTTATGGCATGTATATTTCAGCCAAAACCAATATCTAACCCTTAAAAACGTATATTTCGCTACCCACACCTCCCTTGCAGACCTTTTACTCAGTCGTCTTGCTTTTTCTTAATTTACTTATAATTTACAGAAGTAGAATATTATTATTAACAACAATAACGACATAATGAAATAATAGAAAACTCTGTAGCAAAAATTATTCATTACTAAGACTTGTGACGAAAATGAAATAGCCCAGCTACTGGACACTCACTTCCCTGGGAATGAACCTATTTCTATAGGGCACACTCCGGAACGGTATAGTAGACCAACCAGAGAAGATACAGCAATGGCCAGACATATCTGCAGCAATAGACGGATAAGATGGGCCTTGAACACACCTTCCAACCGTTTAAATCAGCAGTAGCTGATGGAATATTCCCCGCCCTACTCCAGCGCGGACAAGAAGAAATCCTACCACACCTAGTGAGTATGTATCGTAGCAGTCTAGAACTGGGATATATACCGGAAGTATGGAGAAGCGCCAGAGTCACCTTCATCCCTAAAACAGGGAAAAGTGATACAACCAATCCTAAATCCCTTCGACCAATTAGTCTCACATCGTTCGTTCTGAAAACGGTGGAGAAAGCAACTGATAACTATCTCAGAATAGAAATCCTGGAACGAGTACCTCTGCACCCCCATCACCATGCGTACCAAACGGGAAAATCCACGAAGACCGCATTGGTGCAATTGACAGATGAAACCCAGGATGTACTAGAGAACAAAGAATCTGTAGTGTGTGCCTTTCTAGACATAGAAGGGGCTTTTGACAACACACCACACGAAGCTGTCAAAAGAGCACTAGAAGAAAGAGGGGTAGACAACACGACCAGATGGATGTCGCGACTACTGTCTACCAGAATATCAGATACTAAAATGGAACAAGACACTATTTCCATCTGCACAACCAGAGGATGCCCACAAGGAGGAGTGGCCTCCCCTCTTATGTGGAGCTTAACAGTGGATCGACTTCTCTGCGATTTGACCGAGATTGGTATATCGTGTCAAGGCTATGCAGATGACATAGTCATAATCGCAAGAGGCAAATTCGAGAATAGTTCAAAGAGGGCTAAAGAATGGTGTCAATCGATGCCTTTACCCGGAAAAGAAACATTAACCTCAAACCATCGAATTGGACGGGAAATTTATTGAATGGAAGCCAGATGTCAAATATCTGGGACTAATACTAGATAATAAACTCATCTGGAATAAGCACGAAAAAGAAGTAACCAGCAAAGCCACGAAAGCTCTAACGGTGTGCAGAAACTTTGCGGGAAAAAACTGGGGATGTAACCCAAAGATCCTGCAGTGGATGTACACGTCAATAGCGAGACCGGCCATCACTTATGGAGCAGTAGTCTGGGGCAGCAGAACTAAGCTGGCCAGTACAAAGGCAAATCTAGCGAAAATCCAAAGACTAGCCTGCATATGCATAACAGGTGCAGTGAGAACGTGCCCAACGGCCGCTTGGAGGTAATCCTAAGCCTCCATATAGTAGTGGAGAGTATAGCGATAAGGACAACCTACAGAAGGATCAACCAAACGCAAGTTTCGACTCCTTCCTGGAAATCACCAAACCTGATAACAAAGAAGTTTAGCTTTGTGAAAGAATTCAACACAAAGCTAAGTAACAAAAGAGAATGGGATAAAGATACCATCCCAAAACTCAAGAGAAGTGCCATTAAACGGTACACAGATGGTTCTAGAACAACAGAAGGAACAGAAATAGGAGTATATGGGCCTGGAACCAAATATTCCGAAAGTTTAGGCGAATCTCCGAGCATTTTCCAAGCTGAAATATATGCCATCGGAAAATGTGTCCAGTTCAACATAGAAAGAAATTTTTGCAGACAAGAGATCATCATCATGTCAGACAGCCAAGCAGCCATTAATGCCTTGAACTCCCACGTAATCAACTCCAAGATAGTCTGGGAGTACCTAGAGAATCTAAACGAACTAGGCAAGAACAACACTGTTACCCTCCTATGGGTTCCGGGACATACTGGAGTGGAGGGTAATGAAATAGCAGACGTACTCGCAAAAAAAGGGGCTGAAACACCATTTCTGGGACCTGAACCCTTCTGCGGAATAAGCACCAGTACAATACTTGATGAACTTGGAAAATAAGTAAATAAGAAAAGATCCCAATACTGGATAGGACTACAAGGAATGAGGTAGGCCAAGACACTACTGGGGAACTATAACCAGAAACGATCTAAAAATAAGCTCAGAATACTAACGGGTATCCTAACAGGGCACTCCGTCTGAGAGGCCACCTAAAGAAACTCGGATTAGTAGACAAAGAAGAATGCAGACTCTGCGAGGAAGAGGAGGAAACCTCTATCCACATTCTCTCAGAGTGCATTACCCTGCAAAATCCAAGGGAGAATATCAAATAGAAGATGAAGATCTACCTAACCTGAAGCCTACCGACATCCTGAAATTTTTGAAAGCAATAGGACTGGAGGAACTGCTCTAATCGTTGAGACATCCTTAACGATTGGGCAGCAGTAGGGTGCACAATAGATCTTATAGGTCGCAGTGTATCGACACCCCAATCACAGATAGATAGAAGACTTGTGACCATAGATATTTTTTATCAGCACTTTTAAAATAAAATTTATGAGTACGTCTCTTGGCGTGATCACTGCGTGTCTCCAATGTTTACGTTGGCCTCTGGGATTTGGATAGAGCATAAAAATCTCGGGAAGTGTTATTTAGAAAAGTCGTTCAGCATTAAAAAATACATCTAGATTTGAAGTCATGGCCATCTAAGTGAAGTTTTATTTTTTTACCATTTGAACAAGAAAATCTCCAGAAAATCAATGAGTGTACCGAGATACTTATTTTTATTTTGATGTTTTATGATTTGATATTATTGAACATTAAGTTCATGTTACAATACTGTATAATTTTGAGCCATTTTCGGTGTTAACAAAAAAAAATAATACCAAAAAATTTGAAAATTGTTTTACTCTTCAAAAAAATTGTCCGTGATTAACACAATAGTTGTGTAATTTGTAATATTACAGGCTTTTTAAATAAACCGTCGTATACAGAATGTTGTCTATTTATCGTTTTAGCAATTTTTTTTCGTAGTCCCCATTTAAAAAATTGAGTAAAAAATAAAACTTCAAATCTAGATGTATTTTTTAATGCTGAAGAACTTTTCTAAATAACATTTCCCGAGATTTTTCAAAATAAGCGTACTTTACTCTTGTCTCAAAATCAATTTTTTGAAGGCTTCTCGTATATTACGATTGTTTTGTTGGTGCTTGTTCAGTTTTAGAGGATGCACAAACTTTTATCAACTTTGTCAACTTTTTGTCGAAAAACCCATAATAAAAGTTTCCCATATGGTGCATACTTTGGGGATGTATATTTAGGGGTTGAGGCGGAAAATACTTCAGAACATACGAAAATACGGCTCTCTTTTTTCAATGATAAAAATTGTTCTAGTACCTAGTAAGAGGCATACTGAAAGTAAAAAAAATTAAAATAGCCGCTCATATTTCTTTATTTACCTAAATAGTCGATCATATTGCATATCATGTGACTAAATTCATGACTTTTCATTGGCGCAGCCATGTGCGATTGAAATAATCGATTATAATATCAAGTCACGAAACACCACGACAGCGTTAGCTCCAGTGTACTATAATCGATCATTTTGTTTTGCTTGAAGGGTATTAGATACGATTATATAATTGGCTTATTTCTAAATATTAACAGGGGTATAGCGGACCCCCTTAAGGCTACAATACAAAGCGAAATTTAAGTAGAATTTTTTTAAATCGCAAACAATAATTTAATAATCAGGTGATTTCAAAACTAAGTATTTGAAAGGGTTGTGATTGCTCCATGATTATTTGCATATTCTTGTGTGTGTGGATAAATACTATACTCTGGTTATTACTTACCAATGTAGGTATTATCATAAGACCTATTGTGTAAGTGGCTTTATTAAAATCTTCAAAATTTTTAAGAAGATATAAAAGCATACCCACGAAGACATTAATTATCAGTAAAGCCATTATAAAAACTGATATTTTCTGTAATCGACCGTGTCTACCTTCTGGCCACATGTAAATTGAACTAAGATATAATTTCGATCCCCACAAGGACAACAATGAATAATCTTGGGTTTGCATAATTCGAGAAGCAACATCTAAAATTAATTAAAAAATTCAATTTAGCAGGTCAGAGGCAAATTTGAAGGATTCCTGATTAAAAAAATGAATTGCTTCGAGCAGAAAAATATAAATTTGCAATTACTATATGGACGGCTCTAGTTGTTCCTATTTTTAAATCTGGCAAGAAATATCTCGTTGAAAATTATAGACCAATATCCAAATTATGTTTAATGTTAAAAATAATGGAATATATCTGAAACTATGGTAGACACCATTTACACCGATAAAATCGATCATAGCATCCCACTTAGAAAACTTTCCGAAGTCGGTATACATGGCAATCAGCAACAGATCCCAATCTATATCCATCGAAAAGTTTCGTTCTCCTATTTCTAGAATAACCTCAGGGCTTCCTCAAGGGTCACACCTGAGCCCCCTTCTGTTCAACATATACATTAACGATATCTCCTCTTGTTTCATTAATACAAAATTCCTGGAGTTTGCTGAAAAATATTTAATTCTTCCGATAAACTTCTGATCCAAGAAGATTTACATCGTCTGACCCTGTATTGCCAGCAAACCCATCTTTATTTGAAGACAAAAAAAAATTCTCAAAGAATAAAGACACTATCGAAAACTAATATTTCTTCAATAATGAACTTTTAACAAAAGTTTCGGTGGTCAAAGATCTCGGTATTTATATCTACATGGCATATATCGATAGTGTTTTAAGCTTCGGTTCTTCAATTTGGAATCTCTATTATAACTGTTATATCGACCGATTACAAGAAGTCCAAGACAAATTTATAAAAATTGTTACAAACAAATTTCATACTTATGCAGACTTCGATATTTACAAACGAGAACTGAAGCCCCATATCACTAGTCGACAGACGTCAACTTTCAGATGTTAGCTTTATCTACAAAATCGTTAACGGGCAAATTGAATCTAGCGAAATTCTAAGTAAAATTGATTTCATTACTGCATCCTATAACACGCGAGGGAAAAATCTTTTCAAAATTAGTCAAAGCTCTACTAACTAACATCTAAATTCTCCTCTGCGAAGATGCAGTAAATCATACAATAGAATCTAGTCACTCATCGATCTTCACTTCTCTATTAAAAAATTATACCCATCACATCTTGACTAGTTTCTTTTTATACAGAGTGTTTCATAGTTAAACCGACATACGTTAACTGTAAATAGAGGGTACTTAGGTGATTCCAAATAATCTTGGTTAATGGGTCTAAAGCCTTTAATAACCGAGATACGGGGTGTTTCATCCATTTCGGCCACTATTTTGATAAGCCGTAACTTTAGAACCACCCTGTATACTTGGTACAGGTATAGTGTGTTAATAGCCGAATCCTATAGCTTAAGAACTACAATTAAAATCCAGATCCGGATTAAGATGAATTTGCAAAATTTGAAAATCCCCAAAACAACACCCTGTATATCAGATTTTTTAAAATTGGGATGGATATTTGAAAAGAACGGAAAAAATGAGGTAAAGTGAAAAAATTTTTTAAGTGCACATCCCATTCTACTACTGGAGCTCAAATTACATCAAATGCATTTTTTTTTCATTTTCACAAGCAGTAACTTTCGAAATACCTGGTAGATTTCTTTCATATTTTTTAGTAGCCCAATCGTATAATGTAAGGACTATACTACAGTTAAAATCCAGATACGGATTAAGAGAAATTTGTAAAATTTGAAAATCCCCAACGCAACACGCTGTATATCAGATATTTTCGAAACGAATGAAAAAAACTGAGATATTCTGACATATTTTTATAAATGCACATCTCGTTCTACATATTACTAAACTTTTAAAGTAAATTCAATTAATGCAATACATATTGTCATTTTCATAAGCCATAACTTTGGAAACATCCCGTAGATTTCTTTCATATTTAGTACGGGTAGATTGTTTAAATAGCCCAATCGTACAATAGAAGAACTAAGTTAAAATCGGATTAAGAAAAATTTGTAAAAGTTGGTAATCTCTAAAATAACATCCTGTATATCAAATTTTCTTAAATGTAATCGGATACCTATTTAAAAAAAGAAAAAAGATGTGTTATACTAAAATATTTTTATAAGTGCACAAGAGCGTTCTACAAAAAAAAATACAGATTTAATTTTTCGGATTAATTGATTAATTCCGGATACAAAACTCATTAAACTATCAAGTAAGCTTCGTCAATAAAACATCTTTTTTCTTTTTTTTTTCAAATAGGTATCCGATTACATTTTAAAGAATCTGATATACAGGGTGCTATTTTTTTTATCAACTTTTAAAAATTTTTCTTAATCCGGATATGGTTTAACTGTATTTCGTGTATTGTACGATTATTTCGTGTATTGTACGATTGGGCGATTTAAACAATCTATCTGTACCAAATATGAAAGAAATCTACAGGGTGTTTCCAAAGTTATGGCTTATGAAAATGACAATATGTGTTGCATTAATTGAATTTACTTTAAAAGTTTAGTAGTATGTAGAACGATATGTGCATTTATAAAAATATGTCAGAATATCTCACTTTTTTCCATTCGTTTCAAATGTCTGATCCAATTTAAAAAATATCTGATGTATAGCGTGTTGCGTTGGGGATTTTCAAATTTTGCTAATTTATCTTAATCCGGATCTGGATTTTAATTGTAGTTCTTACACTATAGGATTGGGCTATTAACACACTATATCTGTACCAAGTATGAGAAAAATCTACAGGGTGGTTCTAAAGTTACGGCTTATCAAAATATTGTCCGAAATGGATGAAACACCCCGTATCTCGGTTATTAAAGGCGTTAGACCAATTAACCTAGGTTATTTGGAATCACCTAAGTACTCTCTACAGTTAACGTATGTCGGTTTAACTATGAAACACCCTGTATAATATGGGTAATAAATTTATATTTTTTCTTATTTTTATTGTTAAGCAACATTTATCCATTTTGTATTAGTTTAGTAAACAGTGAATACTGTACTATTTGTATTCTTATATAAATAAATAAATCAATAAATAAATAAATAACTTACTGAATAACACCATCTTACTCTTCTTATAAAAGTGAAATGCAAATCCTACATTATAATAAGACTTTAAATGAGGAAATTGCCGCCCTTTTTCAATGTACAAATATATATGTCGGGAATTAGACGGGAATTGTGCTGTACCAGCCCTAATCGCCTTAATAGTTGGCTAATGACTAGAAAGACAAAAGTTGACTGTATAATTAGGTTATCTTGTATGTTGCTGCTTCCTGTTAATTCTAGTTGACTTTGAAGAGTTGAAATAAAATAAGACACTTAACAAACTCGATATATTATAGTTATATCTCTGAATGGTAATTTTTAATTTGCAAAGAGTAAAAAATTTACTTAATCGAATTTTAATTTTAATTTTTGATTTTTTTTTGTAGATTCTAGGTCCATTTATATCCTGCAAACTCACTTTTTCCCTCAAAATTGGCCCAAACATCTTTTTCGGTAATTTTGATATTGCCACTCGTTTCTTATACAAAAATTATTCTGCGTAAAAAATTTTTAATTTTTTTGAATTTTTTTTGTAGATTCTAGGTCCATTTATATCCTAAAAAACTCACTTTTTACCTCAAAATTGGCCTAAACATTTTTTTTCGGTAATTTTAATATTGCCAATCGTTTCTTATACAAAAATCATTGTGAGTAAAAAAATTTTAATTTTTTTGAATTTTTTTTGTAGATTCTAGGTCCATTTATATCCTAAAAACTCACTTTTTCGGGGATTTGACGGGAATTGTGCTGTACCAGCCCTAATCGCCTTAATAGTTGGCTAATGACTAGCAAAGACAAAAGTTGACTTAGATCACAGGTTATAGTCGAACTCAATCCTTTATGAGAATGAAAAAACAGCAAAGGATTACCGCCAATAGAACAAATGCTCATGAATCTTGACATTTTTGAGCACTTTAAAGTCGAAAACATAAAAATAAAATAATATTTTGGCTATTAGGACCACTGTGCAAAGATTCAATAACCAACTTAGCTGGATATCGTTATAGGGGAGAATGGCGTATAATTATTAATTATGAGTTTAATATGAATTTACATTTTAATTTCTATAACGCATATTAGATTTGAATTACTAATTAAAATTTTGTCTTAAATTAATTTAACTAAACTGTGGGGTGTGAGGTTACACTCATAAGAGGCGACAATGGAAGTGTGGTTATAGTTTTTACATTTTCAATTGCAGAAACAAAATTCTCAGATGTGCAGACAGGTTACTTTGGCGACTTGTAGATGTGCCGACAAGTGTCATTGTCGGTATTAGTGGCATGTAGATGTGCCGACAAGTGGCTTTGTTGGTATTAGCGACTTGTATAAAGCGGGATCATTTTGTTCTGCAATTAAAGTAGGAAGTAGGAAGTTAGACAAATATTGTCTTCAGTAGTGAGGGCTAGGAAAATATTTATACAGTGATATACTGTGCTTGTGTTCGCACTTGTTTTTTGATTTAGTGAATAGTAGGTGGTTGGTGATTCGGGGCGTTAGTTTATTTCAATTAATATTATTCTTGGCTTCCGTGTATATCCATACTTTTTTTATTTTGAAACATTGTTACAGTGTGCTTCTTATTTATTTATTTATGTTTCGTCCTTGGGGAAATACAGTTTCTTTAAGTGGATCTAAAGAATCGGAACAATCACTAAATGATATTCCAATGGATTATGTGGTATCAGGTTGTAGTCCCAAAGATTCCTGGCATCAAAAAGGGGCCACGAGGTATTGCGCCTTCCGCCCTATTTTTGTGTATTTAACCCCATAGAATTAATTTGGGGACAACCTAAAAAAGAATAAGGCATCATAACGTGTTTCCCAAATTTGATGGGTTGATGGTTGATAGCAAATTTGGTAAAAGAAGAAATTAACAAAATTTCAGCTGATGATTGGCAGAAAAAAATCAATGTCATCAAAGAAGAAAATTCTTATATAACGAGTCCGACCAAATTTATTATCAATGTTGATGACAGTGATTCCGATGGTGAGGGTTGAGATAGGGTAGGTAAGCTTAATTAATTTATAATATTTACGACTTTATTCACCGTGCTTTTAATTTTAGAATTAAAATTTGAGACAAAATTTCACAAGAGATCAGAAAATGAAGCTATAGGCCAGGTGGAGTGGTCAACCTCTATTCAAATCTAATATGCGTTATAGAAACTAAATGTAAATTCATATTAAAGAAAGTTAATCAATATAGAAATTTTACGCAAATTACCCCTAACGATCTCCAGTAACTATGTTATTGAATCTTTGCACAGTGGTCCTAATAGACAAAATATCATTTTATTTTTATGTATATGGACAGTGTACGGTGTTTTCGATATTAAAATACTCAAAAATGTCCAGATCAATCAGTATTCTATTGGCGGTATCCTTTGCTGTTTTTATAGCGTTTTTTCTTTCTCATAAAGCGGTGGGTTCTACTATACCTTGCATGTTGCTGCTTCCTTTGAAGAGTTGAAATAAAATGAGACACTTAACAAAGTCCATATATTAAATTATATCTCTGAATATAATTTATAATTTACAAAGAGTGAAAAATTTACTTAAAACAATTTAACAGGAAATAGATATTCGTTTAAGACCATGTTTATACTTATAAATTAATGTAGATAAACTGCATATAAATCTTTGTCAGATTCCAGAAAAAAAGAACTTCCTACCTACTACTTTTCGCTTAGGAGTGCATAAAGATTGCAAAAGCTAAAACTGGAAAAAAAATATAATATAAACAAAAGAGTTTTTACTAAAGGTGAAATTTTTTGACCAATAAAAATTCCAAAAAAGGTTATTGGGAGTAAATAAACAGCACAAAATAGATGTGAAACTAAAATAAATTAAGATCACACAATCTCCCAAAATCGACTGACAATCTTTAAATTGTCAATACGTGCAACCGACGTCTGGACCCCAACAACTACACCTTGGACAATATGCCCCAACAGGTATTGAATTACGTCACCTCCTCTTTTTCGACTTATCCGTTTGTACTAAGAGTTGGTGTGTTCAAAGCGATCTTCAGAATTTCTTTAGAGATAGAAATTCGAGCTAGTCTACTTCTTACTGACGAGGCACCATAATGCCGAAACCGGTATAAGAATGACAGGCTCCTTTAATAACAATATCAGAAGTTTTGGGTATAAGTCTCGATTATTCGGGTTCCAAAACGGCGTCTGCATTCACGTAATTCAATACCTGTTGGGGCATATTGGGGTCCAGACGGTCGGTTGCACGTATTTACAATTTAAAGATTGTCAGTCCATTTTGGGAGATTGTGTGATCTTAATTTATTTTATTTTCACATCTCTTTTGTGCAAAAGAGTTTTTGTCTAAGATTTAAAACTTACCTGGCTCAAAATGTAAGAAGCCATAATATATAAAGAATCGTGTATTTATGTTAGAAATAAATAACTAGTAAATATTTACATATGAGTTGATGTTTAAAATACTGTTTTATTTTTTGCTTCCAATTGAAGATAAAACAGTATAAAATGAAAACGCTAGTTTAAGAACCTAAAAAAAAACGTTGAAATATGTATAAATGTATCAAACACGAAATAAAATCTTCTCTTATATCTAAGCCCCAAGTTATACAGGGTGTTTCATAGTTAAACCGACATACATTAACTGTAAATAGAGGGTACTTAGGTGATTCCAAATAACCTTGGTTAATGGGTCTAACGCCTTTAATAACCGAGATACGGGGTGTTTCATCCATTTCGGCCAATATTTTGATAAGCCGTAACTTTAGAACCACCCAGTAGATTTCTCTCATACTTTGTACAAGTATAGTGTGTTAATAGCCCAATCCTATAGTTTAAGAACTACAATTAAAATCCAGATCCGGATTAAGGAGAATTTGCAAAATTTGAAAATCCCCAAAACAACACCCTGTATAACAGACTTTTTAAAATTGGGATAGATATTTGAAAAGAACGGAAAAAAATGAGTTAAATTGAAAAAATTTTTTAAGTGCACATCCCATTCTACTACTGGAGTTTTAACGTCAAATTACATCAAATGCATTTTTTTCATTTTCACAAGCAGTACCTTTCGAAATACCTGGAGGATTTCTTTCATATTTGGAAAAGTTATCATTTTTTAGTAGCCCAATCGTATAATGTAAGGACTATACTGCAGTTAAAATCCAGATACGGATTAAGAAAAATTTCTAAAATTTGAAAATCCCCAACGCAACACGCTGTACATCAGATATTTTTTAAATTGGATCAGACATTCGAAACGAATGGAAAAAACTGAGATATTCTGACTTATTTTTATAAATGCACATCTCGTTCTACATATTACTAAACTTTTAAAGTAAATTCAATTAATGCAGTAGGTGTTATCATTTTCATAAGCCATAACTTTGGAAACACCCTGTAGATTTCTTTCATATTTGGTACAGGTAGATTGTTTAAATAGCCCAATCGCACAATACAAGAACTAAAGTTAAAATTCAGATCCGGATGAAGAAAAATTTGTAAAAGTTGGTAATCTCTAAAATAGCATCCTGTATATCAAATTTGTTTAAATGAAATTGGATACCTATTTAAAAAAGAAAAAAAAAAGACAAAAGATGTGTTATACTAAAATATTTTTATAAGTGCACAAGAGCGTTCTACAAAAAAAATACAGATTTAATTTTTCGGATTAGAGAGAATATGCTTTATTGTCATAGAAAAATTACAAAAATTTTATAGACAAAGAGAAAAAATTAATCATACTAAAAATAAAAATAAATTACTAGATAAAACAAAACACAAACAAAATAACAATAACAATTGCATTGGATATGCAATATCCCTCACTATAAATTATTGTTCAAATTAAAATTTTCAAATTAACTTAATTTAATTATTGCTGCTATATGCTGCAACCCAAAAGTCTAAGGCACGTTATAAAATTCTGCCACTGTGTAAAATGGCCTTTCTTGAAGAAAAGCCCTAGTGGATCTTCTGAACTGAATTTATAGATTTTAGCTGTATCGGGAGATTATTATACAATTTTTTTGCATTGTAGATTGAATTGTAGATTAATTCCGGATACAAAACTCATTAAACTATCAAGTAAGCTTCGGCAATAACATCTTTTTTCTTTTTTCAAATAGGTATCAGATCACATTTTAAAGAATCTGATATACAGGGTGTTATTTTAGAGATTATCAACTTTTACAAATTTTTCTTAATCCGGATCTGGATTTTAACTTTAGTTCTTGTATTGTACGATTGGGCTATTTAAACAATCTACCTGTACCAAATATGAAAGAAATCTACAGGGTGTTTCCAAAGTTATGGCTTATGAAAATGACAATATGTATTGCATTAATTGAATTTACTTTAAAAGTTTAGTAATATGTAGAACGAGATGTGCATTTATAAAAATATGTCAGAATATCTCAGTTTTATCCATTCGTTTCGAATGTATGCTCCAATTTAAAAAATATCTGATGTACAGCGTGTTGCGTTGGGGATTTTCAAATTTTACAAATTTTTCTTAATTCGTATCTGGATTTTAACTGTAGTATAGTCCTTACATTATACGATTGGGCTAGTAAAAAATGATACCTATACCAAATATGAAACAAATTTACCAGGTATTTCGAAAGTTACTGCTTGTGAAAATGAAAAAAATACATTTGATGTAATTTGACGTTAAAACTCCAGTAGTAGAATGGGATGTGCACTTAAAAACCATTTTCACTTTAACTCGTTTTTTTCCGTTCTTTTCAAATATCCATCCCAATTTTAAAAAATATGTTATACAGGGTGTTGTTTTGGGGATTTTCAAATTTTGCAAATTCTCCTTAATGGATTTTAATTGTAGTTCTTAAACTATAGGATTGGGCTATTAACACACTATACCTGTACCAAGTATGAGAGAAATCTACAGGGTGGTTCTAAAGTTACGGCTTATAAAAATATTGGCCGAAATGGATGAAACACCCCGTATCTCGATTAATAAAGACGTTAGACCCATTAACCAGGGTTATTTGGAATCACCTAAGTTCCCTCTATTTACAGTTAACGTATGTCGGTTTAACTATGAAACACCCTGTATATATATAAAAAAATTAACTTTGAACAAACTTAATCCTTAATTCTAAAATGAAGAAATTTGGGTTTTAAATAATATTCAAAATGCGCGAAGGTTCGCAAAACATTCCAGGCGATCCAAAAAACTGGAATGAATTAAGACAAGATGATGTTGATATTAGACCTACTTTTCCAAAAGAGGTTTCCGTATCATCAATCCGAAAAAAGTCTTTGGCCTCGATTAAATTACCGGAGAAGTATGCAGACCAGGTTCCAAGAAAAACTACGGTGGTAGAAATATTGAAGACAAGAAGAAGAGAGGATAAGGAAGGCCAAAGGAAACTTGGAACGATGTGATAACAAAAGAGAACGAAAAATTAGATCTACCTTTAAAACTGACATCATGTTCAAATCGTATAAATTATACGCGTTGAACTGCGGAATCCGCTGAGCGTGTTGAATAACAAATATAAAATCCTTTTTTAATGGCGTATTTTCCAGATGTATCCAATTACTTTGAAAGATGGCGTCAGGTAATAAGCTTGCCTAAAAATTAAATAATGTTTAAAAAAATCATATTTTCCAGTAGTTACTAAAATTTAAATGCATAAAACTGATTGAAATTTGCTTTATGATTTTAGGAAATCCTACGAATCCTGGCCACATATTTTTTTTTGTTACTAGGACACTATTTCATCACATCACGAATTTATTTCTCCGTACTGTATAGGTATGTTTATTTAAAATAATGGGTGCTAGTAAATTCCATATATTCGCCAGTGGCACTTTAAACTAGTGTCAAATTTATCATTAAAAAGTACCAACCTGATAATACAATTCTGTTCCAAAAAAACAGTGTGTGACTATCAGTAATGTAAATCCGATAATAAACAAAAAAGTATTTCCTGTTTCGAAATTAGTACTGTTTTCCTAAAATATTTAAATACTATAATTATACAGGGTGGTCCAAACCTCTGTTGTCGGATGTTGTCGGAGGATTACGTCGTTGTGGTAAGACAAGTTTTGTGTGAGCTAGTACAGTCACTGGGTGCACATTTTGAAAATAGTTTCGATTACACAGGGTGTTCCAAAAACTCGTGGCAACACAAACTTACATTTTTTTAAATACTATATTTTATTCAAGAATCGAAAAGATCTCGACGAGAGCGTTAAAAAAATATAGCGTGTTAATATATTATATGGGTGTTTCAAAAAGATATGGCCAATTATTTGCATAAATGACCCCATCTTTAATACTCTGTAAAACAGTAAATCAAAATAAATCAACAGGTGTTTGTATTCAAATATTATTCTTATATCATTGGCTGTGCTCACTATTAATTACTTTCTTCATCTGTGGCTTCTTTAATACAGGGTGAAACAAAACTCAAATCAAGCAATATCTCAAAATTTTCAAATGGATCACCCTATAAGTCTTTTTACAATTTGTTAGTACAATTAATAATCTTTCAAACGATATAGTATCGTTAGGGTATAAGTTAATTGTAGGAGTCCAGACACACAAGGAACTGGAAGGAGCCGTTCGCATCAGCCTGAAGGAATACGACCTGTACTGCTGCTATCTATCCCCAAACATGATACCTGAGGAGTATGAGAGAAGACTAGATACCTTAGCTAATAAAAATATCCCCAACACAATAAATGGATGGTATAACATGCTCTCAAAGAGAGCAATAAAAATCAGTGTAGATGATGTTACCATAAGAGGCATGGTTGTAAAAGGTTGTCCACAGGGAGGGGTGCTCTCACCACTACTGTGGAACATGGTCCTAGACACCTTAGTCAATCGCCTCAACGATGACAGTTTCTACACTATAGCTTATGCAGACGACCTAGTGATTCTGCAAACAGGAAGATTTGAAGGAATACTCTGTGCTAGAATGCAAGAGGCCCTTAATATCATAGAACAGTGGTGCAAAGACCACTCATTGTCAATAAACCCAAAAAAGACAGAGATGGTTCTTTTCACGAATAAAAAGAAGCTTGCAAACATCGAGGCCCCAAAGCTCCTAAATACTAAATTGAACTTTTCTGCAGAGGTGAAATATTTGGGGTCACCTTTGACAGCAAGTTAACATGGAACTCTCACCTAGAAAACAGAGTCAAAAGAGCATACATATCTTATGAGCAGTGCCGTAGAACCATTGGCCGCACCTGGGGAATGTCACCTAAGGTTACGGCCTGGATCTACACTGCAATCATAAGACCTATGCTAACGTACGGTGCGATTGCCTGGGGAGCCAAAACTAGCCAGCGGACAGTCGTACGCAAATTGGATCAAATCCAAAGAATAGCATGCCTCAACATAACGGGGGGCATGAGAACCACACCAACTAGAGCAATGGAGGTGATCCTTGGTCTCACCCCCCTTGATATATTTATTAAGGAGGCTGTAGTGATGACCATGACACGGCTACGCTCTACAGGTATACAACCTGACGTAGGATCTGGTCAGTCGAGGTGTAACTTGTGGCACGAGGTCCTTGGAGAGGTCCCACTGCTACAAGCCAACACAGATTCGATTGCACCAAGATATGCCTTTTACAGGCCCTACAGGGTAATAACAAAAAACGTACAAGAGGCTACATTGGCAGCAGGTGCCTTGTGCATCTACACCGATGGGTCTAAAACAAATGAGGGGTCAGGCTGTCGAATTTATTCCAGATCCCTGAATCTCAACATAAAATGGGCAATGGGTTCTAATGCCAGTGTAGCTCAAACAGAGCTCACTGCTATCTCAATCGCCGCAAAAGAGACTACCAGTAGAAACATTACTGGTAATAATATTTACATCCTCACGGACAGCACACAGGCACTACTAGCTCTGGATAGACCACGGATTACATCAGGTCTAGTACTAGAATGTCACCAGGTTCTGATCGAAGCTTGCAACAACAACGTGGTCACGTTAGCTTGGATCAAAGGTCATGGAAAATCAAAAGGCAACCGTGCAGCTGACTCTTTAGCTAAGAAAGCAGCCTCCCAAAAACTTTTGAGACCTGGCACTTTCATAAGCTTATCGGCATCAGCTGTGGCTGACCTACTGAAGAAACACTCCCTTGACAAGTTTAAGGGTAGATGGGACGACGAAACAGGTTGCAAGCTAGCCAAGGAACTATTACAGTATCCGAACAGCGAAACAGCCAAAAAATACATGACTATGAACAGACAGAACCTGCGCACAGCCACAGGTATCCTGACTGGCCACTGTCATCTACGAAAACACCTCTACAGGATGGGATTATCTGACACTCCACTGTGTAGAGGATGTGAACAGGAAAACGAGACTGTCGAACACATTCTTTGCGAATGCCCGACACTCTCACAAATGAGACATTTTCTTTTCGGCGAGCGGTGGCTAACACATGCCAACATGAGGGAGCTACCTTCAGGCGACGTCATCGCCTACTTTAAACAAGTAGGCTGGCTGACGAGCTAAAAGGAAGGCTCAACCTCAGAAGGACGCACAATGGGCCAAATGTGGCCTACGTGCTGTGGGGTGACCCACCCTTCTAAATTTACAGATACAGATACAGAGAAGACTAGATACAATAATGAACGAAATACAAAAATGAAATAGGGGGTCATAGTGCTAGGGGACCTCAACGGAAAATCTCCACTGTGGGGATCCCCTATAACGGACCGAAGGGGCGGATATGTAGCAGAGTCGATTGGAGCGCTAAACCTTGCAGTGGTAAACGCCGGGAATAAGCCAATACGAACATAAACGTTACACTTGCTTCCCCCATCGTGGCGAGGAATGTCAAAAACTGGGAATTCCTCGACGAAGAGACACATAGCTTGCATAAATACATAGTATTCGAGCTGAAGACAGGGAAAGAAGGGAGGCAGCACAGAGAAGGAGGAGGGAGTAGACCCAGTGAAACTAGAAATAAAAATAAGGGACGGGATAAAATCACCTGTAAGGGACCTAGATGAATTCACTAAAATGCTTCAAGGAGCACAAAAGGAAAGTGAAATTGGTGGAGAGAGAGGTAACAAAAAGTTGTCATACTGGTGGAGCGCGGAAATGAACTAAAACGATCGCAATGTAACATTTGCAGAAGGATAATCACAAGGGCTAGGAAAGGAAGGGGAAATGAGGAAGAGGCAAGAGAGCTGGAAACGCAATATAAAGAAAGGAAGAAGGAATTAAAGAAGATGATAGAAACCGCTAAGAGAGAAAACTGGAGAGAGCTCTGCAGAAAGTTAGAAAACGATATATGGGGGGAAGCCTATAAGATAACAATGAAACATATTAAGAAGCAGCCTGTTCCTTATAATATCTCGGTCGAACAAAAGATCCAAATAATTGAATCGCTTCCCGGAGACGAAGGATACCATCGACAGAGAGATAACAAACGAGGAATGCCCTGGCATAAACATCGACGAGATAGTTGAAGCAGCAAGAAAACTTAAAGTTGGGAAGGCTCCTGGAATCGATGGTATCCTTCCAGAAACCGTCAAAGCTCTTGCGGGAGTATCACCGGAGACAATAAGAAAGATACTAGACGAACTACTAAGAGGGCAGAGATTCCCACCAGTATGGAAAAGAGCTAGGGTGGTAATTATCCCTAAGGGAAATACCGTAAATAATGTAATAGCATATAGACCAATATGTCTATTAGAGTCAATTGGGAAGCTCTATGAGATCATTATCAGGGACATGCTAGAGAAGGAATTGGATGAAAGAATGGCCATCTCCGAAAGGCAATTTGGATTCCGCAAGGGGAAGTCGACGACCCAAGCAGTTGCAGAAGTCCTGAATGAGGCTCATAGCGCAGGTACATGGAGCGCACTAATCGCGCTAGATGTAAAAAATGCGTTTAACGAGGCGACATGGAGAGTCTGTCGGAGATGAAAATAAGTAATTACCTTATAAACATAATACAGAGGTATTTTAGCGGAAGAGAAATCCAACTGGGCGGAAGGTACACTAGAGCAACGACCGCAGGGGTACCACAGGGATCGGTCGTCGGTCCAACCCTGTGGAATGTAATATATGACTCCGTACTGAGATTGAGACTACCACCAAGATGCAGAACGACAGCTTATGCCGACGACCTGATGCTAATTATTGGAGGAGACGACAAGGAAGATCTAATCAACGAAGCGAATCTAGCGCTTCGGATGCTAGATGGGTGGATGGAAGATAACAATTTGAGGCTGGAACACCACAAGACAGAACTGGTCCCAAAAAAGAACATAAAATATCTGGGTGTGTGGCTCGATGAAAAGGGGACCTTCCGGCAGCACGTTAGAAAAACCATCGAAAAGGCCGAAAAGAGCATTGGAGCACTGTCCAGGGTGCTACCCAATATAGGTCATGAGTCATGAGTCTAGTCGCAGAGTCTATCCTACTGTAGGGTGCCCCTATATGGGAGGGCATTCTACGAGTCAGAAGATTTAGAGAAATTGTGAACAGCGCACAACGAAGAATGCTACTACGGGTTACCTCAGCCTACAGGACGGCATCAGCGGAAGCAGTCCAGGTGATCGCCGGGACTGCACCACTGGACCTTCTCGCAGACGAGAGGAAGAGGTGCTATATGGATAACAAGGGAAACGCGGAGGAGAAGAGAGTTAGGGCAAAAGCGCTGACGAGGGTGAAGTGGCAGGAAAGATGGGAGAATGGAAGAGACTTAGCTGCCTGGACGAAGATATTCATTCCAAACTTGGAACCGTGGTTGCGATGCCAGCACAAGAAAGTGGACTACTGCTCACACAAGCCATGACGGGGGCACGGATGTTTCAATACATACACTTTCCGTATTGGAAAATCCCAGATAGAAGGGTGTATGTATTATGGCGAAAGGGATACCCCATCCCATACTATTTTTGCGTGTACCAGATGGGTCGCGGAAAGACTGCGGGTGGAAGCGGAGCTGGGAACGAGGCTAAGGGAAGAAAATCTGGTACAGACAATGATAGAGACAGAGAGGAAGTGGGCAGAAAGTAATTAATAGTGAGCATAGCCAACGATATAAGAATGACATTTGAATACAAAGACCTGTTGATTTATTTTGATTTCCTATTTTACAGAGTGTTAAAGATGGGGTCATTTTTGCTAATAATTGACCATATCTTTTTGAAACAATCATATAATATATTAACATGCTATATTTTTTTAACGCTCTCGGTGAGATCTTTTGGCTTCTTGAATAAAATATAGTATGTTCCATTTAAAAAAATGTAAGTTTGTGTTGCCACGAGTTTTTGGAACACCCTGTATAATCGAAACTATTTTCAAAATGTGCACCCAGTGACTGTACTAGCTCACACACAATTTGAAAGTTTTATCTCTTACCACAACGACGTAATCCTCCGACGACAGAGGTTTGGTCCACCCTGTATAAATGTTATAAATGTATTGAAACTTACCAGATTAGATAAACGAAAAAAACCAAGACAAAATGCAAAAACGCAAAATACTAAATGAGTTATATTTGAAGGGTTCAAGACATCGTTTATTCTTTTTCTAAAAAGAAATTTCCAAATATAAAATATTTGATAGAACTGTCATTTTTTCTAAAGCATTAATTTCTATTAAAGAAAAAATGGTAAAAACCGTAAAGTCAGACGGCAACACAAACATTAAAAGTTTTAACTCAAGTTCGGAGCTCTCAAAAATAATTTAAAAGTGGATGACGTCAACAGTTTGAGATGTTCATTCCATTTAAATAAAAAAAAACATTAATAGTACCGATTCATAAAAGAGGTTGGAAATTATTACCCTCCTTTCATTTTAAAATATTATATTATGAGTGAATATTAAGGTCTTAAAGACCATTTTTTTTATTGTTAAACTTTGAAATCATAAATACGGGTAGTATTACTTCAAAAAATGGAAATAAGAACTAATAATGTAATGGTCGAATTCGTAATGTGACATCAGTATACCTTTCGTTGTCATAGAAATGAGGAAAACAAAATTTAATTTCCAAATAAGATTAATTATTGTCAGCACAGCTGCTTAAAAATTAATTTTAACATTTATTTTAATTAAATAGTAAATAATTGAATAAAGCGTTTATAACATTTGTTAGTAATATTTTATTTGGCATTACGAGACATGGGCGCCGTTACCAAAAATGTCAGGGGGGGGGCACATTTTTTCAAATTAAGAGGGGCCTTGCAACAGGTATGCCAAACTACAAACACCAAAAATTCCTGCGAAATCACCATCCTTCGCGTTCATCAATCGACATTCACTTTGTCAGTATATCACTGTCTTTCTGCAATAATTAAAAGAGATAGATATCTTAAGACTTCAGTGAATCTCCTGTGTGCTAGGTGGCACTGCTAGTATTAAAATGTAATATATTATTTGGGATATCTGGGGAATCTGAGATTTTCTTTATTTTCACGATTAGTCGGGTCGCAGAGAGCGCTAATAATCCATTTGTCATGAGTTCGATACCTGCGTCAGCCACGACAGAAATTTTATTTTTTATTTTTAGGAAATTTTTCTAGCATCAAAATAGAGTTTATATTTTATTAATTTAATTAATTTTCAATTATTTTCGTATAAATCCATTTTTTTAATATGAATAGCGCTGCCACGCGACTAATCTCATTAAATACATCAGATAGGCAGCACGGAAAATAATATTTCTACCATTGTTTCTATTATTTTCATATAATCAAAGTACAATACAAAAATACATAACAGTGAAGAAAACAAAATAATCCTAATTGTGACAAGTAAGCCTCTACCCGAATGAAAAATTGCAATATATTTATTTTTTTATCTTTCAGAGTGCAGTATCCAAAATTAATGTTTGAAAAGCTCATTGAAATATAAATAATAACAATTGTGACCCTTACAAATCTAAGTAAGTCTCTATCCGAATGAAAAATTGCAGTATATTTATTTTTTCTTTCAGAGTGCAGTATCCAAAATTAATGTTAATAATAAAAAACATATTAATCATTTAGAGGAAGGTGAGCTTTTGACAATTTGTGATGTGATCACCAATTTTAAAGTGAAACATGTCCTAAATGAGGTATACGGCATTAATTGAAATACTTTAAACTGAAGAACTGGTTTTAGTTAATACTAATTCACTCATTAAAAAAAATTGCAAAACACACGAATAAATTAGCTAACATAACCTAAAATGTCAATTGTAAACTTTCTTTCTTCGTAATAGTGGTTGCATACATCGTTCAAAATAAAACCAAAAAGCGCCACTGCCTCAAAGTGTCAAGCGGAAAACGCCTGAACTATGGAAAGAGAAAATCTTACTGGGATATAGGCAACTTGCATAATTTTTTTTTCTGAAGTGTTAATCTCAAAAATTATAAAGTTTTGAGAATTAGTATTCTCGGAAATTAACTCTGTATACTTCATTTAGGACATCTCCTTTTACGTTAAAATTGGTGATCACAAATTGTCAAAAACACACCTCCACTAAATGGCTGATACCGTTTTTAATTAATCCTTAAAATTGACTCAAAAAAGGAGATGTCCTATTCCAAGGTATAAACTATAACGGGTATAAATATTTCCACAAACAAAAATCGTCAAATTTTTATGCATATTCAGTATTGCCAACTGTAAACGAGGTCGTCAGTAGCAAGGCCCCTCTTAGGCAGATAACCCATTGGTGCGACACGTCGCGCGCTGCAAGCCGCATGCGATTTTCTCTAGTCTTAAAAGGGAGGTGGAAGAAACAGCAACATCTGTACCGTTTGCACCCACTGTTCAAACACAATCTCTCTCTGTGAGTCGCGCTAGAATAATCGCGTATATGGGTTATGCTCCATATAGCACGGGTCAGACTAGGCTGGGTACCAGCCGCGAATTAAAGAAGCTGCTACTATCAGCTTGGTGTGATCACAAAACCCGCAGCTGACACCGTCAGCCGGCGAATATTTGTCAGCAGCTGGCTAAAGCACTGGTCAGACTAGGCTGGTTACCAGCAGCGAATTAAAGAAGCCGCTACTATCAGCTTGGTGTGATCACAGAACCCGCAGCTGACACCGTCAGCCGGCGAATATTTGTCAGCAGCTGGCTAAGTTGGACATGTTCAACTTTTGGTAGCAGGTAGCGGGTCACGTGATCCAGCTGATCAGCAGCGGCTGATAACTAGCCTAGTCTGACCCGTGCTTATGAATCTATAGAAACACAGGTCGCGCGCTACGGAAAAGTCGCGGGTTGTCGCAGCTAGCAATTTGGCTGCGCGCGACCACGCTACTTTGTCGCATCAATGGGTTTTGCGCCATACATTTATACATCAATTGTTGTTGTATGAGACTTCTCGCGGCATGCCGCGCTAGTGGGTTATCTGCCTTAAAGTATAACATTACATTGAAATGAAGATGCTGTTTGTTGCCAGTCACATAGTCTCGACGGCCGAAGAGCGACCGCGAAATCTGTCGAACTGTTATTTGATACTCCAGCAAATTTAAGGTTATCGCGTCTCACGCGGCGTCTTGACTAATAAATCTAAGGCAGATAACCCACTAGCGCGACACGTCGCGCGCGGCATGCGAGAACAATTGATGTATAAATATATGGCGTAAAACCCATTGACGCGACAAAGTAGCGTGGTCGCGCGCGGCCAAATTACTGGCTTTGCAAAAAGTCGCGCTTTCAAAATCGCATGCGGCTTGCAGCGCGCGACGTGTCGCACCAATGGGTTATCTGCCTAAAAGCCTTTATGTAACGGCGCCCTTACAAGGTACTTTTGCCAAATCATTAATTATATAGTTGATATTTAGACTTCTCTCAGGTTGTTGATGTTGCCATGGTAACTTTAAGACATGCAAAAAAATTAATAAATTACAGATTCTTACCTCAATAACATACAGTGATGACGTACACACCGTATAAAATATTCTCTTTGTTCGTCATATTTGCACTCTAATTGTTCAGATTGCAATTTTCTTAATTTTTTGTTTACATTTATCATACGATCAGTGTTAAACGCCAAAAAACAATTACGAATGATATTAAACTGATTAGCAGTGGATAACAAAAATCCCATAGTTAACATATCCACTCCACATATAAGACATAATCCTGGAAATATTACGAAAGCCACCTGAAGGCTATAGATTATTTCGTATAACGGAGAAGCAGTCCAGTCAAAAGGATATTCAGAAGGGAACGGTAGTATCCTCTCGCTACTTAATACAGGAATGACTGCAATAGTTACGGCGAACAAAATTGCTAAAATACATAAATAAAAACAAATTTTGTGAAGAACAAATGAGCTCTGCGTATTTATTTTGCTAGACTAGAGAAAGGCTCTATTTTTGTGTGACAATATTTGGATCAGGTGTATTCTGGAAGTAGGAGCTAATAAAAGGCCACGATATTGTCCTTGGGGCGGTCAGGTCAGGTTAGATCACTGTTGTTCTGCATTTTCATCAGGCTAGTACGAATATGTGAGACGCTATTCCTCATTCTCATCTCATAATCTGCATTTAGATTTCCATTATATTCAAGTGCTTTCTTTGCATACAGGGTCCTCACCAGGACCTGCTAATCTGAATGAGGTTCCTTCTGGTACTAAACCATTCATGGATTTGTGGACTTCGTTTACAAGGCTCTTTGAGGATTTTAATTTACGAAATACAATCATATATGATTACGAACAGAAACATTTGATAAAAATATACTCACGGACAACAACAAAAGAAATTACAAGTACACTGGTATAATTAAAAGTATCCAACGTATATCCAATGTTTTCTTCATTTATTATATCATAAGGCCAATAGTTCACCATAATGTTATCGACAAGTTTTTTTAAATCGTTGTATTTGTAGCAAATAAATAATAGGACACTGGCGCACTAAAAATGATGAGCTAATTTAACAAATATCTCCTTAATTTCATAATCGTGTTAAGTTTATTAATCTTGATAAACAACGAGTATAAATTCAGAAATCGGATAAGGATACTTTAAAAGTAAAATCGCTAAGGACATCGAGAGAAAGAGAGGGAGATATAGGCGATATAATAATATAAGGAGAAAAGACCAGAGAATAGAAAATCATCCTGACGAACAATTCGGTTTCCGAGCTGAACATTTAACCGAAACACAAGTCCTTAGACTGGTGGAAGTTATAACCCAAGGGTTCAATCAAAATCAATCAACAGGAGTTGTATTTCTTGATGTAAGCAAGGCATTCGACAGAGTTTGGCATGAGGGATGTGCGATATAGGATATTCTAGAGAAATGGTAAGATTGATGCTATCGTACCTTGGTGGAAGGAGATTCCGTATCAAGATGGGACACGTCCTCTCGACATATGGAGAACTGGAAGCAGGGGTACCACAGGGAGCGGTATTATCACCTCTACTGTATACTATATACACAGCTCATATACCTAAATCTAGAAATACAGTGTTAAGCCTTTACGCAGACGACACTGCCATCGCAGCTAGAATCACACAGCCCAGGAAGATCACTCGTTATCTCCAAGAGGCACTGCGGAATCTGGAGGAATGGTGTATGAAGTGGAAGATCGCGATCGATTCAGAGAAAAACCAGGCTGTGCCGTTCAAGAAAAGGAGACACGCACCAGACGGACAACTACAAATGTACGGACAAATGGGCAAGAGCGAAGATGCAAGGACTAATCGGTCGGCGTAGTAAATTAGAAGTAAGAACAAAAATTAGATTAATTAATTCAGTTATTCTACCAGTACTCACCTACGCGTCGGTTGCGTGGGGACAAGTCTGTGATTCCACTAGGAAGAGGATTCAAGGCCAACATAATATCTGCTTGAGGCAGGCTACCAACGTACCTTGGTACGTTGCCAACAGATGGTTATTTAGAGATCTAGAAACCAAGACATCATGAACGACAGAGCAAAGCAGATATTTGAAAACTTGAGGAACCATCCCAACCAACAGCTAAGAGAACTGATAGATTACCTAGCAGATGACCAAGGAAAGCATAAGAGACCGAGGAGGCAACTCCTCAACACTAACTTCGATTGATTGCCAAAGTCATCACAAGTTGATCCAAGTTTTGAGAAACTGAGGATTTGAGGAACTCACATGCGAACGACGAGGGAGTCCCAAAGATACGAATCGACGTACAACTCCGAACTACCCTAACCAACGACGGCTGTTACAGAAGTAAGCGGCGGTATTAAAAACCAAACCAACCGCCACACAGGACCAGACTAACTGACAAAGGCACACCAAGACACGACACTGAGATATAGGGAGAAAAGCGCTTCTTGGTACCCCTAAAAACTTGAACGATAGCAGCGGGATAAATGTAAGAAGACCCGGAACTGAAAGATTCCGGGGGTATGTGGATTTTTCCCCTCAAGCCGGGCTTCTTAATGGTGGGCTGCTGCTAGAAAATCATCGATTATACTTCCAAGTCACGAGAGGTGTTCTGTGAAACACCACGACAGCGTTAGCTGGAGTGGTGTTTTAGGGATATTCGTCGAGTGAGGAGGTATAATTGAATATTTTCGATTATAAAAGGAATAAAACGATAATATCTATTATATTTAATGATTCAATTGATTCGCTTATTTTTAAATCTGATCTTTTTCCGAATTGATTTATTTATTTATATGTGTGGGTAAATACTACACTATGGTTATTACTTACCATCGTAGGTATTAACAAAAGACCTATTATGTAAGAGGCTTTGTTAAAATTGTCAATATTTTTAAGAAGATATAAAAACATTCCCACGAAGACAATAAATATCACTAGAGCTAGTATAGAAACTGATATTATTTTCTGTAATCGACCGTGTCTACCATCTGGCCACAGATAAATAGAATTAAGACACAATTTCGATCCCCATAAGTATAACAATGAATAATCTTGAGTTGTCATAGTTCGAGAAGCAATATCTAAAATTAATTAATAAGTTAAGGATGTGAAATAAAATCACACTTGTTCCCAAGAACAAGGACATTAAAAATGTCCTACACTGTACCAGCGTCTGGACTTCAACAACTGGTTTAAAGCCCCGACTTGGTCGGGCACCAAACCACGTCTGGACATTCGTAATTCAATACCTGGTGGGGCATATAGTTCAAGGAGTAGTTGTTGTAGTCCAGACGTTAGTACAATAACTGATTTAAATCGGTCGCTTAAGTTTAATTGAAAAACTCGCTTATTTATTGTTATTAACCGTCCACAATGTCGGTTTTGCTAAGATGTGGGTCCAAGCCGGTAAATTTAACAATTTTCACTACAGGCAAGAAACTCGTCGAAAGCCATTATGTTTCCGGCGTCTATGAGTTAAAAACTGATGGGTATTCTGAGATTATAGGAACTGTTTTGCGCTAAGTACTAAGCACGAAAACGAAAACAAACCTTTACAAGCCGACAATCGAGCTATGCATATAATTATTATAATTATTGTATAAGTTTTAATAACATAAAGAGTAGTTTTGATATAAAGACGTTACAATCTAGCATTAACAAAGATCTTGTAACTATCAAGTCATGGTCTGACTCAAATGGGCTTTGTTTCAACACCAGTAAAACTGTAGCAATGTCTTACAGAGGTACTTTACAGCCTATAACTCTAAGCAATAATCCGATTCTAACGTTGAACTTTATTATATTTTTTTATGAAATCGATTACATACTTATTTTTATAACACCCATAATGCGTACCTGTGTACTAGAACTGTCACTTTTCTTTATCTTGGAAATATACCACACAATTTTTGTCGGACCAAGTCGCCCAGATGTCGCGTCGAGAGATGTGGGGCTGGCGTATACTTTCTAGGCTCAAATAACTTTTTAGTAGTTGCATAATTATATTTTATTATTTATCTAGTTAATTAAAAGATTTGGTCCTATCCTTAAACCCTTAACACGATATTACCACAGTTTGGCAAAACGTTTTAAAAATTATACAATTTCACGCCAAAACAAATTATAGTTTGACAGATCAGAGGCAAATTAAATAATCATTCGGTTTGTTGTCGAATTTTTTTTAAATAAAAAATTTCTTAAAAACTAAAATTTAATTAACTACAGGTAAATTTCCCTCCTCATTAAAAACTGCAACGGTTATCGCTATTTACAAAAAAAAAATGATCCTACAAATATTGCTAACTACAGACCGATAGCCATCTTAAGTGTTTTTTCTAAAGTTATAGAAAAAGTTGTATAAAACAAAATCTATAGTTTTTTGTCAAAATTTAAAATACTGAGCGAAAGTCAACATGGATTTCGCACTGGAAAATCGACGCAAACTGCCGCTTTTAGTTTAATTGAATTTATTTATACTAACCTTGATAAAGGCAATCAAATTGCTGGTATTTTTTTCGACCTTTCGAGGACATTCGACTCAATTAATCTAATAATGATAAATTATATAACCTAGGTTTTAGGGGCATTATCTTGGATTGGTTAACTGACTATTTGGAAAATAGGCAAATCTTCGTAAAAATTAAAAACAACCTTTCAGAAAGGCATATATTGAATATGGGGGTACCGCAGGGCTCTGTGCTTGAACCGCTTTTATTTCTATTGTTCATCAACGATATGCCGAGGCATATTAAAGGTGATATTTCAAAAATGGTAACCACATTTGCTGATGACACATCTATAGCTGTCTCAGTTCCCACCTATGAGGGCTTGATGAATCTGACACGGCAAATAATCGAGTACTTTAATCGTTGGTGTGTCCAAAACAATTTAATAATTAACAACTCCAAGACAGAGTGTGTATATTTTGCTCTCCATAATAACCCGCGCCAGCTACAATTTGATCTCAATGGTATAGAAGTAGTTTCCTCTAACTGCACAAAATTCCTTGGGGTTTATGTTGATCAATATCTGCGATGGACGTGTTTTGTAAAAAACTTAATAAAACAAAATTTGCAATTTCACGTATAAAATCATCAATGCCGTTGTCATCTCTTTTGACTGTCTATTACAGCCTTGCTTACAGTCACTTGGCCTATAACGTGATCCTCTGGGGTAATTCTTCCAGTAGTGATAGAATGTTTATAACACAAAAAAGAATCTTACGTGCTATTTTTAACCTGTCTCCTCGCGAATCCTGCAAAAATTATTTTATACAAAATATATTTATATGTACAAATGCTTGATATTTACTAAAGAAAACTAACACTAAAAACTAACTCTGATTACCACAATCATCTTACCAGGCATGGCAAAAATTTATATGTACCATCACACAAAACTACCAAATTTGAAGCGAGCCCTACGTATCAGGGAATTAAGCTATTTAATAACTTGCCAGAGAGTTACAAAACACTAACTTTCAATATATTCAAAAAGCGTATTAGGAGTCTATTAGGAAGTAAAAGTTATTATAGCGTAACTGAGTTTTTGACTGACAACTCACTGAATTGTTAAATTTTTGTATTTAATATATTCGTTTTTATTTATTTCTTTTAACAATGTTTTTGTTGCTTTTACATAAATAAATCTAGGACCTAGGTAATATATACCTCCATTTTATATCTTTTCAATTGTATCTGTTATGTTATGTGTTATTTATTATACTAAAATCTAAAGTGTTTTCCGGGTTTTGAAGCCGTGGTCCAATGGAATTTCTTCCTGACGTTTCGTCTACAGCTGCGGTAGACATTATCAAAGGCGATGAGGCAGTGGGCGAAGTGATCTCCCGTACTTCCCGACGTTGACTGATTCGACAGTGGTTCGCTCGGTCGAATTTATACCCCCGCCGTTGCGCTGCAGTAGGGGGGCTGGGGTGGGGATGGTGGTGGTGGTGGAGCGAGGTTTTGGCGTACTTGATGTATGTCGAAGAACTCGCTTCCAGTCTGGGTTTAGGAACGTAATTTCTTTCTTTCGGTTAAAATTGTTGTCGTGCTTAAATATCTCAATGGTTCCCTGGTTAGTCTCGGATAGTAACGCTGCGTTTGATGTAAAATCTCCACCTCGTTAAAAAGGATATTGTGACCTTCAGAGAGAGCGTGCTCTGCTACGGCTGACTTTTGTGTTCTCGTGTTGACACTGCGCTTTGTGGTGCCAATGTACACCGACCCACAGCTACATGGAACTCTATAAACTCCGGGCGCTGATAGGGGATCTCTGCGGTCTTTGGCCGATCTCAAGCTCTGTTGTATTGTACGAGTGGGTTTAAACACAGTCTTGACCTTGTGTTTTTCCAGTAGCCTGCCGATCCTATCCGTGACTTTATGGATATATGGTAGACTGGTCCAACCGCGCTTTTCCTCATCATCTCCCGTTGTTTCTTCTTGGTGCTCTACATTCCTTGGACGGACGGCCCTATGGAACTCGTGTCTGCTGTATCCATTCCAACCAAAGGCTCTTTCTAGATGTTTCATTTCCCGTTCCAATTCTGCCGGCTCACATATTCTCTTGGCTCTCACAGACAGAGTTTTCATGACTCCCCTTTTTTGTCTGGGATGATGGTTGTTTGATCCGTTGTTGAGGTATCGGTCAGTGTGTGTTGGTTTTCTATACACGGTATGCGCAAGCTTTCCATTCATTCGGCCTCCTTGATACCAAAACATCCAAAAACGGTAGGTGTCCTTCCTTTTCTATCTCCATAGTGAATTGAATTTTTGGGTTGATAGAGTTGAGGTGTAAGAGGAAGTTTTGAAGTTCTCTCTCGCCATGGCTCCAAATAACAAATGTATCGTCCACATATCGAAATCAACACTTTGGTCGTTTTTCTGCCGTAGTCAACGCTTTGGCCTCGAAAATTTCCATGAAATAGTTAGCTATTACTGGACTTAAAGGGCTGCCCATAGCTACACCATCAGTTTGTTCGTAGAGTTCCTCCTTCCATTGAAAATATGTAGTGGTTAGGCAGTGTTGGAACAATTTAGCAATATCATGTGGAAATTCTTGATTAATGTGTTCCATGGCTTCCTTAATGGATACCATTTCGACGAAATGAGTGGAGTCTTTTATAAAGGTATCAGTATTTCCTATTTTCGGCTGCAACAGTTTTGTGAGATGTTTTGCTATTTCATATGTCGGACTTCCTATGGTGCTCACGATGGGTCTAAGTGGCACATCCGGTTTGTGAATCTTCGGCAAACCGTAGAGCCTCGGTGGCAAGGCTTCCGATTTTCTTAGCTTCGTTATTTCGTCCGATGCCACGTCCTTAATTAAATTGTTGGTGGCCCTTAAAATCCGGGCGGTTGGATCACGAGCTAGCTTCTTGTAGGTGGTGAGTTTTCCTTCGTAATCCGATGTTGAGAGCACCACTGTTGCGTTTCCTTTATCTACTGGTAAAATAAGAATATCCTGGTCTTGGTTCAGGGCTTTCAGAGCTTTCCTTTCTGCAAAGGTGAGATTGCTTTTTGGCGGTTTTGCGCGATGTCTCCATCCTGATCTGTTCAGCCGTCTGAATTGGCAGTTGACGAATCCCGCTCTCCACGTTTGCGATAATATCTTCCACTGGTATCCTATATGGTGTGATGGCAAAATTTCCCCCCTTGTTTAGGACGCTCAGCTCATCTGCTGACAGTTGTTTGTCGGTCAGATTAACTACAATCTTGCGTTGGCTCTCCTCGGATGTAGGCTTATTGTGTCCGATGAATTGTTGGTGCTTAATTGGTAAAATTTCTGCATTTGTCGGTTCGTTGTTTATTATACTTTCTATATTAACTTTAAGTGTAACGGACCTGTCCTATACATTTTCTATGTCAATAAGGATTAATAAAATATTTTTCCTACGGCTGCTTAGAATATGCATAAAAACGCACTGTAAACTTCCCTTGAAAAACGTCAATTTCAAACAGCGTGTGTAAACGTTTACACACGCTGTGTGCAAAGTAAAATGACTACACAACTCATATTAACAACACATATCAATGAATCTAGATGAAATCTAGCATGCGGACACTGTCACTACTGACAGTTCTCATTTCTCATTAAAATAAAGTCAAATTTATTGCAAAATTTTAAAAAAGCAGTGTTACACGATGATAGAAGATGAATTTAATTGTACTCCTCCAGAAATACTTGAAAGGGCCTCCCAAATCACGCAAAATATTTTACCATAAATGTCCAAAGAGAGGTATGAAAGTTCTTATGAAACATTCATAAAATGGAAAAATGAACGAAACCTAAACTCGTTATCAGAGAATGTTCTGCTTGTTTATTTTGAAGAATTAGCGCAAAAATATAAATCTTCAACATTGTGGTCGCACTATTCTATGTTGAAAAGCACTATAAACATCTGGTCGTTTTAAATAAGATTTGATTTACCTAACAATAAATAGGTACCAATAAAAATATATATATGATAATAAAGTCGCAGCCGTAGAAAAAGTATAGTGTGTAACTCGTGTGAAAAAGCCTTTTCACACTTTGTGACTTGTGTCACATGCGTGTGAAAAGTGCTATTTTCAAAACTTGTTGCACAATATATTATATTTATTTATTTATAAAAATTTGAAGAACTCGTGATTAAAAAATGAATTGCGTCAAGCAGAAAAAATATAAATTTGCAATTACTATATGAATAACTTACTGAATAGCACCATCTTACTCTTCTTATAAAAGTGAAATGCAAATCTTACATTATGACTTTAAATATCAATTTTTTTTTTCGTTAATTAATAATAAGCAATTGATCCTTTCGGTAATTATAATTATTTTTAATTTGATATAATTGGTTGTGACATTAAAACTATTAAAAAAAAATACGATTTGATCTAATAGCGTCTTTGGGTAATAAATTATTTCCATTATCTCGATTAACATTTTTTTTAATAAGTGGAAAAGAACCATTTTTATGATGCATAATTAATTTTTTCACAGGACTGGCGTTAATAGCGTTTGTACGACTCAATTGCCGACCTTTTTAAATATACAAATATATTTATATGTCAGGGATTTGACGGGAATTGTGCTATACCAGCCCTAATCGCCTTAATAGTTAGCTAATGACTAGCAAAGACAAAAATTGACTTAGGTTGCAGGTTACCTTGCATCTTGCTGCTTCCTTTGAAGAGTTGAAATAAAATGAGACACTTAACAAACTCCATATATTAAATTATATCTCTGAATATAATTTATAATTTACAAAGAGTGAAAAATTTACTTAAAACAATTTAACAGGAGATAGATAGCAACTTAGCATTTTTTATTTGTTTAAGATAATGCTTATACTTATAAATTAATGTAGATAAACTGCATATAAATCTTTGTCAAAAACAATGTAAAAGATTCCAGAAAAAAAGAACTTGCTACCTACTACTTTTCGCTTAGGAGTGCATAAAGATTGCAAAGGCTGAAACTGAAAAAAAAATATATAAACAAAAGAGTTTTTGTCTAAGATTTAAAACTTACCTGGCTCAAAATGTAAGAAACCATAATATACAGGGTGTTCCGTTGGTAAACGGAAACATTTTAAAGGTAGGTAGAGGTCACAAAGGCGATTCTAAATAACCCTTATATAATGGGTCTCTTGGCTTCCATAACCGAGTTACAGAGTGTTTTATCAATTATGCGTAATTATTCATTTGGCCAGAACTTTTGAATCACTTAGTATATCTTTTCCATTTTTGGCATACAGCTTACACTTCTCACGAATAATGTACTGAAATATTGAGAGATGAAAATCCAGGTTCGGCTTTAGGAAAAATTGAAATATATTGAAAATATCAAAACAACACCCTGTATATTACAATTTTAATATTTCCATTTTAGATTTGAATAGAGGGAAAAAAACTGAATTGAAACAAGTTGTTGTTGATATCCCGCCACCGAATCGAATGGGAAAATTTTGATATTGAAAGTACAATTTTCATTTAATTTAGGAAAATCATATTATGAAACTCATTTTTTCTTTAACAATTTCAAAAATTCACTTGGCCTCATTTACCTATTTCTTGTTTATTCGGCTTAAAATAATTTTACACTGTAGTGGTGTACCTGCAGGCCCGTACTAAGGAGAAAATATTCAATTATGTATTTATTTTTTAAACGCCCAGTATAAAGTAAAGGGGAACAATAAACGCTCATAGTAACTATGTAACTAACAAACATTTATTAATAATTAACGCAATTGCTCAAAACGTCCACTATTTTGTTTTATCCACTTTCTTGCACGTCTCTTTTTTTAAACTAAAAGTAAAATTTTAGAGAAAAAAAAAATTATTTTTTTTTATTTAATATTCAAAATTAATTTATTTTCAACATTTAATATTTTTATTATTTGTCCGTTTTAACACATTTTAAGTAATATTGCAGATCCGTACTTTAAACAAAATATTAAATTGATTACTTTTCGATCACCTCGTATAATTTTATTTTAGCACAGTGGATTATGCTGTATAGGGATACCTGAAGTACAAGGTGTATTCTAAATAAATAAACAATAGATAAGAACTGAGGAAGCCTGGAACTGAGAAACAATCCATTTATTATAAGAAAATCAGTAAGGGACATCATTAAACGTGCAAGAAAGTGCATAAGACAAAATGGTGGACATATTGAGCAATTTCGTTAATTATTAATAAATGCTTGTTAGTTACTATGAGTGTTTATTGTCCCACTTTACTTTATACTGGGCGTTTAAAAAATAAATACCTAATTGAATGTTTTCCCCTAAGTACGGGCCTGCAGGTACACCAGTACAGTGTAAAATTATTTTAAGCTGAATAAACAAGAAATAGATAAATGACGCGATGTTAATTTTTGAAATTGTTAGAGAAAAAATCAGTTTCATAATATGTTTTTTCTAAATTAAATGAAAATTTTACTTACAATATTAAAATTTTCCCATTCGATTCGGTGACGGGATAACAAAACAACTTGTTTCAATTCAGTTTTTTCCCCTCTATTCAAATCTAAAATGGAAATATTAAAATTATGATATACAGGGTGTTGTTTTGATATTTTCAATATATTTCAATTTTTCCTAAAGCCGAACCTGGATTTTCATATCTCTCAATATTTCAGTACATTATTCGTGAGAAGTGTAAGCTGTATGCCAAAAATGGAAAAGATATACTAAGTGATTCAAAAGTTCTGGCCAAATGAATAATTACACATAATTGATAAAACACCCTGTAACTCGGTTATGGAAGCCAAGAGATCCATTATATACGGGTTATTTAGAATCGCCTTTGTGACCTCTACCTACCTTTAAAATGTTTCCGTTTACCAACGGGACACTCTGTATAAAGAATCGTGTATTTGTGTTAGAAATAAATAACTAGTAAATATTTATATATGAGTTGATGTTTAAGATACTGCTTTATTTTTTGCTTCCAATTGAAGATAAAACAGTATAAAATGAAAACGCTAGTTTAAGAACCTAAAAAAAAATGTTGAAATATGCATAAATGTATCAAACACGAAATATTATTTCTAAGCAACAAGTTATAACATTCTATAAAAAAAATTAACTTTGAACAAACTTAATCCTCAATTCTAAAATGACGAAAGTTGGGCTCGAAATAATATTCAAAATGCAAGAAGGTTCGCAAAACATTAGATATAGACAACTCACAAAACTGAAATGAATTAAGACTTCTCTAAAATAAAATAAAATTTGCAGACCAGGTTTCAAGGAAGATTATGGTGTTATAAAATATTGAAGACCAAAAGAAGAGAGGGCCAGAAAGGCCAAAAGAAACATGGAACGATGCGATAACATAAAAAAAAGGAACAAAAGTTATACCTTTAAAAATGACATCATGTTCAAATAGTATAAATTGTACGCGTTGAACTGTGGAATTCGTTGGGCATGTTGAATAACAAACACAAAATCCTTTTTTAATTGCCTATTTTCCAGATGTACCCAATTACTTTGAAAGATGGCATCAGGTAATAAGCTTGCCTAAAAATGAAATAATGTTAAAAAAATCATATTTTCCAGTAGTTACTAAAAATTGAAATCTATAAAACTGATTGTTTGGTAGGGGAAATGTCGGCTTTATGATTTTAAAAAATCTTGAGAAACCTGTTCCCAAAGGACCCCGCAGTTTTTGATAGGAAAATGGCTTTCGGTGGATTTCTCTCAAACTTCGGAAATTTATTCTTCATCCCATCCCGATCAAAAGTGTTCACGGGCTCAACTCAATCCTATGTACAGATTTCGAGCTAGCGCGAGTTTAAAATGATTAGGGGGAACTCGATATATTCGCATTTATCGGCAAGTTAGGCGTTCACCTCTTTACCTTTATGGTTTATATGATGGATATATGTCATACACACCCAGATACACACACGCACATATTTAGTGTCTTTTAGAAGAATTTATTTTTTATTGACATTACATTTTTCAATCACTTATGTGTTACCATGACTATGTCCGACATGGGCGTTTCATTAACAAGGTTAAATACAGCCAGTCACCTTGAAATAAATTAAAAAACTAAATAAATGTTCAATGGAGAAATATTTTTTGTAAGAGAACGCTTAACAATTAATATGTCCACTTGTTGTCTTGCCATCAGCGAAATAACGATGCTTATTTCAGCTGATTTTCATAGTGCCCCTATTAAAGTAACATGTATTTAACTCTATGTTCTATAATCTAGACGGTCCACCTTCAATCTAATAATCTTGTTGACGGATCTTTCTAACATGAATTATTAAAAAGGAACATGTGAAAAACCGTCTTACCCCGTACCATGGGGTATGATTGTGAAAGCTAATTTTTTTGTGCATTTCTTCGGCGTCTTCATTATCCACACCGGCAGAAACATTGTTACCCCAATGTTCACAAAGCTGGCAACCTATCCAACCTTCTAGTGATTTCAGAAAAGTGTTTATGTGTAAAAAAATTGTGTCTTCATCATTGTTCTTTTGCGTTTTGTCTGAAAGTTTAGTATTTTTTTAGCAGTTTTTTGTGCAGATTATGAGGATTGGCATTTTTAAATTTTCCAGCTCATTTTTATAGTGCCCTTATATCCCTTCATACCCCACACCCATTATCCCGTCATGCCCCCCTCCCAAACTTCAAAAAGTTACACATATATGAAAAATAAATGTCAGCATTCTGCATTGAACATATACTGTGATATTGAATCTGGTGAGATTATATTATCAACAAAAAAGGACTATCCAATCAAATCGGCGTTTTGTGCAAGATTTTCTTCCCCGTTGTTCAACAGACCAGTTTTCTAGTATTTTCTGATAGAATGTTTGCTATCAGAATCCCTTGTTATATTTGTGGTACTGCTCTACAGCCCAATGTTATGGTTCGGTTGAGCGGCGATCATAATGCTGCCAAGCAAGAGATAGCCATTAATAGACGCGCAGATATTGGTAGACAACCTGCAGTCATTGATGACGCTGAGCCTTGGCACCCTCTGCAGGATAAGATGATGACTAACCATGTCAAATGCATTTGAAAGATCCAGAAATATACACAAACAGGGCTTGCTTTCATTAAGTATAAACCATAAACGTAAAGAGGTGAACGCCTAACTTGCCGATAAATGCGCATATATCGAGTTCCCCCTCTATACATAGGATTGAGTTGGGCCTGTGAACACTTTTGATCGGGATGGGATGAATTATAAATTTCCGAAGTTTGAGAGAAATCCACCGAAAGCCATTTTCCTATCAAAAACTGCGGGGTCCTTTGCGGAGGAAATATTGTTTTTTGTTACTTGGACACTATTTTATTACAGCACGAATTTATTTCTCCATTCTGTATATTCTATTTATTTAAATTAGTGGGTGCCAGTAAATTTCATACATTCGTCACTGGCTGGACTTTAAATTATTATCAAATTTATCATTAAAAAATACCAACCTGATAATACAATTCTGTTCCAAAAAAACAATGCGTAACTAACAGTAATGTAAATCCGATAATAAATAAAAAATTATTTCCCATTTCAAAATTAGTACTGTTTTCCTAAAATATTTAAATACTAATTATATAAATATTAGAAATGTATTGAATCTTACCAGATTAGATAAACGAAGAAATCCAAGACAATATGCAAATACGCAAAATACTAAATAAATCATATTTAAAGGGTTCAAGACATCGTTTATTGTTTTTATGGTTCTAAAAATAAATATTTGATTGGACTGCCATTTGTCTAGAGCATTAATTAATCGATTATTTATTAAAGAAAAAATGATAAAAAAAGTCAAACAACCACACAAACATTAAAAGTTTTAACTCAAGTTCGGAGCTATCAAAAATAATTTAAAAGTGGATGACGTAAAAAGTTGAGATGTTCATTTCATTTAAATAAAAAAAAACATTAATAGTACCGATTCATAAAAGAGGTTGGAAATTATCGTGGAATTACCACCTTTCAATATTTTAAAATATTATATTAAAGTGTGAGTGGATATTAAGGTCTTAAAGACCAGTTATCCACGAATAAATATGTTCCAAATTACATAAAAACGCGTACTCAGTACTTTTTTAAAAAACTTTATAAGGAGGCTGCTCGTTTCCGAATAGCATTGTTTGTTATACTATTTTTATAGATTTAACTTTGTTTTTCGATCCTTTTTCTTCTTTTTTCTTTAAATTGTTAATTAAAGTTATTTTAATGTCCATAATATAAATGTTACATGTACAGGGTGTCCCAAATTGGTGTGTTTTGCAGGGTATCTCGTAAACTAGAAGAGATAGAAGAAAAGCAGTTAAGATGTTATCACTTCTCTTTTTGTTAAAGTAACGATATCCTAATTAAATCTTTAGTAACTCCCTGCAGTTGGACGTTACAGGGCGATTATTGAAAACTGTCGAAAACTACAAGGTACTATAACTTCTTAATTAAGAAAAATATAAAAAAACGTTTGAAACTTTTGATAGATATAATATTAAAGAGTTCAGTGGCGCACAGATTATTTTTTTAGGGGGCTCACTAAGGAAATATAATGCAAACTTATGTTTTTTTAAATGGGACACCCTGTATATTTTGACGTTTTTCGTTTCCTTTTTTAATTTTCATTCACCTGATATGACATATTATATATCTATTTTCAATGGTTGGAGCTACAGTGCAAATAAACCATTTATGGATGTTATCAGGTGAAACACCCTTAAAAAATTGAACACTCAGTAACGAAATTTAACATTTTATTATAAGGATACTGATGTGTGACAATTTTATTTATCAAAATTATAATTAATAAAAAATAAAACCAGATTAAAAAAATAAAAACAATAAACTTATGAAACAACAAGAAACATTGTAACAACTAATCTACCTATAACTAATTTTATTAGAATGTGAAAATTACATTAAATGTTCAAAATGTCCTCCGTTTTTGTTGGAGCTACAGTGCAAATAAACCATTTATGGATGTTATCAGGTGAAACACCCTTAAAAAATTGAACACTCAGTAACGAAATTTAACATTTTATTATAAGGATACTGATGTGTGACCATTTTTATTTATCAAAATTATAATTAATACAAAATAAAACCAGATTAAAAAAATAAAAACAATAAACTTATGAAACAACAAGAAACATTGTAACAACTTTTTTAGATGTGCTACCATCTATGGTAAGAAGAGAGTATTGACATTAAATTTTGACTGAATCTAGTCAAGATGTCACTCTCTTCTTGTTTATCCCTTTCAGAGATTAATACAAAGTGAGTAAACCAGTAAGGAATTTTAATTTATTAGATTCGACATCCTAAGACCAGTTTCTGTCTTTCGACTTCATCAGTTAGGCTTTTCGAATCCAATAAATGAAATTCCAAACTCGTACAAGTCAATAGCTATATCCGCTATAAGATAACATTTTTAGATGTGCTACCATCTATGGTAAGAAGAGAGTATTGACATTAAATTTTGACTGAATCTAGTCAAGATGTCACTCTCTTCTTTTTTATTCCTTTCAGAGATTAATACAAAGTGAGTAAACCAGTAAGGAATTTTAATTTATTAGATTCGACATCCTAAGACCGGTTTCTGTCTTTCGACTTCATCAGTTAGGCTTTTCGAATCCAATAAATGAAATTCCAAACTCGTACAAGTCAATAGCTATATCCGCTATAAGATAACATTTTTAGATGTCGAATCTAATAAATTAAAATTCCTTACTGGTTTACTCACTTTGTATTAATCTCTGAAAGGGATAAAAAAGAAGAGAGTGACATCTTGACTAGATTCAGTCAAAATTTAATGTCAATACTCTCTTCTTACCATAGATGGTAGCACATCTAAAAATGTTATCTTATAGCGGATATAGCTATTGACTTGTACGAGTTTGGAATTTCATTTATTGGTTTCGAAAAGCCTAACTGATGAAGTCGAAAGACAGAAACCGGTCTTAGGATGTCGAATCTAATAAATTAAAATTCCTCACATTGTAACAACTAATCTACCTATAACTAATTTTATTAGAATGTGAAAATTACATTAAATGTTCAAAATGTCCTTCGTTTTGTTGTAGTAATAATTGACACCTTTTTCTTACTGATATTACACAATCGAGTATGTGCAATGGCTTTATTTTTCTAAATGCGGCATGAATACTTTGTAATAAATCTTCCCTACTCTCGAAGTTAGTCTTGTAAATATTATTTTATGATTTTATTTTTGGTAATGCTGAATTGGTTGGAGATTATTTAAACGAAAAACTTTTTAATCGATGAAAACGGAGAGCATTTTGAACATTTAATGTAATTTTTATATTCTAATAAAATTAGTTATAGGTAGATTAGTTGTTACAATGTTTCTTGTTGTTTTATAAGTTTATTGTTTTTATTTTTTTAATCTGGTTTTATTTTTTATTAATTATAATTTTGATAAATAGAATTGTCACACATCAGTATCCTTATAATAAAATGTTAAATTTCGTTACTGAGTGTTCAATTTTTTAAGGGTGTTTCACCTGATAACATCCATAAATGGTTTATTTGCACTGTAGCTCCAACCATTGAAAATAGATATATAATATGTCATATCAGGTGAATGAGAATTAAAAAAGGAAACGAAAAACATTTAAAAAAACATAAGTTTGCATTATATTTCCTTAGTGAGCCCCCTAAAATAAATAATCTGTGCGTCACTGAACTCTTTAGTATTATATCTATCAAAAGTTTTTATAACGTTTTTTTATATTTTTCTTAATTAAGAAGTTATAGTACCTTGTAGTTTTCGACAGTTTTCAATAATCGCCCTGTATCTTCCAACTGTAGGGAGTTACTAAAGATTTAATTAGGCTATCGTTACTTTAACAAAAAAAGAAGTCATAACATCTTAACTGCTTTTCTTCTATCTCTTCTCGTTTACGAGATACCCTGCAAAAAACACCAATTTGGGACACCCTGTACATATAGAATACTTGAGTTATTTTAATTGTAAAACAGTTTTTGTTAATATCAAATACTATTAAACTAGCAAAGTTTGTATGCGTGTATGTATTGTTATGATGTTAAAATGGGGCAAAATTTGGAAGTGTAGACATCATTCCAAATGGGAGAAAGAGGAGACACTGGCACACAGAAGAGGGAAGGAGAGCAATGCAACTTCCAGGAAATGATGAGATGTTTTATGGAGAAGATGGAAAATATGGGTCAGAATATAAAACAAGACATGGGGAAAATAGAAAATAAAATGGAAAGTATGAGGCAAGACATCAAAGAAGATATGAGTCTTATGAGACAGGACATAATGGAAAATATAACTCTTTTATTAAAATATATATCCTCAACCTCTTGTGTAATTTTTCAAGATGCCAGTCATCCTTTTCTTGATGGTCCTTTTTCAATTAATGAAATATATGATGTTCTAAACAAATGTAAAAATAATAAGACACCTGGATCTGACGCCATTCCCTATGAATTTTTTAAGAATCTACCGCATAACTGGATTATTTATGTAAATTCTCTTTTCAATAATGTTTTTGATTCTGCCACAATACCAAAATCCTGGGCTAACATTTCACTGTCAATGTTACATAAAGGGGGATCCGCAGATAATCCAGAAAATTACAGAGGGCTCGCTTTGCTAAATTGTTGCACCAAAATATTTACATCTCTCATCCTTAATAGATTATCTCTATGGGCCGATATGACTGATGTTCTACCAGAATGGCAATCAGGATTTCGGTCAGGAAGAGGATGTATCGACAACGTTTTTACCCTTAGCTTCGGTTATCCACTTGCACATTAGGCACAGAAAACGTAAGATTTTTGCAATATTTATAGATTTTAAAAGAGCTTTTGATTCAGTTAATCACTCTCTGCTCTGGAGTAAATTATTTGATTTGGGAGTATCCTCTAAAGTACTTCGTATAATTCGAATGTTGTACTCAAAAGCAACTATACAAATAAGAGGCTCTGATGGTTTATCTAAGGCCTTTGATGTACCTACTGGTGTTTTACAGGATGAGCCTTTAAGTCCTCTATTATTTTCTCTGTTTATAGCTGATTTGGAAACTTTTTTTTGTGAAAATAGTGCTTTGGGACTGAATATTGATGGCTTAAAAAACGTGTTGACTTTATTATATGCAGATGATTTGGTTATCTTAGCTCATTCCGAAATTGATGTAGTAAGAAAGTAAAAAATTCTAGAAAAATATTGCCGGTTGAAGGAATTAGTAGTTAATCTAAAAAAAACGAAAATTATGCAATTTTGTAGGGGAGGATTTCAAAAATGTAGCATTAATTTTTATTATAATAACCAAATGGTCGAGACAACAAATAAGTATACTTATTTAGGCGTTACATTCACTTCCTCCGGACTTTTTCACGAAATGTCAATTTTATCTGCTACTAAAGGAAAACAGGCTGTAGGATCGTTGCTCCCTATAATGTCTAAAACTAAAATTAATACTTGGTTTCCTAGAATGAAATTATTTGAATCATTAGCTCTCAGTGTGATGTTTAATTGTGTTCCTGTGTGGGGTCTCAGATATTTAGATATATTGGAAAGGGTTCAGCTAAATTTTTTGAAGAGACTTCTTTTACTTCCTAAAACCACTCCTGATGCCATGGTACGTTTAGAAACCGGAAGAGTAAAAATTGCCTTTAATATTTTTAAGTTTTCTCTCAATTGGATATACGAGATAAAATTGATGCGAAGTATAATTGGATACTCCAAATGAAAGATCTCTTTATTCAAACCAATTCTCTGGATGGCTGGACCGACCTTAGTAACATTACGGTTATTTCGTATAGAAGAAATTTAATTTCTAAGTATTACACGTTTCTACACGAATCAGATGTTTCTATAGCTTCTCGTTATCCCCATTTGCTTATTTTTAATCTACTTAATACATCGCAAAGCCCAAGAACTTATTTACTTTTTCAATTGCCCATCCAGATTACACGCACTCTGGCCCAATTGCGATTGACTAACAAATTTAAGACTAAATTTACTTTAAGCGGTGATAATTATTTTATTAATCCAGATCTAATTTGCTCTGTATGTAAGAAAAAGAAACCCTTTTTCATGTCCTATTTACACTGTGATGAAACAAAATATATCTTGTCTTCAGAATATCGATTCACTTATAATTGCTCTTCAAAACATAACCATTATAGAAGCCAAGACGATCTGTGAGTATATCTGGAATATCCTCAAGTTACGTTCTTTTGTTATGAATAAATAATATTGTGATTTTTTTTTTGCTCTTTTTAATAGTTCTCTTTTTGTTATATCTTTGCAAATAACAATTGTTTTTTGTTTTCCTTTTTGAATACTTATATTAATAATTCTAATAGTTTATGATATATCTACTCATATACTTCTTGCTGTAAACTTTGGTTTTGGAAGCAATAAAGTAATAATAATAATAATGAAATACTATTAAACGAGCAAGGTTTGTATGAGTGTGTGTGTGTGTGTGTGTGTGTGTGTGTGTGTGTGTGTGTGTGTGTGTGTGTGTGTGTGTGTGTGTGTGTGTGTGTGTGTGTGTGTGTGTGTGTGTGTGTGTGTGTGTGTGTGTGTGTGTGTGTGTGTGTGTGTGTGTGTGTGTGTGTGTGTGTGTGTGTGTGTGTGTGTGTGTGTGTGTGTGTGTGTGTGTGTGTGTGTGTGTGTGTGTGTGTGTGTGTGTGTGTGTGTGTGTGTGTGTGTGTGTGTGTGTGTGTGTGTGTGTGTGTGTGTGTGTGTGTGTGTGTGTGTGTGTGTGTGTGTGTGTGTGTGTGTGTGTGTGTGTGTGTGTGTGTGTGTGTGTGTGTGTGTGTGTGTGTGTGTGTGTGTGTGTGTGTGTGTGTGTGTGTGTGTGTGTGTGTGTGTGTGTGTGTGTGTGTGTGTGTGTGTGTGTGTGTGTGTGTGTGTGTGTGTGTGTGTGTGTGTGTGTGTGTGTGTGTGTGTGTGTGTGTGTGTGTGTGTGTGTGTGTGTGTGTGTGTGTGTGTGTGTGTGTGTGTGTGTGTGTGTGTGTGTGTGTGTGTGTGTGTGTGTGTGTGTGTGTGTGTGTGTGTGTGTGTGTGTGTGTGTGTGTGTGTGTGTGTGTGTGTGTGTGTGTGTGTGTGTGTGTGTGTGTGTGTGTGTGTGTGTGTGTGTGTGTGTGTGTGTGTGTGTGTGTGTGTGTGTGTGTGTGTGTGTGTGTGTGTGTGTGTGTGTGTGTGTGTGTGTGTGTGTGTGTGTGTGTGTGTGTGTGTGTGTGTGTGTGTGTGTGTGTGTGTGTGTGTGTGTGTGTGTGTGTGTGTGTGTGTGTGTGTGTGTGTGTGTGTGTGTGTGTGTGTGTGTGTGTGTGTGTGTGTGTGTGTGTGTGTGTGTGTGTGTGTGTGTGTGTGTGTGTGTGTGTGTGTGTGTGTGTGTGTGTGTGTGTGTGTGTGTGTGTGTGTGTGTGTGTGTGTGTGTGTGTGTGTGTGTGTGTGTGTGTGTGTGTGTGTGTGTGTGTGTGTGTGTGTGTGTGTGTGTGTGTGTGTGTGTGTGTGTGTGTGTGTGTGTGTGTGTGTGTGTGTGTGTGTGTGTGTGTGTGTGTGTGTGTGTGTGTGTGTGTGTGTGTGTGTGTGTGTGTGTGTGTGTGTGTGTGTGTGTGTGTGTGTGTGTGTGTGTGTGTGTGTGTGTGTGTGTGTGTGTGTGTGTGTGTGTGTGTGTGTGTGTGTGTGTGTGTGTGTGTGTGTGTGTGTGTGTGTGTGTGTGTGTGTGTGTGTGTGTGTGTGTGTGTGTGTGTGTGTGTGTGTGTGTGTGTGTGTGTGTGTGTGTGTGTGTGTGTGTGTGTGTGTGTGTGTGTGTGTGTGTGTGTGTGTGTGTGTGTGTGTGTGTGTGTGTGTGTGTGTGTGTGTGTGTGTGTGTGTGTGTGTGTGTGTGTGTGTGTGTGTGTGTGTGTGTGTGTGTGTGTGTGTGTGTGTGTGTGTGTGTGTGTGTGTGTGTGTGTGTGTGTGTGTGTGTGTGTGTGTGTGTGTGTGTGTGTGTGTGTGTGTGTGTGTGTGTGTGTGTGTGTGTGTGTGTGTGTGTGTGTGTGTGTGTGTGTGTGTGTGTGTGTGTGTGTGTGTGTGTGTGTGTGTGTGTGTGTGTGTGTGTGTGTGTGTGTGTGTGTGTGTGTGTGTGTGTGTGTGTGTGTGTGTGTGTGTGTGTGTGTGTGTGTGTGTGTGTGTGTGTGTGTGTGTGTGTGTGTGTGTGTGTGTGTGTGTGTGTGTGTGTGTGTGTGTGTGTGTGTGTGTGTGTGTGTGTGTGTGTGTGTGTGTGTGTGTGTGTGTGTGTGTGTGTGTGTGTGTGTGTGTGTGTGTGTGTGTGTGTGTGTGTGTGTGTGTGTGTGTGTGTGTGTGTGTGTGTGTGTGTGTGTGTGTGTGTGTGTGTGTGTGTGTGTGTGTGTGTGTGTGTGTGTGTGTGTGTGTGTGTGTGTGTGTGTGTGTGTGTGTGTGTGTGTGTGTGTGTGTGTGTGTGTGTGTGTGTGTGTGTGTGTGTGTGTGTGTGTGTGTGTGTGTGTGTGTGTGTGTGTGTGTGTGTGTGTGTGTGTGTGTGTGTGTGTGTGTGTGTGTGTGTGTGTGTGTGTGTGTGTGTGTGTGTGTGTGTGTGTGTGTGTGTGTGTGTGTGTGTGTGTGTGTGTGTGTGTGTGTGTGTGTGTGTGTGTGTGTGTGTGTGTGTGTGTGTGTGTGTGTGTGTGTGTGTGTGTGTGTGTGTGTGTGTGTGTGTGTGTGTGTGTGTGTGTGTGTGTGTGTGTGTGTGTGTGTGTGTGTGTGTGTGTGTGTGTGTGTGTGTGTGTGTGTGTGTGTGTGTGTGTGTGTGTGTGTGTGTGTGTGTGTGTGTGTGTGTGTGTGTGTGTGTGTGTGTGTGTGTGTGTGTGTGTGTGTGTGTGTGTGTGTGTGTGTGTGTGTGTGTGTGTGTGTGTGTGTGTGTGTGTGTGTGTGTGTGTGTGTGTGTGTGTGTGTGTGTGTGTGTGTGTGTGTGTGTGTGTGTGTGTGTGTGTGTGTGTGTGTGTGTGTGTGTGTGTGTGTGTGTGTGTGTGTGTGTGTGTGTGTGTGTGTGTGTGTGTGTGTGTGTGTGTGTGTGTGTGTGTGTGTGTGTGTGTGTGTGTGTGTGTGTGTGTGTGTGTGTGTGTGTGTGTGTGTGTGTGTGTGTGTGTGTGTGTGTGTGTGTGTGTGTGTGTGTGTGTGTGTGTGTGTGTGTGTGTGTGTGTGTGTGTGTGTGTGTGTGTGTGTGTGTGGTGTGTGTGTGTGTGTGTGTGTGTGTGTGTGTGTGTGTGTGTGTGTGTGTGTGTGTGTGTGTGTGTGTGTGTGTGTGTGTGTGTGTGTGTGTGTGTGTGTGTGTGTGTGTGTGTGTGTGTGTGTGTGTGTGTGTGTGTGTGTGTGTGTGGTTGTGTGTGTGTGTGTGTGTGTGTGTGTGTGTGTGTGTGTGTGTGTGTGTGTGTGTGTGTGTGTGTGTGTGTGTGTGTGTGGTGTGTGTGTGTGTGTGTGTGTGTGTGTGTGTGTGTGTGTGTGTTGTGTGTGTGTGTGTGTGTGTGTGTGTGTGTGTGTGTGTGTGTGTGTGTGTGTGTGTGTGTGTGTGTGTGTGTGTGTGTGTGTGTGTGTGTGTGTGTGTGTGTGTGTGTGTGTGTGTGTGTGTGTGTGTGTGTGTGTGTGTGTGTGTGTGTGTGTGTGTGTGTGTGTGTGTGTGTGTGTGTGTGTGTGTGTGTGTGTGTGTGTGTGTGTGTGTGTGTGTGTGTGTGGTGTGTGTGTGTGTGTGTGTGTGTGTGTGTGTGTGTGTGTGTGTGTGTGTGTGTGTGTGTGTGTGTGTGTGTGTGTGTGTGTGTGTGTGTGTGTGTGTGTGTGTGTGTGTGTGTGTGTGTGTGTGTGTGTGTGTGTGTGTGTGTGTGTGTGTGTGTGTGTGTGTGTGTGTGTGTGTGTGTGTGTGTGTGTGTGTGTGTGTGTGTGTGTGTGTGTGTGTGTGTGTGTGTGTGTGTGTGTGTGTGTGTGTGTGTGTGTGTGTGTGTGTGTGTGTGTGTGTGTGTGTGTGTGTGTGTGTGTGTGTGTGTGTGTGTGTGTGTGTGTGTGTGTGTGTGTGTGTGTGTGTGTGTGTGTGTGTGTGTGTGTGTGTGTGTGTGTGTGTGTGTGTGTGTGTGTGTGTGTGTGTGTGTGTGTGTGTGTGTGTGTGTGTGTGTGTGTGTGTGTGTGTGTGTGTGTGTGTGTGTGTGTGTGTGTGTGTGTGTGTGTGTGTGTGTGTGTGTGTGTGTGTGTGTGTGTGTGTGTGTGTGTGTGTGTGTGTGTGTGTGTGTGTGTGTGTGTGTGTGTGTGTGTGTGTGTGTGTGTGTGTGTGTGTGTGTGTGTGTGTGTGTGTGTGTGTGTGTGTGTGTGTGTGTGTGTGTGTGTGTGTGTGTGTGTGTGTGTGTGTGTGTGTGTGTGTGTGTGTGTGTGTGTGTGTGTGTGTGTGTGTGTGTGTGTGTGTGTGTGTGTGTGTGTGTGTGTGTGTGTGTGTGTGTGTGTGTGTGTGTGTGTGTGTGTGTGTGTGTGTGTGTGTGTGTGTGTGTGTGTGTGTGTGTGTGTGTGTGTGTGTGTGTGTGTGTGTGTGTGTGTGTGTGTGTGTGTGTGTGTGTGTGTGTGTGTGTGTGTGTGTGTGTGTGTGTGTGTGTGTGTGTGTGTGTGTGTGTGTGTGTGTGTGTGTGTGTGTGTGTGTGTGTGTGTGTGTGTGTGTGTGTGTGTGTGTGTGTGTGTGTGTGTGTGTGTGTGTGTGTGTGTGTGTGTGTGTGTGTGTGGTCCAGAGGATCTCGAAATCCACTCGTCAGAATTCAATGAAACTTTCTGGGTAGACTAATTCCTATCTAAATCGGCAAAAAATGTAGGTCTCAAGTCTGTGAAAATTCGATCTTCCGAGATATTTACAAGAAAAGTTAAGATTTAGTTTTATTTCCTAGCAACGGCAGATATAATAACTTATTTCTAAAAGTTAAGATTTAGTTTTATTTCCTAGCAACGGCAGATATAATAACTTATTTCTATAGTAATATATACTATAAAGGATAGATGAGTACAGTAAAAGTGGGGATATAATGTCACATTCCATAGGCGTACTTTGCAAAATAAGTTTCTATAATATAAATAAGGTCACAGCATATAAAATATATATACGCACTTCGTAGATTAAATTTTGAAGTTATATTATATACAAAAAATAAAAATAAACTTTATGCATCTGACACTTTAACATTGAACGAATTAAATTTAACCAATAAATAACAAGGAGGATTATATGTTGGGATTAAACTTTTTCTAATCTCTTGGCATTAAAAGTAACACTTCAGTACTTACCTACACTCAAAGATTAAAAAAAAAGTTAGTTCAAGAACTATCTTTAAAAGTCACTGTCTTCACTAAACCTACTGGTATCACTATAATTGTCTTTTCTGAGGTTTATTACTATAGGTTCTATTAAATTATCCATTGATATATCCACTTTCCTAAATGCATTTTCCACATTTTTAACATGATCAATGCATTTTCCCCAATGTTCTCTATTTACATCTGAAACTGCCTTCAAAAACAAATTTCGCACATCAGGAAATTTAAATGTTTTATTGTTTTGAGAAACATAACCTGTTTTGAGAAACATAACCTTTTAATAATTGTGACCAGATCAGTTCAATGGGATTTAACTCTGCGTGGTACGGAGACAATCTGAGAATTTTAATTCCTTTTTGTCTGGCCATCTCATCTATAATATATTTTTTGAATTTGTTTTTATGTTGCCTTGCTATTACTAATAATTCTGCCTTCAAGGATTTAGGAGAACTGATAATATTTTTAGAATGAAGCCATTTTGAAATATATATACAAAATTCTGAATCAATTAAAATACATACGATACGGCTATGAATAAATAAATTCTGACTTATCTGTCAAAAGAACAGGTTTATCTAAACAAAAACTATATTAGGCGATCAGATGTATTAAAATTTAAATTTTAACTACAAATAAGCATTGAAGGATGAGGTAAAAATAAAATTTCTACCTCTTGAATCTGTACC